>CM065589.1:543474010-544074010 GCA_033119425.1 Bufotes viridis | reverse complement strand
TGAAAGAGGCCTTACACACAAGCCGTCCGATGACAGGATTCAAAGAGAACAGAAACCGACAGCCTGCAAACAGACAGTTTTTTGACCCTGTATCTCAGAAACAGATGAACATTTTTAATAACGACCGAATAAAAAAAATATATATTTTAAGCCTAAAAAAAGTAAAATGCTTTTAAAACAAATGCCCTTCAATCCAGGGAGCTATAAAGGTGTGGGCATGCTGTTTTCAGACATCGCTGTGCAGGGAAGGGATGGAGGGAGGAGAAGGTGAGTTGTTTTCACCATTGAAGGAGTATTCTGGTTACATTAAAGGGGTTGTCCGGGTTCAGGGCTGAACCCGGACATACCCATAATTTCACCCAGGCAACCCCCCTGATGTTATCTCATGCTCCAATGCGCTCCCTTGTCCCACGCTAGATCGCGCACGGCAAGGGCATTTTTGTTTACAATAACACACTGCCGAGCAATAGGACCCCCACCAATCTAACAGTTAGTATACGGGATAACTTCATGTAACTGGAATAGCCTTTTAACTCTCAATAGTGGAGCCTTCAGTGTCTATGGGGCTGACAGAAACAGCTAAGTGCTGTACTCCGCTATCTACATCAGTCCCATAGACTTTGAATGGAGCGGCAGTAGGCATGCTCAACCTCCACTCCATGTAAAGTTCTTCTCACTGTAAGGGGCGGGGGACTAAAGACCCCCTATTCTAGGGCCGCAGTGATATGTGGGTAGGTTATAAATGTCCATTTATTACAATCACAAAGCATACATGGTAAATCTATAGAACAAAAACACACTACCTAAATAGAAAATGTCTTTTATATAAAAACTTGATGTAATTATTAGAAGGATTTCCTCTCACACTGGGAACTAGTTATGTTATTAATCCAATAGAACAGGACAGAGTATTTTGTGGCAGGTAGTGGGGGTCACGTTGGAGTCTGACTTTATTAATTCACAAGTCACCAAATGGAAATCAACATAAGGAATTATCTGGCAGGGCAAGTCAACAGAGACAGAAGGAAATGCACTTGGCGTCATCAATGAATTAAATCATTAGTACAAAGTAAAAAATATGCCTGCTGCGTAACAATAGAAATCTATACGCTTTGTGTGTTTTACCTCCAGGAGAACATATTACAATATCTGAACATTGAGTGCAGATTTTTTGCTCCAATAATCCCACTACAAATCATACAGATTGTGTACCAAACTTTAGAATAATTGATGCCTTTTTTAACGTTATGAGAGCAACAATAACTAGCTGAACAGATCTGTTTGATGAATACCATAGACCTAATAATCCATCTTTTTATTTTATTTTATTCATTTACTGTATAGAGCAGCAACATATTCATTCTGCAGCGCTGTACAGAGATTGTCATTGCTCTGTCCCTGTTCCATTTGGGGCTCACAATCTAATTTCTAAATTAGCCTATATCAGTTTATTTTTTGGAGTGTGGGAAGACACCGGATTGTCCATAGAAAACCTATGCAAACATGGAAAGAGTGGAGGATGGAAGTGGCAGCAGCTCTGGCTGCAATAATCATTCCCACTGGCAATTCTTATACAGATGTTCACTAGGCAGGATAGGGCGGCTCCTGCCTGATGGTATTTGGGATGACCTTGGTGTTGTAGGTTTGGTGTGGGTGCAAGACAGGTGATATAGATGCTGTGGCCGGCAACTGGTGCTTGAGTCAGTAACCAGGCCAGTTGTAAAAAATAAACGTCTTTATTCACGGCAGTGCAGAATGGGAGTTACATTACATCCAACGGTATCTAAACACAGTTTCAAACAATTCTCAGTGCATATGTTCCCAGATAGTGAAGGATGGATATGGGCCAGTAAGGGGATTGTAGTACTCCTTCCCTCTATCTCTCCAAGGTCTCTCTCTAAGGCTGGCAATATTGCAATGGTGGCTGTAATTTCCATCTTAGGGATACAGGATTAAGATATGACTGGCCAGGAACGTGTCCAAGTGTGAAAGGTGTTTTAGCAATGTCCCTCTCACTGCAGTGGAGTCTCTATCAGGCTCAAACTGAGCAGCGCGTGTGGCTATTTTCAGCGGACACCGCTCCATTCAGTTGGAAATATCCGAGCCAGCAGTTGGCTATTTTCGGCACTCCCATAGGAATAAATGGTAGGGCGACCAGACATGCACTGTGCGCCCTCCTTCACTTTCCGGGCTCCATTCTGACGATACGTGCTGCCCCTAATGTCTGAGGTGAAACAACCCCTTTACGGATATTCTAGTGTCATGATATTGATAGCATATCCTCATGGTAGACCATAAATATCAGATCGGTGGGGGTCCGACACCCGGGACACCTGCCGATGAGTTGTTTGAGAAGGCAGCAGCGCTCTCTTACCAAGCACAGCGCCGTACATTGTATAGCGGACGTGCTTGGTATTGCACTGAGCCTCATTTACTTCTATGGGGCTGAGCTGTTCCTATGACATGTGACCGATGAACATGTTGTTGTTTCGTCTAGGAAAAGCTGAGAGAAGGCCGTGGCGCTACTGTGAGCACCGCTGCCTTCTCAAACAGCTGATCGGCTGGAGAAACTTAATTGCAAACTGCTAGCAATTCATTTGTGACTTCTAGTAGGAATAATAAAGGAATGGCACATGATAGAGTCATAAGAATAAATGTTCCAAAATAATTACAAAGGTGATGCAAGTAGTTACTGAAACAGA
This sequence comes from Bufotes viridis, assembly GCA_033119425.1. Lineage (NCBI taxonomy): Eukaryota > Metazoa > Chordata > Amphibia > Anura > Bufonidae > Bufotes > Bufotes viridis. The sequence goes on along the minus strand of CM065589.1, from coordinate 544,071,308 downwards.
CATGTCAGGAGAGGTGACAGGTCCCCTTTAAGGCAGTGATCTCCACACACCCATCCACTAATTCCCGAAGTCTGGAATACCAGGAGCACATTGTTCCTCACAAGCATGAAAATATGTGATCTTTGCCCGGCCACTTCTCAGTACGCAAAATACCTGAGATATGCACAGGACAAAGTTTATGTAGTGAAAGTTTATGATAACAAGACGTAGTAGATATACGACAGTTCTTACCCTGGCCTTGCAACATAGTGCAGAACATGGGAATCCCTGCAGTCAGGCTCGGAATGGCCCCCAGTCCCTCATCCCTTGCACATAACACAGAAGACTGACCGCACCACATACAGATATGCCGCATACAGAATTTCACCCTGCCTATGTCCATATAAAAAACAATGGTAGAATATAAACTTTATTTTATTTTTATATATATATATATATATATAAATATATTATAAACTAACTAAACAGCTACACAGTTTATTATTATAGATGCATAATCAATCATCTTGACCATCTTGCTGCTGCCTGCCGTGGTGGTGGCAGGTAGTATTTGCTTGTAGCTTTACTGTGGTCCCTTAGAATACATTTTACTGGTGGGCCCAAAGCACCCCAGTCCGACACTGCCTGCAGTTCACCATGAAAAAATGTAACGTAGAAACATACAGCATATTTTCCGTTAATACTTCTGATTTCCCTTGGTGTGAGGGATTTGTCAGTTCTCTTCTCATTCATTATTACTTCCTGCCATTATCAATTTCATTTCATGTCGGAGATTTTCAGAGGTTAGGTAATCATATGAAAAAAGACATATTTAGAAAATTCATATTGCAATTCATATATCATAATTCCAGATATACCATAGAAAACATCTTTCGCCCCTTAGTTGTGGCGGCGGATGTCACAGTTTATAATACCACAGTCTTCTGTGAATCCATGTCGGCCATTTTCTTATTTTTCAACATCTTTTTAATAATTTTTGAACTTACACCCAATGTTTGTGCCATGACTCTAGAATAACAATAATAATCTTTACTTATATAGGGCCAACATATTCCGCAGCGCTTTACAGTTCATTGGTTCATATACAGTCATAAATAACATAGCAACAGACAAGTCAATAATTACAACAAGAGGAATGAGGATCCTGCTCATATCTGTATATATATATGGGAGTTGTCTGCACATTATATAGGGAGGTCTGCCCAGTATATGGGAGTTGTCTGCGCATTATATAGGGAGGTCTGCCCAGTATATGGGGGATGTCTGCACATTATATAGGGAGGTCTGCCCAGTATATGGGGGTGTCTGCGCATTATATAGGGAGGTCTGCCCAGTATATGGGGGAGTCTGGCTATATAGGAGGTCTGCAGTTGGGGATGTCACATTATAGGGAGGTCTGCCCAGTATATGGGGGATGTCTGCGCATTATATAGGAGGTCTGCCCATGATATAGGAGGTCTGCAGTATATGGGGATGTCTGCGCATTATATAGGGAGGTCTGCCCAGTATATGGGAGTTGTCTGCGCATTATATAGGGTGGTCTGCCCAGTATATGGGGGGATGTCTGCGCATTATATAGGGAGGTCTGCCCAGTATATGGGAGTTGTCTGCGCATTATATAGGGAGGTCTGCCCAGTATATGGGGGATGTCTGCACATTATATAGGGAGGTCTGCCCAGTATATGGGGGGTGTCTGTGCATTATATAGGGAGGTCTGCCCAGTATATGGGGGATGTCTGCAGCATTATATAGGGAGGTCTGCCCAGTATATGGGGGATGTCTGCGCATTATATAGGGAGGTCTGCCCAGTATATGGGGGATGTCTGCGCATTATATAGGAGGTCTGCCCAGTATATGGGGGATGTCTGCACATTATATAGGGAGGTCTGCCCAGTATATGGGGGATGTCTGCGCATTATATAGGGAGGTCTGCCCAGTATATGGGGGATGTCTGCACATTATATAGGGAGGTCTGCCCAGTATATGGGGGATGTCTGCGCATTATATAGGGAGGTCTGCCCAGTATATGGGGGATGTCTGCGCATTATATAGGGAGGTCTGCCCAGTATATGGGGGATGTCTGCGCATTATATAGGGAGGTCTGCCCAGTATATGGGGGATGTCTGCGCATTATATAGGGAGGTCTGCCCAGTATATGGGGGATGTCTGCGCATTATATAGGGAGGTCTGCCCAGTATATGGGGGGATGTCTGCGCATTATATAGGGAGGTCTGCCCAGTATATGGGGGGATGTCTGCGCATTATATAGGAGGTCTGCCCAGTATATGGGGATGTCTGCACATTATATAGGGAGGTCTGCCCAGTATATGGGGGATGTCTGCGCATTATATAGGAGGTCTGCCCAGTATATGGGGGATGTCTGCGCATTATATAGGGAGGTCTGCCCAGTATATGGGGGATGTCTGCGCATTATATAGGGAGGTCTGCCCAGTATATGGGGGATGTCTGCGCATTATATAGGGAGGTCTGCCCAGTATATGGGGGATGTCTGCGCATTATATAGGGAGGTCTGCCCAGTATATGGGGGATGTCTGCACATTATATAGGGAGGTCTGCCCAGTATATGGGGGATGTCTGCGCATTATATAGGGAGGTCTGCCCAGTATATGGGGGATGTCTGCGCATTATATAGGGAGGTCTGCCCAGTATATGGGGGATGTCTGCGCATTATATAGGGAGGTCTGCCCAGTATATGGGGGATGTCTGCGCATTATATAGGGAGGTCTGCCCAGTATATGGGGGATGTCTGCGCATTATATAGGGAGGTCTGCCCAGTATATGGGGGATGTCTGCACATTATATAGGGAGGTCTGCCCAGTATATGGGGGATGTCTGCGCATTATATAGGGAGGTCTGCCCAGTATATGGGGGATGTCTGCACATTATATAGGAGGTCTGCCCAGTATATGGGGGATGTCTGCACATTATATAGGGAGGTCTGCCCAGTATATGGGGGATGTCTGCGCATTATATAGGGAGGTCTGCCCAGTATATGGGGGATGTCTGCGCATTATATAGGGAGGTCTGCCCAGTATATGGGGGATGTCTGCGCATTATATAGGGAGGTCTGCCCAGTATATGGGGGATGTCTGCACATTATATAGGGAGGTCTGCCCAGTATATGGGGGATGTCTGCACATTATATAGGGAGGTCTGCCCAGTATATGGGGATGTCTGCACATTATATAGGGAGGTCTGCCCAGTATATGGGGGATGTCTGCGCATTATATAGGGAGGTCTGCCCAGTATATGGGGGATGTCTGCGCATTATATAGGAGGTCTGCCCAGTATATGGGGGATGTCTGCGCATTATATAGGGAGGTCTGCCCAGTATATGGGGGATGTCTGCGCATTATATAGGAGGTCTGCCCAGTATATGGGGGATGTCTGCACATTATATAGGGAGGTCTGCCCAGTATATGGGGGATGTCTGCGCATTATATAGGGAGGTCTGCCCAGTATATGGGGGATGTCTGCGCATTATATAGGGAGGTCTGCCCAGTATATGGGGGATGTCTGCGCATTATATAGGGAGGTCTGCCCAGTATATGGGGGATGTCTGCGCATTATATAGGGAGGTCTGCCCAGTATATGGGGGATGTCTGCGCATTATATAGGGAGGTCTGCCCAGTATATGGGGGATGTCTGCACATTATATAGGGAGGTCTGCCCAGTATATGGGGGATGTCTGCGCATTATATAGGGAGGTCTGCCCAGTATATGGGGGATGTCTGCGCATTATATAGGGAGGTCTGCCCAGTATATGGGGGATGTCTGCGCATTATATAGGGAGGTCTGCCCAGTATATGGGGGATGTCTGCACATTATATAGGAGGTCTGCCCAGTATATGGGGGATGTCTGCGCATTATATAGGGAGGTCTGCCCAGTATATGGGGGATGTCTGCGCATTATATAGGGAGGTCTGCCCAGTATATGGGGGATGTCTGCGCATTATATAGGGAGGTCTGCCCAGTATATGGGGGGATGTCTGCACATTATATAGGGAGGTCTGCCCAGTATATGGGGGATGTCTGCACATTATATAGGGAGGTCTGCCCAGTATATGGGGGATGTCTGCACATTATATAGGGAGGTCTGCCCAGTATATGGGGGGATGTCTGCGCATTATATAGGGAGGTCTGCCCAGTATATGGGGGGATGTCTGCACATTATATAGGGAGGTCTGCCCAGTATATGGGGGGATGTCTGCACATTATATAGGGAGGTCTGCCCAGTATATGGGGGGATGTCTGCACATTATATAGGGAGGTCTGCCCAGTATATGGGGGATGTCTGCACATTATATAGGGAGGTCTGCCCTATATAATGCGTAGACAACCCCTATATATATATATATATATATTTAACATAAAAAATGTCCATCAGATCTCTCCTCGGCGCTTGCGCAGTGTGCCGCAATTTTTTCCTAAACCCACACTCCGCAGACACGGAGATCTGATGGATTTTCTGGAGTTAGCGCGCTTGCGCCGTAATATTTCCCTACTGAGCCTCTCCCGCAAATGCGCAGTGTCCCGTGTGCAGCCGAGCTCCGCTGTGAGATTTTCCCTACAATGTCCTTTGCGCATGCGCAGATCGTCACAACGCCAGGAACAACTACTAACGTCGCTTCCGGTGCGACCGGTAGGGAAATCTCACGAAGTGGAAATCTAACGTTACAAAAGGTAGAATTGCTTGTTTTGTACAATGGTCCAGCCATCTTGGGAGAATAGGGGAGCAGATATAAAGCTGCATGAGCCGTTTAGCAGCTGATATCGGTAGTGCTTCTGAGTGCGGTGGAGAGTTTGGTGGAGGATCGAGTTCAGGAAATGATAGATGGTCTATATATGGAGAGGGGTTAGATCTGGGGATGTGATAGGCCACCCTAAAAAGATGTGTTTTTAGGGAGCGTCTAAAGCATATTTACCTGATTTCTTGTGTTAGGGCATTCCTGAGAATAGGTGCAGCTCGGGAGAAGTCTTGGAGCCGGGAGTGAAATGTTTGGATTATGGTGGATGTCAGTCATAAGTAATTTGCAGAATGTAGAGCACGGGTAGGGTGGTAGACAGAGATGAAGGAATGTAGTAGTATGGTGATAAAACACTCATTGTCTGTAATCTAACGCCTTCACGACATCCTCCGTACATGTACTGCGGATGTCGGGTCTTTAAACATGGTGCCCACTCCGGAGCGGAGCAAGCGCCATAGCCGGTGGGTGCCTGCTATTTCATACGCATGTAATGCCCACGATCAAATGTGACCATGGCGTCTGAGAGTGCTAAAACCCAGATGGTCGCGTTTCTGGGTGAGGAAGGCGTTCCTTCATAGTAATGAGTCAGAACCTTTAAAAGGCTTCCAGGCTCATTACTTGTCTATTACAGTTTAAATGTGGGCTGGGGTTTAAATTTGGCAAAAAAAAAAAATTGTCTTGTCTGTCTTAAATCATGGTCAAAAAAATGGGGATTGCAGTCCGCACAACCCAATACGCAGGTGCACGTTGCTATGGTGAAATACACATACAAACGTAAAAACAAAGGTGCAATGGCACACTGCAGCTAGAGCTCCGTCCTGCCACTATGCTGGATGTTAGATGAGGCATTAGTTTATATTTTGGCCAAATTATGTAAGCCACCCACTACTTCACGGTTGCCTCTCGAGTGGTCCCTAACATTAATTCTTACCTTTTATGGGCCATATCAGCCACACAAAATCCAGGGAGTGCAGGTGCAGCATGCATGCCAGATACACTCTGCTTGTAACCCCATTTTTGAAATGTGCATGAGTATAATTTTTTTTTCTTTTTTTTGTCTACAAAAACCCTCTAATACCTCTTTATAATTATATGTTTAGTGTCTATTTAATGTTTGCTGACGTGCCCACATGTTTAGATAGTTTTTACAACATATTTTCTTTCTTTAGACATGCAGAACGCTTCAAGACGCTGTCCAAGGTCCCGGCTTTGAAGGTTATCCCCGTACTTTAGAATATTTGGCAAATCTTTTGGCATATGTATGGTTGTCTTAAAGCAGGGACACCCTACAGCTATTAGAGCATGCTGGGATTTGTAGTTTTGCAACAGCTGGAGGGCCGCAGGTTGAGCATCCCTGTCTTAATGTATATGCAAAGCCCTAGTTTTAATTATTAAAATAAAGCAATCAAAAATGTGTGTATTATATTTGTTCTGTTTGCATTTCAATAAAAAAGGGAATGGTGTTATGTTTTGAATGTAATAATATATTGAATAAAAACCAAGACATTTCAGTTTTCATATTTTTTTATATGATAAATTAAAAGTAATAATAAGAAAATGGCTTCACATTCAGCCTCTTTAAAGAAACAAAACAAAATACATACAAAATTATAAGTCCATAAGGTCTCGGAGAAAAGGTCCAGGACCTTGTGGACAAGGGACAGCCACATGACTTTGTGTTGGGTCGGTCATTCTGGGCCTTGATAATGCGGCCGGGAAACATATTCAGGTTCCTGTGTGAATAGGGGCTGGGAATAAGAGCTGGGCCTAGCATGTTGTGACACCATGCTGGGCCCAGGTTGTGGTTCTGTGGATAACATTAAAGCGTGGTGCTTAATGTTATCCACAGTCCGCACAAGCTCAATAGGATCCAGTGGGGAATCCAGAATGGTGGCCACAGAAGCCATAATGGATACAAACAATTTTTTTTTTGGCCAAAGGGAAATTTTCTATAAGGGGAGCGAGGCCACTGAGCATTCGCTCCTCCTTCCCTTCACTCCCTCTCTGCCTCAAATACTCGAGCACCTGAGAATCAATCAGGGCTCGAGTATTTCAGGCAGATTCCGGATTTTCTCTTGCCCCCCTTCTCCGCTGTGGTTGTCTCCTGGGTCGTTCAGGGCTTAATTCGACTGCAGCAGCTCCCTCCAAAGCAGAAGACTCCTTCCTCTCTCGACGACCCAGCTGCTCTTCTGTTTCGGGCTCTTGAGCCCCAGGATAAGGGGATTCCAGGGGAGCCGCAGCTTGCTCCTCCTTGCTGGAGCTTGTAGCATGACCCCCCCCCCCCTGTTCCTCCAGGCTGTCAACAGTGCTGGCAGTGATGTACTGTCCTTGTCCACACTATGGTAGACACCGACTTCGGCCTAGCAATGCTGACGAGCTGTTGACGGGACCTGCACAGGTGGATGTTACTTATCGCTCTCCTCACCAGTTTCTGATGTCAGCCATTTGTGCAGGTCATGTCAGTAGAAACAATGCTAGATGGAAGTCTTCTTCTAGCATGGTCTGGACAAGGGCCAGGGGCGTAACTATAGGGAGTGCAGAGGTAGCAGTCGCTACTGGGCCCAGGAGCGTAAAGGGGCACGAAGATCCTTTGGTACATAAGAAGACACCGGTATTAAATAAAGTGCATGCTGGTCAAGTTACACCTCTGCCTGGGAAGGGGTCAGGTCGAGAATTTGGCATGGGGGGGGAGGTGCCTTTTCAATTTTTGCCTCAGGCAGCATGAAGGCTATGTGCCTCCCTGCCTCTGGCCACAAAGCACTGAGGGAAGGGTGCCCAAGCTGAACTCATGCACCAGGGCCCATGAGCCTTTAGCTAAGCCCCAGACAAGGGCAGTATATTACCGGCTGAGAACAAAGTGTACCAGGCATGTGCAATCCAGGCCACATTACAGCATAGCCTAAAAAATTACTTCTATGCTGTTATCATTCATAAAAAATAAAAGCCGAATGCAAGGTATTTTTTGGCATGTACACAAATATAAAAACTACTAAATATATTTGGTACTCACGGCCTAAGATCCAGCACGGGTCTCAAGAAATGAAGATGCTTGGTATATAGATTTGGCTTCTTGCAAAGCCCCCCATCGCCACTGCGTTCCTGTGACTGGACGAGTTCCCGCCGATACTGATCACGGCATGACTGCCAGCGGGTCTTCGCTCTTTGGACTGTAGAAATATAACATAACAACCATTCTAAATGTATATAATAAACACACGTATAAATGCACATGTGTACAAATGGTTAAAACAACATTTATACATGCAAACACATTTATGTTGATACCATATACAATAACTTGTATTGAACTGAAATTGCGTTAGTGCAGTACACATGTTTGGTAACATTTATTTGGGGCATATGCATTCAATGGCCCTGTAAACACAAATTTCAGTCTATTTGATTCTAAAGGGGTTGGGTCAGCTCAGCAGATAGCATGTATTATAATGTAGAACACATGAAGACAAGCCACTTTATAATCTATTTTTATTACCCACATTTCTTCCTACGCTGCCTTGCCTCATTTTAAAATCACTTCCTACACTTCTTGTTTCCATGGTTACGAACACAATGAAATCCATCTGCAGTGACCGCGCTTGCACAGTACAGGAAAACAAGCAGGACTATCCCAGCTCCAGTGGTCCCAGCCAACAGAGAGGGTGCCACTTTTTCCTATACTATGCAAGCATGGCCGCCGCCGCTGGATAGCAGGAATCGTGCCAGGGCTCAAAGAGTTGTCAAACGTTATGTAGTTCAAATACAGGGATGGACAATATGCGGCTCTACAGCTGTTTACAAACTACAACTCCAAGCATGTGCAGACGTAATAAAGAGATCAGCCTACAGAAGGCCATGGTGGGAATTGTAGTTTCACTACAGCAGGAGAGCCACAGGTGGCCATGGCTGATGTAATATATCACTGTATAGTGCGGCGGAAGATGACAAGGAAAATAACTATTATATAACATCCTCAGGGTGCCCCTTCACAACAAAACTGTCCTCATTTCCCTGCTTCCCCTATATATACACCAGGGCATCAAAGGTAGACATAAACAATACATATTTTCAGGGGACAACACATCCGCATGAGTTGGCTTACCTAATTTGCAGCGTTTGGAGGAATTGGCCCTCTCCCACTGTCTGGCCAGCATCTCGCGAATGACATCCTCCCATGCCCGCTCCTTTGTAATCCCATCATGGTATGGATCGCTGCGGGTGTCCCACAGCTGGGGATGCTCTTGTATGAGGGATATTAGCCTCTCTACATCCATTCTGCCTCTGTCTGTCTTCTCAGCCAAGGCAGACACATGGCGAAAGTGGGCTGGGCCTTGCATTTCTACAGCATGGATCGGCAAAATACAGATGGAATACGGATGTGTTCCGTATGTATTCCGTATTTTTTGCGGACCTGTTGACTTGAACGGAGCGACGGAACTTTAGTTGCGGACAATAATAGGACAAGTTCTATCTTTTAGCGGAACGGATATACGGACATACGGAAACAGAATCCATACGGAGTAAATTCTGTTTTTTTTGTGGACTCATTGAATTGAATGGTTTCTTATACGGTCCGCAAAAAAAACGGAACGGACACGGATAGAAAATACGTTCGTGTGCATGAGGCCAAAGGCTGTATATGGCCTCGTACATGCGCGCATCTGCTCCGTTCAGTTTTTTGGGAGTTCTGGAGATAGCCGAGTGCTGTACTCGGCTGTCCCTGGAACTGCCATAGAAATGAATAGAGCTCTGGTCATTTTAGGGGAGCAGCAAGAGGTCTGCAGGGGGTACAGGGCCCCTGTTCTCATGATCAGTGGGGTGGGGATCCCAGTGGTAGGACCCCAACCGATCTAATAGTTATCCCCTGCGGATAGGGGATAACTTGTACCTACCGTAATACCCCTTTAACATGTAATTCATTTATACTGCAAGGTGAATATAATATATTAATATATTTATAATGAACAATGTTTTTCTATCCCATAAAATACAACCCAAATCCCCAAAAGGTTGGGACATTGTGTAAAATATAAGTTAATGGAGATAAAACCAGAATGCAATGACCTGCAAATCTCATGGACCCATATTTTATTCACAACAGAACATAGAACACATATCAGATGTTAAAAGTCAGACATTTTTCCATATTATAAAAAAACGTAACCCATTTAAAACTTTATGGCAGGAACGCATCTCAAAAAGTTGGGAGCAAAAAGAGGCTGGAAAAGTGAGTGGCACTAATAAAAAACAGCTGGAGGAGCAACTTGCTACTAAGTTACATGACTGGTTATAAAAAGCGCACGGTAGAACAATTTCAGAATAATGTTCCTTACCTTAAGATTGCAAAAACTTTCAATATCCCACGATCTACAGTACATAATATCATGAAAAATCCATGTGCGCAAGGGACAATGCCGCAGGTCAATATTGGATGCTTGTGATCTACGGGTCCTCAAGTGGCACTGCATTAATGATTCTGTACTGGAAATGACTGCATGGTCTCAGGAACACTTCCAGAAATGATTTTCTATAAACACACTTCACCGCGCAATCCACAAATGCAATTTAAAGATGTATCATGCAAAGAAGAACACAATCAATCCAGAGATGCTGCCATCTTCTCTGGGCCTAAGCACATTTAAAACGGACTGATTCAAAATGAAAAACTGTTTTGTCATCAGATGAATTAAAATGTAAAATTCCTTTTGGAAACCACGGATGTTGTGTCCTGCAGAGTCAAGAGGAGAGGGACTATCCAGCTTGTTATCAGTGGACCGTTCAAATGCCTGCATCTCTGATGGTATGGGGTTGCATTAGTGCTTATGGAGTAGGAACACCAACAATTGGTCTCCTCAACTTCCAAGATGTTTACAGACTGTTGTTAAAAGAAGAGGGAATGCTACACAATGGTAGACCTTTAACATCTGATATGTGTTCTGTAATCTACTGTGAATAAAATATGGATCTGTGAGATTTGTAAATCATTGCATTCTGTTTTTATCTACATTTATGTACACTTTACACAGTGTCCTAACTTTTTTGGAATTGGGGTTGTATAATAAAAGTTATACATTATATGCATTTCATTAAGGCTAGTTTCACACTAGCGCTAGCGGCAAGGAACTCCGGCGGGTGAACAGCCTGTTGCATCCGTGCTGCCGCTAGCGCACGCGTGCCCCCGGGCTACCGCTCCGGTCCCATTGACTATAATGGGGGCGGGCCGGAGTTCCGGCAGCAGCACGGCAAACATGCCGAGAGGCCGCCGGAATAAAAGTACGACAACTTCAGCCTGCCCCTATTATAGTCAATGGGGCCAGAGCGGTAGTCCGGGGGCACGCGTGAACCAGCGGCAGCAGGAGTTCCTTGCCGCTAGTGGGAGGAGTTCCTTGCCGCTAGTGGGAAAGTACCCTAAGAAAATACAGCTTGCTCCAAAAACCCTTATGCAGCTATGTTGATGGAAAAATAAGTTATGGCTTTTGAAATATGGTGATGAAAAGAATCAATGCATCATTAAGAACAAATCTTGTGACATTGTTAATAGGGTGAACAAAAGTGAGGAGAAGTAGCTGCGCTCACCTGTGTCCCGTTTAATAGAGGCACAGACCATAAACCTGGATCAGGCAGAATTAGAATCCAAGAAAAAGTTAAAAAAAATCTAGCTTCCAATAAAAAGCGTTGCATTCTTTATTCTTCAAAAGTCATAAAATCCGAGTGTGACATCATACAGACAGGACAGTGTTATAGTCTAAGCTATGTCATGAGTAAGGATCGTATTTTGGTATCTGAAACGCGTAGACTACAAGGCTGTCCTGTCTGTATAATGTCACACTTGGATTTTATGACTTTTGAAGAATAAAGAATGCACTGCCTTTTATTGGAAGCTGGACTTTTTTCTTTTTTTGGATTGTTATCAGGTTAGATAACACATACGACCAGGGTAGAAAAGACTAATATTGGTGGCTGGGGGTAATTATTTTTACATTCTGTGTGACAGGATTGTTTCATTGCCTGACTACCCGACGGCTATACATAAGGGGTTTGTGTCATATAGAATGTCTAAGGTTGGTATATGTAGGTTTATAGTGTTATGCACTTTTTTGGGGGGCATGTTTGTTTTTTTTTTGTTTGTTTTTTAATTCTTTATTTATTCATTTTAAGCGTAACAAACCAAAGTACACCGAAATAGTGTGAGGGATCAAAGACACAGAGACCCATACACACTACCGTAATCAGGGCAGTACATCGAGTAACATTGACAACGTAGATAGACTGCAAACAAGTAATGTACAGGCAAAAAAGGTACACAAAGTCAAGTGCTGATCGTATTATAACAATGTCCTGAACGGTCTCGGGACCTCGATAAACTATAAAAAACATTTTCTATTCCGCAAATGAGACTCCCCAAAAACAGGGACTGGTACATAAACACTATATATCTGGTATCCATGTATAGTATATATAATACAAACTGTAAAAGTTAAGTGAGGGGGGAACAGAAAGGACAGGACACACAAGGAGGGAAAGAACAAGAGGAAGAAGTGACGAAAGAGGGAGAAGAAAGAGGGGAAGGAGAAAGAAACCAAGAACGAAGAGAAAAAAAAAAAACACACTCCGGACTGTCTGGAATGGAGAAGGTCATCTTACCGGGCAATCAGAAAATGTTAGTTTTTTTTAAATTTTCACCGTTTCTTCTCATATTATTTGTTTATTTTATACATTTTTTTTTTTTACATTTTACTATATTTTTATTTTTCATTTATTTATTTATTTTTTTACTGTGGGGGCACAGGATAGCAGATAATACTGTACATTATGCATGCATTCGCTGATAATAGTGTTTTCATGGTAACAGCCCATTAGATCACTGCCTCCTGAACACACAGGCCTAGATTTACTACATGTGGAAAGGGAGTCTTCAAATATATATCAATAAAACGCAATCATGATCCACACATCAAAGACCACTGTGTGCACTAAATAAATGAAACAGAACAGACCAGAGTGGTGGCTCGATAGTAGTAGCACTACTACTGATACTGCTAGTACTGCTACTACAACTGCTGCTGCTAGCACTACCACCACTACAACTGCTACTACTAGTGCTACCATTGCTACTATTAGCACTTCTACTATTACTACTGCTTTTACTACTACCATTACTACTACTGCTACTATTATTGCGCCACCACTAAGTGAGGATTGCACTTTATTTATATATTAGGGATCGTCACTGTGCTGTTACCTTGGTTAGTACTATACTGTTCATGATGTGTATACAAATGGCTTTTTAATGTACTGATCATAACTGCACCCTCTTGATATATTATCAGCGTATACCTGCTACACAGGTTGTATGTATAATGTGCTGTTTAGTACAATAACTTATTTGTGCTGATCTTTGCCCTGGTGTATACTATAGTAACCTTTGTGTACAGATTTTATCATTTGATATATACATAATATCAAATGTTAGTAGTAGTGATATCTTCTAAAAAGTGCAGTATCTTTATAAACCTTAGGGCTCATTCACATGACTGTGGTTTGGTTCCCCAACCGAGCTGTATTTTTTGCGGCTCAGGCGCGACCCATTCACTTCAATGGGGCCCCAAAAGATGCAGACAGCACTCCGTGTGCTGTCCGTTTTGCGGAAGGCATATGGGCGGCATCCGTGTTTTGCGGACCACAAAACTAATCATTACATGAACTGAGATACAGTATATGCAGTAGCGCAGTGGTTCATATGGTATTTGTATCTGTCCATTCTGTGCAGATTTTTTTATAACTTTTTATATTATTTGTATGATGAATTAATAAAGTGGTTTTGTGTGTTTTTTTTATGTTTTGTTTTTTGGGGTATTTACCTATACTGAGGTACAATGTCTTAAAAGAAGTGCATATATTAACCCGTAGGACACCAGCGCCATACATGTATGGCGCTGGGAGCTGGCTCTGAAACCCCAGCACCGTACAGGTACGGCGCTCTGATCTGGTGGGCGCACTGCTGTATACACGCTGACCGCGGCACGTATGGTATCCTTACAGGTCCGATTGAGTGCTGCGGCCGCCTTGAAGCTTACCAAGCACAGCACCACCCATTTGATAGTGGCTGTGCTTGGTATTGCAGCTTGCTCCACCTAGGCCATGTGCTAAAGAATATGATGTCACTAGGACAGACCACCATGGTCTATATGTACTGCTGATCTCGGAAGTTGGACCCCTCCCGATCTCACATAGATGACCTATCCCGAGAACAGGCCATCAGTATGTAAATCCCGGAAAACCCATTTATACAGATCAAGACCCATGTCCAACCAAAGTACACCAATCTCTTCACACTGAACACAGCTGGCCGATAGCCATAAATAAGATTGACCAACCTTCGTGACTTCCGACCATATCATCACTGTCCATCAAATGTATGCCACCCCCCTTGGTCCAGGACCCTAAAGTCCAGGTGCTTGTGCGAGAGACTGAGAGGTGCCCCATTTATACATACTGTGGCAGAATGTCCTATTGTAGGTGTAGGTCTATGTATATCTCATTATGGACAATTTACATCGAATGAATACTATGTGATTATACCTGGTCAACATAGTAGAGCCACTGACGGGGATGCCGGGGGTCGGACCTTCACCAATCTAATATTGATGGCCTATGCTGAGGACAGATCATCAATATGCTAGCTCTACACATCCCCTTTAACCGAAAATTGTATTCTTATGGTACTATCTCGTAATGCATTCTGGTGCACTCCGTTCCGTCCAGTTTTGTCCCCATTGACAATGATTGGGGACAAAACTGAAGTGTTTTTCTCCGCTTTTGAGATCCTATGACGGATCTCAATAGCGGAAAGGAAAACGCTGATGTGAAAGTAGCCTAAGTCAGTGGTCAATGGATCCGTTTTTTTTCCGGACACGACTTACAATGGATTTAGTGACGGCTCCGTCTTGTTCATTTGAGATATAATACAACAGGATCCATTCTGAACAGGTGCAGACGGTTGTATTATATACCAGATATGTTTTTGCTGAACTCATGACAGATCCAGCAAAAACGCAGATGTAAAAGTAGCCTTAGCCAGTTGTATGGAAACTCATCTTGCATACATATAGGTTACTGAGAAATTACACATATACATGCTGAGGTCGCAGTGCAGACGTCCGATAGAGTGCAGACGTCCGATAGAAAGCAGATCATTATGCAGCACGTCTTGTAATGTTTATGAGAGTTAGACATAGAAATCGGACTGGAATGTATGAACATAAATGTCTGCCAGACCCATGTTGTGCTCAATACCACTGTCAGTGTATGTACTGTAGATTACACAGGTCCTCCCTCATAAAAATACCTGAGCACCAGAGTAATGTTATCTCTGCTCCCAATACCCCTACTTTAACCCTTTGTTTGTTGACCCTTATTCCACCCCAGCATGCTGCGCAACAAATATTTGTTTAGCTGCCTCATGTGCAGAGTACAGGACTGAACACTTATCAGAAGTTTATGCGGGATAGGACTGGGTAATCCACGTGGTTCAAGACGTTGTGAAACTATTAGCATGTACTGGGATGTGTGGTCAGGTGTGGACATACCTGTGCAGCTGCAAAGGGTCCAGCATGGGCCCCTGCACACGACCGTATGCCCTCCGAGACATACGGTCCTTGAGCGGGCCACATGTCCTGGAGCGGCATAGATCATGCGCACGGCAGCGCACAGCATCATAGATTACAATGATGCTGTGCATGTCGGGCCGCCGGCGCTGCTATTGTCCTGCACTCATATGATTTTATGACAATAGTCCCGTGGGCGGCCCGACGTGCCCAGCATCATTGCAATCTATGATGCTGTGCGCTGCCGTGCGCACAATCTATGACGCTCCGGGACATGTATCTCAGAGGGCATACGGTCGTGGGCAAGTGGCCTATGTCAGAGTGCCCACTGCTACGATAAAAACAGCAGGGGTTTTCTGGGTTCAGTGGACTATTATTAGGCTAAGCCATCCATATCAGATTGGTGGTAGTCCGCTCCCTGCTCTCTTGCTGATCAGATTTTTTGAATGGCTGCGGTGCTTGTGTGAGTGCTACAGCCTGCCTATCTACTTATTAGAAGAGGTGCCGATTATTGCAGCTGCATCCCATTCAAGCGAACAGGGTAAAGTAGTGATAAGCGAAGCTAGTGCATGAGATGCTACAACCAAAGTCAGTTCACTCAAAACTTCGGATTAATGCTGTACGGAGATCCGTCTCTGTACAGCATTAAAATGTACGGCCTCCTATGAGGCAAAGTCAGTTATTCGCAAAGCCGCCTGAGACTTCGTTGAATAACTTCAGTACTTGATTTTTAAAGTGTAAAACCACTTTAAAACTTAGAACCAAACTTGGCTTCGGTTTCGAGGTACCAGTCGCGAATACCTGACTTCGCCTCATCAGATGCTGTACATTTTAATGCTGTACGGAGACAGATCTCCGTACAGCATTAGTCCGAAGTTTTGAGAGAAGCGACTTCAGATGTAGCATCCGAAGCTCACTTGGCTCATCACCAGGGTGAAGCTACAGAACCCTTCACTGCCATGACATTGTGCAGGTAGACAGACCAAGTAAAGAATGAAGAGGCGCAGACACTACTGCGAGTGCCAGGCCCCTTCAACCAGCTGATCAGAGGTGGCACAGAGAGTCTGACTCCCAAGGACTTGATATTGATGGCCAAAAAATTAAATTAAAAAAGCAACCACATACTACACCACAGTTTCTAGGTCTACACTAAATATATGCTATATATCAAAAAGACTGTAACAGAAAGGGGACATAATTTAATAAATAAGCATTTAGTTGCACTACGTGCTTTAAAAAAAAAAGTAAAAATGTGAAAAACACTTTTTTTTTCCCATTTTCCTGGGTATAAAAAAATAAAAACAAAAATGCTAAAATAAAAATTTACATAAAAATAAAGCCCCATGTGTCGCCGGAAAAAAGGCGAAAAAAATATTTATATAACTGAACTAAAAAAAGGAAAATGCATCTGCACAGGAAGGGGGAATTAATGGACGGTCTTGAATTACTTAAACATGTAGCAAAAATGTTGTTTCGATAAGGCTACGTTCACACGACGACATTTGTCGCGCATCAATAAGTCGCGCGACAAATAGGGCACAACTTCACTGCAACATTTGTCGCGCAACAATTTTTATAATGGGAGTCTATGGTGTCGCATTGCGACATGCGACATGCTGTGACTGCAACGCGACAGTCGCAGAAAAACCCATCTTGAATGGATTTTTTGCGACTGTCGCAGTCGCAGCATGTCGCAATACGACACCATAGACTCCCATTATAAAAATTGTCGCACGACAATAGTGCGACTTTTTAATGCGCGACAAATGTCGTTGAGTGAACGTAGCCTAAAGCCAATCTACTACTACCAATGATTATGCGGTAATAATAATTAATACTTCTACTTATTAGTATTATTACTTTGTTATTTCGTTATTTTTGGAGGCTTCAGCACACTCCATGGTGCTGCACAGAAGTCAATAGCCCCCGGTATTATATAGTGTGCCCTACATTTATCTTACGTCTTATCCCTCATGATAACAGCATGGTTTGTAGTGCACTTGTGCTGTCACAGGGATGGAGTCCACATGACACTCCAGGTGATAGCTATGGAAATAAACACTATACAAACAAAAAAAGCCGACTTGTGTTTGCAAGTGTTACCAGGGCTGATGCCTCCACTGATTACTTGGAACGTCCATGACTTTGCATTGCAAAAAGATATTTTTCTCAGCGCAATGTAAACAGACCCTAAGCACACCAAGACCATAGGAACAGGGAGATTTTCCAATACAACCAGTATCAAGCATTCCTAACATTCCTCATCAGCATGCCCATGATTCCAAAATAATTGGATGCAACCAGTTTAAATCAATCACAAAAATGTTCCGACAGGCTTTACATTTTTTCTTAAAGTGAACCTGTCACCATGAAATGGCGTGCAATCCGCAGGCAGCTCGTTAGAGAACAGGAGGAGCTGAGCAGATTGGCATGTTACATCATATGCCACGTTATGGAGCTATTCTAATGTGCCACTGTGTGGGGTCATTTCTGAATACAGTTTCAGGGGAGCTGTGTGATGACTAATTTGCCCCAATTTTCCATACCACAAAAATCAGGGGCTTTTCCAGGATTTGATAAAAAAAAAAAGCTAAAAATGCAAAAAAAAAATACTATACTTACTCACATGATAACTCCCCCACTGCTCCAGCATCACTACTGTGGTGGTCCCTGCTGATCTTTGTCTATGAGACTGTTGCAGCCACTAGCCTTAACGCTGATGCATATGACTTGTGAGCCCAGTGACTGGCTGCAGAGGTAACGTGGGTATGCGGCACATAACCGCTGGAGCAAAATTTATAAAGATTGTCGGAGACCTCTGATGTGGCACATATGTAGCGGTGGGGGATTTATCAAGTGAGTAATGGTTACCTTTTTATTTTATAAAAGGGTTGTCTAAGAATGGACACTGGACCTGTAATGGAAAGATGTCTTACCTGCTTCCCAGTGCTGGTTCCCCACTCCTCCTCCCAGGCTGCAATGCTCCACTGGGCTCCCTCGGTTTCACACTGCTGAAGCCAATCACTGGCCTTAGCAGTGACCGTCTCCCTTACATCATGTGACCATTTGTCATGGGGAGCAGGTCACCACTGCGGCCAGTGATTGATTGCAGTGATGTCAAACTGGATGTTAACATCGAGGGAGCCCAGCAGAGCATCACAAACCTGAAGGAGAAGGAGCAGGAAGTCTGCGTCGGAAAGCAGGTTAGTAATCGTCCCTTTACAGGTCTGGCTAAGTTGGAGGTTTGCCCAAAAAATCCCATTCTTGTACAACCCCTTTAAAGTGGTTGGAGGACTCTGGTCCAGAGACCACCTAGCCTGCACTTGGCTATTTTCGGCAGCCCCATAGAAATGAATGGAGGACAGCTACGCATGCACAGTGCGCCCTCCGCCACTTTCGGGGCTCCATATATAGATGCAGTTCCCGGCGGTCGAAACTTCACCTATAAGACAATGGAGCAATATTCTAGCGATATGCCCCCATTGTCTGAGATGGGAATACCCCTTTAAGTTTACCTGCACATATTGCAGATAAGGATGGAAAACATGCAGCTTTTTTTTCCATGCTGAGTTTTTCCATGTGGAAATGCCACAGAGTAAAATAGCACCAGCAAAGTGAATGGGATCTGGCAAATCTCATGTACACTTTGCATATATATTCTATAATCATGTGGAAATTGATTTTAAAATCCCCAGCTTGTCATTGTTGGTGATTCCACACCTTAGACATAGTGGTTTTCACCATAGACTTCCATGGAGTCATAGTATATAATATAAGACCGAAAAAAGACATTTGTCCATCCAGTTTGGCCTGTTTCCTACAAGTTGATCCAGAGGAAGGCAAAAACCCTGTGAGGCAGAAGGCAATTTTCCCCACTTAAGGGGAAAAAAATTCCTTCCAGACTCCAATCAGGTAATCAGAATAACTCCCTGGATCAACGACCCCTCTCTAGTAGCTATAGCCTGTAATATTATTACACTCCAGAAATACATCCAGACCCCTCTTGAATTCCTTTATTGTACTCACCATCACCTCCTCGGGCAGAGAGTTCCATATTCTCACTGCTCTTACCGTGAAGAATCCTCTTCTATGTTTGTGTACAAACCTTCTTTCCTCCAGACGCAGAGGATGTCCCCTCGTCACAGTCACAGTCCTGGGGATAAATAGATGATGGGAGAGATCTCTGTACTGACCCCTGATATATTTATACATAGTTATTAGATCTCCCCTCAGTCGTCTTTTTTCTAAAGTGAATAACCCTAATTTTGATAACCTTTCAGGGTACTGTAGTTGCCCCATTCCAGTTATTACTTTAGTTGCCCTCCTCTGAACCCTCTCCAGCTCTGCTATGTCTGTCTTGTTCACAGGAGCCCAGAACTGTACACAGTTCTCCATGTGTGGTCTGACTAGTGATTTGTAAAGTGGTAGGACTATGTTCTCATCACGGGCGTCTATGCCCCTTTTGATGCAACCCATTATCTTATTGGCCTTGGCAGCAGCTGCCTCACACTGGTTTTTGCAGCTTAATTTGCTGTTTATTAAAATTCCTAGATACCTTTCCATGTCAGTGTTACCGAGTGTTTTACCATTTAGTATGTACGGGTGACTTGCATTATTCCTTCCCATGTGCATAACTTTACATTTGTCAGTGTTAAACCTCATCTGCCATTTTTCTGCCCAAGCCTCCAATCTATCCAGATCCCTCTGTAGCAGAAAACTGTCCTATTCAGTGTTATCATAAACAGAACATCTGCAACAGAAACTGTTTTTGCGGGTTGCAGTTATGCGGTTTTGGTGTGGATTTTCTGCAAACAAATCCGCCTTGTGTGCAGGTAGCCTAACTCTCACAAGCGGTCCAAAACGGATCAGTTTTGCCCTAATGCATTCTGAATGGAAAAGGATCCGCTTAGGATGCATCAGTTTGCTTGACGAAACTGAGCCAAACGGATCCGTCCTGGCACACAATGTAAGTCAACGGGGACAGATCCGTTTTCTCTGACACAATCTGGCACAATAGAAAACGGATCCGTCCCCCATTGACTTTCAATGGAGTTCATGACGAATCCGTCTTGGCTATGTTACAGATAATACAAACGGATCTGTTCATGACAGATGCATATGGTCGTATTATTGTAATGGATTAGTTTTTGCAGATCTATGACGGATCCGCCCAAAATGCGAGTGTGAAAGTAGCCTAACGTGGGCTTTAATGGCTGCAATTAGTGATTGTCGCTTCTGGAAAAGAGAGATATATAAGAAAGAGAGGAATACACAGACATATGAGATATATAAGAAAGAAAGGAATACACAGATATATGAGATAAGAAAGAAAGAAAGAAAGAAAGAAAGAAAGAAAGAAAGAATACATAGATATATGAGATATGAAAGAAAGAAAGAAAGAAGAAAGAAAGAAAGAAAGAAAGAAAGAAAGAATACATAGATATATGAGATATGAGATATATAAGAAAGAGAGAAATACACAGACATATAAGAAAGAAAGAAAGAAAGAAAGAAAGAAGAAAGAAAGAAAGAAAGAAAAGAACACACAGATATATGAGATATATAAGAAAGAGAAGAATACACAGATATATGAGATAAATAAGAAAGAGAGAAATACACAGACATATTAGAAAGAAAGAAAGAAAGAAAGAGAGAAAGAAAGAAAGAAAAGATTACACAGATATATGAGATATATAAGAAAGGAAGAAAGAAAGGAATACACAGACATATGCGATATATGAGAAAGAAATGGATTCATTGGTAGTGGTTGTACTATGTATAATGCACGTTTTGTATGTATGGCCTGAATTGTAAGCAGGTTGGAGTCTTTTGGCACCTGGAGGGTTACACGGTAATACCTACATCACATAGATATGTCACCATAGCTCAGTGTTGTGATAGGTAACATCTTCCCCAGAAATGCAAATGAAGTTGTCAATAGCTGGTGTAAGAACACACCACCCCCTCCTTCAGCGACCCCTCCTCAGCTCACAGTTCAAGCTAATCATTGACAGGACTTTTACAATCCAGTTCTATAGAGAAGCTGAGATAAGACAGTCCTGCGCTGGGAGCAGAAGACAGCAGAAGGAGCAGATCTCTTCCATTCTCTCTGCTGCAACTGAATGGAAGTCTCTCCATCCTTACACATGAAAAGAGCCCCATAGTAGTCAAGAGATCAGGGGGGACAGGATGGCTCATTTTTGGCTGAAGGGTTACTACTGGATTTTATTGGTTTTGACAAGAGAAGTCCTTGGAAGTCCTGGAGATGGCATACAAGTCTGGGAAAGACTGAGTCAAGTAAACCCTTTAAATGAAAGTCAGCTTTTCACCTATGGGACATTTCCTCCTGGTTTTCTTTGGGGTGTAGGATCTTCTTCATTGCAGATAGAAGATGATCACTCCAGTAGGGGACCTTCTGTGTGGGACCAGTTTATGAAGACTCACCAGTCAGGGAAAGGCATCCCTTCCCTGGACCAGCCTGCAGACATCTCAGACAGTTTCTCTAGCAAAGAGATGCCAGCTCTGGATTTTTTAGGGGTGAATTTTTACCATTTCTCAATTTCTTGGCCAAGACTGTTTCCACAAGGAAATAGTGTCCCCAGTGAGCAGGGTGTGCGCTACTACAACAGCACCATCAATTTGCTGATCAGGAAGGGCATTCAACCGGTGATCACCCTTTACCACTGGGACCTACCTGTGCCCATACAGGAAAATTATGGGGGCTGGGAAAATCAGAGTGTCATCCATCTGTTTAATAACTATTCCACGTTCTGCTTCCAAAAGTTTGGAGATCGGGTCAAATATTGGATTACCATGCACAACCCTTACCTGATAGCCTGGCATGGGTATGGCACAGGGATGAATGCCCCTTGGATTAGAAGAGACGATGCAGCTGTGTCTGAAGTGGCACATAACCTCATCAAGGTAAATAGCTGAATGTTTTTGACTCTCTATGGATTCAGCGCATCAAAAGTAATTCCTTAGTATAGTTCATAGGGTGTTGAGTTAAAACTGTATCCAAAACACTTGTAGACTTCCATATCTGGTCATAACGCGTTGCTATCTAGTGCAATGATTGACCAAATACATGGAAAAAGCATGTCCAACATAGTCCAGGTAATGGGGCACTGTACTGATCCAAAATGATAAAAAAGGATTAGTTATTGACCGTTTAAAAATCTTTACATCTATGATCAATAAATTGTACCTGTATGTTCATATAGTTATGGAGAAATATGTAATAAGACAGCCTGGAAGACAATTACAAAAGTGTGTTTCTATCATAGCTTACCAGTAACCCCAGTAGGAGTTTACATAAATCGGGCAGATATTACAATGGATTTCTTTAGGCAATGTTCACACTTATAGATATACTATCCATTGACCCAGAATACATGAGCCAATCTACCAGGGTTCTGTAGAGATGCGCCCTCCCAGACGTGATAAATGTACCGTAGTTGACCCAGGGAGACCTGCTTGTTTAATATTCTAACATGATCAGATCAGATTGCACAGTTACAAAGTTTATGTCATCTTTTTACAGAATTTGGCTTTTCCAGATCATTTGCATTCTGAACACTATTATTTTTCATGGAAAAGCAAATGATCCAGCACATTGATAGCATCTGTCCAACAATCTTTCAAAAACTGACCATAAATGTTTGCTGCCAATGCAAACAAGTTTACCATCGATAAAGATAATTGCTTTGTCCGTGCTTTGTGAAATGAAAAAATTTACGGTTCAGAATATGGAAATCTGCTTCATTGGTTGGAAGCAGAGGTGCACCACCAATGAGGCCAGGTGAGGAGATCGGCTCAGGCAGCACCAGGCGGGGGCAAAAGGGGGGGGGGCAGCTGAAGGGCCATGAGCTGAAGGGAAGGGGTTAGGTTAAGAAATTGGCATTGGGGGGGGGCACCGTTTCAGTTTTTGCCTCAGGCAGCAGAAAGGCTAGGTGCACCCCTGGTTGGAACATTTATTCATCCTTCCAAATTCTCGATAGTATTTGGCTTACTAAAGTCTGATAAGAATGCACGTGGGCAATGCATGATCATTTTCATGACGCAAATGGTTTTCCATAGGAAAAATCATTATAAGGCAGGGTTCAGATCTGCCTGTCGTAGGTCGTAGGTGATATTGAAGCTGACAGATTGGTCGCCGGATAGACCCCATTGTCTTAGGTTTCTACATAGTGTATAGTGCATGCTGCACTAATATTTTTCAGCAAATATGACAGAATACTTGACAGAGGATCTGCACTGAGCCTGAACACAGACGTGAACAGAGCCCTTCTGTATACTCAGGTGTGTAGCTACGAGAGGGTTGGCAGCACTTGTTCCCCAAGTGGGGACCCTGACAAGCCACTTTACTTTGGCCACAGTATTAGGGCTCATGCACACGAACATGTGTCGGCTGGGCCCCTGCTGCGGACCGCAAAGATTGGTCCACAATGCACAGGCACCGACCGTAAGGCCGCCGTATGTGGACGCAGGACCCATTCACTCGAATGGGGTCGGCAATCTGCATTCGACAGTCCGCACTGCAAAAAAGTATCGAATGCAGTAGTGGAACAGAGGCACGGACTGAAAACCCATGGAAGCACTCTGTATTGCTTCTGTGGGCTCCCGATCCGTGCCTCTGTTCTGCACCTGACCGTATCTCCCCGATTGGAGACCCATTCAAGTGAATGGGTCCACATCCATGATATGGTGCACACGGCCGGCTCTTTGCAGGCCGCAATACGGGCATGGCCGGGCAACAGCCATGTGCGTGAGCCCTTAAGATACAGGGCTAAGGAGGCAAACTATCTCAGGTGACGGAAAGACTACCTACCGCTCTGTATATGCTTATTCCCGTTGAGATTTCGAATTTTTTTAAAAGCAGACGTTCCCAAAAGCCAATTTTATCACTGAAAAAAATGGGGAAAAAGTACTGGCACTTTGTACTTTTCCCAGGACGAATCTAGAAAAAGTAAAAATGATAAGACTTCCAAGGAAGAGTATGCAGTGTAGGTATGTCAGCTTGATGCCATGTAGCACCGCATAGTCAAAGTGTGGCACAACCATTAGAATACTGCAGCTGCGCCAGAATTGCTCAGTTTGTGACTTGTCTCGCTGGTCAGTGATGAATGATCAGTCAGAGTAGAAATATTGCATGCTTTATTTTGGCCACTGTTCTTATTGTATCCATTGTCAGCATATGGAGTGTCTTCCACAGAATCGGCCATCTCTGACAAGTATATTTTGCAGGCAGCTGACACAAGTCCTGCAGGTGGCTAAACTGCTTCCAGCATGTCAGTGTGATTGCGCCTGTCCATTTATTTTTTGTAAATGTCGCAGGACTGCATGCGGAAAATCCACTGCATTTACAGTAACAGCACTGCAGAGAGTGTCTGCATCGGAATCCGCACGTAATTTAACAAGCTGTAAGGATTTTTAAATCCATAGCATGTCAATTG
This sequence comes from Bufotes viridis, assembly GCA_033119425.1. Taxonomy (NCBI): domain Eukaryota; kingdom Metazoa; phylum Chordata; class Amphibia; order Anura; family Bufonidae; genus Bufotes; species Bufotes viridis. The sequence goes on along the minus strand of CM065589.1, from coordinate 544,046,480 downwards.
ATGTTTGCAGATATCTGCCATGGATTTCACAGTGAAATCTGCTGCTAATCTGCAGCGTTCCTGAAAAAGAAAATCACAGCAAAATCTGCATGATTTGGTGCCGATTTTGCACTTGCTCTGCAATGGAGGCAGCAGGACCTGATGCTCCCAGTGTTCCCAGCCGTGCCTGTAGTGAGGTGAGTATAGCCACAGATGGGAAGTATGATAACTATATGGGGGCACAGAAGAAAAATAAGTAAATCTTTCCATTATATTTCCCCTGTGTACAGGATACAGTATCTTTTACACCAAAAATACTGACCGCTTATTTATTTTTCTCTTCTTTGCATCCATTCACAATTTTAGCTTCAAAATACTGATTACTGCAATGTATGAATGAGGACTAATGACTGTTGCTAAAGGGCTTTTTCATGGCTAACATACTGATGACCTATGCTAGGATAGGTGGTCAATATCAGCTCGGTGGGGATCTGATGTCCAGCACCCCCGCTGATCAGCTGTTAGCAGTAGTAAGCAGTGCATGAAGCTGCAGATGCACAGCGCTGTACAATCTGTAGTGGTCATTCTCTGGTACTGCAGCTGAGCTCCCATTCACTTGCATAGGAGCTGAGTTTGCAGTACCTGAGAACAGCCAGCACACAATGGGCCAGATTTACTAATCTTCTAGATGGTGTAAGCTAAGGCCCTATTCACACGTCCGCAATGTCATCCGCATGTATTCCGCAATTCTGCGGAATACATGCGGACCCATTGACTGTGAATGGGGCACGGAAAGATGCGGAGAGCACACACTGTGCTCTCAGCATCAGTTTTTGCGGAGCACGCCGCCAATCTTACGGCCGCAGCTCCGCAAAAAAGTAGAGCATGTCCTATTCTTGCCCGCAATTGAGGACAAGAATAGACATTTCTATGGGGCTGCCAGCCGGGTGTGTTTATGGATCCGCAATTTGCGGATCCATAAACACTACGGACGTGTGAATAAGGCCTTAGACAGGCTGTCAAGACCAGCAGCAGATTTATCACAGGGGCTCAGGATGGATGATACATGTGGTGCAGGGATAGACACTTCTCTGACTATATACTAATTATTGGTTGGCTTATTTTGAGACAGAATTTTGGTTACATTTTAGCGCAGAAGGGTGCATTGTAAGTAACCCTTTCAGATAGGCCTTACCTCCTTGTTGAGCATGTCGTAAAAAAAACTGATTTGCCAAATTGTGCCAATTTGCACCACTTTGTAGACAGATTTTTGGAGCAGACACATTAACAAATCTGGGCCAGTGTATGGAGCTGCAAAAATTTTTCGGCTCTGTACACTGTTTAGTTCCAGAACCACAGCTGCCACGAACCTCAGATTGGTGGGGGTGCACGGTGTGGACCCCCACTGATCTGATATTGATGATCTATCCTATGGATAGGTCAGCAATATGTTAGTCTGAGAAAACCCCTTTTAAAGGGATTATTCCACAAAAATCCACAGGATAGGAAATAAATTTATGACTGGCGCAAGACCAACCACTGGGCCCCAACCATTCAGGGGTCCTGTGTTCCCTCTTTGGGAGAGTCAGTAGCTCATGCCTGCTGCTGTTCCAGTCAACTCTACAGGACTGGCGGAGAAAGCGGGTACATCCCTACATCCCTTTCACTCAATTACTATGACATTAATTATTACTCTTTGTAACTGTTGTAGCCTTGACTTTTGGATCTTGTGTGCTTACTTCAGATACTCATTCCATGTTTGCTTTGTAAGGGCCAGCGCTGACCAGTCGCAGCTAATAGAACGGGTGATATAGCGCTTTTTTTCTTAATGTCGCTAACTAGTTTTTTCTAAGTAATGTGTGATGGCCATCGAATATACTGCACAATAATCTGCTGCGCTCCAGCTGTTGTGCAGTAGCACTGCTAGGAGGTGTAGTTTCATAAGCATCACTCTGGTTCAGTATGTTCTAAGAGCTCTTTCCTACTCCAGCTCTTGACTCCATGTCTTACATATAAAGACCACTGTAACATCTTATAGTCATCTGTAGGTCTGCGAAAAGATTGTCTTTGGTACTATAAGGGCGGACCTATAGAACTGTTCATCCTGATCTTCCTAGTTATAGAATATAAGTGCCATGGTGAGGAGACAGGCATATGCAGCAAATAGAAGTGGGAAAAGGGGGTATTGCACTATAACAATGCAAGTATATATGATGTTGGAGGTTTGGATCAGGATCTCTGTTGCAGATTCCATCAAAAACAATGTAGAGAAAAGTCCTTATAGTCAGTGGGGTCTGTTTGGCTTTGTTCGGGTCAGTTACATGCTGAATCCAGCACTTCAGTTATTTTCCATGTTCTGCTTCCCAAATGGAGCAGAAGAACTGAAACAACAACCGAGACCCTTATCTACCCCAACATCATCTGTCTGGGTGAGTCGGAAGGCTATAATCAAATTAGATGGTTAACTGACATAGATATGATGTGTATAGCCAGCTTTAGTCCCCAGTCAGTCTCTTTCCCCCTCTGGTACCCGTAAATATAGTCCTCAGTAAGTTCTCTAGTCAGTTTCCTTCTCCCTCTGGCAGCCATATACAGTAGTCCACGGTAAGTTCACTTGTAGATAGTTTTCCACGGGGTGTGGCGCAGTGAAAGAAATAGTTCCTGCATTCTCATAATTAGTCTTCCCAGATGTACCATATGTTATCTTGCTACTGCACAGACTCCAGTCCTTCCCCGGCAAGCAGCATAGAAATGATTTTTATAGTTTTCTGTTCCGTAGTTAGAGGATCACTACCTGAGAAATGGAATGAGGGTCGAGCAGTGGAATGACTGAGCATGCGTGTCTGCCAGCCCTTAGCTCAGTAGGTGGACGAGCACATCAATATAGACTTTGAACACCAGGTGGCACCATCCTATGTCAGTGCATGTAAATGTCATTTGTCATTACTTGTGCATTAGGAATATTTACTGGTGGGACAGTCCCTTTAATTAAAGGGGAAATTTACTTCATGTTTTATTTTTATTGAATTGGGTATATAACGCCACTGGGTTCAATTACTATTTCTACTATTTCTGTTTACTTTGCAAATAATTCTTCACCATTATAGCATGCAAAGTTATTTTTGGATAGATAGAATTTATCTTTGCAGCAAATCTTGGCAAAAAAAAAACCCATATAGTGTATAGTCTTTCATCATCTGACAGTCAGATAATTAATTCTACACTTCCTATGAGTAGGTGTAGATTTGCAACAAAATGCACCCCATTTTCTGGCCTTCTACCTTATAGATTTGGCTAGAACTACTCCACCTGGAGACCATGCCAATATTCTATTCCTTTTTTCTTGGTGAGTGACCTGCAAAGCTGCAATTTTTTTTATGCAATTTTTTTTGGCACATTAAGTACATATAAAATCTGCCCTGGAACAGAATAGGAACCAATCAGATAACAAGGTTCCAATCTTATATAACTTCAGTAAACTACACTTTAAAGATATACAGTAAGTACAGATATGCTTCTCGTGTCCGTGCTGGGGGTCTGCGTGGGGAGTGGTGGTTGTAGTCCTCATGGTGGCTAAGCCTAGATCCAGAACTCTCCAGGGCTGTGCAGGTAGTGAATGGAGGGGTGCAACCTTTGCTCCCTTTGGGGCACACCATGGACTTTTGGCTTCTACTCCCTGATTGAGGCTGGGGAGCCCTTGATGTTAAAATAAGCAGTGGGGTGCAAGGCAGGAGAGCAGGTGGACGGCTAGAGGATAGGAAAGGCAATGATCAGGCCCATTTGGATGGAGAAATAGAGTGTCCTTACTTAATAAATGATGGGAGTTACAGTATGAATGCAAGCAGCAAGCACAGTTCTCATATATTGCACAGAGTAAGTTTTTTCCAAAGGCTGCATGATAGTAGTAATCCTCCCTGAGACTCTATAGGTTCTAGCAATCTTGCCAAATTAACCAAAGACTATCAATTATTGCTACTAGTATACTTTCTGCAGTGCCCAGTTGCAGGGTGCAGACCTAGACTGGTTGGTCAGTCTGTCTCAAAAGTGTGGAGGGCGCCGGTGGCAATTACCCCTTTCCACATGCAGTAAAGTCTATTGCCATATATGTACATGTACCTTATTGTCTCAGTCCTCCACCACCTGTAAATATTCAGCATTTCCATCTCTCAGGAGATAATCCTTAGCAAAATTGCTTTTCTGACAGTTTTCCACTCTGAGGAATGGTGTTTTCCTGGATAACTGCTGTCTAGGCCTACTTTTCAGCAGCACACACAAAACAAGTCTCGTCTCTTACTTGTGCTGTAGCAGACCCTCTACTAACTAACCAGGAGATCATGGGACCAGTCCACCACCTGGTAACGGTAACTAACAACTGCCAGTTTACTATTTCTTACCTATACATAGCCTTTTGGGATACATAGTATCCAGATCATCTGAGTAAACATTTTAACAGCTTTTAAAGTAAAGTGTAAAGCATTAACCCTTTAGCAGTGAACTTGTTATTAACCTTTAGCAGTGACAAGTTACTGCACTCGTAGATCTAGGTTACAAATTACCATTTACATGTAGTGTGCAATGTCACTAATTGTCTGTCCATTATAATATATGCACCTACCATAGAAACACAGTTAAGCAATGCCGTACATAACTTTGCTCAAAGGTCATCTGCCCATGATTATTTCAAGTAATCTCTTTGACTCTTTGACTTAAAGGTGAAAACAACAGATCCGTATTTTACACTTACGGTGGATTTTGACAAGTAGATAATTGATTAAGCGATTAATGACTTAATCACATATAGCTCTTTAAAGAGAATCTGTCAGCTCCAAAACAGCCCCACAATGGAGTAATATGTGTATAGTGTAAGTGGTGCTGAGTCCAGTAGTGCCGTTTTTTTCTTTATACTCACTTGCATTCCGACACTGCCCTCCTACAAGCTTGCAATAAAATGTATCGAGAGGACTCCCATGCTCCCACAAATAATGGATGGACTCCAAGAGGATTCCTCCCAATGCATTGGTTTGTGGGAGTACATCATTGAAACACAAGTGAGTATGAAGATAATAATTACATAATCAGACTCAGCATCACTTTCACTATAGACCACTTACTCTAGTTTAAGGTCATCAGTGATTGGTGGGGGTCCGACACCCAGGACCCCCACGGATCAGCTGCAGCCTTATCACAGCTCACCAAGCAGAGAGTCGTACATTGTATAGCAGCTATGCTTGGCATTGCAGCTCAGCCCCATTCACTTCAATGACACTGTGAGTGCCAGGGCCTTCTCAAACAGCTGATCTGTGGGGGTTCTGGGTGTCGGACCCCCACCGATCAGATACCGATGACCCACCCTGATGTCTATATGTAGACTGCAATGGTTTACATAAAGCAAATCTGTTTTTATATTGCTGAAAGATCACACAATATACTTTTACATTACCACAATTCAATAGCGATAAACTACAATGTATTCATTCACATAGACAATTTTGTCAAGCAATGATTAAACGTTTTCAGTACAATATACAGTACATTTACCCAATTCTCATGAGTCATTATCATTCAAATTGTAATGATTTTCTGATAAGCTAAATCTGCCAATACTACTACATGAGCGGAGTAGCAGCTAGTATTTCTGTCAGGCCTGAGGCTCACATCTTTTAATACAGCTCCATACACGTTTATGGGGCCACACTGCACCTCACTGTGACTCTAATTTCTACAGATAGTTTTTGTTTCTAGAATCTAATATAAAAAGTCCCAAATTTTGGCCACAATGTATGTCCTAATTCCAACTGTATCTGCATCGATCAGCTCCCTTCTCCACCATTCCCCTGCTGTTGGTGGTTCGGTTCAGGCAGAGATCCATTGCTCCATTTGTCCGGAGCAGTACAACTAGCAGATTTGGTATCATGGACAGCATTTCATTGGACTTCTACTACATGAGGAATGTGAGGTTCACCAGAGTTTTTTTATTTTAGTTTGTTTTTTTTACACTTTTACATTTTTATTTTAATTATTCTCTTTCCATTTTCTTGCATTACTTTTGAATTCTTATTGCATTATTAGAATGATCTATGAACAAGGTTTGTAAAGCAGAAGACGCAGAACATACTTTGGGTTAAAAGCCGCCTGCAGTGCCCATACATGTTTTATGCAGTCTCTGTACACATGACAAGCAGGCTGATAGCAAGATAACCCCTATCTGTGAACCTTGAGCGCACACCTGTTCTGTGAGTGACCTTCTCACTGCAGCTTAGTCCTTTGGCTGCAGAGGGCAGGATCAAGAGCTCATGTACATGGCCATATTAAAGGCCTATGCTATAAAGACCTAATAGACTACTATGGGCCCATGCTGTCCTTCATGTACCGTTGTATGGGATATTAGAGAGATATGCATCCTGGAAAGCAGTGACGCACCAAGGCACCATACGGTCGCCCACCGGATGCCTAGTGCTCTGTAATATATAACCCCGTAGTGGCCGTAGTGTGGAGGAGTTTAAATAGAGCAGCTGTCAATCATACATCTATCAAAAAAGAGCGGCCATCCCCTGAACAGCTTTCTTTGTGCTGATTGTTGTATATGGCGGTGGGTACATAAACCATATATTGTAATCCTGCAGATAGTACAGATGTGATGCATGTAGTGTCCTAAAAGGAAAGAGAAATAATATGATTGGCTCCATCTATTGTTATTGTACCTCACATGGATCCAGGGATCTTCCCATTCATTGCTCCAATTGCTGTGTTAGATTTATTTTAAGATGGCAGCTCAGGAGGGGTGTACTTTCTTAGGGGCGGTGTCCTCTCTGCGGCACTTTGTGGCAGTTGAAGAATGAATCTGAGCATGTGTTCCACCTCAGTGAGCAGGACAGAGAAATTAGAAAAAGAGCAAACAGCAGGTGGCGCTATACATGCAATTACAAAGGTATTCATATTCAGGCACTGGTTTGAAAAATGTAGAATATTTATTATGGGACAACCAAGTAGATAAGCCGCCACCAGAGATGTCTTGCACTGGCACTATTCCCATCCAGAACACGTCCACGTTCGGCTGCACTTCATGTATGACCATTCGTGAGGCTTTGTTCTTTTTATACAGACCAGGTGTGGTATGTGTGTGGTAGCTGTAGAGTCTGACCTTCTTATCTGATGAGGGTATTTTTCACTGTAATTAGTAACAGGTACAAAACAGAGATAGAGAACTGTGCAGATCTGGTGTAAGAATTTACAACATGTGTCCTATTGAAGTTCATTCTACCAAAGTAACCCATAGAGATAAGATGTCACATTTTCTTTGCTATCTCTTTTTCCCCTGGTCAGCATACCTTCCAGGCTCTCAGCTGCCAGAAGTCAGTGCCCTCCATCACTAGACAGTGAGCAATGGGCTATGATGCCTGGCCTTTCCCTCACAGCTGTGTATGACTGGAGCAAGCCTTCAAGGCAATGAGAAAATTCTGAACATTTTTGGATTTCCAGATTTCCATGCATTATGTTACCCAAATGCTTGTTCAGCCCTCTTGGACAAGTGTGCAAGTCTTCTGAATGAGGAATAGGTCGCTGTGAGGAAAGCTTACCTTCCCTGAGACCAAAATAATCACAGACCTCCCAAGTGTCCCTCTTTTGGAGGGACAGTCCCTCTTTTTGACCCTCCTCTCCCTCTTTGTTCCTTAAATGTCCCTCTTTTTGATCTGAGACACCCAAAAAAAGCCACAAGGCCCAGAGAACCGTAATAATTTGCACATCCATGAAGTATAAAATCAATATAGCAATTTTATTAGACTACCCCTGAGGTAGCTGGACTTTACTGGCAATACGCATGGGGCGTTGTTCTATTGACTCAGGACCACCCATATAGTCTGAGCCTTATGGGTAACCTTAGGGTACTTTCACTCTAGTGTTATTCTTTTCCGGCATAGAGTTCCGTCGTCTGGGCAGTCACATCCCCATGCATTCTGAATGGAGAGAAATCCGTTCAGTATGCATCAGGATGTCTTCAGTTCAGTCACTGAACAGCGTTTTGGCCGTAGATAATACCGCAGCATGCCTGAAGACATGCCAGAATGACGGATCTGGCATTCATTCCCATAGAAATGCATTAGTGCCAGATCCATCATTAAAAATACCGGAACGACACATCCGCTATTCCGATCTGCGCATGCTCAGACCTTTAAAACTGTGAAAAAAAATATAGACAGATCCGTCTTTCCACATGACAAACGGAAAGACGGATCCGCACTTGCAATGCATTTGTGAAACGGATCCGGATCCGTCTACAAATTCTTTCAGTTGTCATGCGGTTAGACGGATCCGGCGACAGAACTGCCTGCCGGAATCCTCTGCCTCAAGTGTGAAAGTACCCTTAGTACTTCATTATTTTTTTAGGTATCATTTCATGTTATTTGATGCTACATTATTATTTATTTATTGTTGATTGTTTATTTGATATTGCATTGTATTTCATTTTGTCTCGGACTATACATTGAGTCCTTATTTGTGGACTTTGGTGGATGCTGTGTTTGTGTTTGGTTTTATTCTTATTGTATACAATTTTTTTTTAAATGTCTGTATGTCTATGCAGGGCTTTTTTTCTCAGAGAAAAGGTGGTGGAACTCACCCCCCTCCCCTGGCCACGCCCCTACCCACCCCTAGGACCGCCTCCTAAAACCGCCCCTTTAGAGAACAGGGATGCAAGTTAAATTGGGGGGGGGGGGCTATAAAAGTCCAGCCCAGCAAAGAAACCCCCCCAGATAGGGATGGCACTGTAATTGGGGATCTGGGGATGGCACTGTAATGGGGGATCTGGGGATAGCACTGTTATGGGGTGGAGGATCTGTGGATGGCACTGTTATGGGGGATCCGTGGATGGCATCCACAGACCCCCCATCCTATAACAGTGCCATCCACAGACCCCCCCCACCCCATAACAGTGCCATCCACAGACCCCCCCCCCACCCCTTAACAGTGTCATCCACAGACCCCCCATTGCCGCTCCAGTACAGTTATAAAATGTGTAATTCAATTAATAATGATTCATGCTGCTCCCTCTGTAGTATAACATTCAATATATCCTACTCACAGGGCTACTGCTATATCGTAATGCAGGCCGGCCGGGCAGACGGGCGGCAGCATGACTGACGTCACGTGACTGCGCGGCCTACTTTATAAATGCCGCTTGTCTGCCCGTCCGACCTGCATTACGATATAACAGTCGTAGCCCTGTGAGTAGGATTCATACGGTGTCTGCAAATATTCGGATCCATTTTTTTGCGGACAGTTCAGTATGCCCGCAAAAAAGAGATTGCATTCTGCATTTTTGCGGACCCATAGACTTCAGTGGGGACACATCCTGATTTTCACTGACAAGTATAGGACATATTTTATTTGTTTTGCCCCAAAGAAGTAAAAAGGTCTGCATCTAATCCTAATAGGCCAGGCAATGGTTCTCTGCATTTCTGGGAACAATGTATACAAATTATCTCCCAAAAAAAAAAAAGAAAGCTGAACCTCTGCTTCCACTAGATGTAAGGTAGGGATCCTATAAGTCAATGCTCGACATTTTAAACAGGTCTTAAAGCATAATTTGGATATAGTGCAGAGAAGAAAGAACGGGCCTAACTGGGTGAGAGGCCTTTGTCAGGATTCATGGGGTACTATTTAGCCTTATGGAGAGCACCTAGTAGGCATAAGGAGTCTTATAGGCCTGGCAACATTCCTCTGGTTGTGAGAAATATATCCTTCCACATAGAGAACATGTTCAGTGTGTCAGTGGATTTAGATTAACCACCAAACTCACTGGACCAAAGAATGTATTTACAGCAGGGAAACTGCCAGCCGTCCTGCTAATGTCACACAGCAAGAGATTGTAGCAGCACTCATCATTGATCCGAGGTCTTCAGGGAAGGTAAACACATTGATCACACCGTTGTCAATAGAGCTAATTATATATAAAGCATTTACGGTACGTTTTTATTTTTACAATTTGTAATTTTTTATTCTTATAATGTCAATTTTTATATTTACAAATTTCTTGAAAAGTTATCTAAATAAAAAAAAAATCAGAGTATCTCTAGTCCACACAACGTCCCTACTGCTCCGTACTATGGAACCGTAGATCATCCATGTGTCAGCACATGTGCGCCATCAATACAGCACTGCATTACCAAGGTATTCTCCCTTAGACGCAAGCCACTACAGAAACATGGAACGATGTTCCATAGAAAGTTTATAGAAAAGCATCTACGTGCGTGAAACTAGAACCATGTGGACATATAGTATAGTGCTATATACATCCATGGGTGATGTATTTAAGGTCAGTATAACTCACATCGTGTAATGACCTGTAATACAGCCATGTGCTTAAAGAGGACCTTTCATCTGAAAATGCACATTAAAATACATATATCCACTTACATGGCGGCCCCCGGTGGTGCTGTTTCAGCTTTTCATTTTCCAAAATGTGCCCCCGTTTGTCTGCAGTGGCCCCCGCAACAATTCGCACCTCATATGCAAATGAGCCATTCGGCTCAACTGGGCGGGCCTGTAAAAGTTCTCCTGGGTGTGGCACATGTGCGTCATCAATACAGCACTGTATTACCAAGGTATTCTCCCTTAGATGCAAGCCACTGCAGAAACGAGAACTCGCGCTTCTTCTCCCTGGCTGAGAGCGGGGCGCGTTAATTGGATGCGCTCCGTGACAGGGAGAAGAAAGCCACACCCAGGAGAACTTTTGCAGGACAAGACCTCATTTGCATATGATGCACGAATTGTTGCGGGGGCCACTGCGGACAAACGGGGGCACATTTTAGAAAATGAAAAGCTGAAATAGCACCACCGGGGGCCACCATGTAAGTGAATATATATATTTTAATGTGCATTTTCAGATGAAAGGTCCTCTTTAAAGGGGTTGTGTCACTTCAGCAAATGGCATTTATCATGTAGAGAAAGTTAATACAAGCCACTTACTAATGTATTGTGATTATCCATATTGCCTCCTTTGCTGGCTTCATTCATTTTTCCATCACATTACACACTGCTCGTTTCCATGGTTACGACCACCCTGCAATCCATCAGTGGTGGTCGTGCTTGCACACTATAGGAGAAAGCTCTGGTCACTGGGACTGTAAGAGTGCACATAGGCTGGCACTTTTTTCACTATTTTGTGGCAGATTGGTTGCAGGAGATATGGGTAAATTCAGGCACAGATAATGGAGGACAGTCGTCTAGTCATGTCACAGGGATAGATTCTTAAAAGATATAAGCTCCTTTCAAGAATAGCTTCTTCTCTAGTATATTACATTATTAAATCATGTGAGTGTTAATCTCACCAGTTTTATAAAATACGTAATGTAACAATGGAAAATTAAGTTATTCAGGTGTTTTTTCCATTTGTTAAAGCTTCACGCAGTTTTCTGTAAGCCCCTTCTAATTACCAGCTCAGAAGGTAATCTGCTTCCTTAGTTAAGCCTTGATATTGTTTTTTCCCGGAGCAATAAAACATCAGTTTTTTCGTAATGCCATACTGCCGTGAAATGTTATCAGCTTAATGATTCAGTTGTATTCAGTTCTGTATTTCTTTAGACTCATAGTTACAATCTTCGGTGGATATATCTCCATGCATCTCTGTAGATACCTGTATAGCTAAACAATATACGCACAGCTGTATAGGTGTTGTAAGGATCTGTATTACAGTACCCATAGAAATCTATGAACACAGACTTCAGTAGTCAGTGTACTTTCAATAATCTTTGTATAAATTAATAGTATGGGTGACTATTAGAAACTTTGTAATATATATTATCAGAGAAAAAAATGTCTCTTTCCCCCCCTCCTAAACTACAATTCTGCTGAATACATGTTAAGAGAGTAGTTGGACTGTCAGCACTCTCAAGAATCAAAATACTTGGAGGATGAGGTAGGAAGTGGAGAGAGACACACATATAGGCTGGCCATAGAAGGCTATGAAGAGGGAGGGGGAAGGAGTGAGGAAGAGCACAGACACACACAAAGATGTGAAGTGAGGTGAGGAGGGAGGATGCAAAGGGAGGTGAGATGAGTAGCGATCTGCTAGAGGAAGAAAAAAGGCATTTTTTCTGATAAGTTATATTACAAAGTTTCTTATATTGACCTGTAATATTAATTTATGCAAAGTATGTTGACCATTTTATCTCCATCTGCCTATGTGGGTTTAGCTAAGTAATAAGAAAAGCATGTTTTGGGAGAGTAGGAAAAAAAGAGAAAGAGAAAAACAACAGCCACATTGGACGAATATGCCATTGGGTGACTATCAAGCAGGCCCCGTTGGCATTAGAGCTTAGAAAATTGAGTCTAGCTCACGGCAGCTTCTTAGCTAGGGAGACTTCATGTGCCCCAGATGCTGGGTAACAGGGAGCACTGGGAGGGTATGTTGCCTTGCCCAGGGTATTAAAGGGGTTGTCCCATGAAAAATATTGTACAGTTTTCAAACCACCACCTAAATGTGAATTCTTTTGTAATTGCATGTGATTTAAATTTTAGCATAGCCGAGTTATTCAATAAAATATATCTGTATAGCGCCACCTGCTGTTTGTTTTGTTTCTTATTTCTTTGACCTGCTCACTGAGATGGCCGCACATGCTCAGTTTCATCCTTCAACTGCCTCCTGAGCTGTGATAGGGAGAGCATGGACACGCCCCCTTAGCTGCAGCAGAAAAGACACTCCCCCTTAGCTGTCAGCTTGATATAAATCTAGCAGAGCAATGAATGTGGAGATCTCTGGATCCATGCGAGTTACAGGGCCGGATGCCTCCAGCCTCCCCTGCAGCGCCTATACGCTGTGCCACGGGAGACCTCGTACTATTATCATCTCTCCTCTGTGTGACTTTTTGTGACCAAGGTCTGGATTTAACCGAAACGTCAAAATTCATAGTCACAATTAAGAACAGGCATTTCTTTCTTTGTTTGCGTATATACCAATTGGAGGATATGCTAGTATAAAGGATTTCTTATTTGCATGAAAGTGTGCAGTGCTACTTCCCTTACTATGTACTATATGATCTCTGAGTTTCCTTTTTTACATTAGTCATGGAATAACCCCTTTAAGAAAAAGGGCTATGCTAGCAAACTGATTCTTTGCGCCGGGTAAAGGAAAGTCTGGCTACAGCTTTTGTATAACTTTTACCCAGTTGCTGGCTCTGTCTGTCATCCAGATGTAGGGCATACTATACCGTTCATATTTGCTGGTTCAATAACACATCTATATTGTTATATTGTAGGCTCATGCTCTGGTCTGGCATACCTATGACACTCATTTCCGCCCATCTCAAAAGGGATACCTGTCCGTGACATTGGGCTCCCACTGGATAGAACCTGAGAAACGACATATTGACTCATCAACCATTAACATGTGTCAAGAGTCCATGGATACCGTACTTGGACGCTTTGCCAAACCTATTCACATTGATGGGGACTACCCGGAAAGTTTGAAGAGAAAATATGGCTCCAACCTTCCTAGGTTTTCAGAGTCAGAAAAAGCTTCTGTTAAAGGGACCGCAGACTTTTTTGCATTCTCCTTTGGACCCAATAACTTTAAGAGATCAAATGATTCCAACAAGTTGGTTCGCGCCTTGATTCATTTAAGGGGGGTGTTAAACTGGATCAAGATGGAATATAACAATCCTCAAATTCTGATCATGGAAAATGGTTGGTTCTCAAATAGCAACATCCAAACTGAAGACACCACAACAGTCTACATCATGAAGAAGTTTATCAATGATATCCTACAGGGTAAGTAGCTACCCGCTGTCCTAACAGCCTTTATTATGTCCGTATTTAAAGACAACCTGCCACAACTTTATCCACCATGACATAATATCGAGATTACAGGTCCTTGGGACATTTCTTCTTTTGATTTTCTCAACTGCCAGAACCCCAGAGTTAACTAAGCTTCTCTTCTCCACCAGATTATACTGATTATACTAGGCCATAACTAAATAAAAGGTAGAGTACCCCTTTAAAAATATTATGCCCTTCGAACTCTAAAGACAAAAATCAAAGTTAGGGCTTATGCACACGACCGTATGTATTTTGTGGTCCGCAAAAAATGGATCGGCAAAAAATAAGGAAGATGTCCGTGTGCATTTGGTATTTTTAATGGTAACGGAACAGCTGGCCCTAAAAGAACAGTACAACGACCGTAATACGGAAAATAATAGAACATGTTCTATTTTTTTGCGGAACGGAAATACGGACATACGTAAACAGAATGCACACGGAGTAACTTCAGTTTTTTTGCGGACCCATTAAAATAAATGGTTCTGTATATGATCCGCAAAAAAAAAACCCGGAAAGAATATATCTTCGTGTGCATAAGCCCTTAGTTAGCATATGCTAATATGGAGGTGGCCACGGCTGAAAACCCAAAATCAAACACAGTGTAACAGCCCTCTGCATACACAAAATACATATCAACTAATAGTATACTCACTATATAAATAAATGTAAGGTACTTGGCAAATACTTAGCTGTCCGCATCTGTGCAGCCTGGCCGCAAATTATAGAACCTGTCTTATTCTTGCCTGTTTTGCGGACAAGAATAGGGTTTTTCATAGTGGGTCCTGAGAAAATTGAACCGCATCTGTATTTGCAGACTACAAATCAGACGGTCATGTGCATGGCGCCCAAGGCTACAATACCCCACAGATAAGAGTCGTTGCTTTTTCTGAAAAAGTATGCCTTTATTTCTAATCTGCACAACCTTTTTAAGCTTTTGTATTGTAACTTGTTGTCTATGTAAATGGTATGTGAATAAGTTTATTGTTAATGAGGACCTGTTACCACCCCTTACATGTCTGTTTTATAAGTTATAAGTATTCCTTATAACAATTCTGGGGAACATTTTGTGCTGTTCCTCTGTTGTTTCTCCTGAATATTTATGATTAAACTGACAACTGGGTGTTACCATTATCCTTGTCAAAAGGGTGTGTGCCGATACAGTCTGAAACTGCCAGCACTCATTGGAAGTCAGAGTATGCCAGGACACACCCTCAACTGGTAACACTCAAAAGCCAGTATATCTATATATTTTCGGGAAGAATAATGGAAGAATTCCTCAGGAGTTCTAAGAGAAGACAGATTTTAAGTTAGTCATATCATAAGAGGGGACAGGTCCTTTTTACTTAGCTCTTGACTAATTTTTTTTTATTTGTTTTTGTGGACTGTCAACAGCTATTAAATATGACGATGTAAAGGTCTTTGGCTACACCGCCTGGTCCTTGATGGACAGCTTTGAATGGCAAGAAGGCTACAAAATAAGACGAGGATTGTTCTACGTAGATTTCACCGACAAGAGCAAAGAAATAGCCCCCAAATCTTCTGCATTATATTTCAAACAAATCATCCAACAGAACGGTTTTCCAGAAGAGGCCCCAGAAGTAGCAATCCGTGGACAGTTCCCATGTGACTTCTCCTGGGGAATAACAGACTCTGTGCTAAAGGTGAATATAGAGGGTACTAACACTATATAAACTATAGAGATCAGAGGAACACACTGCAAATGTCTCCAATTAGAATTCTGTCCATTATTGGTTGGTCTGTAACAACTAGAAAAAAATATTCTGATAGCTAGACTATTGTCCCCATAAGTACGCAGCCAAATATGGTTTTTAAAGTTCCAGCGAAATTTTTTGTTTTTTCATCTCCCCATTTTGAAAGCCACAACATTATTTTTCTGTCGTCATAGCCATATGAGGACTTTTTTAGGGGACGAGTTGTATTTTTAATGGCTCCATTGTGGAGTCCCTCCACTGTATTGTATAACTTAAAAAAAATTGAGGCAACAGTGTGAAAAAAACAACACAGTTCCGCCATTTACATTTTAGTTTTTACAGTATTCACTGTGCAGTAAAAATGACATGTTATCGTTATTCCATGGGACGGTAAGATTAGGGAAATATATGTTTTTTGTTGCTATCCATAACTATTTTTTTTTTCTATTTATCTGCTGACGGAGCAGTGTAAGGGCTCATTTTTTGGGGGGTGAGCTGTAGGTTATATGGATGCCATTCTGGAAACTTTTGATCATTTGTACTCAATTTTTTTGGGAGGCATTGTATTTTGTTTTAGCTTTCAACGTGTGGGGTATATAATCAGGTAATTGAATAGTAGATCAGATCCTTACTGGCATGGCAATGCCAATTAGTTATATATATATATATATATTTATATATATATATGTATATTTTGTGAATTTGTCAATTATGTTTATAGTTTTATGGTCTCCTTGGGGGGCTTGAACCTGTAATCAGATTGCTTGTACTATGCTGTTAGAGGCAGGATGTAATAGTGGCTGGAACTTGGCAGGCCCCTGGCTGTCATGACAACTAATTGGCGCACTGTGATTGGATTCATGGCTTGCCGATCGGAGGAGAAAGGCAGCTCCCTCCATCTTTCTAACCGCTCAGATGCCACGGTTGCTATTAACTGCAGCACCTGAGGGTTTAAACTGCCAGTATCAGAGTTATTTCTGATCCCAGCAGTGAAAGCAGAGTTTCTTCTGTATAAGGCCTCTTGCACACAGCCGTTGTTCAGCCGTTCCGTGCATTGGGGACCGCAATTTTCGGTCCCCAATGCACGGGCACCATCTGTGCGGCTGCCGCAACGGATCCAGACCCATTCAACAAGTTCTATTTTTTTGTGGATCGGAGGCACGGATAGAAACCCCAAAAAGCACTCTGTAGTGCTTCCATGGGGTTTTGTGCCTCCGTTCTGCACTGCAGATCCAAATTGCGGATCCATTCAAGTGCCGGTTAACACACGGCTGGTGCTTGCGGGAGCCGCTGTTTGCGGGAGCAATACAGGCCACGGCCAGCAATGGCCATGTGAATGAGGCCTTATGTAGATGGCAACTGCAAGTGATGGAGCTGGCCAGCTCTATCACTGTGACGTACTATTATACCCCTGAGTGTTCACTCACTGCATTCAGTGATGTAATAGTACATCCGGGAGAATTAAGGGGCTAATAGCTTATGTCCAACAAAACAGGTATGTCTCATGTATTTAATTTTAGTTTCATTAATTAGATATATAAGTTTGTAGATGAATAATGTGGCTAATTTACTAATATTCTTACTTACTAATAATCTTGTTGTACAATGCATCAAAATTTGGTGTGTCTCTTGTGCATAATGTTGCATGACCTTTAAGACCAATGTATGTAGCAAATGCACCAAAAAGAATAATCCACCGTGCCTAGCTTAGGGCTCTTTCACACTAGCGTTTTTGTTTTCCGGCATAGAGATCCGTCGTCGGGTCTCTATGCCGGAAAAATCCTGATCAGGATTATCCCAATGCATTCTGAATGGAGAGAAATCCGTTCAGGATGCATCAGGATGTCTTCAGTTCAGGACCGGAACGTTGTTTGGCTAGAGAAAATACTGCAGCATGCTGCGCTTTTTGCTCCGGCCAAAAATCCTGAACACTTGCCGCAAGGCCGGATCCGGAATTAATGCCCATTGAAAGGCATTAATCCGGATCCGGCCTTAAGCTAAACGTCGTTTCGGCGCATCGCCGGATCCAAAGTTTAGCTTTTTCTCAATGGTTACCATGGCAGCCAGGATGCTAAATTCCTGGTTGCCATGGTAAAGTGTAGTGGGGAGCGGGGGAGCAGTATACTTACCATCCGTGCGGCTCCCGGGCGCTCAGAGTGACGTCAGGGCGCCCTACACGCATGGATCACGTGATCGCATGGATCACGTGATCCATGCGCATGAGGCGCTCTGACGTCATTCTGGAGCGCCCCGGGAGCCGCACGGACTGTAAGTATACCACTCCCCCGCTCCCCACTACTACTATGGCAACCAGGACTTTAATAGCGTCCTGGCTGCCATAGTAACCTCAAAGCATTTCGAAGACTGATCAGGATCCTGATCAGTCTTCTAATGCTTTCAGGCGACTTGCGTTCTGATGGATCCGGCGGGACGGAAGTGCCTGCCGGATCCTCAGAACGCAAGTGTGAAAGAGGCCTTACCTGTTTCGGTTTTCCAGCTTGACAAGGGGGCATGGCTTAGCAGAAAGTATAACTTTAAATGTGACAATGTACACCAAAATTTTTAAGCAATATTAAGCAAATAAACAAACCAATGGTTGGTGTAGTTAGACGAAAGTGTCCAACCATGCACCAAATGTGTTATATAGCAAAAGCTGCCGGTTTAACTTTACACTGTCTACATTTTAAAAAGGATTAGTAAATCTGCCCATATGCATTTTCTAATGTAGCTATTTTTTTTTTTTTTATTATCAAATATTTTCCCGGTGGCAGCCATATTGAAGTCATATTGTACTTTATGAAAGTTGAAAAAAAGGGGAATCAACAGAGAATTGACATAGATTATTATAGTTTCCACAAAGTGGCGCACGCCCCCATCCCCAGAGACCAGGGAGTGGCAAAAGAGCCTTATCTGTTTCCATAGTGTATTTTATTGCTTTCTTACTGCCTCCGGTTTCCCTGCTGTCAGCATTCAAAGCGGCACTTAAATACATTGTCAGGACTGCTGTGCTGTTTTAACATAATACAGTAGAGAGGACTTATGTATGCAAGCATAGTAGTCCTAATAATGTATTTTAGCGCAGCTCCTATGTGCTGACAGCGGGGGAATAGGAGGCAATAGGAAAATAAAAAATTGTGATTTGGACTCCATATCTGTAGTACTACTCTTGTATTACTGTAGATAAAGGTCCAGAATGAGGGTGACAGATTCCCTTTAAAGATAATGAGATTACTTTGCTCATTCTGTCCCCATCTATACAGAAAAGCTAACAAGTGAACTTCAGGAAACAAGAAGCCTCATTATATTGTATCTTCTCTAGTGACTAGTGTAAAAGCAGCAAAAGCATCAAACTAGGAACAAAGGGACCAGAAATGTAAAAATATATGTTTAGAATTAAAACTTGATTTAAATACTTCCCTTTAATGCCCTTTTAATTGTACTTTCTTCACAGGCAGAGCTGGTCCCATCATCTCCTCAGTTTGTGGATCGTAAATTGTATGTGTGGAACATCACAGGTGACGGCATCCTGCATGCAATCAAAGGAGTACAGCTAAAGACTCGAGCAGCCCAATGTACTGACTTCATCACCATTAAAAAACATCTATCCCTATTGAAAAATATGAAAGTAACTAATTATAGGTTTTCTCTTAATTGGTCTTTGATTATGCCATTAGGTGACTTATCCTCCGTTAACAGAGAAGCCCTGAGATTTTATCGTTGCATGATAACGGAGGCCTCCAAAGTTGGAATCAAGACCATGCTAACACTTTACTACCCAACACATGGATCTTTAAGTCTTCCTGTACCACTGTTAGGAAATGGGGGCTGGTTAAACAAGACCATTACTCAGGCTTTTAGTGACTATGCTAAGCTGTGCTTTCAGGAATTTGGTGATCTGGTGAAAGACTGGATCACCATTAATGAACCAAACCGCCTAAGCCAATATTACCATAACAACAGTAGCAACGCCTACCAAGCAGTGCACAATGCAATCATAGCCCATTCCATAGCCTGGCATTTGTATGACAAGATTTATAGACCTTATCAACATGGTCAGATATCCTTGTCTTTGCATACAGACTGGGCCGAGCCTGCAAATCCCTTCCTTCATTCCCACGCCGAGGCTGCGGAACGTTTCCTGCAGTTTGACATTGCTTGGATCGCTGAGCCAATTTTCGGTTCGGGTGACTATCCTACGCTCATGAGGCAATATATAACCACCAAAAACCAAAAGGGAATGACTAAGTCTGTCTTGCCCTATTTCACAGAGGAAGAGAAAAAAATGGTGAAGGGTTCGGCAGATTTTTTTGCCTTGAATCATTTCACCACTAGATTGGTGATTCACGAGCCAAAGAATGATAGCAGATTTGAAGCGGATCGAGACATTCACTTTTTGTCTGATGCAACCCGCCTGACATCATTTAACGGACTTGCAGTTGTACCACAGGGGATTAGACGACTTCTGAACTGGATAAGGAAGAACTATGGAGACATTCCTATGTACATTACTGCAAATGGAGTGGATGACAAAGCGTTAGAAAGTGATGAACTTCGAATATATTACCTACAGAAATACAGCCAGCAGCTATTACAAGGTGAGTGGTCTCAACAAGAGCTTTTCAACATATGTAGCTTTACCCTTGACTTCCACCAGGTTTGGGCTATGTTCTACCTTGAATTCACATCCTGTGCCTATGTACAGGGCTGAGCCTACAGCTGGCACTGCCAGTGGCACGAGTGCAGTCATTTTTCATGTTTAAACTGGTTATCATGATAAGCCCATTTTGAAATTGCCTGTGAAGTTGCAGCAAGCCACATATTTTCCTAGTAGCAAGTGCCATAAAAAAAATATTGCAATAGAAAGAAGGGGCCTGTCCGCCACAGCAGGAGCCACTGTGGCACAAGCCCTGTAGGAGCAGAAGTGGAGGATATGAGTGGTAGTGGCTCTGGCTGCAATAATCATTCACAGTGGCAATCCTCAGACCAATTCTCCCTAGGACCATAGCAGGATAGGAGGGTGCACCCTTTCTTCCGTGGGGGCACACTCTGATGTTGGGGCTCCTGCCTGATGGTAGTTTTGGTGCCTTTGGTGTTGTGGTTTTGGTGTGGATGCAAGACAGGAGATCAGGGTTGCCAACCAGAATTTTTCTGGACAACTTATCCCAAAATCATAGACGGACAACATTTTTTATGGACAAATTGGAAAACAATCCTGAATGATAAAGATTATAAGTAATACAGGTCTGTAGCTCAATACACTGATCAGAACTCATTATCAGTATTTACTGTAAGCTGTAAAAGCTGGAAAAACATTGCCTATTTTTATGGACTGTCCAGAAATTTCTGTATGGTTGGCAGCCCTACAGGAGATGTAGGTGCATTGGCCAGCGGATGGTGCTGGAGTTAGAAACAGGTCAGTTGTAGAAAATAAACAAGTCTCTCTTTACAAAGTGCAGAATGGGAGTTGTAGTACATCCAATGGTATTAATACACAGCTCCAAACATTTGACAGATCTGTTAGAAAGGTACATGATGTAAACTGTCATGAAGGTTATTTTCTCTCAGTGGGAATTACAGAACATCTTTTTAAAAGGGTTCTCCAGGAATGATTTTAAATGGTCACCAGCACCCTGTCCAAGAATGTGAGCAGGACTAGTTGCTTCCACTTGAACAGTTGCCTAGCAGAGTGGGGCGTGGGGTCTCATTACACATTATACTGCTCTACAATAGATGGTAATGATGTGATCCTGCCTGGTGAAATGCCATCATGGCTGAGCAGCCTGACAGGAACACTTACCAATATGTAGTATATGCAAGTGCCGTAGCATAGTGTGTAGTGAGATGATACCCCCTAGATAGCTCTGCAGGGGAGGCAAACAGTCCTGACCACATTGTAGGACAGGCGGCTTGGGGTCATTTTAAATGATTGCTGGAGAGCCCCTTAGAGTTAGCCGAAATAGGGCTGGGCATTGTATTGCTGCATTTGTGAGTGGAGCTCTCCAAAGTTTTTTGAGAGAAAGAGAAAAAAGCTTGTACTCCCTTGGTCGGATTTCAGAAGATTTTACAGATTATATAGGCAGAGACTGAGAGGAAAGCTACCTACTACATCCTATACACAACCTTGGGAACATGCATATGTCAGCTATAAAGACTGCACTCAATGTGTAACTGCCTCAGTAAAGTACAATGGACTTGTTGCATTAAAACCTTGTTTTATCATTGTACCGCACTGTACTACAGTTTGCATCATCATATCACTACCGGCATTAGAGAGCCTGGGGAGTGCAGCCACCATGACTACTATCACTTTAATCTGCATTACTACACCTATCCTCTCCACCTTCCTACTTGGTCGCTGTATGGCTATCACTGTCTGTAGCCGTTAGGCCAGGCCACATATACCTAGCAACCAGTCCTTGTGTTGATACTGCAAACAGGGGTGCACCTAGCCTTTCTGCTGCCTGAGACGAAAACTGAAATGGCAACACGCCTCCCCCATGCCAATTTCTTAACTTAACCCCTTTGCCACAATGAAAGCGCTCATTGCCCATGGTCCTTCTGCTGCCGCCTCTTGCCCCTACCTGGTACTGCCTTAAGCGATCTCCTCACCTGGCCTCATTGGTGGTGCAGTCCTCACTGCAATATTACCAAAGAGGGGAAAAAAGCGAGTTAGCCACAGTCGAGTGATTCCCATTTACATTGTGCATTATTAATCAGATTTTTCAAGTCCTGCAAGAAAATGCTAAGTTCTTAAAGGGCTTCTGTCACCCCCCAAAAGCCTTTTTTTTTTTTGCCTCACTAAAAAGCTTATAGGGCGATTATTCTAAACATATTCTTGTTAACCGTTTTTGTAGGTTAATTTTGCTATAAAACGTTATTTTATAATATGCAAATTACCTTGCTACCAGCAAGTAGGGCGTTTACTTGCTGGTAGCCGCTGCATCCCGCTTGTAAAAAAACGCCCCTCCTGTGGTTGATTGACAGGGCCAGCGAGCACTTTCCTCCTCAGCTGGCCCTGTCTCCGTTTAAAATCTCGCGCCTGCGCCATACCATTCTTCAGTCGGCGCAGGCGCACTGAGAGGAGTACTCTCGCTCAGCCGCTCCTTCCTCAGTGCGCCAATGACGTCACAGCTGCACCCGGAAGACAAGACGCAGGCGCACTGAGGAAGGAGCGGCCGAGCGAGAGTACTCCTCTCAGTGCGCCTGCGCCGACTGAAGAACGGTATGGCGCAGGCGCGAAATTTTAAACGGAGACAGGGCCAGCAGGAGGAGGAGAGCGCTCGCTGGCCCTGTCAATCAACCACAGGAGGGGCGTTTTTTTACAAGCGGGATGCAGCGGCTACCAGCAAGTAAACGCCCTACTTGCTGCATATTATAAAATAACGTTTTATAGCAAAATTAACCTACAAAAACAGTTAACAAGAATATGTTTAGAATAATCGCCCTATAAGCTTTTTAGTGAGGCAAAAAAAAAAAAGGCTTTTGGGGGGTGACAGAAGCCCTTTAAAGACTCTCATCTGAAAATCTAAAAACAACATAAAGATTATTATTGCTGATAGGTAGAAATATCTAAATGGTTGCACTAATCCTGTCTTGTCTTGTGATTTGTCTTCTAGCCTACCTACAAGATAACATCAACTTGAAGGGATATTATGCATTCAGACTGACTGATAAAAGTAAACCACAATATGGATTCTACAACTCCGCCATGTACAACATTAAAGCCAAGGCATCAGTGAACGTGTACAGAGCAATAATCACCGCCAATGGCCTTCCACTGGACCAAACTGGGAATTCCTGCGAAATGACGAGGGAGGAGGACTCGTGTTCGATCTGTAAGTTTCTAGAGCAGAAGAAACCTCTCATCTTCTTCAGCTTCTGCTTGTTCTCCACGTCCACACTTTTATTAACTGTTACAATAGTCCGAAAGTACAAAAGAAAGAAGAGAAAACTGCACTCTGCGAAACACCATCATAATGGCTGCTTCCTCATTAAAAAGAAGGATGGTTTTAGCCAATGCTGATCCCGATTGCACCTTGAATTGACTATTTTCCCTTATATTCACTCCATTTGTTCTCTGACGTCAAAGATGTATAGACTGTCACATTGCTGAGCACATCTACAGGAGCTTCATCCCTCCGACATATTTATATCTCTTGACTTGCTTTGCTGGTGCAGAAAACGGATGTTCTCATGAGAGGAACGTACACAGGAATTAATTTATAAACTTGAGATTCTGATGTAAATTTTGCATTATTTAAAAAGAAAAAAACTACCTTTTCAGAATATTGGTATTTGATTGAATTGTCTCCTGAATTTTAAAAGATTGTTAGCACTTTTTATGAAAATACTGTTATATATGTAATGAGAATGCTGCTTGAAAAGAGGGGTTATGCTTCTTCTTTAAGAGGTCTTGTAACCACTCTTGACATGTCTTAGCAGCTACTTGTATCCTCCCTGTAATAACAATTCTGGAGCATCTATTCTTATGACGCTATGGTGTGCCATTCCTTTATTATTCCTTTTAGAAATTGCGAACAAATTAATAGCAGTCTGTAATAAGGGTCCATACGGGTGTTACCAGTTGGTAGTGTGTCCCTGCACTGTCTGACAATGGCAGCACTGATTAGATGATATCAGACTGTGCAGGAAAACACACCCTACTATATTTAGCTGGATTTGAAAACCGCTAGCAATTCATTCATAGCTTCTATCAGTTATAATAAAGGAATGGCACATCACAGAGTTATGGGAATAGATGCTCCAGAATTATTATATGGGGAATGCAAGTTGTTACTTAAAAGACATGGGCCAATGATAATGGTGACTATCTGGAGGGAGGGTTCCTAGAAATACTCATTCATGATAATTGCCCTGAGTAAAGCTGCTGCCTCTTGTTCATTGGGTGAAAGCATCACTGACACAGTCACCTAAATTATAATTTGGGGGCAGCAGATTGTGCTGTTTAGATGGCAGTCTAATGGCCAGAAGCAATGATTCTCTAGTGGAACTAACAAGTGCAGAAGCACAGTAATACACACAGTAGAGACCGCTCATTCATAGGAGAGATTGCTGCAAGTAGATGCAGTTCTCACCTCCTCTGACGAGCAGGCAATTATTGGATTGAACGGTTCTTTCCCGATAATTGCCTGCTGAGTCAGCCCTTGTGAAGCAGCTTCTACCTTCTACTTTGATTATAGGGTTCAAGGGGTTGTCTGAGATAATTAAAAATTGAAGACAGGCCTAAAATGGTTTAAAATGAAAAAAAATATTCTCATCCCTTTCAAGAGTGCAGTTCTTTGCGGTGATGGTCCGGTTTTCTTTGGTAAGCAAACAGGGGTGATCACATGTCTGGATAGGGCACATGATGGCTGCAGCCAATCCGTTTTTTTCAGTCAGTGTGTTGCTAGTGACACATGTAAAGTCTTTCATCAGCAAATGCCCCATTAACATAAATGCAGTTAACAAACACCATTAGTGATCATTAATGCGGCAGTCATCGCATGTATAAGGATGACCAATCGTTAATATGATTTTTTTCCCATATGGTTTTCATTTTTTGACAGCATATCCCCTTTTTAAACAGGGAGATGTGCTGGCAACAAATTATTATTTGCACATAAAAGAAGTAATAACCCAACAAATAAATGCTTTGCATTTGAAATGCATTGGATGTCAGGTGATGTTTATATGGTACAGTGTACCTTGTATTACTTGTTCCCGATCACTGGCCCTTAGTTTAATAGGAAATAAGTGGTCACTAGGTTTTGGTGCTGCTTATCAGATGGAAGACGGTAGATTCAGACAAGTCACAGGTCAAGTAAGGGTCCTTTCACACTAGCGTTTTTGTTTTCCGGCATAGAGTTCCGTCCTCGGCGCTCAATGCCGGAAAAATCCTGATCAGGATCATCCCCATGCATTCTGAATGGAGAGAAATCCGTTCAGGATGCATCAGGATGTCTTCAGTTCAGGACAGGAACGTTTTTTGGACGCAGCAAATACCGCAGCATGCTGCGCTTTTTGTTCCGTCCAAAAATCCGGAACACTTGCCGCAAGGCCAGATCCGGAATTAATGCCCATTGAAAGGCATTAATCCGGGTCCGGCCTTAAGCTAAACGTCGTTTCAGCACATCGCCGGATCCGACGTTTAGCTTTTTCTCAATGGTTACCATGGCAGCCAGGACGCTAAAGTCCTGGTTGCCATGGTAAAGTGTAGTGGGGAGCGGGGGAGCAGTATACTTACCATCCGTGCGGCTCCCGGGGCGCTCCAGAGTGACGTCAGGGCGCCCTACACGCATGGATCACGTGATCGCATGGATCACGTGATCCATGCGCATGGGGCGCTCTGACGTCATTCTGGAGCGCCCAGGGAGCCGCACGGACTGTAAGTATACCGCTCCCCCGCTCCCCACTACTACTATGGCAACCAGGACTTTAACAGCGTCCTGGCTGCCATAGTAACCTGAAAGCATTTCGAAGACTGATCAGGATCCTGATCAGTCTTCTAATGCTTTCAGGCGACTTGCGTTCTGACGGATCCGGCGGGACGGAAGTGCCTGCCGGATCCTCAGAAAGCAAGTGTGAAATAGGCCTAGGCTACAAACAAAATTCCCAAAAAGTTGGACGATGTGTAAAATGTAAATAAAAACAAAACGCAATGATCTGCAAATCTCATAAGCCCCTATTTTACTGACAATAGATCATAGACATGGGCGTAGCTATAGGGGGTGCAGAGGTAGCAGTCGCTACCGGGCCCAGGAGCCTGAGGGGGCCCAAAGACCCTTGTGCTGCATAAGACAACACACAAAGCACTGAGGGAAGGGGGCCCAAACAGAACTCTTGCACCAGGGCCCATGAGCCGTTAGCTACGCCCCTGATCATAGAACACATATCAGATGATGAAAGTGGCAGCAACGCATCTCTAAAATGTTGGGACAGGTCTGTGTCTTGTGTAGCATCCCGTCTTCTTTTAACAACAGCCTGTAAACGTCTGTGAGGAGACCAAATGCTGGAGTTTTGGGAGAAGAACGCTGTCCCATTCTTGTCTGATGTAGGATTCTAGCTGCTCTACAGTCCTGGGTCTTTTTTGCATCAAATATATTCTATTGGTGAAAGGTGTGGACTGCAGGCAGGCCAGTTCAGCACCCGGACTACTCTTTTGCGAAGCAATGCTGTTGTGATGGATGCAGTATGTAGTTCAGCATTGTCTTGCTGAAATATGCAAGGCCTTCCCTGAAAGAGAAAGAGTCTGGATGGGAGCATATGTCATTCTAAAACCTCTATATATTGTTCCAGATGAGTAAGCTGCCCATGCTATAGGCATTAATGCAACCTCATACTATCAGATATACAGGCTTTTGAACTGTGTGCTGATCTGGATGGTCCCTCTTCTCTTGAGTCCACAGGACATGGAGTTTGTGATTTCCAAAAAGAATTTAAAATTTTTTCTATTTTGTCTCAATTTGTCCTTCTCAAATGAGCTTTGCCCCATGGGGGCGTTTTTGGATCGTGTTGACATATGACTTCTTCTTTCTATGATACAGCTTTAACTTGCATTTGTCAGTTGTATGGCAAACTGTGTTCACAGACAGTGATTTTTGGAAGTGTTCCAGAGCCCATGTTCTGATTTTCAGCACAGAATCATGCCTGTTTTTAATGTAGTGCCATCTGATGGCCTGTAGATTACTACCATCCAATATTGACCGTTGGCCTTGTCCTTTACGCATATAAATTTCTCCAGATTCTCTGAATCTTTTGATGATATTATGTAATGTTGATGGTGGGATATTCAAAGTCTTCGCAATTTTACATTGACGAACATTTTTCTGAAATTTTTCTGCAGTTTTTAGATGCAGTTTTTCACAGATTGGCGAATCTCTGCCTATCTTTGCTTCTGATAAACCCTGCTTCTCTAACATTCTCCTTTAATACCCGGTCACGTGACTTAGTTGAAAATTAGTCCTCCAGCTGTTTTTTTAACTAGTACCATTTACTTTTCCAGCCTTTTCTTTGTTTTGCCCCATCCCAACCTTTTGGCCATCATGTTCTAAATTATTTTATTTTTTTATGAAATAGTAAAATGTCTCACTTTCAAAGTCTAATATGTGTTTTCTGCTCTATTGTGAATGAAATATGGGTCTATAAGATTTGCAGATTATTGCATTCTGGTTTTATCTACATTTATTTACATTTTACACATTCTCCCAACTTTTTTGGAATTGGGGTTGAAAATGACGACTAGCTTCCGACTCAGCACAGTCTTGGCAGATGAACTGTTAGTAGTGTATTTTTTGAGCAGTCTCCTTGCCTTCCAACTGGCTCTTGTTCATCGGGTGAAAGCATCATTGATGTAGTCACCTAAATCTCCATTCCTGGCCAGCAGATCATCCTGTGTAAACCGAAATGTGCTACCCAGATAGAATTATTCTCTATGGGGAAGAGCAGTCACAGCAGCGATCTCACGCTCCAATATAGCGGAAATGATTTTTGTACGTAAATGCAGCTCTCACCTCCTCTGACGAGCAGACAATTATTGGAAATGAATGGTTTGTTCACGATAAATGCCTATGTGTTCCAAACTATTATAGAAGCAATCAAGCAATCGCTGCTTCAAGTCCCCTAGGGGAACAAAAAAAAAGAAAGTTGAGTTACATAAAGCTTAATTAAATAAAACATTTCCCCAAAAATAATAATTAAAAAAACATCCTTTTTTCAATATTATTCTATTTTTGTAGAAGTAGTCCACCATAAAAATATATACCATATTTTTAATTTCATAAGACGCACCTGATGATAAGACACCTAGGTTTTTGAGGAGGAAAATAAGAAAAAAAATTGAACCAAAAGGTGTGCTTTTAGTGGGTTTTGAACTAATGGTGGTCTGTGGATGACACTATTATGGGGGATTTGTGGATGACACTTAAGAAGGGGATCTGTGGATGACGCACTGTTATGGGGACATCTGTGGATGATGCATTGTTATGGGGGATCTGGATGACACACTGATATAGGGGGAGCTGTGAATGACAATGTTATGGGGGATCTGTGGATGACACACTGTTATGGGGGTTCTGTGGATGACACACTGTTATTGGGGTTCTGTGGATGACACACTGTTATGGGGGATCTGTGGATGACACACTGTTATGGGGGGATCTGTGGATGACACACTGTTATGGGGGATCTGTGGATGACACATATATAGCATCTTATGCTGTGTCTTCTCATGTCCCTGTGTGAATAGTGACCCCATTACACCAGGCCCTGCTCACAGCTGTCTTCACATGTAAAGTCTGTTTATGTAATGCTCAAGCAGTGGCTCTGGTTTGTTAAACTAGCGTAATCGTCTGTAGTAGTACTCACTATCAAAGCGGCGGGCAGGCCAGCAGCGTAACGTCATTCACTCATTCACGCTCCTGCTCCGCCAGCTTCATTAATGAAGTGGGAGGAGCATGACGGAGTGAGTGACGTTACACTGACGGCCTGCCCGCCGCTTTGATAGTGAGTACTACTTCAACCTGCACCGGGCCCCGCCGCGAGTGCAACAGTAGTTGCCGGCCTCCAGCCCCTCCTGGACTACAACACACAAGCCCTTACACAGCTACCCTGTTGGAAAAAGTTATGGCTCTTGAAATATATGCCTTTTTTCTATAAGACATGCAAAGAGACAAAAATATTTTTAAAAATATATATACTTATTTGGTATCTACACATTCATACTGACCTGTAGAATAACGTTAAAAAAATTCTCCAGGACAAGAATTGATGATCTATTCTCTGATTAGGCCATCAATATCAGACTGGTGGGGGTCTGGCTGTCCACCCCCACGTCAATCAGATGTTTGAAGGGGACTCTTCATTGCTTACATAAGCCCTTCTACCTGCAGGCCTTCTATTTAGTGTGGGCAGTGCTGGGCATTGCAGCTTTGTCACGTTAAGCTATAAGAGGGGACAAAATTGCAAAAAACAATGTCAGAATAGCTTTTTTTACATCTCCCCCAAAAATAATAAAAGCTAAACAATAAATTATATGTACTTAAAGTGGTGCCATTGTAAAATACAACTAGTTCTACAAACAAAATGACATCAGTGGAAAATAAGACAGTTAGTTATAACTCTTGGAATGCCACCATCCTTCACTTTGTGGGATCCATTCTGGAGACAGCAGCAGGTCCCAGAGGTGGAACCTGCACCCATCTGACATTGATAGCATATCCTAGTGATATGCCACCAATGTCTGAGATAAGGCAACCCCTTTAAGACCCAAAATAGTCTGTTCCTTAAGGGTTTAAACAAACAACACTGTTCCCAAAGCTTTTGTCCCAAACCTTTCTTTCAAATTAACTTTATTTCCATAAACTCAGAAAACATGGTTTATGGAGCTGTTCACATAATATATTTATTTTTGTAAAAATTATATTTTCTAGATATGGTGGGTATACAGTACATGGGGGTTACTTGTGTTTATATTCCATTTGTATATTCTGTATATTTATATTTAATTTCTTCAGTCAAGCCTTTTAAGGCCCCTGTACACATTAGTATATTGTTGGCCGAACAACATTTTTCAGGGGACCAGCCAGGGGAGCTTCCGACTTTCCCCTGACAGATGATATTGGGGGAGAAATCAATTGGGTGAATTATATTTTTACATCCTATCCTTTGTCCTCACTAGAAATACAGAAGAGTCTGGCAGCAGTTGTCTTCTTTCCCCATTGACCAGATATACACGTTCGACTAACCCTAGTGTGTGTGTTTATAGGGGAGTTGGGAGAGATAGCCGTTGGACAAACATTTGAGCAGAGAAAGAATTGACAGGATTACTAACTTTGTACGACAACTGTCGGCCAAACGCTCCCGATCCTCTGATACATAAATATACTCGGCTGAACGTGCATGTGTTGAGAAGGAGAGAGGGGAAAAAGCTGCTGGACATCTCCTGTGGGTGTGGTATATTTTCCCAAGTACAAAAGGATTGGTCACTATGATAGCCAACATGCCTGACACTTCTCTTCCCTGATGTCTTGTGTCAGAGGGCAGATGGTAGGCTCCATACACATTAGATGGCTGGGTGATACTTGTGGAAATCCAACATGCCTAATCTTTCTTTCCTCTGACATCTTTGGGGATTTGGGACACATATGCGATAATTGACTGATCTTGCAGAAGTCGGTGAGTTCAATGGAACTTCCTGTAATGTGCAATGAGCACCTTTGAGGTTTGTATTATAAAATTATTTTGTAAACAATGTCTGTTGGTGACTCTAAGGCCTCCTTCACATTTCTGTTTTTTACGAAACTGTGCTATCCACATTTTCCACAGGCAGCACACGTAGGCACTTGTTCACATATAAGTGGTGTTCCACTGACCGCGGGTAAGTGAAAAAATCATGGAGACATGCACTACTTTGGTCCGCGTTCTGGACCATACTTGCCCATTGAAGTCTATGGATCTGTGAAAAACTAGTGACAGAATACAGATGACATCCCTGTTTGGTCTGTTTTTCACTGACCAATGGTAGGAGATGAGAAATTAATTTTCAGCTGAAAAGTGTCCATGGAATATGGATGATACATAAAAGGCAAAAATGGACACACGGACATCCATGGACATCAAATGCACATGGAAATGTGAACGAGGCCTAAAAGCTGCTCATTGTGATTCAAATAAAATAAATAAATAAATAAATGGTGTGTGCATTCTTTTATTAGTTGATAATGTTTCTTTTATGTGACTATTGTAATATCTGTATAGTTGTATTGACCCCAAGAAAAAAATGTTCAGTGGACTTTAATGAATAAAATAGCAAAATATGATTCACTTCTATGTTCTGATCCATTGTTCTGATAAATGCTGGGTCAAAGGACCACTGTAATGTTTAGTCGGCAGTTGTACATCTCCAAAAAACAGATAAGCAGATAAGTAAGCTTCCCTTTACATGTCTAGCCAAGTGAGGAGGTTCTCAAACCCCCCTTTCTTGCACAACCCCTTTAAAGGGGTTCTCCTGGCTTTTAATATTGATGAACAATCCTCAAGATAGGTTATCAATATAAGATCAGTGAAGGTCTGACACCCGGCACCCCGCCGATCAGCTATATAAAGGGAAGAGACGCCTTGTGCGGGTGTCGTCTCCCATCTATTTTCCATCTCGCCATAGACATAGCAGCAGCGAGCAGGAACAGAGAAGGGAGACGGCCTGCGCACACCTTCCCTTCATACAGCTGATTGGCGGGGTGTCAGACCCCTGCCAATCTGATATTGATGATCTATCCAGAGGATAGGTCATCATTATTAAAAGCCGGCAGAACCCCTTTAAGGCCCTTTTGCATGTGCTGAGGATAGGGACAATTATTGGAAGAGAACTTCCAACAAACACTCGTTCCCAATAATTGCCCTGTGTAAATCTTCCACAGATCACCCAAGAAACAAGCATAATGTTCATTTGTTGGGTCATCCGTCATTTCTGTGGCACATAAAATCTTTGTTCTGTGTAAACAGAAATGTGCTGCTGACAAGCATTGAATCCATATGAGGATGAAAGGTCATAGGGGTGATCATTCATCCCCAAACAGAGGGGATTATTGCTGCATGTCAAAGCTGGCAATGATCAGGAATGAACAGTCTGTTCCCAGCTATTGCCCTGAGTATTGTACCCTATATATGGGCCCTTATGTTAACCCATATCATAGTGTTACCATTAGGCCCCATGCATTGTGGACCTATAGTGCCGATTGTGTCCTACCTTTTGCCTCTCTGCGGCCTAAACCCATATACTTTCAGGCCAAACAGGAAGGTACAAGGCAACAACATAGCTAATCATAAGTAGAACACATTAGAATCAGTGTCTCCCTTTGAATTTAGAGGTCAAAATACACTATTTTAGGAAATCTGAATGACGACTGCTTTCTTTTTTCCTACCAGTTTTCCCTTTCTCTTTATTTGATAAATTATATATATATATACCTTTATATTTGGGAGAATGTAATAAAAACTGCATGCATAGTAAAATGGGATCCCTACTCTGTTATGTGGTGCTGTATATGAAAGGCACCGTAATGAATACTGAATCAGCGAATGTACAATAAATCCAATAGTGTGACATCTGCATAGTTGTGATAACCTCCCCAGGTCATCTCATCTGATAACATTACCTATTGGTAGCAGGCCCATTGCAAACATTGCCAGAGATAAGACAGTCCCCTGTGGCACTGCACAGTACAGAGGTGGGACTGTATCTCTCCATCATCTACCAGTCAGGAGAACTAATACATTCATGGTATAACCTAGCGGCTGGTCCTACAGCTGGAGGGCTGGCTCTGCACTGTGTCATGGCAGAGAAGATTTATTAAAGGGCTGCTTCAGTCGCAGCAATTTTGGCTGATGGGGTTGTAAATTTCTTTGGCTGACTGATGGAATTCCAGGTTAGGTATATGGCCCAATGACATTCCATAGATAAGGAGCCCTGGAGATAACATTGTGCTTAGGCTTAGAACAAAAGGTGGACTGCTTACATACATAGTCTATCGAAAAGTAAATGATTCCTTAACAGGGCTACGTAATCTCATTTCTTTGTATTGTCCTTGGATCTCTCTTTTTATCCCATCACACCTATGGTTTTGCTCAGCTTATTTGCTCTTGTGGATTTTTGAATCTTCTATGTATATTTTGTTGATATTTCACTCTATCTGTGATCTTGTAACCTCTCAAGTTGTGTCCTTATCTGGTTAGCACTTTTTTTCTCCTCTATCATGTCTATCTGTTGTCCATTTACTCAGGGTTGCTCTTTTAGGTGATCTTAACCCGTACAGTACCAGCGCCGAGACTCTGTTCAAAATCCCAGATCCCTAAACTACCCTCCATACCTGTCCCTTGTGCAGAAGAGTCTTTTTTTGTGCAGAAGAGTCTTTTTTTTTACAATTTTTTTTTTCTTGTGTGAAAACACAACATACACACCCCTCACAATAAATAATGGTTTACACATTTCACATGATTAGGGTTTCTCTAGGAGGTGTTTTTTTTTAACAGCCAGTGCATAGCGGGCGTCAAAAAATCATGACATTATTTTTGGCCGTTTTTAGTGCCAGGTGGACCGCACAGGAGTGCACCCGTCTAATGGCCATTAAAAGTGAATACTATGCTGTTCCCTGGCGTGCAAGTGGATGAGGTGAGATTTTTTTTTTTTAAAGCAACTGTAGGCACTTCCAGGGGTGGGGTCCATTAAATATACCGGGGCACTATGTGGTGGCCTTTATATATACTGCAATCCTATGTGAGGGCCAGTAATCACTGGGGTACTATGTGGAGGCCATTATATATACTGGGGCACTATGTGGGGCCTTTATATATATACTGTGACACTATGTGGGGGCCATTATATATACTAGGGCACTATGGGGACCATTGGATGTCGAGGGTGCACTGTGGAGGCATTATGCGCACTAAGGCACTGCAGTTGTTGGATAAAACTAAACTATGAACGACATCTGTTTTTATAACCTTCTTTAACGGCCATTAAAAACTGATGCAAAACAGCTATTAAAACGTCTAGACGGACAGAAAATGAATGCACATATGGATGCAAAATGGTACTGTACCTGTGTGACTGTAGCCTTAATCTACAGGGAAATATAATATTTAATTGCAGGACAACCCTTTCAAAGCATGTTTGGCTAGTGGGCATGGTCAATTATTTTTGGAATTCCAACAGAAGTGAATAGAGGGAGACATTTACAGCGGCCGTGAGGCGACACCCCATTCTCAAGATATGTATGGGTCCCAGAGGTGTGACTTGTGTGTTGGACATTTATAGCATATCCTGTTGATTTGCCATAAATTTCAAGATGGGATAACTCATTTCAGTGCTCGGCTATTTTCGGCGGCACCCATAGAAATGAATAGAGGGTGATTGCGCATGCACACTGCGCCCTCCGTTCATTTCCCCGCTCCGTTCTCATTGTAGGTGCGGGTCCCAGCGGTGGGACCCGCACCTATCAGACAATGGGGGCATATCCTATTGATATGCCCCCATTGTCTGAGATGGGAAAACCCCTTTTAAGCGGACCTGGAAAAAAATGAAAATGGCCCCATGTTGTAGGTAGGCTGTTAAAAAAAAATTAAAAATCCATGTGAATAGCCTCATAGACTGCAATGGCTCTGTATGGAGAATTATCACTGTATCATCTGTGCCTTTACATAGGATTGCAGTTAACGCTGGGATTACAGGGGCAAGGTGCCAGTGCCTGAGGGCCACAGAATGGGAAGAGGAGGCCCAGAGCCGGCAGCAGTGTGAATACTGTCTCAGGGCAGCCTGGGCAGGCTTCATAGCCTTGGAGCCATAAACCATTCATTGGGGCAGCCGCAGACTAGTGCCTCCTGTCCTGTAGAGCAGTTTCTGTCCATAGATATGATTTTAGTGAGTGGAGAGGAGAAGAGGTAGAGGCGCAGCGCCAATATAGACTGACTCACTGCAGCAGGCAGCGCCAGTATAGACTGACTCACTGCAGCAGGCAGCTTGGATGCTCCGCTCCCACCGTCTGAAACCTCTGTGTTGTGATGTCATGCGAGACCAGCAGCTGATCACCAGCTGTGCAAGGATCTTCCTTCTGCTGTGTAGAAGACTGTGCCCGACCGGGCGCCCCCCTCGTCACACAAGGCACATGCTCCCCCCTCCCCATGCTATGTCCCTGGTTACATCATTCTGTGAACCATATTTGATATATATATTCTTTAAAGAATGTCATTATCTGTATTATCTGTGACTTACCTGTATTTTTAGCCCTATAAGTTTCACTGGCCCTCATCAGCCCCCATGCCTCTCATCAACCCCAATTGCCTCATATGAGCCCCCAGCCTCATGTATGCAGCCCCCATGTCACAGAGCACATAAAATAAAAAAACACTTACCTCTGCTGCTCCGGATGTCACCGTTCCTCACCTCCAGCGCTCCTCCTGCTCATTCTGCCGCTGGCTGTGCTGTGAACCTACATGCACAGCGTGAGGTCACAGAGCACCCTCACGCTGTAGGCAGCCAAAGCACAGATAACAGCCAAGGACCAGGAAGCGGTGAGTGCTGAGCCTTCACCACTTCCTGGTCCTTTGGTACTAATGAGAGCTTCCATAATGGAATCACTCATTAGTATTCACCCCATAAGGCGCAGTGTCTTATGGGGCGAAAAAAAACGGTATATTAAAAATAAAAACTTTTTTAAAGTGCACATTCCTTACTTCTAATATCTGATGTTCCAGAGCTTTATTTGCATAATTTATGTGATGATGCCACAATTACATTTTCCACCAATCCAATAGCTTATGTGTTTCAGAGCCTCATTTGCATATTCTGATGATGTCATAATCACATTTTCCACCAATCCAATTGCTTGTTTCAGAGCCTCATTAGCATATTCTGATGATGTCATAAAGACATTGTCCCTTAACCGGCGCCTGATGCTGTAACCTGTGCAGTGTTGTTGTCTTCTCAGTGGGACATAGTTCTGCTCTCTTGCGTCCTTAGTGATTATTTGCTACAGGAAGCGATTTTGCTAAAGATGTCTGGTTCTATCCAGACCATGTGGCTTCTACTGCTCGTAACATCTGTCTTCATCGGACAATCTCTCTGTTGCATACCATGCGACTCCGGAGGGAAAATGGCTATGGATAAATTCAACACCTTTATCGAAAGCCAAGTCGATGACATTGAGTCAATAGAAGCCTATGTCAACATCAAGCGGTTTGCCAAAGCCGCAGAGAAAAATGTCCTGGACTACCTTGAGGATGAAGTCGGCATACTGGGTAATTATATTACTATTATCTCTATTTTATGTGATTAGATAGATAGATAGATAGATAGATAGATAGATAGATTCCACCGCACTCCATTGTGTGAAAAAGTATCCCATGTTTATTCACCAAAAAGCAACGTTTCGGTCCTCTTTCTAAAACCTTTCTCAAGCAGTGATAGAATAAATTCACACAACCAAATCTAGATGGCCAACCAAAGATAGGGAAATATAGCTAAACCCGAAATCTTATCACCAATCACAAATAATGTTTAGCTCAAAACATAGCTTTTATTAGTAAGTTTAAAATAGGCCCAAAAATAGTATTTATCATATGTAAAACCAACTACAAGCTGCCATATAATGTTACACTATACCAAATGTCTGAAGAGGACCCCCTAAGGGATAGTCACATATGATAGAACAAGAAGTGATAGACAGAGGGACACAGTACTGGGTCTCTTGCCCTAGTTCTCCCTACCACTTTCCATAAAGAATACTCTAGAAGGCCCTCAATCCTACTTTTGGCTGCCCAGCTTCGTCAAACAGGTGTGAATGGGGTCTTTCCACTCGTATTTATACTCAGCTGGATCAGAAAATAAGCACCTAAATTAGACTATGGGACCCAGACCAATGATGTCACAAAAAATGGTCGGCCCCTAGTCCCACAAAGTGGCACAATGTGTCCTGCAAGTCATTCCATTTAATAAGTCACAGGACTAAAGAGAGAGTGCACATCCAATCTTGCACCAACTACATATAAAGGTGTGCCAACAATGCTGATGGCCCACCTAGTAGTGTACCAGCAACGTCCCTTGTCCCGACACGTTTCCTCGGTATTACCCGACTCATCAGGGGACCGATGCAATTACCAAATATTGGTGGTACTAAAACATCACTAGGACTATTAGGTTGCCACAACTATGTGTGTAAATAGGTGTAAACAGGTGCTGAGTTTGTGCTATACCCTGGACACCATGCAGTTATCTCCCTTCTCAGAGCAATATCATCTTGTGTCCAGTTTAGTCACACCAGTGCTCTGAACAAAATCTAGGTCTAATCATCTTTGAGAGGGCAGATCGTCCAGGACCAGTTGGAGCGGGTGTTCACCACGGCGTGCAACGTATGGCAGCTGCGGTGAGAATGCACCGCTCGTTAGTTTAAAACGCTGCGCTTCCCGGTCAAGGCCCGTCCTCCTCACCGTCACGTGATCGGAGCTGTCAGCAAGTATACAGGAAGACACTAAGTTACCATAGTAACAACATCTAACAGTCACGCTGACATCATGGATGGGCGGAGCAGTCATGCGATCCTGGGATGGTCTACTGGGCAGTAATAGGCCATCCCAGGTATCGCAACAGATCTATATAAAAACAAGAGCGATACTCGGCCAATCTGTGAGTTTACAGATGCCAGAACAACAGAGAGTATAATTAGGTGGATTCAATTAACCCCTTAATATACTGCGTGTTAGTCATAATCGCACGTACGTCCCTACAAAGCAAATTCCAAAGCAGACTAAAGATGACACAATAAGTACTTTAGGTTTATATTGTCATCAGGGAAAATGGGGGGAGGAAGAGAAACTATACTTGTTTCAAAATGTAAAGTAAAGTAAAGTAAAGGAAAGGGGGGAGAGGGGGGAAGAGAGAGGGGGAAGGGTGGGAAAATGGTAGGGAGAACTAGGGTAAGAGACCCAGTAGTGTGTCCCTCTGTCTATCACTTCTTCTTGTTCTATCATATGTGACTATCCCTTAGGGGGTCCTCTCCAGACATTTGGTATAGTGTAACATTATTGGTGATTGGTGTTAATCAGTGATAGGTTCCAGAAAGAGGACCGAAACGTTGCTATTTGGTGAATAAACACGGGATACTTTTTCACACAATGGAGTGCGGTGGAATGTATGTGCTATATTTCTAAGATTTTGGATTGTTCCTACTGCCGCAAGCACCCGTTTTTTTCTTGGTTTGCTGTGCTGCCATTGCTCTTTTTTTTTGTTTTCTAGATAGATGGATAGATAAATAATTATTGTACCATTATTTTCCTTCCAGATAAATATGCTATATCCGAAATTGCGTCTGAATATAAAAAATCTGTGGACGTCATCCAGGATATAGATTTTAAGGGTAAGTACAATATTTTATACGGAGGTGGAAATTCTACTTCTCTTATTTATAGGAATTAGTGTGTTGGGGGCTCAGACTAATAGATGAGGGGATTGGACTCTCATTCTTCTCCTCTTTATATATCTTAGAGATCCAGCTTCTTCACATCATTGGACTCCATTTCCAGCGACTCAAAGAAAAGCTCAAGGTTATCGTCCAGGGCTCAAACCAACGTAAGTGAAATCTTCTACCTGTCTACCATTCTACTTGTCTTCTACGTGTCTGGTAGGTTGTCAGAAAGGATGTTTTCGGCTTGTTTACTCTTCCCTACAGCCTAGTGACAGAGTGATTGTAATAAAATATCCCATCCAATGGGAATTGCTATTCTTGCAGTTTTCTTTTGTATTATTGCAGTGTTATAGATGGAGCCCTCATATACAGGGGATTTCTGTTCTATATTGTTTTCTATTGGTAATTCTGCTTTTCTTCATTTCTCACTTTTAGGGAGGTGTCCAAATAAACAAGGTGAGTTCTTCTAGATATAACACGTGTTATAATATGACATATAAATGTATTATACACACAGGCCTCATGTAGTAATAGTAATGTAGACACAAACTAGAGATCCCCATAGCCACCAATCAGATCACTGCTGTTATCTCCCACCTTGTACTGGACAAATGAAAGCCTTTATCTGATTGGTTGCCAGGGATGTTTGCACAAGCACCTGCTGTGTTCTATAGAGGCCAGGACTGTTCTGGGGCAGCTCAGAGATTTCTGTCAATGGGAATATAGAAAACAAAGTGACAAACACAGCGGCACTGACATCATCACAGAATAATAAGGAGACCCAGAGATTAGAGGTTTCTGAGTCTGACAATGAGAACGGTCAGTAATGTCTTCTTTCTTCTCCATTCCTCAGGTGCAGACAGCTGTGGTAAGTACATTTTATACCAGATTCAACTTCTTGCCATTATTATTCTCTATACGATTGGAAGGTTATAACTCAAGTCCATTTCCCCAGGATTAATGGTGCAAACCTACACCAACTGTAAGACCTGTGCCGAGGAGAAGGTTGTCTGCGCCGGGGGCCCTCCAAAAAATCAAGGTACAGTATAAGATTTATATCATAGGCCAGAGGAACTAGGATTACATTATATAATGCATGTCAATGGACCTTTTCCACTAGTGTGTGTTACCTATGTGTAAACTGTGGGTACTGTGCCTATTATACAGCGGGGAGCAGCACACATAGGCACAGTACACAGCACTCGCTGACTATTATATGATGTCTCCTCTTTTCACAGACTACTTGGAGAGATGCAGCTGCCTGTGCACCTCCAACAGATGTTTCGGTAAAGTAGAAGTTTCTATTCTTATATCTACATTCATATAGTACATTAGTAAATATATAGGACCCCGAATCCTCACCATACACTAAATATGCCAGTCACTGGTATACACCAGACTTCCTAAAGCAGGAGGACATTAATTTACATTATTATGATTCAGTCCATAAGCAGGCTAGAAGGGTGACTTGTGGCAGATGGACAGTATACTGTCCATGTGTAGGTGACAAAGGGGTGATAGATACCAGCACATGATTATCATATTTATTCTAATATTATAAAGTGTCTTTAATGATCGGCTCACATTTCATTTCATTCTCCTTTTCTCAGATCTGAAAACTGGACGGTCCTGCTCTCCATGTAAAGATCACAAGTCTCACCTGGCAGAGACTGTAAACTGTGGAGGTGAGGAGATAGCAGAATTTAACCGGTTACTATCAGTCCCCTCCATGATGCCCATGTTTCCTATTAGGTCTTATAGAAGGAGACATGTTATTGAGACAACCCCTAAATGCAGGACAGAATATTTACACAATTACTTCTATAATATCTTCTTTCATGTTCCTGTTTTTCTAGAGATAAATATAGAAATCCCAGAATATGAAGAACTAATTCTGGACTGTACATTTGAATGGTATGCGAGGCTGGAGGACTCCTATAATAACGTGTTCACCCTGGTAAGTACAATGCAGATTTCCAAGAAAATAAGGGTAAAATTGGGAGATTGTTAAATTTGAGTTATACGTTCGTAATGTTAAGGCAGCGCTTCCCAAACCTATTCCTTCCACTACTCAAAAACCACTTATCAGAAAGTCCTTTCACCCAATGTCATCACCAGGTCATCATTATGGTCTAAAATCAGACTTTATGTCATGTCAGCAAATTATCATCAGTACTTTTCTCGATTTTTGTCTTAATGATAATGACTATGATAAATGGCAAATATTATATTATTAATAGTTGTGATATCTGAGGTTCTAATAGTTCTCCATATTATTCCTCTAGCATCATGAACACCAACCCAAAATCACCCGGGAGCCCTATCTTGTGATCAAGGGCATACAGATGGGGGACTCCGGCCGGTACACGTGCACCACCATCCTGGACTCTGAGGTGCCAGTGAGTAAGATCACCTATAATGTGGCAGGTAAGGACATATTATCTCTGGCACTATGCTGAGTGGTAATACTTACAAATACTAATGTAAAATAACCCCACATTATAGGTGACAATTCAGATTTTCAGAACTAGATCCTTACTCACGAATTATCACTCCCGTGTATCTAAGGAAAAAAACTATAATGCAAAGATTTGAGCCACTTCCCTATTTTGGAGCCACTCTTGGTTTTGACAGTGCTTCTGAGCCTCCACGATGCAGACGATTGTGATATTATGACATATATTTCATGTATAAGATACACTACAATGTCATTATCATTCTCTTCATGGAATTAACTATTAATGTAATTGCATTCCTCATTTAGTTATCAGCGGATCGGAAAAGGCGACGCAAAAATACCATCCTCGCCCTACACTTCCTGATGTGCTTGACATCACAGCACCTGAGCCGCCACTTCTAGAGGAGCTACGGAACAACAATGCTTCCCTCATAGTGATATCTGTGGCCGGCTCCGTCACCATCATGTTGGTCGCTGGCATATGGTAGGTAGCATATATAAGATACTCTATGGAGGAGGCCTATTATTTCAGATTAATATTAGACATATTTTCACAGTGTAAACTTAATCCAGGCAGTCACTAGATGCTCCAGATTTATAACAATATGTAATGCTTCATAATAAATTTGGCGCATATTACAAGGCCAGACATGTTATAATGTCAGCAGACTCATAAGCAGCTAATGTAAGAAAAAACATAGGAGGATCAGTGCACACATTTCACTCAGAGCTGACATTTTAGTAGCAAATATCAAATAACTGATAGATTTTCTTTTTTCAGCATCTGCATGTTCTGGAGGAGGAAAATGAAATCTAGAGATCCTCTAGAAAAAGAG
The DNA here is from genome assembly GCA_033119425.1 of Bufotes viridis. Lineage (NCBI taxonomy): Eukaryota > Metazoa > Chordata > Amphibia > Anura > Bufonidae > Bufotes > Bufotes viridis. The sequence goes on along the minus strand of CM065589.1, from coordinate 544,004,734 downwards.
CCAGTGTGAAGGCGGACCGTCAAGCACCATCCTGTACTGCCACCTGCCAGGAAAAAAAAAACATCAGAAAATTATAACCCTACCCCAAAAAAAAACATAAAAAAAACTAAAAAAAAAAAAAAAAAAACCTTCCCCATTTCTCCTTTCCCCCTTCTCTCCTTAATCCCCCTCCATAAAAATAGTAAAAAATAAAAAATATTTCCCCCCAAAAAAAATCTAAATAATTTCCCCTCCCCCTTTCTTCCCTTCCCTTTTTCCCTATAAAATTAAAAAAAATAAAAAAAAAGTCTTGATTGCAGCATTTCCTTTCCCATTCCTTACCTGCCTATATATCAGATAAGAACTACAGAGACTATATCAGAGATAGACCAGGAGGACGGAGTCTCAAGACCTATAGTCATATAACTTATGGTTTGACTGAGCGGAAGCATATGTTTATTAGAAAAACCTCTCTAAATCTAGATGACTAACTTCAAGCTCCTGGGCTCCAATGTAAAATACTTAACAGGGCCTTGAACTATCATGTATGGTGTACAGCATTGGTCTAATCATATAGGACATGTGGACCTTTTGGACCCTCTCAGATTAAAGGGCCTAGGGTGTGACCTTTGCTGGAGGATAAAGGTGGAGCCCCCCCATCTTCTGTCTAACCATTCAGATTAGCTGACACTACCCTGTATGAACCACGCACAGCTCCTGGGCCCATCACGTACCCTCTCTTCTAAGTTCTTTGGCATGAGTTTTTATAAACACTACTGTGTGACGGGCACTACTTACTTGGAGGTTACTTTGAGCCATGTTAAATGGAAATAGGAAGATGTCCAGCTTGTAGCACCAATGTTCATCTTTATTGTTCAAGCGATAAAAATTCAGTGACAGTTATGTCGCGTCTATGCGTTTCGGATCTTAGAGACAATCCTGATCCTTAATCATGACAAAGCAACATTAAAAATGACTCCATATATATGGGAGTGCATCAGGTGAGGAGAATTTCCTCAGTGATGGGATGCCTCCCATATACACGCCCACACACCATGTGCAAGGTAATTACCAATACAAAGTGAAGGAAGACAAAAACAGTAAAAGCACATCAAAAGATTAAAAGAGAAATCATTAATAGCAACAGACAATAATCAATAATGTAGGATCAGATCATGCTTCAAATTCAGGCCATTAGGCGAGCAGGAGCCCATTTTGTATATCCAATACGACTCCCTGTTGAGGAGTTTTTGCGGTGGTCCCCACCTCTAATAGGGGGGAAGACCCGTTCTACTCCCTGGACTCGCATGCTATTCACACTGCCGGCATGTACTGCGGCAAAGTGAAGGCTAGCTGCAGACACACCTCTATCCCATGTATGTGGGATGTCAGAGATGTGTCTGCAAACTCTAGTCTTCAAACAATTGGTGGTGCAGCCGATGTATTGGAGTGCACACTCAATGCAAGAAATGCAATATACTACAAAAGATGTATTACAATTAATGTATTGCCGAATGGCAAATGTTTTATTTTTAGAAAAAGAGGTAATTTCACCCCCCACCATCATGTAAGTACAACACGTACAGATTTTGTGACCACATTTGTAGTTGCCCAAATATTGCAGCCAGGTGGGACGAGATTGCGATTTCTCCCTGAACAAGGATGGGCTGACTTTATTCTGTAAGCTGGGTGCTTTGCGGGACACACATTTTATCCCGCCTGCAACAATATGCCGCCATTCCTTCTCCATGGATAGTATAGGCAGGTGCGATTTAATAATGTTGCAAACCTGCCTGTACTCCAAGCTATAGCTGGTGACAAAAACCGGTGTGCAGGTATATGAGGGACTCTTCCGTTTTAATTGTGCTTTTTGGGGAAATATGAGGTTTTTCTGTGGAATGCTGAGAGCGTGACCCTGGGCTGTTTCCAAGCTATGTTTCGGATATTTTCTGACTGCAAGGCGACCAGAGGCTGCTTGCATCTCCATGCGACACCTGTCACCCATAGTGCAATTCCGTCGTATCCGGATAAATTCACCTTTGGGAATGTTTTTGATGACGTGCGGAGGATGACAGGATGTGGCATGGAGGAAAACTTTGAGCCATGGGTTTGCTATCTCTCTATATTTCACTCTTGCTCTGGCCTGTCCTTCTGGTACTGCCATCTTCTCCTTCCCTCCTCCTACTTCTGGAGGACTAGAGATCCTCTTTGGCAGCTGCTTCATCCTCCAACTGCTTGCTAATTCAGATGCCAGCAAAGGGGCAGCAAAATAAAAAACTGTTTGAGCAGGAGGAGCCCACTGCACTTGGGAAATAGGTGGCCCTTCATTCAGTACATTCTAGGGACCTGCTGGATCTGATACCTGCATGGGAGAGAAGGTGAAGGGAGGATATCACTGAGCGCTGCAAGGCATAGAATAAAACAGTGGTGAGCTGGATACAGCAGGGGCCGGCTAGAAAGTCCACTAGCAGCAGTCGAGGCCTGTAATAAATAGTCTGAAATGTCAGAAATGGCCATACTGTATACAGTTCTTCTAGTACCAGTCATATCACATATTTACTGACAATCATCATGTATATACAGCTATAGCACCTGTCATATCACCATATTTACCAATGTTTAAGTTAGTAAATTCAGGCCATCTAAAACTTGATCCCTGGAACACCCCAATTCCGTCTGGGAACGCCCACTTATGGGCACAGTTAATGTTAACCCGTACTGTTTATGGTCTTTGAAAATTAGGAACAATTCCGTAAAATTTTGGCACAGTTGGGAACTATGTATCACATATCTCTACATTTATAGTCATAGTATCAGTCATATCCCATATATACAGGTTAATTATCAGTCTTATGCAGTATGTAAGGTATATAGAGAAGCATCGATCATAACATATTTTAGATATACAGTATATATAGCTATATATTGTACTAAAGCTCTATATACAGTCTGCAGCCAAAGAGAAATACAGCAACGGATGTACGGTATATGTACCGATGACCGGCATTTACATCTGCTACAGCACTGTACCCTATTTTGTGCTACAGGGGTTCCCTAGGATTACCGAGGCGCCATCAGCCTATATGTTGGGACGGCAATCTCACCATAAGAACTCCTACATCTATATGCTACATATGCGCAAGTATATGGCCCTAGTGGCTAGGCTCAAAATATGTATATATTAGGGTAGGCTGTCTACACTTGCTTGATTTATGATATCTTATTAGTGGTTACACTCCACCTCATTATTATTTTGGCTTTCTTTATTTTCTAACTACATTCTTATATTTATCTACATGGACATATTCCCATTTGAATGCGTGTTATCCACAGTGGTGATGCAAAATGCCCCAGCTTTACCGGGATTGAGATTGTCCCAGTTATGGCGCAGGGAGGTGACAGACACCGCCTCCTTGTACAGAAGGAGGCTCGTTGGATTATTCGCACTGATGCGATGGGCCTCTTAGGGATAAATGAACGCAACGACCTCAGTGTGTCTATCTAATTTATTGTCTCAATATTGCCCGCTAATAAGGATGTTCTATTTATGTATTATTTGATGTCTTACCTTTTTTATTTCGTATTGATTTTAATGTGGTTATAATATGCTGTCGGCGTGCGCCTCCACCTTCTCATTGGAGCCTTGGCGTCCTGCGTTATGAGCCTGCGCATCAGCACGCCGTCATTGTAGTAGCCGGAAGAAGCACATTCTGTGCGAAAAGGCTGTCGCTACTTGCCGTGCTGCTTGTTGAAGGCATCAGCTCCAGCCCCTATTCGTATGCCTCTGAAGCAAGAATAAAGTGTTTGTTACCTGCAGTGGTGAGTGCCGCCTGCTTTTCTTGGATGAAGTTTGTACTTAAAGTGTTTTCGGCTGGCTGTTGCACCACCTGAGCTTCAATCAATTACAGGATTGCGTTATTGGACTGTGCGTGTTGTAAATGGGGTGTTAGCGTGGTGCTGCCCGTTCTCTTCTGTGTTTCACAATATTCCCATTTGAACTTTGTCCCCTGATGAGCTAGTGCCTAATCGGCACAGTGAAACGCGTTGGAACGTAGTGGGACCTAAGTGGATATATCTGTTAAAAATATCTATTATATTGTTTTATTTAATTTTTTTGAAGTGTAATATATCTAAGGAATGCAAGTAAGTAAGGTGTGACTAATAGAACCTTATGATCTGGACTAGCATTTTGGTACTATGGTGATGGTATTCTTTACTGTGTCAGGGTCTCAATAGGGTGACCAGGAGGTTCCTGACATGGGATCGCCCTTATCGGGGCGGCTATTCCGTTCTTAGGTAGGGACTCTATAGGAATAGGAAGAGGAACAGGGATACATATTTCCTCCTCTTCTACACAGTACTGAATTTCCTATGGGTCATAGGAGGTGATACTATGCTACTTTTTTAGAACTATTATTAAAAGTTATGTTTTAGTGGTGCTGGTCTGACTGTGATACCTACTTTTTTCACTCCACTATATACTGTATGTATCTGACCATCGGATGGTGGACTAGTCAGAACTGCAATGGAGTATCATAGATGTGGGCCTGAGAGATTTTGTTGAATAAACACCATATCAATCTTAGGAACATGTTTTCTTTCCATCTCCGTTCTGGGTTTTTTTTGCGGACCGTATACAGAACCATTCATTTCAATGGGTCCGCAAAAAAGTAGAAGGTACTCCGTGTGCATTCCGTTTCCGCATGTCCGTATTTCCGTTCCGCAAAAAAATAGAACATGTATTATTATTGTCCACATTACGGACAAGGGTAGGACTGTTCTATTAGGGGCCAGCTGTTCCGTTCCGTAAAATACGAAATGCACACAGACACACAGACGTCATCCGTATTTTTTGCGGATCAGTTTTTTTGCAGACCGCAAAATACATACGGTCGTGTGCATGAGCCCTTATACTGTACATTTTACCAAAGAGTCACACATTTTTGGTCAATTATACAGTTACCACTGCACTGAATTGAAGCTGTAAAAATCTCTTTACACTGAGTTCCCTCTAGTGGCAGCTGCATGAATATGCAGTGTTCTCATGACCAGCCCTATCTACTGTTAGAAGCTGTGACAGTAACAAGGAGAGAGCTACAGCATAAAGGACATGCACCCTGAGAAGGGACGCGCCCCCTGAGATGTAATAGGGAGACAGCTACACCCCCTGAGCTATGAAAGAGCTTCTGGAGAAAGGACACACCTTGTGCTGTTATAGGGGGACACCTGCAGCAGAAAGGACACCCCCCTAGGCTGTTATAGGGAAAAAGTTTTAACAGAATGATCCCCCCCCCCCCCCCAGCTGTAACAGGAATAGAGCTGCAGCAAAAATGACACACTACCGAGCTGTCAGCTTGAAATAAACCTAGCAGAGCAATTGGTACAATGAATGGTGGAGCTCTGGATCCATGTGAGGTACAGGGCTGGTTCTAGCTTTGTTAGGCTACTTTCACACTAGTTTTTCTATTTTCCGGTATTGAGATCCATCATAGCGTCTCAATACCGGAAAAAAATTCTTACGTTTTGTCCCCATTCATTGTCAATGGGGACAAAACGTAACTGAACAGAACAGAGTTTTCCAAAATGCATTCCATTCCGTTTGGTTGCGTTCTCATACTGGAGAGCAAACCGCAGCAAGCTGCATTTTCTTTCCGTCATGGGATGTGGAGAAAGACGGATCCGTCATGACACACAATACAAGTCAATGGTGCTAAATCCGTTTTCTCATAAAACACATGGTGACATAGATCACACACACATACCTCAAATAAACTGACACCGGACAACTGGAATATGGCATCAAAAAGGCCGTGTTGTTTTTATTCGGGGTAACCAATTAAATAACAACCAGTAATAACTTTAACCCCTTAAGGACCCAGCCTTATTTCACCTTAAGGACCCAGCCTTATTTCACCTTTTTTGCAAATCTGACCAGTGTCACTTTTTGTGGTGATAACTTTAAAACGCGTTTACTTATCCAGGCCATTCTGAGACAGTTTTTTTGTAACATATTGTGCTTCATGACAGTGGAAAAATGGAGTCGAACATTTTCATTTTTATTTATAAAAAAATACCAAATTTACCAAAAATTGTGAAAAATTTTCAATTTTCCAAGTATCAGTTTCTCTACTTCTATAATACATAGTAATACCGCCAAAAAAAGTTATTGATTTACATTCCACATATGTCTACTTCATGTATCGATCATTTTGTGAATGCCATTTCATTTTTTGGGGACGTTACAGTGCTTAGAAGTTTAGAAGCAAATCTTGAAATTTTTCAGAAATTTTCAAAAACTCACTTTTTAGGGACCAGTTCAGGTCTGAAGTCACTTTGTGAGAATTACATAATAGAAACCACCCAAAAATGACCCCATTCTAGAAACTACACCCCTCAAGGTATTCAAAACTGATTTTACAAACGTCATTAACCCTTTAGGTTTTCCACAAGAGTTAATGGCAAATGGAGATTTTTTGGGGAAAATTTTCCATTTTAATCCATTTTTCCAGTTTTTACGGACATGGTGATACCTTATATGTGTAGTGTATTTTTTATTTTTTATTCAGGGATATGTGTTTTTACTTTTTTCACTTTTTTTTTACATTTTTTTGACCCAGACCCACTTGGTTCTTGAAGATCCAGTGGATCTGGTGTCTATATAATACTGTACAGTACACTATATAGTGTACTGTACTGTATTTTGTACTTTACACTGTCTGGTCAGACTTCTGCCTTTAGCAGAAGTCTGATCAGAGTTACTATTACCATGGCAAGCAGGACGCCTCTGAAGGCGTCCTGTTGCCATGGTAACCATCACCCGCTGCCAGAGCTGAGCAGAGGGTGATGGGGAGGGAGGGGAGCTCCCTCCCTCTGTGATCCCACCCTGTTTGGGGACTGCAAAGGCACAGCAGCCCCCTGATGGGAGAGGGAGCTCCCTCCCTGTTAACCCCTTCCATGCCGCTGGTCCATCCGGACCGCGGCATGGAAGGGGTTAAATTGCTGGCATCTGTACAAACACAGATGCCAGCCGTTTTTAGCAGAGTGTCAGCAATGTGCTGACACTCTGCTAACCACTGCCCACCAATGAATACTACACAGGAGGAGGGCGGGGGATCGCAATCCCGCACGCCGCACCACCCGCCTCTTGCAACGCGCACCGCCCGCACGCCGGGGTTGGGGGAGACACATTGAGGGCTCGGGGGTGGGGGGGCGTTTGGGGGGATATGGTGGGCTAACATTTTTAATACATTTTATAAGGTTCTGATTCCCGCAGTCACGGACTGTAGGAATCAGAACCTTTGACCCGGCATTAGAAGTCTCTGATTGGCTAGTCTGTACAGACTAGCCAATCGGAGCGATCCCTGGCCGGGGACCGCTCTAATTGGTCCCCGGCCGGTTAGCTGAGACCCCTGGCTGTGTGTAACAGCCGGGGTCTCAGAGCTGTCACCATGTCTGCAGACATGGTGACAGTTTAACTGTAGGACGGGATTGCTCGTCCTAATGAGCTAAGTACCGCTCAATTAGGACAAGCATTCTCGTCCTGGGTCCTGGAGGGGTTAATAAATAATAGTAATAACCAGATAATAAATACTGAATGAAGTCCATAAATATAAAACCAAAAGTCCACCAGCTAATGCATTAGCTGGGTGACAATACCCCAAAAATTAAATGGACCATCAGTCCACTTGTCATAGCCAAGCGACTTAAACCCCCAAATAAAGCAACACGACTAAGGGGAGGGAGGTCAGGGTGCTTGACACGGCGATTTAACTGCTGGTAAACGGTGGCGACGTCCTCCTTTATTCAGTCTTCTTTGCCGCCACACATGACACCTGCGAATCAGCTGTCACCATCGTTCCAGCCACAAAACAGCTGTCCAATGAACAGCTGATCTGACAGGCTTGAGATTTGTAGACAGGTAAAACTGGTTCCAACCAGTTTATCTCAAGAACCTGAAAGACCAAAAAAAAAGGGGGGGACGGGGACAGAAAAACCACCACAAGCAGCCAAAACATTAAAACTATGATGATCCTGTCACCATGCGTCCCCCAAGCTATTCGCTCTGGGGGGCCCCTCCAATCTGCCACAATAAAAAACAGATCCATCCTCCATTGACTTTCAGTGGTGTTCATGACAAAACCGTCTTGGCTATGTTAAAGATAAGACAACAGGATCCATTCATATTAGATGCAGAGGGTTGTATTATCAGTAATGGAAGCGTTTTTGCTGAACCCTGCCGGATCCAGCAAAAATGCTAATGTAAAAGTAGCCTTAGAAAGAGATTGTTATGTACTATATGATGCCTGTTCAGACCTTGTTCACACACCATAGGTAGTCTAGTGGTAGGACCCCATGTCATGCTGAGATACCGTGTAGTGGTGCCTAAAGGGGCTCCGATATGTTCCTGATTGGAAATATTGGCGAATCTCTCAGCTTTTAACACCAGAGTGAGGGATTAGCCAGTGTTTGTCAGTTGCTTATCCATGTGGTGCATCTTTTTTCTGTGAGTTATGTGTTTATATATTTTCATCCGCACATGTTTTATTTTGTGTAGGATGTTTGTGTGGTGCTTGTGGTTCGCGCCGGCATCCTCCATTGTATGCAATTTTTGCTGGGGATAGCCGTTCGCTGCGAACCACATGCGGAGGAACTGCCCCCCCAGTTAGAAACACGCCACAGTGTTTGGGGTCTGGAGCAGTCCCACCCATTTAGGCCACGTTTATTTTTGTGATTCTTGTTTTATATGTATTGAATGTGCCATTGCATATGGCTTGTAAACATTCTGTTGCACCTGGAAGCCTGTGTCACATGGTCTGTTGTAGGTGTAGCTTGCGGCCTCATGTGTTCCCCATTGCATTGTTGGTCCTGCAGTGCAGGTGAGTGGGATGGGGCTGTAGGCTACTTAATACCTGTTCAGACCTTGTTCACACACCATAGGTAGTCTAGTGGTAGGACCCCATGTCATGCTGAGATACCGTGTAGTGGTGCCTAAAGGGGCTCCGATATGTTCCTGATTGGAAATATTGGCGAATCTCTCAGCTTTTAACACCAGAGTGAGGGATTAGCCAGTGTTTGTCAGTTGCTTATCCATGTGGTGCATCTTTTTCTGTGAGTTATGTGTTTATATATTTTCATCCGCACATGTTTTATTTTGTGTAGGATGTTTGTGTGGTGCTTGTGGTTCGCGCCGGCATCCTCCATTGTATGCAATTTTTGCTGGGGATAGCCGTTCGCTGCGAACCACATGCGGAGGAACTGCCCCCAGTTAGAAACACGCCACAGTGTTTGGGGTCTGGAGCAGTCCCACCCATTTAGGCCACGTTTATTTTTGTGATTCTTGTTTTATATGTATTGAATGTGCCATTGCATATGGCTTGTAAACATTCTGTTGCACCTGGAAGCCTGTGTCACATGGTCTGTTGTAGGTGTAGCTTGCGGCCTCATGTGTTCCCCATTGCATTGTTGGTCCTGCAGTGCAGGTGAGTGGGATGGGGCTGTAGGCTACTTAATACCTGTTCAGACCTTGTTCACACACCATAGGTAGTCTAGTGGTAGGACCCCATGTCATGCTGAGATACCGTGTAGTGGTGCCTAAAGGGGCTCCGATATGTTCCTGATTGGAAATATTGGCGAATCTCTCAGCTTTTAACACCAGAGTGAGGGATTAGCCAGTGTTTGTCAGTTGCTTATCCATGTGGTGCATCTTTTTTCTGTGAGTTATGTGTTTATATATTTTCATCCGCACATGTTTTATTTTGTGTAGGATGTTTGTGTGGTGCTTGTGGTTCGCGCCGGCATCCTCCATTGTATGCAATTTTTGCTGGGGATAGCCGTTCGCTGCGAACCACATGCGGAGGAACTGCCCCCCAGTTAGAAACACGCCACAGTGTTTGGGGTCTGGAGCAGTCCCACCCATTTAGGCCACGTTTATTTTTGTGATTCTTGTTTTATATGTATTGAATGTGCCATTGCATATGGCTTGTAAACATTCTGTTGCACCTGGAAGCCTGTGTCACATGGTCTGTTGTAGGTGTAGCTTGCGGCCTCATGTGTTCCCCATTGCATTGTTGGTCCTGCAGTGCAGGTGAGTGGGATGGGGCTGTAGGCTACTTAATACCTGTTCAGACCTTGTTCACACACCATAGGTAGTCTAGTGGTAGGACCCCATGTCATGCTGAGATACCGTGTAGTGGTGCCTAAAGGGCTCCGATATGTTCCTGATTGGAAATATTGGCGAATCTCTCAGCTTTTAACACCAGAGTGAGGGATTAGCCAGTGTTTGTCAGTTGCTTATCCATGTGGTGCATCTTTTTCTGTGAGTTATGTGTTTATATATTTTCATCCGCACATGTTTTATTTTGTGTAGGATGTTTGTGTGGTGCTTGTGGTTCGCGCCGGCATCCTCCATTGTATGCAATTTTTGCTGGGGATAGCCGTTCGCTGCGAACCACATGCGGAGGAACTGCCCCCAGTTAGAAACACGCCACAGTGTTTGGGGTCTGGAGCAGTCCCACCCATTTAGGCCACGTTTATTTTTGTGATTCTTGTTTTATATGTATTGAATGTGCCATTGCATATGGCTTGTAAACATTCTGTTGCACCTGGAAGCCTGTGTCACATGGTCTGTTGTAGGTGTAGCTTGCGGCCTCATGTGTTCCCCATTGCATTGTTGGTCCTGCAGTGCAGGTGAGTGGGATGGGGCTGTAGGCTACTTAATACCTGTTCAGACCTTGTTCACACACCATAGGTAGTCTAGTGGTAGGACCCCATGTCATGCTGAGATACCGTGTAGTGGTGCCTAAAGGGGCTCCGATATGTTCCTGATTGGAAATATTGGCGAATCTCTCAGCTTTTAACACCAGAGTGAGGGATTAGCCAGTGTTTGTCAGTTGCTTATCCATGTGGTGCATCTTTTTTCTGTGAGTTATGTGTACTATATGATGCCTGATTTTCATTTTTTTTACATTAAGGGTGGGATAAACCCTTTTAAAAGAGTTCTCCAGGAATAAAAAATATATATATATATATATATTCACAAATACCTTTCATTACTTAGAATGGCTTGTTTTGTCTGGGGAGCAATCATTGGGAGATAAAATGGCTGCTGTCCTATTAGTGCACACAAAACCTCTCCTAATCACACCGAAGGACAAGTTACTTCACCACAACGATCCATAGTGCTGCCTCATCCTCCTCTCTGCTCTGCTTGTCAGGAATCATGATCCTGAATACAGATGAATCTCTGTGGGAATGGAGAAGAAGAGGAGACATGAGAGGAGGGTGAGGTGGGGGTAATGAGCAGCAGCACTTGTATGCAGTCTCCATTACCACAGTAACACATTACCACAGTCTGTCCTGTCCTTCCTCTCTGTACTTCATGTCTCTTCATGAACTAAATTCCCCAGAGATTCAGCAAAAGTTCTTATCAGCTGTATTCAGGATGATAATCCCTGACAAGCAGAGCAGAGAGGAGGATGAGGCAGCTCTTTACCTCAGTGTTGTGAAGCGTCAATTTTGATGTAAATTTGTTTTCCCTTAGTCCTAACAGCAGCACAAGTGGGGTATTTGCCCCTGTAAAGCTGGTCAGGACAGGCGGAATTTTTGCTGAATAAAATTCTGCATCAGTACTTAATTAATTAATTACTCCCCCCCCCCCCTATATAGTCCATCCCCAACTGGTTGCTTTTTTAACAAGTAAACAATAACAGCGAGGGAGGGAGGGAGATTTGTGTGCTGCTGTTAGGACTAAGGGAAAACAAATTTACGTCATAATTGACGCTTCCCTTTCGTCCTAAACATCAGCACAAATGGGGAAGTAGCAAGAACCTCACACAAATTTGGGAGGGCTAAGATCTTACTACTAACATACTTGAAATATCCCATAGAAATTAGGAAAATTGTCTATGGAAGAGCAGCACTTAGAACAGAAAGTCCAAAGGCTGTTCCCTCTGAACGCCTACTCTCTAGGCGGTAATGGGAAATAAAAGTATTTTGCGTACTCTAAGAGGCGGCAGCACAAATTTGCTCTAAAGGGATTAAGCTCCTTTCCGCATATGATGTAGAAACTGCCCTTGTAGAGTGGGCAGATAAGAAAGATGGCGGTGGTAAGTCCTGGGACATAAAAGCCAGCTTAATAGCCTCTTTAATCCATCTACTCAAGATAGGCTTGGAAACATTGAGCCCTCTGTTGTTCCCTGCATACGTAATCAGAAGATTTTCCGATCTCCTGAACTCCTCAGTTCTGTTCAAATATATTCTGAGGACCCTTGGGATGTCCAAGGTAAGTAATTTCTCCTCCTCAGGAGTGGTTGAAGTAGGAGAAAACACAGGTAGTGTTATCGTTTGATTGGTGTTTGCAAACCAAGGAACCTTTAGTAGAAAGGTGGGCAGAAATCTTAACAGGACCTTGTCCTGTAGAAATCTTAAATACGGTTCCGCTGCCCCCAGGGCCTGGAGTTCCCCAACCCTCTTAGCTGAGGTTATGGCCAAGAGAAAGGTAACTTTGAGGGATAGGTATTTCAAGTCTACCTGTTCCAAGAGCTCGAAGGGGGGAGAGCACAACCCCCTTAAGACCACTGGCAGCTCCCACTTAGGGATTGGTCTCTGGATGCTGGGTTTAAGTCTCTGAGCACCTTTAAGTAACCTCTTGATTAGGGAGTCCTGAGAAATTGGTTTTCCAAGGCATGCCGACAGGGCAACAACATGAGCTCTCAGTGTAGATGGGCTTAGACCCTTGTCTAGACCATCCTGCAGGAACTAAAGGACATCAGAGAGAGGAGGATCTAAGGAAACTACCTCTCTGTCCGTACAACACCGCATAAATATCTTGAATATGCGGGAGTATTTCTGGTTCGTGGAATCCGCTCTGGAGTGAGAGATTGTTCTCAGGACCTCCACCGAAAAACTCTCTGGCTTCTAGAAGGGACTGGTCAGTCTCCAGACTGTCAGACTGAGCCTCCTCAGATCTAGACAGGGACCTGTGTTCTGGTACACTAGGTTCTGTATTAGGGGAAGTCTCCAATAATCGCCCTGATTCATCTGCATGAGCTGGGTGAACCAAGACCTCTTTGGCCAGAATGGAATGATGGCTATCACTGAGGTATGGTCTTGCTTGATCTTCATCAATACCCTTGGTATCATGGAAATTGGAGGGAATACATAGGCCAGCCTGAACCTCCACGTTATGGACAGAGCATCTATCACTACCGGATTGTCCTCCTTGTACAGGGAGCAGAACCTGCTTACTTTGGCGTTCAAACGAGTTGCCATTAAATCGATCTCGGGAGTCCCCCAACACTGGACTATCCTGGAGAAGAAGTTGTCGTTCAGGGACCATTCTCCCGGTACCAGAAGGCCTCGACTTAGACGATCTGCTACTATATTGAGATCCCCACTGATGTGGACTGCCACTAAATGAGATAGATTGCTCTCTGCCCAAGATAGGATCAGTCCCACCTCCCTAAGGATTTCGTTCTTCCCTGCCTGTTTAGATAAGCAACCACAGTTGTGTTGTCGGTCCGTACTCTCACAGCCTGATTTCGGATGAGAGGAGAGAAATGATTGAGGGCTAACCTGACCGCCCTCAACTCCCTCAAATTGGACGAGAGGAGTCTCACCTGAGGTTTCTAGGTATTCTGAACTGTACTGTGTCGCAGATGGGCTCCCCAGCCTAGAAGGGAGGTGTCCGTGGTCAAAGTCACCCAACGAGGTTGGGACAAAGGCTTTCCATCCGCTAGGTTCTTCCACCACCTGAGGGAAGAACGGACCTCTACAGACAGGGAGTGAGTCCGATCTAGGTCCCTGGGTTTGAAACTCCAAACCGCTAAGACCTCTTTTTGCAGTGGGCGAAGATGCCACAAGGCCCAAGGCACTGCCTCTGCAGACGCTGACATGTGGCCTAACATCCTCATGAGAACCCGAATAGACACCCGTCTGGGAGATAGGAGGAACTCTGCAGCTTTTATTACTCTGTCTCTCCTCTGTGGAGACAGATATAGGGTCATTTGTTGTGAATCTATCACAAACCCCAGAAACCTCCTTGTGGTAGATGGGACCAACTCTGATTTGTCCCAATTTATGAGCCATCCCGTCTGCGGATGCGGCTTTTAAAAGCCAATCGTCTAGATAAGGGACGACTTCTAATCCTAGAAGTCTTAAGTGGGCGACCACAGGAGCCGCAACCTTTGTGAAGGTGTGCGGCGCAGAAGAAATGCCGAAAGGCAACACAGCAAACTGGTAGTGCTTCACTACCTCTTTTATGGAGACAGCAACTCTCAGATATCTTCTGTGCGCCGGATAGATAGCAACATGAAGGTAAGCATCCTTCAGATCTATCGTTACCATCACGTCTGCAGGGTTCAGGATGTTTAGGACTGAACGAATGGTTTCCATCCGGAAACGCTTCCTTCTGATAAACCGATTTAGGTAACGCAGATCGATAATCATGCGCCAATCTCCTGATGGCTTTGGAACGAGAAAAATGAGAGAATATACTCCCTGACCGTGCTCGCGAGGGGGAACCTCCTCTAAAGCCCCCTTGATTATGTACTGGAGTACAGAGTCCTCCAGGACCAGCTGTCTGCTGGGTGCTAAACGCTTGTAAGGACGAACCTCTCCTGAGGTTGAGATATAAAGTCGATCCTGTATCTGGATGTGATGACCTCCAACACCCAAGGATCTGGAATTGTTTGCTTCCAAAAAAATTTGAACAAAGTTAAACCACCTCCTACTGGAGGAATCAAACAGGGGGATTCGTGCGGAAGTGTGGGGAGTGGGAGGTGGTGGGCTGCTGAAAGTCATTGATCAGCCCTGCGGTTCCCGCGACTGCGACCTCTGCCCCTCTTATAGCCTTCGGAGCATCTCTGGTTCCTCTCTCTACCCTGGAATCTTCCTCCTCTGCCTCTTCCACGTCCTCGAAAGGATTGCTGAGGAAGTGATTTCCCCTTCTTGTCAGCTAGATTTTCCATCAACCGATCAAGTTCGGAGCCGAACAGCCTGCCAGGCTCATAGGGAAGAGTGCACAGGTTGAACTTGGAGATATTGTCCGCTACCCAGGGCTTCAGCCACAGAGGACGTCTGCTGGCTGCAGACAAAGCCATAGATTTAGCAGCTAGTTTTAGTTGCTGCTGAGATGCATCCGCCATGAAATCTATGCCTAACAGCAGGGTCTTGAATTGGTCCAGAATATCGTCTCTGGCTACCCCCGAATCTAGGTCTGACTGGATCCTGAGAGTGTGCGCGCGAACAAAATCAGACACTTCAGTACAGGCTATGGCCACAGAGGCAGATGGCGCAGAGTAGTTACGCCTAAGCGAACATTCTGCACGCCTGTCAAGGGGATCCTTCAGGTTACTCCCGTCATCAGAAGGCACCAAGGTTCTCTTAGAAAGCTTGGATATTGCCATATCCACCTTAGGAGGCGGAATCCAATCCAGCGACTCCCCATCCTGTAGGGGGAACATTAGTTTAAACCTTTTGGTTAAAACCGGACCTTTCTCAGGATGTTTCCATTCTGTCGCCATTAATTTTTTAAGCGACTCATCCACTTTGAAGGCCCTTGGCCCCCTAGAGGTAGAGTGTGGAGCTTCCCCATGCTCAACATCCTGGTCCCTTGACCTGATGGAGCGCAGTAATTTCTGGGTCTTTTCGGCTGGAAAAGAGAACGCCGACTCTTCTTCCTTAGAGGAGGAATTATCCCCGACCGAAACCACATCCTCGGACATAGGAACCGGGCCAGGAGAGGCCTGTCTAGGTCTCCTGTTAGAGACCACCCCCTTGATCTCTGCGATGGAGGTGTCCATATACTCCTTCATCCACGAGAACATCTCTACGACAGTAGGCTCAGGATTGGCCGGCCTAGGGTGACAGCCTGGACACCGGTGAAACTCGTAGGAGTCCGGCAACGGGGTGCCGCAACCAGAACAAGTCAGATGTTTTTGCTTGTGAGCAGACTTTCCTGAGAAACAAAATAAGGCACCATTAGAATAGCTCCAGATGTCAATCTTACCGTGAGAAGGAGACGTCATACTGAGAACTTGAAACACAGGCCTTGAGGAACTTTCCAAACAGAGGAAAGAATCACAGGATCAGCCAAACAGTCAAGGTCAGCTGCACACAGAAACTGAGTGCAACACTGACCCAGCAAGCACCCTGGCCTTATATAGCATGAAGGGGAGGGTGGGGGGAGGAGGGTATGTAACAGATCCTCCTCCAACAACCCCCTGGCTCCAAAAATATCTTTTTTAAAATTATTTTAAAATTATTTCTTCCCTAAATTATATATCAGGGCTTATACAACCCCCCCCCCCCCCTCAAGTAACAACCTCCGGGAAAACTTCCGGTCGCGCGCCCGAGCTCCCGGCTGCCTCCATGCCTGCTCCAAGGCAAGCGGGACGGAGGCGAACAGGTATGGAGGGTAGGGAGGGAGCCGGCAAGCGGAGGAGGACATAGGGAGGAGGGAGAGCCTCACGAACAGGTCACGTGCGCGCCTCCCTCCCCGACTTACAGGTTACAGAAATAGCTAGGGGAGCTCCCCTGCACAGACACCGGCTCCAGATGAGGCCAATCAGATGGCCAGACCACACGCAGGAGACGACAGTCCCCTGCCTGGCACCTGTAAAGAGAAAAGCAGAATTAAATTCTAATTAATGAAAAAAGTATTAATTTCCCCCCCAACACAGGGGGAGAGACTCTAAGGGTAGAGTCATGCCTGCCTGACCAAACCCACAGGACAGAAAATAAGCAAACGGTCCTGTTGGGGACGGAATATATAGGGGAGGGGGGGGGGGAGTTAATTAATTAATTAAGTACTGATGCAGAATTTTATTCAACAAAAATTCTGCCTGTCCTGACCAGCTTCACAGGGGCAAATACCCCACTTGTGCTGCTGGTTAGGACGAAAGGGAAGTAACTTGTCCTCGTGTGTGATTAGGACAGGTTCTGTGTGAACTAATGGGACAGCGGCCATATTGTTTCCCCTGATGATTGCTCCCCAGACAAAACGAGCCATTATGGTATTTGAGAATATATTTATATTAAAGTAATATTTAAGTATTTTCATTTTCTGGAGAACCCCTTTAAGTCTTACATGCATAGAGTTCTCAAGCAACTTTTGTAACATCGTGGATATAAATGTTAGCAACATCCTGTTTGTCTAGTTGGAGGAAAAAATCAATATGCTAAGTAAATGAGACGTGCTTATGCCAGGAAAATGACTCCCCCACACATTTTATTGCCAATTAAAGTTTTTACAGAACTTCCTTCCTCCCATGCCCTTAAAGCATGGTTGCTATGCTCCCGGCAGAATGTAAACTGTATCTTACCTGACCTGCAGCTCACCTTGCCGCCTCAAAATGTCACATACTAATCCCAATGCCATGGAAACAGGATATGTGGCTGGCAGGTGTAATGGAAAAAGCTGTACACGGTATATCTGAAAAAACATTGCTTTTAGGGCTCATGCACACAACGGTTGTTCTGGTCCGCATCCGAGCTGCAATTTTTGCGGCTCGGGTGCGGACCCATTCACTTCAATGGAGCCACAAAAGATGCGGGCAGCACTCCGTGTGCTGTCAACATCCGTTGCTCCGTTCTGTAGCCCCACAAAAAAATAACATGTCCTATTCTTGTCCATTTGCGGACAAGTATAGGCATCTCTATAATGGGCCGTCCCGTCCTTTTTCCATACGTAAAATCAGATGGCTGCCCATTTTGGTCCAGGATTTTTATTTATTTTCATCTGGTCTGGATCATAATGGATGGACAGTGCGGTTTATCATATGATATATAAATATAGAAGTCTGACATTATTTCTAAAGGGTACTATATTGAACTGCATATATATGCAAGCACTTATATATATATATACATTCATGTATATTTTAGGGTGGGTTCACACTAACGTTATGGAGTCCTTTATGGCTTTCTGTTATAACAGGGTTATAACGGAAAATAACGGAATCCATAGGATGGAATGCAAAACGGAAGCCGTTAAGAGGCATTCCATTTTGCTCCGTCATAATAGAAGTCTATGGGAAAACATAACGGATCTGTCTGGGTCCCGTTATGCAAGACGGAAAACAAAGTCCTGTCGACAGGACTTAGTTTTCCGTCTTTCATAACGGGAACCAGAGGGATCCGTTATGTTCTCCCATAGACTTCTATTATGACGGAAAGCAAACGGAATGCCTTTTAAAGGCTTCCGTTTTGCATTCCGTCATAATGCAAGTCTATGGGCAGCAAAACGGATCCGTCCTTCCGTCTTATGGATTCCGTTATTTTCCGTTATAACGGAAAACCATAACAGAATCCATAACGCTGATGTGAACCCACCCTTAGGCCCCCTTCACACGGGCGTGATTTCCGCGCGGGTGCAATGCATGAGGTGGACGCATTGCACCCGCACTGAATCCGGAGCAAATTAATTTCTATGGGGCTATGCACATGAGCGGTGATTTTCACACATCACTTCTGCGTTGCGTGAAAATCGCAGCATGCTCTATATTGTGCGTTTTTCACGCAACGCAGGCCCCATAGAAGTGAATGGGGCTGCAGGAAAATCGCAAGCATCCGCAATCAAGTGCGGATGCAGTGCGATTTTCCTGCAAGGTTGCTAAGAGACGGGACCCGATCTTTATTATTTTCCCTTATAACATGGTTATAAGGGTAAATAATAGCGTTCTCACTACAGAATGCTTAGTAAAATGTGGATTAAGGGGTTAAAAATAAAAAAATGAACTGACCCTAGCTACTTGATCACGTAGTTGCCGATCTCTTCTCTCTTCTTCAAGCATTAGCTGCCGTCTAAAGGACCTGTGATGACGTCACATCACATGGTCCAATCACATGGTCCATTCAAACGTCCGTAAGTGTTTTTCGGAACCGCAAATTGGGTCCCCGCAAAACACGGACACCAGCAATGTGCGATCTGCAATTTGCGGACCGCACATAGCTAGCACTATAATAGAAAATGCCTTTTCTTGTGCACAATTGCGGACAAGAATAGGACATGTTCTATTTTCTTCAGGATCGGAATTGCAGATCCAGAAAAAACGGATCCCGAAAAAACGGATGCGGATCCCGAAAATGCGGATCTGCATCCGTTCCAGCCCCATTAAAAGTGAATGGGTCCGGAAATTTCGGAATGGATGCGGATCCAAATTACGGACGTGTGAATGGACCCTAAATGTGACCTATAAACTGTACAACTCAATTGAAAAACAAACTGAAATCTTTTAGGTGGAGGGAATTAAAAATATAAAAATAAAATAATATGGTTACATAAGTGTGCACACCCTTAAACTAATACTTTGTTGAAGCACCTGTTGATTTTATTACAGCACTCAGTCTTTTTGGGTATGAGTCTATCAACATGGCACATTTTGACTTGGCAAGATTTGCCCACTCTTCTTTGCAAAAACACTCCAAATCTGTCAGATTGCGAGGGCATCTCCTGTGCACAGCCCTCTTCAGATCACCCCACAGATTTTCAATTAAATTCAGGTCTGGGCTCTGGCTGGGCCATTCCAAAACTTTAATCTTCTTCTGGTGAAGCCATTCCTTTGTTGATTTGGACGTTTGCTTTGGGTCGTTGTCATGCTGAAAGATGAAGTTTTTCTTCATGTTCAGCTTTCTAACAGAAGCCTGAAGGTTTTCTGCCAATATTGACTGGTATTTGGAACTGTTCATAATTCCCTCTATCTTAACTAAGGCCCCAAAGCATGATGCTGCCACCACCATGCTTCACTGTGGGGATGGTGTTCTTTTGGTAATGTGCAGTGTTGTTTTTGCGCCAAACATATATTTTGGAATTATGGCCAAAAAGTTCAACCTTGGCTTTATCAGACATAGCACCTTTTCCCACATGCTTTTGAGAGACTTCAGATCTGTTTTTGCAAAATGTAGCCTCCGGCTTGGATGTTTTTCTTCGTAAAAAAGGGCTTTTGTCTTGCCATTCTATTCCATAGCCCAGACATATGAAGAATACAGGAGATTGTTTTCACATGTACCACATAGCCAGTATTTGCCAGATATTCCTGCAGCTCCTTTAGGCCCCTTTCACACAGGTATGTCTTTTAAGTTTAAGAGCAAATAGCTCCTGGGTATTTTTGCTGTCCTATGTAACACTACAGATAACATAAGGTAAAAGGGATTTATATATTGATGGGGGTCCGATTCCTGGCACCCAAGCCAATAAGCTGTTTGAGGAGACCGCAATGTTCCAGTGAGCCCCGCAGCCTTTTTGCTCCTTACCAAGCACAGCACTGGTTATTTGATAGCACTGTGATTGGTGTTGCAGCTCAGACCCAATCACTCGGATGGAACTGCACTACACCTAAGCCATGTAATGATGAATGTGATGTCATATGGCCTAGGAAGAGACTGCGGTGCTCACGAAGCAGGGTAAGTATGCTTTACAGCTGCTGAAAAGTATCCTTTCTGTGTCTTCTCCAGGTTTGTAATTGGATCAGACAAGAGAACAAAGTGATAGGGATGCAAATGACCTGTTTAGTCTACAGCTATCTTCGGACCTCCCAAAGAGATGAGCGGAACGGCAGCGCATGATCGACCTGCCTCTCTGTTCATTTTGGGAGGCACCACGGGTACGGAATCCCTGTTCTCATGATTGGTGGTGTTCCCAGTGGTAGGATAACAACCAATCTAAGCGCTCATGCACCCGAACGTATTTTCTCTCCGTCTCCGTGTCCGTTCCGTTTTTGTTTTTTTTGCAGACCGTATGCGGAACCATTACTTTCAATGGGTCCGCCAAAAAAAAGGAAAGTACTCCGTGTGCATTCCGTTTCCTTATGTCCGTTCTGCAAAAAAATAGAACATGTCCTATTATTGTCCGCATTACAGACAAGGATAGTACTGTTCTATTAGGGTGCAGCTTTTCCATTCCGCAAAATACAGAATGCACACGGATGTCATCTGTATTTTTTAAGGTTCCGTTTTTTGAGGACTGCAAAATACATATGGTCGTGTGCATGAGCCCTTATATTTATCCCCTATCCTGTGTATAGGGAATAACTTGCAATAAATGGAATATCCCTTTAAGTTTTCGACTGATGTATGAAACCCTAGTCTTCATTAATCTTCTCCTATGAGCTTTAAGGACAGGCACTGATCTAATAGATGGAAACGTCCATCTCACGCTGTTATTGATCTCCAGGGCTCCAGTAATCTCATACGTCAGCAATGTTATATAAAATCGCTTTGTTAATCCCTGAAGGGAATGTTTTCTGCAGTACACAAAGACTGAGAACAATTGTGTTTACAAAGCCCGTTAAGACGACAGCTCAGTCGTACGAAATGTTCAGCAATACTTCACGTGATTAGATTAACACATTAATATTCACTGAAAAAGACAAAAACATTAACTATACCCCAATTGTAGAACAGACACAATTATAGTACGTTGTTACTACAATGTCCTTGTTCTCTGAATGACTTCTGGAAGTAGAGAAAAGTGACAGTGCTGCCGAAAAACTTAATATTCGGCCAAAAGTGAAGCAAAAGTTACATTCAAAGAATACTTTTCTCATGTTGAAAAAAGAGCTGCTCAAAGGTGGCATTTACAGGGATACTTCCGTCAGAAAGGGATATTTTTTAACTCAAAATTCATAGAAAACAATTTTTAAAGAATTTTTGGGCTGTTTTTCGTTTTCATTTCGGCAGTACTATATCATTGAAAAAATATTATCCTTCTGTAGCAGCTAGCACAGAGAGATAAAACTGCTATATAGATAGAGATTCTATTGTTAGTTTACTGCTGCTGTTAGGGGAAGATCTGCATCTGTTAGTAAAATAGTAGATTAGTAGAATTAGTATAGCAATAACAGTATGATAGCTCTATTGCTTTCCTGATAGTCCTAGACGAAGATGCCCACAGAAGAGCATTGCACTTATCAGTGTAAAGGGTGTTCTCTAATTGAATCACTAATCACCTCCCCTTTATGGTCGCAGTGAATGGCCTGACTGAGAAAGTCAAGCGAGGCTGTTTGCCGTGCTAAACGTTGAAACAAGAAGGAAGTTATGAGCCAGGACAGGAAGTAGAATACATGGAGTGACCTCCCAAAAATGATATCCAGGATACCATCTAGCAGTTTGAAAAAAATAAAATAAAGCATATGGGCTGTTGATAAGTGAGAAAAAAATGATGGTGCCCCTTTAAGGGCATAAATCTATCTACATTTGTGGCCCAAAGGTTTTGAAATTAACACAAATTTTGGTTTTCACAAAGTTTGCCACTTCAGTATTTATGGTGACAATTTACATTAACTCTAGATTGTTATGAAGACTGACCAGATGAATTGCAAAGTCATTTATGTTAACAAAAAAAAAAAGCATTGTACTGCATTTCAGCCCTGCCACAAAATGACCTGCTAACATAATTTCAGTGATCTTCTCTTTAGCTCAGGAGAAAGTATTAACAAGGACAAGACAGCTGATATCACTCATACTGATTGAATTAGAAGAGCAGACTGGTTGCTTTAAAATTGTGGTTGGAGGATTCTTGAAATCATTTTCTTCTGTTAACAATGGTTACCTCCAAGAAAACACATGCAGTCATTATTGCTTTGCATCAAGAGCAGGCAGGTGTGAGTGCATCTGTTCACACAGTTAGGCAAAAGGCTTTTGGAGGGTGGCCTGGTGTCAAGAAGGGCAGCGAAAAAGCTACTTCTCTCCAAGAAAACATCAAAGACAGACATTCTGCAGGAAGTACAGGGTTTGGACTACAGAGGACTGGGGTAAAACTATTTAATCTGATGAAGCCCCCTTCAGATTGTTTGGGACATCTTGAAAAATCTTGAGACCATTCATGTACTATTTCTCATCCAAAAGAGTGGGCTCTCTCTCAATTTTTACTAAGATTACTGACATGAATAAAGTACGGTATCAAACATCCTCCAAGAACAACTTCTCCCAACCATCCAGGAAGAATTTGGTGATGAACAATGTGTTTTCCAGCATGATAGAGCTCCATGTCACAAGTCAAAAGTGATACTGAAGTGGCTTGGTGAAAAAAAACATTGAAATTTTCAGGCCATGGCCAGGAACCCCCCTATTTCTCAATCCCAATAAGAACCTGTGGTCACAAAAAGTAAGTGGGCAAACAAAAACACAGAAATTATGATAAATTCCAAGCACTGATTAGGTAAGAATGGGTTGCCATCAGTCAGCATTTGGCCAGATGATATCCAGCATGCCAGGAAGAACTACAGGTCTTGAAAAAGAAGGGTAAACACTGGAAATATTGAGTTGTCGCATAAAATTGATGTACTTTTCAATAAAAGTAAAAAAGAACTTATGAAATGCTTAGGCTTCATTCACATCACCGTTCAGCCTTTCTGTTTTCCTGCTCCGTTGAGGAGCAGGAAAACGGAAAGGACGGATTCGGCACATAACTGAGCCGAACGGAGCCTAAAGACGCCATAGACTATAATGGGGTTCGTTAGGTGTCTGCTCAAAAGATGGAGCAGGAGAATGGAAAAGCTCAACTTTGATGTGAATAAAGCCTTACAATTGTACTTCAGTATACCATAGAAACATCTGACTATAAAAAACAAACAAACCAAAAAAAACACTAAAGTAGCAAACTTTGTGAAAAACAAAATTTGTGTCAGTCTCAAAGCTTTTGGCCACAGCTGTATTGCAAGGGGTAAGATCATCCACATTGGAATTCTCTGCAGCCACTATCATGGTAAATTGTACTTATTATTCCATATAGGAGCTCTAGCTATAGGTGAAGGAATGGTTGCAGGCTTGCAGTCTTATGCCTCATGCACACGTCAGTTTTGGATCAGTGGTAACACGGACAGTGTTCAATCCGTGTTTCCTCCCGTGATAGATCTGTGTTGGGTACGTTTTTTGCTGACCGTGTGCCATCAATTTTTCACTGACACTGAGCAGCTGGAAAATAATTTTCAAACAATCTCTTTTTAATGATCCATGAAACACGGATGCAACACGGATGGCATCCGTTGTTTTCACGGACTCATTGACTATATTGGGCGTGAGGGATCCGGGAACACGGACAAGATAGGACATGCATCCGTGCTGACAACACGGACCTGCGGACCGTGGAAAAACACTGATGTGTGAATGAGGCATTATCAGAGAGTAGTCCCTAAAAGTCTTTCTGTTTCATGAGGAATACTATAAATGACAAAATGCAGTCTGAACTGTATTCTGTGGTGGATGGGCAACCAGTGAAGTGACTGGCACAGGCGAGAGGCATTGGTATAGCGGGTGGACAAGAACAGGCATTGTATCAATAGGTCCACAAAAAAAAACAAGGACGTCATCTGTATTTTTTAACAGATCTGTGTTTTTCGTACCACAAAATACATACATTTGTGGTCCTGGCTGCAGGCGAGAAAGTAGAAGTGAAGATTAAACACTAAAATAAAATGGCTAGTGGTGTGCCTTTAGCCATGTAGCGCGGGTATGCTAAAAAAGGGGGCATACCCCGTGACTTCTTAAAGAAAGGGGAGGGCGGGCGGGGTGCCGCGACCGGACCTGAGGTTAGCACTGGGGTTATAAACCCTACGCCCCTCCCACAAATGCAAGCTGTGACCAGCTTGCTGTATTTGTGGTCCTGGCTGCGGGCGAGAAAGTAGAAGTGATTAAACACTAAAATAAAATAGCTAGTGGTGTGCCTTTAGCCATGTAGCGCGGGTATGCTAAAAAAGGGGGCAAAAACCAAACCAGTAGGAATTATTTTTTATTGAGCCTAAAGAGTTATGAAAATTAGAGAAAGCTTGAGCTATTTCGGTCCTAGGTTAGGGAATTTAGCGGTTGAAGCAGGACGTTTTTAGAAGCCGCTGACACGGCCCCGATCCGGAAGGAGTGACCGGAGATCGCTTTGGGATCATAGCCTAATCTTTTGGCAAGGATCCGAATATGTTGAATGAATTGACCTGGGGTAAGAGGTTTGACCAGAAAAGGCAAGAGGGGATTGTCTGTAGGGCGATCGGCCAGAGACTTCCATACCTCGTTTAGAACCTTTACAGGGCACCACTCATTAAAGGCCCAGTAGTACTCTATGATAACGGGCGGACCGACCTGTGAAGTCTTGGACTTTGGCAACGTTAGCGTGAAATGTCCCTGTCTCAGGTGACCCTTGCACGGCCCTGTATGGCTAGGTGAGGTGCTAATGAACTTGCCAGGTGTGAGAAAGCCGTAAAAGGTCAGGTACAGCGCCGCCTTAGGGACCAGGCTGTCAAAAGGCCCAAAAGGCTTACCGTCTAGGGAGGAAGAAAGTTTTCTAAATAACTCCCCAGATACAGGCTGCCTAACTGGGGGAGCTTTAGGGTGGCTTTTTATGATACCGCGCAGAGTGGCTTTTATAATTTGGGAGTTGAAAAAGGACTTACTGCCTGGGTGTCTGATCATATAATGGTATTGAACCCCTGCCAAATAAAGTCTAATAGTGTTGTAAGACAACTTTAACTCATTGAAGCAGTAGGCTAAAAAGGCAGTGATGTAGGTGACTAGGTCCGTGCTGGCCCTTGGATGACGATCGGCAAATTGTTTAAAGATATTCCAGCCAGTCTGATAGTTCCTGACTGAATTAACGGCTAGGGATCTGCGGATTAAGGTTCTTGCTTCCACGATATATCTGCCTAGTCCATGACCAGGTTTTCGAAGGCTGGTGGCACCAATCCGACCTTTTCTGCGCCTAGCATGACCCGAAAGAAAAGTTCGAAATTGAAGCGGGATAGAGCATCTGCTGCCACATTCCTAACCCTTGGATATGCTTGCAGACGAACTGGAAATTATACTGGAGTAATAGCCAGGTTAGCCTGCGTATGAACCTTGTGACCCCTGGAGAGCTGGATCTGCCCTTGGAGAGAATGTTTACCACCGCCTGGTTGTCGGTGATGAAAGATACTGGTGAGTTGGCCCATAGACTACCCCACACTTGAGCTGCGGCAACTATGGGATAAACTTTCAGAAGCGGGGAAGAGCTGGAGTACTCTTGTTGCAAGGCTATTTGGGGAGGCCAGGAGCTGGCGAACCATTGACTACCACATATTGCCCCGAAGCCAGTGGATGCCGCAGCGTTGGAAAATACCATCGGGAACGACTCGTCCCAGTGGGGAACGAACAAAGAGATGCCGTTCCAATCCGTCAGGAAAATCCTCCACATGGCGAGATCCGCAATGGCTTCACGGTCAAAATGGATGAGAGAATCCTGATCTGAAGCCGAGGGTAACAGTTGGAGAAGCCTGGAGATGAGAGATCTGCCTTGGGGCATAATCCTGGAGGCGAAATTCAGCATCCCTAGTAATGATTGGAGTTCTAGTTTTGACAAGGTTCTGGACCCCACGTATTTGGAAACTGTTTCCTTGAGCCTGGTAACTTGTCCTCTGGAAGTCTGGCTTCCATTTTTCCTGAATCTAAGATTATGCCCAGGAAGGTGATGGAAGTAGCTGGGCCTTCAACTTTTGAAGGAGCCATGGGCACGTGCAAAATTTAAAAAAATGGACAATAGGTTGGAAAGGCTGTCGAGGATGATGCCAGGCTGCTCCACCAACAGAAAATCATCCAAATAATGGATTACTCTGGAGCAGTGACCATGATTAACCAGAATCCAATGGAAGGCCTGGGCCAACTGATCAAAGAGCCAAGGACTGCTCTTTGACTCGAACGTCAGCCGGGTGGCAAAATAATAGCAATCCCTCCATTTGATTCCATAATATTTCCAGAGGTGAGGATGAATCGGTAGCAGTTTGAAGGCGTCCGATATGTCTACCTTGGAGAGCCAGGCACCTGCTCCAACCTGTAAAATTAGCTGAATCGCCTCATCCAGAGAAGAATACCGCATTCAGGGGCGTAGCTAACGGCTCATGGGCCCTGGTGCAAGATTTCAGCTTGGGCCCCCCTTCCCTCAGTGCTTTGTGTGTCTTCTTTTGCGGCACAGGGGTCTTTGGGCCCCCTCAGGCTGCTGGGCCCGGTAGCGACTGCTACCTCTGCACCCACTACAGCTACGCCCATGACCGCATTGAGTACTCTTCTGATGGGATGAGAGAGTTGAGGCTAGGAATGGCAGAAGCATGAGGCGCTGACAGGTCATAGATCAATCTCTTTTTATTAGAAAACTTTTTTGTAACGAGACCAATAGGACTTACACGCCAAAAGTTGAAAGGGGACTGAGCGAAAGGGCCGATAATGAACCCCTTCTGTAACTCGGCTTCTAGAAGCGCATCTACGGCTGAAGGGTCCGCTAGAGCTGATAACAAATTAGGGCCTTCCCATGTGACCTGGGGCAAAGTGACAAGACCTGTGTGGAAACCCTCAAAGAACCCTGACTTCAAAAATTGGACGAAACTGCAGTCGAAATGGTCCTGAAGGAAAGCTAATAGTGCATCTACGTCTATGTCGGTTAGTCAGGAACTATTTGAACGCTGAGAGAAGGATGATTGAGGGTGAGCCCGGAAACAGGTAGTGCAGATGTGTAGAGCTTTGCACTTGGCGTAATTGCAAAATGAAGAATTATAATTGTTACATATTTGATTCTTACCTAAAAAGGTAATGGGGTGGCCTAACTTGTCCAACAACGGGCCTTGTCTTTGGGCTGAAGGAAGACTGGGAAGCTGCCTTGACTGAGGGGCTGGGTTTGAATTAGGACACCAGTTGGAGGTATACAATACTGACTGACAATTGGTGCAGGCAGGAGCCTTGAGACCCACGAAATGCCTTCAAAAAAGCTCCGTATCCAACATGGCCCAGTTTGTGATATGTTGAAATTGAGAGAGCGAGGCCGCGGCTTTAGCAGAGAAGGAACGGTGATACTCGTAGAAAGCATGACCTCAATACTTGTACCCCAATTCAGTGACCCGATATAGATACAGTATGTATCCAGCTCTTCCCGTCTGTCTGGCTGGGCGGAACAAACTATGTCTCGGTACAGGCTAAAGGCGGGAACAAATTCGGGTATTGACAATTTCCTATTTAAACATGCGTCTTTAGATTTGAGCACGACCGACACATCGCCGCAGGCAATAGTTTTATTTTCGACTGTATCGTGAGTGGTTACGATGGAAGCTAGATTAATGTCTTTGCCCGCCAGGATGTTTTTTCTGAGATTTTCTGGGATAAAAAACGAGGGGGCACCCGTGTGGGGGCCGTGACCCTGCCAGGAGACAACGAGCGTGAAGTGGACGGACCTGAAGCTGGAGGGATAGACAAAATAGTGGATGGTTCCCTGTTCTCAAGCACCTGAACCCTGGCAATGACTTCAGACAAGAAGCTCGAAAGGCTATTAATAGTGGCGTGCAACTGGGTCAATGATAGCTGAATGGTAGATAACAAGACTTGTTCCAATGAGGAAACAGACGGTTCGGGAAACAGCAGGTGGAACAGCTCGGCCTTCCTAGCTGAGGCTGAATGCGGACTTCCTCTCTTGTTGAGTTCCGCAATCAATTGGTCCAGTTACGGTAGGACGATCGACTGGCCTGATCGGAGACCGCTGATTCAGGAATTGATAAGGTGTCTTCAATATCGGACCCGTGCGACATGATGGAGCTGAATGCCGGAATTAACCCTATAGGATTGATCGTGGGAACCTCTTAAGAAAAACCTAGAACCGGGGAAAGTAAAACATGACTTAAAAAATGTAATCCATAAGATAGTGAGAACCTGAAACCTAACCAGGCTGAACCGTAGTACCTGAAGCTGAACCGAGATCTTTAAAAGCCGCAGGCCGCACAAGCCCTGAAGGAAGAAAGTACTGCCTGAAAGTGCGTGCAACCAGGCAGCACCTAGATGACCTAAACAAAATGAAGAAGCGAGGGGTTAGGACCGAGCGTACCGGATGATAACGTGGTGATGCAGAGGTGAGACGAACCGAGGTTGCTGAGCGAATCAGACAACTGGACCTGGGCATACCAGGCAACCAGATTAAAGTGTGAAGAGCGAGAAGAAACTATGGATGCCGAACCCCTGAAGACCCACCCGGTTAGCTGGGCGAACCAACAGAAAAGGAGATCTGGGCGTACCAGAAGAGGATAACGTGAAACATGTCGATAAGGTAAGTACTTGAGGAAACATCAGGAGGAAGAGTGCGGGACAAGAATAAACCACCCCCACAAGACCCTGGTGCATGGAGAGAACAAGCAAAGGGTGGTCCAGAAGTCCCTTGAGAGCAGGAATGAAGACGGGGCGCGACGAACAGCGAGGTTAACGCGTGCCAGCCGTGGAACATGGAAAGAATGGAAAAAGGAAGAGAAGCGACAGCCGATGGTGACCTTAGTCTGGGCGTACCAGAGATAATGATAGGGACGAGTAGCTAAGAAGAAACTCTGAACAAGGAAAGAGCGGAACCTGGGCGCACCAGGACGTTCAAAAACGGAGGACTAGTAAGTAGAGAAGGAGAACACGTACGTGCGCTTTGATACTGGACCTAAGGAGCCTGTATGCACCCGGATTCCAAGCCAGAAACCTGCACCTGCAAATAAAATTACTGATGAGCATGCTTCCCTCGAGTGATAACAGGCCTGACTTAGGGAAGAATGGTTGACTGAACGAGATGCGCAAGTGGACGGAGAAGATAGAGCCTGAAAAGAAATGGATCGGAAGGCCCGGAGGCAGGCCATGGAAGAATTGAATAGATTTGACCCTGAAAGGCGTGGAATAGAAGCCTGCGACCCGGCGTAAAAGAGGTGAAATGATTGCTTGTGGTGAGTGGAAAAAGGTTCAGATTCTCGAAGGACGTGCCCAGAAAGCCGAGCCCATGCAACTACCCGAAAGAGGAAGACTTGGAGACTAGCGGAGTGGCGAACAGAGTACCCTTGATAACAGCCCCAGCGGAGCAAAGATGAGGTACGAGGAACCCCCAACCATAGTCTGACTGAACCCAGCCTAGGTGACAGATAAGGCGAGCGTGAGATCCGAGAATTAAAAGACCGATGTAGAGTGCAAAGACTAGCTAGGATGCCGGGAGGTAGTCGTGTATCAAATGTGGAATAGTGATCGTAGCCTGCGAGAGCCCAGCGCATGGGCGAAAAGCTTGGGATGCGACAGACAGAATGCCCCGCGTGTAAGGAAGCGGATGAAACATGCGACAACGCAGCGTATGGGTGGACCTTGCGTAGTGAGTGAACCCAGCGCAAGGGTCACAAGCATAGGGTACTGTACTACACTGCAGATTTTTTCGTACGGGAATCCGTGTGGAAAAAACGTGCGTATTCCGCAACATGTTCTTCTCCTTTTTATGAACCCCTCCTGATTTTAGCTTCCAAAACTGTATTCGGAAACCTGAATGTGCGATGATACCCAAGTCAACAAAATTTAGTTTGACCTTGGCACTCGGTGCCAATACAGCCCCATGCTGTATACTGACTGCATTCTTAAAATGAACCACTGGATGTCAGCATTGTATCAGCCTGACAGGGTGCAATTTACTGGCTCTGCAGGCCCAGAAAATTCATCCTTCCCTCAGTTCTCTTCAATGCCAGTGGCAATACTATCTCCACCCTTCAAAACTGGTGCTGTGGACCGATGCACCACTGTTCATGTGGCAGTAATGGATAACTAACCAGTCAACAACCATAAATAAACAAAAATCAAGATAATTTGCACCACCGCATCCCAAAACACCCATACTATTAAATTATAAATGTATTTGTCCTGTACGGTGAAGGCGTAACAGAAAAAAAATGGCAGATTCACCATTTTTTTATCACTTCACTCCCCCAAAAAGAAATTGAATAAAACAAGTGATAAAAACATCATACATTCTCAAAAATGGTATAAAAAAAACTACAAATCGTCACACGAAAAAAAGAGTCCTCACATAGCTCCATAGTCGTAATTATACAAAAGCTATGGGGATCAGAATATTGCAACGCAAAGAAAATACATTTTTCAAGGTTTTTTTTCAGTATTAAAAGACAAGTAAAACTATACAAATGTGGTATCAAACATTGTCAGAATTGCGTTTTTATTTCCCAATTCCACCCCATTTGGAAATTATTTCTAGCTCCACGCTACACCGTTTCATTTTCCATTCTTCACATCCTTCAGAAGAACAGAAAAAAAAAATGGATCCTGTATTTTAAATGGTGCCATTAAAAAGTACAACTGTACAGCTGTACAAAAAAACAAGCCCACGTACAGCTATGTGAATAGAAAAAAAAAAGTTATGGCTGAAGGGGTTAAATGGGTTGTATACCCATGTAAGGGCTCTTTCACACTTGCGTATTTCTTTTCCGGCATAGAGTTCCGTCGTCGGGGCTCTATGCCGGAAAAATCCTGATCAGGATTATCCCAATGCATTCTGAATGGAGAGAAATCCGTTCAGGATGCATCAGGACGTCTTCAGTTCAGGACCGGAACGTTTTTTGGCCGGAGAAAATACCGCAGCATGCTGCACTTTTTGCTCCAGCCAAAAATCCTGAACACTTGCCGCAAGGCCGGATCCGGAATTAATGCCCATTGAAAGGCATTAATCCGGATCTGGCCTTAAGCTAAACGTCATTTCAGCGCATCGCTAAAGTCCTGGTTGCCATGGTAAAGTGTAGTGGGGAGCGGGGGAGCAGTATACTTACCGCCCGTGCAGCTCCCGGGGCGCTCCAGAGTGACGTCAGGGCACCCAACGCGCATGGATCACGTGATCCATGCGCATGGGGCGCTCTGACGTCATTCTGGAGCGCCCCGGGAGCAGCACGGGCGGTAAGTATACTGCTCCCCCGCTCCCCACTACTACTATGGCAACCAGGACTTTAATAGCGTCCTGGCTGCCATAGTAACACTGAAAGCATTTTGAAGACTGATCAGTCTTCAAATGCTTTCAGTTCACTTGCGTTGTTACGGATCCGGCGGGCACTTCCGGCGACGGAAGTGCGCGCTGGATCCTAACAACGCAAGTGTGAAACAGGCCTTATCACCTAGGCAGCTGCCCTGATGTTAGCATTGGAGCATTTTAGCTTTTTTATTTATTAATACACTGCTGGGCGGAAGCTTCCACCAGTGGCGTACACACAACCCATGGGGCCCCGGTGCAAAACTGATCCATGGGGCCCTCCCGTTGCCACCCCCCCAACCTGGCTCCACCCCCTCCCTGTCACCACCCCCCGACCTGGCTCCACCCCCTTAGATCATACCAGTGTATTATTGTTGGGGCCATGGGTGTGTAAAGCCTGCCCTGCTTACTGCATTGCTGCAGTTTCCACTACTTCCCCAGGATCATCCAATTCAAAAGTGAAGAGCTCAGCTGCCTGTCACATACCTGGACCTGGTGCTGCCTGTGGGACCACAACCACCATCAGGACAGACAGGGGGCGCTCCGCTCGCACTTCCTGCACCATCACCACTTTCCCCTGGGTGGATGCAATAATAAACCTATTCCCTCCTGCATCCACCCAAGGGAAAGTGGTGGTGGTGCAGGAAGTGCGAGCGGAGCGCCCCCTGTCTGTCCTGATGGTGGTTGTGGTCCTACAGGCAGCACCAATTCCAGGTATGTGACAGGCAGCTGAGCTCTTCACAGGCAGCACCAGGTCCAGGTATGTGACAGGCAGCTGAGCTCTTCACAGGCAGCACCAGGTCCAGGTATGTGACAGGCAGCTGAGCTCTTCACAGGCAGCACCAGGTCCAGGTATGTGACAGGCAGCTGAGCTCCTCACAGGCAGCACCAGGTCCAGGTATGTGACAGGCAGCTGAGCTCTTCACAGGCAGCACCAGGTCCAGGTATGGGACAGGCAGCTGAGCTCTTCACAGGCAGCACCAGGTCCAGGTATGTGACAGGCAGCTGAGCTGTAGCCCCCAATCCCCCCCCCCCCCCCAAACATAACTTACCAGACAGTTCTGCTGGTGCTGGGCCTGCGGCTACACCTCCTGGCTATCTGCGTCTCAGACTCTGGCAGAAATCTGCTTGCTCCACTGCTTGAGTCTCTCCTTCCCGGCCGGCTGCACTGTGTCACCTGACCTTGGCGCACACACACTACGTACTGACGCTGTGCACTCCACTCAGGTCAGGACAGTGAAGCGCCGGCTGGGGAAGGTAAAGGGGCGAGACCCAAAGATATCAGACCAGTCCAGGAGGCAGTGGCTAGCACTGGGCCCTGGTGAGTTTACAAAAAAATACAGCAGCACTAGTGCAGGAGGTGGGGTTCCTGGAGTGCTGGGTGGAGGCTAGCACTGGGCCCCGGCCAGGCCAGATACATACAGCACATTACGCCACTAGTGCACAGGGGGCGGGGCCAGGGGTCCATAGGCGGCCGGGCCCCCTGGAGTGCCGGGCCCGGTCGCAAATGCGACCCCTGTATGTACACCACTGGCTTCCACCCAGCAGTGTGTTTGGTGACGTTACCAGCTCTGATCGACTGGCTTTTGCGCTGTCCTAGCCATTTTACAGGCTAATGCAGCACTAAAGCCCGCCCATCAGTGCCGGTGAGGAGAGTGCCTGCACATGACAACGCTGTGAGAAGATGCCTGCAGAATGGCAAAGTGGCATGCATTTTTTGGAGTTATTATGAGGTGAAACCGAAAATGATTAAATTTTAAAACACAAATGATCATATACTGTAGGGTGTACTATACCATTTTGGTATAAAAAATGAAACAGTTCATTTTAATGAACGTGAGCTTCAACACATTGGTTGTGGACAGGTAGCTGCGCTTGTCTGTGATGACGCCCCCTGCCGTTCTAAACACGTTCAGACAATACACTGGCTACAGGGCAGGCCAGCACATCCAAGTCATAAAGGGCAAGCTCAGGCCATGGGCCCAATTTGGAGACCCAGAAGTTGAATGGGGCAGACCCATCAGTCAGTACTTGTAGGCATGTGCACACATATTGTTCCACCATGTTGCTGAAATGCTGCCTCCTGCTAAGACGTTGCATATCTGCTGGTGGTGCTGGTTGTTGTGGCGTGCTGACAAAGCTTTTCCACATTTCGGCCATGCCAACCCTTCCTTCTGAGGTGCTGGCGGTGCCCCAGCTGCGTTGGCGACTTCTTCCTCCTCCTCTGCCTTCGCCTTGTGCTTCCACTGAGCCCCTGCTGTCAGGTGGGAATGCCCTCAGCAGCATGTCTACTAGCGTGTGCTTGTACTCGCGCATCTTCCAATCCCGCTCCAGTGACGGAATTAAGGATGGCACATTGTCCTTGTAGCGGGGATCCAGCAGGGTGGCCACCCAGTAATCAGCACTGGTTAGAATGTGGGCAACTCGGTGGTCGTTGCACAGGCACTGCAGCATGTAGTCGCTCATGTGTGCCAGGCTGCCCAGAGGCAACGACAAGCTGTCCTCTGTGAGAGGTGTATCGTCTGTGTTCTCTGTATCCCCCCCAGCCACGCTCCAGTGATGGCCCTGAGCTGCTTTGGATGCCACCCTACTGTGAACACGGTTCCTCCTCCAGAACTGTGCCATGGCTGGACAATTGTGTACCTGGCCTCTGTTGGTGCAGGAACCCACCCTTCGAGCCACTTGTGAATGACTGGCCTGATAACCCTGGAAATGATCCCTCTTCCTCCTCCTCCTGTGCCACATGCTCTTCCATCATCGCCCAAAGCATTTTTTCAAAGAGACATAGAAGTGGGATAGTAACGCTGAGGACTGCGTCATCGGCACTGGCCATGTTGGTGGAGTATTCGAAACAGCGCAACAAGGCATATGCACAGGGGCGTAGCTAACGACTCATGGGCCCCGGTGTAAGACTTCAGCTTGTGCCCCCCTTCCCTCAGTGCTTTGTGTGTCTTCTTATCGGCACAATGGTCTTTGGGCCCTCTCAGGCTCCTGGGCCCGGTAGCGACTGCTACCTCTGCACCCCCTATAGCTACGCCCCTGCACACACGTCCCGCATGGAGGCCCACTGGTTGGTGGTGTTCCGCAGAGCGACTGACCCGTGCGTGGTGCAGCGACTGACCCGTGCGTGGTGCAGCTGAAACTCCATCACCTGCTGCTGCTCGCAGTCTCCCCAGCATGTGCAAGGTGGAGTTCTACCTTGTGGGCACGTCGCGGTGAGCGGGAAGGCCGAAGTTACGCTGCAGCGCAGAACGGCGAGAAGCAGTTGGGTGAGAACGCTGAAAGACATAGACAGCCCGCACTTTTTGCAGCAGCTCTGACATATCGGTAATTTTTCAGGAACATCTGCACCACCAAATTCAGCACATGTGCTAGGCAAGGGATGTGCGTCAAACCGGCTAGGCCAAGAACTGCTACGAGATTTTGACCATTATTACACATCACCAGGCCGGGCTTGAGGCTCAGTGGCACCAACTACTCATCAGTCTGTTACGTGCCCGTCCACAGTTCCTGCGCGGTGTGGGTTTTCCCCCCCAAACAGATGAGTTTCAGAACAGCCTGCTGTTGTTTCCCCCTGGCTGCGCTGAAGTTGGTGGTAAAGGTGTTAAGCTGAGCGGATGAGGAGGTGTTAGAGGAGGAAGAGGAGTAGGAGCAAACAGGAGGCAAAGAGAAACATCCTGCAATCCTTGGTGGTGGAATAACATGCGCCAAACTGCTATCCGCCTCAGGCCCAGCCGCCACTGCATTTACCCAGTAGGCAGTTAGGAAGATATAACGTCCCTGCTCATGCTTACTGGTCCACGTCTCAGTGTTTATGTGGACCTTGCCACAGATGGTGTTGCACAGTGTACGCCTAATTACACCCACTTGGTTGTGCAGGTAAGGGATGGCTCGCCTGGAAAAGTAGTGGTGGCTGGGAACCACGTACTGAGGGACAGCCACCGCCATAAGGTTTTTGAAAAGTTTCTGTCTCCACCAGATGGAATGACAGCATTTCAAAGGCCAGGAATTTTGAAATGCTGGCATTCAGGGCCAGGGATTGCGGGTGGGTAGGGGGATACTTCCTCTTTCTCTCCAGTATTTGGGAGATGGACAGCTGAACGCTTCCATGGGACATTGTGGAGATGCTTGGTGATGTAGATGGTGGCGTTGCTGCCACATCCTCTCTTTGCGGGGTGGCAGGTGCCACTGTCACTCCAGAGGGGGAGGAAGAGGCCGAGACTGCAGCAGAAGAAAGAGCAGGAGAAGCCTGAGATCTTTTGTGGTTTTTGAGGTGTTTACTTCACTGCAGTTCATGCTTTTCATTTAGATGCCTGGTCATGCAGGTGGTACTCAGGTTTAGAACATTTATGCTTCGCTTCAGGCCTTGGTGTCTTGTCGTCAGCACATTGTCTAAAGAACTGCAGTGCCAGGGAACTCCTTGGAGATGGCTTTGGTGTGCTCAGTCCCTGGGTGCGGTGGGTAGTAGCAGGCATACTGGCTAGGGGACGGCCACTCTGCTTTTGCTTACTGCTCCCTCTTTTGCTGTGAGGCTGGCGCTGTGTGACCACCACCTCTTCCTCCGAACTGCACACGTCACTCACATGACCTTGATTCCATGTGGGGTCTAGGACCTCATCATTCTCCACATCATCTTACACCCACTCTTCACCCCTGCCCTCCTGGCCGGTCTGCACATTGCAAAAAGCCGCAGCAGTTGGCACCTGTGTTTTGTCATCATCAGAGATGTGCTGCGGTGGTCTTCCCATGTCTACATCCTGAAACATAAGTGGCTGGGCATCAGTGCACTCAATCTCT
The DNA here is from genome assembly GCA_033119425.1 of Bufotes viridis. Classification (NCBI taxonomy): domain Eukaryota; kingdom Metazoa; phylum Chordata; class Amphibia; order Anura; family Bufonidae; genus Bufotes; species Bufotes viridis. The sequence goes on along the minus strand of CM065589.1, from coordinate 543,968,211 downwards.
TCCACTTCTGGGACAGGGCTATGTGGACGGCCCACGGAAACCCTGCCAGCAGAGTCATCAAAAAGCATGAGAGACTGCTGCATGACTTAGGGCTCAGGTTGCTTGGCTGATTTGCAAGGGGGTGAGGTGAAAGACAGATGCCCATGGGCTGCAGGTGCCAACTCTGCTGTTTCAGCAGGGGACCAGGTGGGAGACAATGTGAAGAAGCTGCAGGCACTGTCAGCAACCCAATCTACTACTGCCTCTACTTGTTCTGGCCTCACCATTCATACACCGGTAATTGGGCCTATAAAATAACGCTGAACGTTCTGTCGCCTACGTGCACCTGAGGAAGGTGTTTCATTTGAGTGTGTAGCTGGCACAGATCGACCACGTCCTCTCCCTGCAACAGGAGCTCCACCAACACCAGCAGCACCACAACCAGGGCCACGTCCCATATTTGATGGTCTCCTCATTCTTTGAGGTCACCCACTGAACTAACAGACTGATTAACTATATTAATTTACATGTCACATATGCAGTGCAGGTGTACTTCACACAAAAAATGGGTATATGTCAACCACCGAACTTACAGACGGATTAACTATTATATTTTTGTGTCAGGGGTATGAAGTTGGTGTATTGCACCCACAAAAAATTGCTATAGGTAACCCACGGAATTAACAGCCAGATGAGATTCCTAACACTCTCCATCACTTCAACTGCCTGGTTCCTCTCCCTGCACTACTCAGAGATGATGGGCGGTGCTACACGTGATCCAGCTTATATAGAGGATGGGTCACATGATGCACCGGCTAATCATAGCCATGCCATTAGTAGGCATGGCTTTGATGCCGTCTAAGTACCCACAGCCTAAAAGCTTGTTGATTGGCTGCCCTGCAGCCTTTCAACACGCTTTATTAAATGCCGGCAAAATTCGGGTCTGGGTACCAAAAATGGTAAAGTTTGGTATGGACCCAAACTTTACAGTTCAGGTTCGCTCAACACTATATTTGATACATATGATGTTAAATTGGTTGCTGTTTGTCTCTCACCAGCAGCATTAGTAGGATACTTTTACATTAGTGACAGGGGAGTCCGTCAGGCTGTTCCGGCGGGTGAACAGTCTGTCGGATCCGTCCTGCCGCTAGTTCACGTGTGCCCCCGGACTGCTGCTAGTTCACATATGCCCCCGGACTGCCGCTCCGTCCCCATTAACTATAATGGGGGCGGGGCGGAGTTCCAGCAGCAGTGCGACAAGAGGCCGCCGGACTAAAAGTACGACATGCAGTACTTTTAGTCCGGCTGCCTCTCACAGTGTGCTGCCGCCGGAACTCCGCCCCCGCCTATTATAGTGGCCAGCTAGTTGCGCACCATCATTAGTTACATTTCTATCAAATTTCCTAATCTTTCCCTGTGTGTTGAGAATCGGGCTAGACTATGTCACCTACTGCTCTAAAAAACACAAACACGTTCTTTGCTTCCCGACATATTTTGCCGGTAAACCGGCTTCTTCAGGGGATCGGGCAGGTATGTCTGTGGGGGCGGGGACCACCTTTTATTAGATAGGCTGGTGACGTAGGAATATAGGGGACCTATGTGAGGGGATCTTTTACCTATCTACAGCTAAGGTGAGTATACCGCTAGTGGTGGTTGGCCACCTCCTCTCACTGCCCGTAATACCATCTCACTGCCCGTAATACCATTGCTCTCGCCTTTTCAGCCATGCTGGGATTTCGCGCATGCGTGCCGACTTAGACATTTTCTTTAAAGCTAAGCCGGTACTGCGCATGTCCTGGAACTTCATTTTTCTTCATTGCCTCTAGCCTTACAGAATGTTGAAAATATCTTCTATTTAATATCTCTCTACAGCAGTGATCAGCAACCTTCAGCTGTTGTGAAACTACAACTCCCTGCATGCTCCTTTTCACTTCTGTGGGAGTTCAGATAACAGCCAAGCAAGTGTGCATAATGGGAGATGTAGTTTCATAACACATGGTGTGCTGGAGGTTGCTGATCCCTGCTCTACAGCATTGTTACTTTTAATTGATTGTTGTTTTATTGAATATTATGATCATGAATATAGTAATAATTGACAGATATTTGATAACTGATATTAATCATGATTATATGATAACATAACTGTATTTATGTTGATATATATCATTCCTAATGCTCCAAATAAAGAAAAGAAAAAACGATTTGCTTCAAACTACGGTAATTAAGGCTACTTTCACACTAGCGTTTTTTGGTGACCTGTCATGGATCTGCAAAACCGCTTCTATTACAATAATACAACCGCATGCATCCGTCATGAACGAAACCAGTTGTATTATGTCTTATATAGCCATGACAGATCCGTCTCGAACACCATTGAAAGTCAACGGCGGACGGATCCATTTTCTTTTGTGCCAGAGAAACCGTTTGGCTCCGCTTTGTCACGCGGACAGGAAAAAGCTGCAGCCTCCTGAGCGGAATGGTGACTGAATGGAGGCAAACCGATGCATTCTGAGCGGATACTTTTCCATTCATAATGCAAAACTGATCCGTTTTGGACCGCGTTTAAGAGCCCTGAACGGATCTCACAAACGGAAAGCCAAAACGCGAGTGTGAAAGTAGCCTAACCTAAATTAATCATGATTTTATGCTTTCATTTAAAGTGTGTGATTGTTCTAATATTGTAAATCATTGATTAATACTGTACTTCATGCTGGAAATGATGATGGAATAACTTCTTACATATATAGTAGGTTTATCAAATCTAATGAAGTGCCATAATTATCATATAAATGTCTTTTTAATGATATTTTTTTAAATACAACTCCATTTTTTCTTTTTGATTATTTATTGTTATTAATTAATTGGGTTATTATGGGGGTCTAAATAGCTAGTGAAAGTCAATGGTATACCAAATTATATCTTTTTATAGGGACAATTTTCATGCTTTCATTCATATTATTTAGGACTCATGCACACGAACGAATTTTCTTTCCATGTCCGTTCCATTTTTTTTGCGGACCATATGCGAAACCATTAATTTCAATGGGTCCGTTTTTCCATTCTGCAAAAAAATAGAGCATGTCCTATTTTTTTCTAGTTTGTGGACAAGGATAGGCATTATTACAATGTATCCGCAAAAATAATGGATCCGCAAAAAAAACGGATGCCATACGGAACGTCATCTGTTTTTTTTTTGCAGATCCGCAATTTGCGGACTGCAAAACACATACGGTCGTCTGCATGAGGCCTTACACACCAGATTTTTATATTCATAGGTGCCCTCCTATTAATTACCAAATTTTTCGCCCTATATGACGCACTTTTCCCCCCCAAAAGTGGGGGGGAAATAGTGCTGCGTCTTATGGGGAGAATGCGGCAAACACTGATTAACCGCCGTGCTGCTGAACAGTGCAGCCGGTGTGTGTATCAAGGAGGAGGGGCTGGGGCGGCAGTCTTGTTTGCTAATGACTGCGGGGCCCGGTGCAGTAACTGTATTCACTGTATAACTGTAACTGTATAACTGTATACACTGGGCCCGCTGTAGTAATGTTATAGGCAGTGATTAAAACTATAATCTTCATTACATTAAATTCATGCTGTATTACCTTACCTACTATAATGTACTAACGTCACGTGCCTGCTCCGCCCACTTTATTAATCAAGCAGGCGCCGCAGGTGCGTGACGCAATGACACATAGCTGTGTCATCCACAGATCCCCCCATAGCAGTGCCATCCCCAGATGCCCCAATACAGTGCCATCCCCAGATGCCCCAATACAGTGCCATCCACAGATGCCCCCATTCAGTGCCATCCCCAGATGCCCCCATACAGTGCCATCCCCAGATTCCCCCATACAGTGCCATCCCCAGATGCCCCCATACAGTGGCATCCCCAGATGCCCCCATACAGTGGCATCCCCAGATGCCCCCATACAGTGCCATCCCCAGCTTCCCCCATAACAGTGCGTCATCCACAGATCCCCCATAACAGTGCATCACCCACAGATCCCCCATAACAGTGCGTCATCCACAGATCCCCCATAACAGTGCGTCACCCACAGATCCCCCATAACAGTGCGTCATCTACAGATCCCCCATAACAGTGCGTCATCCACAGATCCCCCATAACAGTGCGTCATCTACAGATCCCCCATAACAGTGTCATCCACAGATCCCCCATAACAGTGTGTCATCTACAGATCCCCCATAACAGTGTCATCCACAGATCCCCCATAACAGTGCGATCCACAGATCCCCCATAACAGTGCGTCATCTACAGATCCCCCATAACAGTGCGTCACCCACAGATCCCCCATAACAGTGCGTCACCCACAGATCCCCCATAACAGTGCGTCATCTACAGATCCCCCATAACAGAGCATCACCCACAGATCCCCCATAACAGTGCGTCATCTACAGATCCCCCATAACAGTGCGTCATCTACAGATCCCCCATAACAGTGCGTCATAATAGTGTCATACACAGAACACAAAAACCTAGGTGCGTCTTATGGGCCGGTGCGTCTTATAGGGCGAAAAATATGGTACTACACCTTGTTATCATTCAATATAGTGCACAAAAAATAAAATTGTTGACCTAGAGATGAAAGGAAAAAAACAAACAAACAAACATATATCTACCCTATATAGGGATAATTCATTATTATTCTACTACTTGTTGTTTAGGACAATAAAAGTCTTGTATTAATGGTTCTTATTATTTATATATATACTTTTTGTAGGATCTGTCATGCCCGTAGGTCACTTAAACACCATTTTAGATCAAGTATTAAAGGTGGTATTTATCTCACTACATTATATTTATAATCACTATTCTAAATTCTTTGCATTTCATTATGACAGCTATAGTTGGTGTCAATTCATTTCGATGACTAATTGGTAAAAATAAATAGAACAGGAATTATAAAAAAGGATTAATAGGTAAAGCCTTTATGGAGTTCTGAGGGTGACAGGGATTGCAGGCGATAGATCTATTTGGTTTCCTCTTGTTGCAATTTTTTATCACTTTCTCCTTGTCTTGGGCCTGTTTTAACTCTCTGTATTCCCCATACTTTTAAACTAGAGGAATTTCCTTGATGCCAATTCCTTACATGTCTAGAGAGGGGGGTATCATTATTGGTATTTATACTGCTCAAAAGTTTAGAGATGTGTCTCCTTAGTTCTTGAACCGTTTTTCCAATATACATATATTTGGGGTCAGTTGCATTGGATAGCCTAAATTACACCCATGATTTTACAATTGATAAAATCTCTTATGTCATACCTTCTCCCATCCACTGGGTTTATGAATGCTTTTATAGGACTCATGAGTGTGCAAAAAGTGCAACTCGCACATGGTATGATCCCTTAGGTTACTTTTACACTTGCGGCAGGACGGATCCGGCAGGCTGTTCACCCTGTCGGATCCGTCCTGCCGCTATTTCGCCGTGCCGCCGGACTGCCGCGCCGGCCCCTTTTGACTATAATGGGGACGGGGGCAGAGCTACGGCGCAGCACGGCAGTGCACAGCGAGAGGCTGCCGGACTAAAAGTACTGCGTGTCCGACTTTTTAGTCCGGCGGCCTCTCACCGTGCACTGCCGTAACTCCGCCCCATTATAGTTTCTGTAAATCTCTGTTGTGACACTGCCGTCAGGCTGCAGGGCAATCTTCAAATCCAGAAAATTGATGCTCTCACTTTCTATTTCTGCTGTAAACTTAAGGCCTATCTTTTTCTCATTAGACTCTTTGTGAAATTAGAAAATTCCAATTCAAAAAATTTAAATATCATCTATATAACGCCCCCAAAATCACACGTAATTAGCGTAATGTGTATTCTGTTCAGTGAATACAATGCGATCTTCCCACCACTCTGAAAATAAATTAGCAAAACTTGGTGCACAAATCATACTCATTGCAGTCTTGTTGATCTGTAAATAATATTTGCCATCAAAGGTGAAATAATTGTGGGTTAATAAAAAACATAAAAGTGATAAAAACTGAACAACTGAACGCGATCGCAAACAAAACTGAATGGACTTGCTTGCGAAATCCCTCAGTTTTCACTGAACGCATCCGCAACGCATCCGGACCTAATCCGCTCATGCTGCAAGGGGCCTTAGGGTCACTAAACCACCACGTGCAAAAAATTTCGAAAAATTGCCTGGACATTTAGGCCTTTTTTAGGCCTAGTCATGAAAGGGTAAGTACGAATTCAGTTATAAAGTTACTTTGTGGGGCTTACATAATAGAAACCACCCATAAATTACCCCATTTTAGAACCAACTCTCCTCAAATTATTCAAAACCGAAAATTTCACTTTATCCATTTTTTCCTGTAACACATCAAGGGTTAATAGCCAAACAAAACTTAATATTTATTACTTTGATTTTGCTGTTTACAGAAACAACCCATATCTGGTCATAAACTGCTGTATGGGTACACGGAAGGGCACAAAAAGAAAAGGAGCGCCATATGGTTTTTGGAGGGCAGATTTTGCTGGACTAGCTTGTAGGCACCATCAGAAGACCCTCTAATGCACTCCTACAGTAGAAACTCCCAAAAAGTCACCCCATTTTGGAAACTACGGGATGGGGTGACAGTTTTATTGATGCTATTTTGGGGTACATATGATTTTTGATTGTGCCATATTCTGCTTTTTTTGAGGCAAGATAGCCACACAATGGCTGTTGTGGTAGCGTTTTTATTTTTTTGTTTAATATAGAGTTGTCCTGAAAGGATAGATTATCTGTTGCTTTTATAGAGCAGGTTGATACGGACACGACATTACCAAATGTGTATTTTTATTTGTTTTGTTTCAGTTTTAAACCCCTTCCTGACCAATGACGTATCAGTACACTAATAGAGGCAGGTGACTTCCCGCTATTTGACGTACTATCACGTCACGCTGATCAGACGGGCACCTCTCTGGTGCCTGCCCAATCAGTGAAATGGCCCCCTGCTGTATCCGCTGGTATCGCTGGCTTTCTATGCCATGATCAGTGCTGACCAAGGCATAGAAAGTGTTTGTCATGAAGTAAATGTCTTACGAGAAAACAATCTCAGAATGGCTTGGATAAGTAAGAGGTATTACCACATGTCAGATTTGCAAAAAATGGCCTGGGCAGGAGGGTGAAAACTGGCCCGGGGTAGAAGGGGTTAAGTAATAAAGCGTTTTTGTTTCTTAACTTTCTGATAGCTACGTTTTTTTGTTTTATTTTTGCCGATTGTCTTGTGCAGGGGCTGTTTTTTTTGCAGGAAGAGCAGACGTTTTTATTGGTACCATTATTGGGTACATATGATTTTTGGGGGGCAAGGTGACCAAAAAATGGCTATTTTGGGCCATTTTATTTTAAATAGCATTCACCTGAGGAGGGTAAATCATGTGATATTTGTATAGAGCAGGCCATTACAGATGTAGCAGTACCTAATCTGTCTACTTTTTAAATGTTTTTTGTGTCACCATTTTTTGAAAGCTATATTTTTTTGCTATTTTTCTGCCGATCGTCTTAGGGGCTCATTTTTTGCAGGAAGAGTTGACGTTTTTGTAGGTACCATTTTTGGGTACATATGATTTTTTTGATCACTCAATATTACACTTATTGGGGCAAAGTGAACCAAAATTTGTTGATTTGGCGCAATTTTTATTTAATTTTTTTTACGCAATTCACCTGAGGGGGTAGGTCATGTGATATTTTTATAGATCAGGTCATTACGGAAGCGGCAATACTGAATATGTCTACTTTTTTACGTTTATTTTAGTTTTACACTATAAAAGCATTTTTTGCAGGAAGAGATGACGGTTTGATTAGTACTGTTTTGGGGTACATATGACTTTTTGATGGCTTGGAATTACATTTTTTGTGATGAAAAGTAAAAAAAGAAGGCATTTTTGGCACGGTTTTTATTTTATTTTTTTACAGCGTTCACCTGTCTACCTTTTTATTTATTTCAACTTTACACTATAAAAGGGTTTTTAAAGGAAAAAAAAATCATGTTTTGGGTACATATATATTTTTGATCAGTGTTTCCCTTTTCTCAAAGCCATATTTTTTTTTATCTTTTGGGCGATTGTCTTATGTAAGGGCTAATTTTTTGCGGGAAGAGATGACGGTTTGATGTGTACCATTTTGGGGCACATATGACTTTTTGATGGCTTGGAATTACACTTATTGTGTTGAAATGTGACAAAAAAAATTGCATTTTTGGCACAGTTTTTTTTTTAATTTTTACAGCGTTCACCTGAGGGGGTAGATCAAGCGAGATTTTTATACAGCGGGTCGTTACGGATGCGGCAATACCTAATGTGTCTACAAATCATGTTTTGGTGTACATATGTCTTTTTGATCACTTGGAATTACACTTTTTATTATGTAAGGTGACAAAAAATGGCATTTTTGCACAGTTTCTATTTTTAAAAAATTTACGGTATTCACTTGAGGTGGTAGATTATGTGACATTTTTATAGATCCGGTCGTTACGGACGTGGCAATAACCTAATCTGTTTTTGTTTTTTTTTATACACAATTTTATGGTTAAAGAGGCTTTTTGTTTTTCTTTACTTGAAACTTTCATTTTTTAGATACACTTAGGCCAATTAGAGTTCTTTGGCAGTGATTTATTTAATGTGACTATAACCCACCTCATCCTTAGGCCTCATGCACACGACCGTTCTTTGATTCCGTGTCTGTTGAGCCGTTTTTCGTGCTTTTCTGCGGACCCATTGGTTTTCAATGGGTACATGGAAAACTAGTCAAATGCACAGTTTGTCCTCCGCGTCCGTGATTACTGTCCGTAAAAAAAAAATAACCTGTTCTATTCTTGTCCAAGAAAAACGGTTCGTGGACCTATTCAAGTCAATGGGACCGTGAAAAAATGCGGAGGAGCATCCGACTGTCATCCGCGTCCGTGACCTGCATATATATTCCATTATCCTGGGTGGAGATATTAAAATTACACTTCTATTTTCCTTCCTGGCAGACCACGGAAACACAACGGAACCAAAAACGGACACGGATCACGGAACAATGGAACCCCATTTTGCGGACCGCTAAAAACAACTGTCGTGTGCATGAGGCCTTTTGGATGCTCCCAGGGCCTGCTGTAGTACATGGGTGCATTCTTAAGGATGAGGTGGGTTATAGTCATGCTATCACTCTAATTGGCACCTGGCTGCCCTGAGCTGAGATTCCCTCTCCTGGGACCCTCACTCTCAGATGCTGGGGCGGGCAGGCTTAGGAAGTCACACTCCTGCACTTTCTTCTCTTCCTTGGCGTGGGAGGCAGCCTGAGCTGATTGGTAGATCATGGGGGTAACAGTTCCCGACGCTCATCTCTCCAGCGCCGCAGTGCAGAGGGGAGGAAAGAGAATCACTCTCCGTTCTCCCCCTCCTCTACCATATGAGCAGCATTGAAGCTTCACCTTGCACTCTTCGGCCAATGTTGCTCTTCAATGGAGCTGGCCGTGGCCAAGCTGCCACTGTTGCAATGCTGCCCCTATAGCCTACAGTATCTAACACCCCCAGCTTCCCCCACGTGACCTAAACTGGCAAGAAAAAAAAAAAATCACTCGCACCCTTTGCTGATCTCCACCCTAGGAACATGCCCTCTTGTGCCTAGTGATAGAAACTGCCCCGGGCAGTTGTGTACTGACTACTATTTAAATTGGCAAATATAAGGGGGTCTCCACACTTCTGCAACCCCATTATTTTATTTATTTTTATTTTCCCCCTCTAAATTATTTGTCTTTCGATGTAATTATAGATTATGTATGATATTGCAGGTGGAAATCTGAAATAATTTGTCTTTGTTTTTTTACATGACAGAAACCTGGCATTATGGATGAGTGAAATCAGTTTGTAACAAACCAGGTTCATTACGAACTTACTATAAATTACCATAAATTTTGTCCAGCTGACGAACCTGAAGCTTTTCAGGTTTGTTTTGGATAAATGATCAAAAAAAATAAAAAATGCGTGCAGCACCATTTTACTGCACATGACGGTGGAAAAAAGAGAAGAAGGACGCTCCCATGACCCTGAGAGGAAATGAAGGGGAAGGCTTGCCCTGTTTGTCTCACAGGCCGACAGACAGCCTGGATGAGCCAATTAGTGCTGCAACAGGCAGGGAGGTGCCCTAGCACAGGGATGGGCAAACTGCGGCTCTCCAGCTGTTGCAAAACTACAACCCCCAGCATGCAAAGACTGCTTACAGCTATTAGCCTGCTGCAGGGCATGGTGGGAATTGTAGAAAAGAAGAATTTTGTACAATAGGGAAAAGCAAGGAAAGCTGTCAGCCAGGGAGTGAGAAGTGAGGCTGGGTGTCTTGGTAGTGCCTTCAAGCTGCAATTATTGTTTTATAACACAGCTCCTTCAGAACCTCAAAACACAGCTACCTGCAAAAACATTTCCCAAACTCGGGTTCGGTTCCAAGGTCTTGATTTTTTACAGTAGAAATTGATTTATGAAGTCATTATGCGAAGTCTCGCGAGACTTCGCGGTGTAATAACTTTGGCTCATAAAAGCCAATACATTCTAATACTGTATGGAGCGCTCGCTCCGTACAGTATTCAAATAAAGTATTATGCAAATCGACTTCGGATGTTTCATCCAAAGTCGATTCGCTCATCCCTAGTTATGAGCTCAAAAGTATACAACATGTGTTTTACTATCCAGAGGACGGATAGCATTTGAAATCTCAGTGAAAACACCTGAAGTACTAGTCTGATCTCTGTCAGAGCATCTCCAGATAGTTCAAATGTACTTATTTTTTGTTTGGGTTTGGGAAAATAGCATATACATGTGTCTTACAGTACAGAGGGTAGCAGTTTAAATCTCTGAGTTATAACATGAAATACTAGGCCGAGATCAGTGTTGGTGCATCTGCAGACAGTTACATTTTTTTTTTTTTTTGAGGGTTGTGAAAATAGCAATACAGTGTATGTGTGTCTTACGATACAAAGCATAGCAGTTTAAACTACTGGTCTGAAATCTGTCAGGGCATCTGCAGACAGTTCAAATTTGTTTTTGTTTTTTCCTTGGGTTTGGGAAAAAAGCATATACATGTGTCTTATAGTACAGAGGGTAGCAGTTTAAATCTCTGAGTGATAACATGCATCAGGCCTAAATTTGTTAGTGCCGCTGATACTGCATTATTTCCAAAGTCAACAGCAGCGTCTTTAGCGTGTTTTTGGAAAGGGAAGGACATTTTATTGTGCCACCCCTAAGGGGTGATGGGCGTGGTGACACCCAAACGGACCAAGTTGTCCTCTACCAGTGTCCAAAATGAACCAAGCCTGTATTTGTGAGGATTTTCACACTCCTCCAGCTGAAGCCGATGAATAGATCTTTCCTTGCCGACGGTGCCTTCTTGCCACTTGTCTGCCTGCCTACCATCATGTTCCGTGCAGCTGATGCCGCCTCCATCATAGCATTGCTACTGCCTGATAACATGTTCTGTATAGCTACTGCTGCCTGCCAAAATGTGCCATGACTGCTGCTACTCCTTGATACTAATCCCCTACTGCCAACATTACGCATCTACTACTACTACCCACACAAAGCCTTTTGTTTCATGCTCTGCTGCTTCTGTGGCCACGTGCCTTTTATCATTCTACCTTTTCCACATCCACAATGCACTGCTGCTGTCAGAACGAGACACTTTCTTCTAACAATTAACACTTGAGCGTATTGTATAGTCAGGCATTCTGATCGCGTCAAGGCATAATTTTTGGATGCTTGGTTCAGCCACTTTTTTTTTTACCCCATAACACCATGTATGTTTTAATATAATCTGCCCCTGATAAGGGACAATTTTTGAAGGCTTTGAAATATGAAAAAGCACACTATACAAGTGAAAGGAGGATTCTGGGAGTTGTAGTTCCAGAAGACCTGAAGTGCTGGAGGTTGCTGATCCCTGCTCTAGGAAGCATCAATGCCTGTCAGTATGCAAATATTGGGAACAGTCAATGATTAGTATCTAGTTCCAAAATATGAAGCCGGGAACACTGCAGCATTATGTGGCCATCCTCATCTCTATTCTAATAGGCACAGCTTGATCTCTCCACACTCAACAGCAATACCTCACAACTTTTGTTCACAAAACTTCACCAAATTTTGATAGTGCATTAACCTCCCTCTCATGCAAACGGGCATACCACGATATCGCAACTGCAGCGTGTCTACCATAATAGAACATAATGGTGGATCCAGGAGCTGTGCCATTAACAGCTGGTGTCAGCTGTAAAATACAGTCAACATCCCACTGCAACGGTCAGGATCAGAATTGCCTCCAATCACCAGTTGTCTAACCCCTTAGATCAGACATGCTCAACCTGCGGCCCTCCAGCTGTTGTAAAACTACAACTCCCACAATGCCCTGCTGTAGGCTGATAGCTGTAGGCCAGGCATGCTCAACCTGCGGCCCTCCAGCTGTTGTAAAACTACAGCTCCCACAATGCCCTTCTGCAGGATGATAGCTGTAGGCGGTCAGGGAATGATGGAGTTGTAATTTTGCAACAGCTGGAGGGCCGCAGGTTGAGCATGCCTGCTGTAGGCTGTTTCAGCATGCTGGGAGTTGTAGTTTTGCAACAGCTGGAGGGCCACAGGTTGAGCATGCCTGCTGTAGGCTGTTTCGGGATGCTGGGAGTTGTAGTTTTGCAACAGCTGGAGGGCTGGGAGTTGTAGTTTTGCAACAGCTGGAGGGCCACAGGTTGAGCATGCCTGCTGTAGGCTGTTTCGGCATGCTGGGAGTTGTAGTTTTGCAACAGCTGGAGGGCCACAGGTTGAGCATGCCTACCTTAGATAACAGTCAATGGCAACCACAGCAAGAAGTTTAAAAGAGGAAAGGTGTTCCCTTTCATCAGGACCATAGGACCAAGAGGCATAATAGTCTGCCAGCTTTACACACAGGCAATAACACTGTTTGACACAGGGGACTAGGAACCTCTGGCTCACGTCCAGCCTCATAGGCTATATCAGGGATGGCCAACCTGAGGCTCTCCAGCTGTTGCAAAACTACAACTACCAGCATGTCTAGACTGCCTACAGCAGGGCATGGTGGGAGTTGTAGTTCTACAACAGCTGGAGAGCCGAAGGGTTTGCCATCCCTGGCTTATATCATCACAACCTCCTGCGCTGGGTAACGAACAGCACGATGATGTAGGCACACAGCCACATTATGCAGAAGGTTGCCTACACCAGGAAGCGGCAACTTAGGCCTTGTGGTCTGAAGAAACCTGGGGCCTGCACTGCAGACTGGTAAGTATAGTTTTTATTTTATTTATGGCACTACTGGGGGAAATAGTGGGGTGGGGGACTGGGAAGAGCATTATATAAGGGGAAATTATACTAGACGGGGCAGCATTATATGGGGGCACTACAGGGAGGACTTAATATTATGGGTACTGTGAAAACATTATTGGACACAATACGGAGGGGGGTAGTGTAGTGGGCACTACTACTGAGGGCAGTCTGATTTAAAGGGGGGGGGGTTTTACTATCTGTTTAGCACTATTTCTGCACTATAGTGTTTGTGGGCACAGTATTGAGAATAGTAACATGATGACCATCTTGGGGCACCATAAGGGGAGAACAGTGGAAAAGTGATGAGTCTAAGATGTCTGTGTATCAAACTCTGCAGAGATGAGGCATAAAAAAAAGTTATCATGGCAGTCCGATTTCTGAATGGAGGCGATGAGGAGAGAGAACGTCTACATCAGGAGACATCACTGGATGTAAGAGGCATGTGGTGCTGTATGTAATGTCCATCTAAATACGGTGTGTCTTTAAGGCCTCAAGCACACAAACATTTTCAGTGAGTGCAGAAATCCATGGGCCTGGGATTCATTTCGTGAGGTTTAGAAAATCACGCTTCGGATCCAAGATCAGAAGTCCATTCTTTCCCCAACTTCCGTACAGTATAAAAACAAAGTTGGGAAATGAATCTTCAGATCTTGGATCTAAAGCACAATTTGGTCACCCCAATTACATGGTGTGGGATCACAAGGAGACATACTTTAGGGGGGCTACATACAGCATTAAAGTGTATTGGCTCCATGTAGGAAAATTTCCCATTGCCTGAAGTTGCAAGAGACTTAGTTGAATTACTAGTCTTCCTATCTGCATATTTAAGCCTTCCAAAGCCGGGACATTTTTCACTCCCCAACTTCCCATAGTCCTAACTTTTTTATTTTTCTGTTTACATAGCCTTATGAGGGATTATTTTTTGAGGGACAAGTTGTACTTTCTAATGGAGCCATTTACAGTTTCATACCATGTAATGGGAAGTGGAAAAAAATTCCAAATGGGGTAGAATTGGGAAAAAACTATTCTGATAAAGGTTTTTTACACTGTACACTATGCGGTAAAAATTTACCTGTTATCATCATTCTGCAGGTCAGTACGGTTCCAACAATACCACATTTCTATAAAAATTTTAGGATTTTAATAATGGAAAAAAAAAAGTTTTACTATATTCTGACCCCTATAACTTTTTTGCAGTTATGTGTACGGGGCTGTGGGGGCTTATTTTTTGCAGGACGATCTGTTCTTTTCAGGGATACAGTTGGGGAACGGTGTTACCGGAGCAGAAGCACGCAACTTCCGCTTCCAGACTGATCAGATGCCTTGGTCACATTTGACCATGGCATCTGAAGGGTAAAATGTGTGCAATCAGCCTCATGGCTGATCGCATACATGTGCTGCGGGTCTCTATTTGAAATAGCAGAAATCCTGTGGCTATGGCGCATGCGAGCGGGTGCCATGTTTAACCACTTCAGCCCCCCTAGCTTAAACACCCTTAATGACCAGGCCACTTTTTACAATTCCGCACTACACTACTTTACCCGTTTATTGCTCCGTCATGCAACTTACCACCCAAATGAATTTTACCTCCTTTTCTTCTCACTAATAGAGCTTTCATTTGGTGGTATTTCATTGTTGCTAACGTTTTTACTTTTTTTGCTATTAATCAAAAATTACCGAAATTTTTGCAAAAAAAATGACATTTTTCACTTTCTGTTGTAATTTTTTTTTTTAAAAACTACATTTCTATATAAATTCTTCGCAAAATTTATTGTTCTACATGTCTTTGATAAAAAAAAAAAATAAGTGTATATTTATTGGTTTGGGTAAAAGTTATAGCGTTTACAAACTATGGTGCAAAAAAGTGAATTTCTGCATTTTGAAGCAGCTCTGACTTTCTGAGCACCTGTCATGTTTCTTCAGGTGCTAGAATGTCAGGATAGTATAAATACCCCCCAAATGACACCATTTTAGATAGAAGACACCCCAAAGTATTCGCGGAGGGGCATGGTGAGTTCATGTATCATTTCATTTTTTTTCACAAGTTAGCGGAAAATGACACTTTCTGAGGAAAAAAATAAAAATAATAAAGTTTCCATTTCTGCTAACTTCTGGCAAAAAAAAATGAAATCTCCCACGGACTCACTATGCCCCTCAGTGAATACCTTGGGGTGTCTACTTTCCGAAATGTGGTCACTTGTGGGGTGTGTTTACTGTTCTGGCATTTTGGGCGGGGCTAAATTGTGAGCAGCTATGTAAAAGCTAAAGGTACTCGTTGGAATTTGGGCCCCTTTGCGCACCCAGGCTGCAAAACAGTGTCACACATGTGGTATCACCGTCAGGAGAAGTAGGGCAATGTGTTTTGGGGTGTATTTTTACATATACCCATGTTGGGTGAGAGAAATATCTCTGTAAACTGACAACTTTGTTTAAAAAATTTTTAAAAGTTGTCGATTACAGCGATATTTCTCACACAAAGTATGGGTATATATAAAAATACACCCCAAAACACATTGCCCTACTTCTCCTGAGTACGGCGATACCACATGAGTGACACTTTTTTGCAGCCTGGGTGCGTAAAGGGGCGTAAAGTCCAACGAGTACCTTTAGGATTTCACAGGGCATTTTTACGCATTTGGATTCCAGACTTCTTCTCACGCTTTAGGGGCCCCTAAAATGCCAGGACAGTATAAATACCCCACATGTGACCCCATTTTGGAAAGAAGACACCCCAAGGTATTCTGTGAGGGGCATGGCGAGTTCACAGAAAAAAAAAAATTTGGCACAAGTTAGCAGAAATTTTTTTTTTTTTTTACAGTCTCATATTCCACTAACTTGTGACAAAAATAAAATTTTGCATGAACTCACCATACCCCTCACGGAATACCTTGGGGTGTCTTCTTTCTAAAATGGGGTCACATGTGGGGTTTTTGTACTGCCCTGGCATTTGAGGGTCTCCGCAATCATTACACGTATGGCCAGCATTAGGAGTTTCTGCGATTCTCCGTATATTGAGCATACGGGTAATGAGATTTTTTTTTTTCCGTTCAGCCTCTGCGCTGAAAAAAAAAAAAAAAATGAACGGCACAGATTTCTTTATTCGCATCGATCAATGTGGATGAAAAAATCTCTGCCAAAATCAGTGACTGCGGTGCGGTGCGCTAGGCTGGACGCCAACTACCTAACAAGTAGCTAACTAACTGGCGGTGATAGGGGACCCTTATGCCCCATTCACACGGCCGCAATTGTTTGCGGAACGGAATTGCGGACCCATTCATTTCTATGGGGACAGACTTTGTCCCGCTCGGATCCGGAATTACGGATCCGCGCTTCCGGGTCTGCACTTCCGTCCCGCAAAAATATAGAACATGTCCTATTCTAGTCCGCAATTGCGGACAATAAAAAGCATTTTCTATATAGTTCTGGCAATGTGCGGATCTGCAAAATGCGGAAAGCACATTGCCGGTGTCCGTGTTTTGAGGATCTGCGGATCGGATCCACAAAACACATATGGACGTCTGAATGGAGCCTTACAAGGGGTGTGATCAATGACAGGGGGGTGATCAGGGGGTCTAGATGGGGTGATCAAGGGGTTAATAGGTGAGGGGGGGGTTAGTGTAGTGTTTGGTGCAACTTTTACTGTGTTACCTGGTCCTCTGGTGGTCGATCCCAGAAAATGGGACCACCAGAGGGTCTGATATAGCTGTTTGATGCGATTTATATCGCATCTACAGCCTGCCAGCGATTGATCATTGCTGGCAGGCTGTAGTCCAACTCTTGAGGCGCACGCGCTCACAGGAACTCTCGCGTCTCGCGAGATGACGCACCGGCGCGTCCGAACAGAAGAGCAGGACCGCCCGCAGGACGCAATCCTGCGTACGGCGGTCCTGAAGCGGTTAAAGAGCAGCCCAATGACATAGCATGAAAGGGTTAAAAACCAGGATCCAAAGTGGGCTTTGGTACGCAGATAGAAATACTGTACTAATTTTTTGAAGTCTCGATTTCCATTCTGTGATCCTAAGCTCTATTCGCTCAAGCCTACTTGAAACCCCACTGTCCCACACAGTATGTTTCCTTCTGGCCCCAAGTTTTTTTTCCTTCTAACTGGGCATTTATCTCAATATATAATTGCAACAAGTTTCTTAATAGTTATCCTGGGAATATCTTTGATATCACCAAAACATAGAAGTGATTTTAAAAGTGTTACTTAGATACTGAAATTTGGTTACTTGCAATTGAATCCTTGCAGCGTGTGGCCAGTGCTGTGAAGCGAGACCAATTAGTAGTATTCAGACCCTCACACAGCAGCCTTTTACTCCATACTGGGCAGAGGGAGAAAGCTGCTGACAGAAGCCCACATATAAGGGCATCAGCTCTCTATTCACAGCATTGGCCACAGCTGTAAAGAATAAGTTCAGAGTGACCAAATGATGACCAAATGACCTCATCCATTACCCTAAGTTCACACCTGAGCGTTTTACAGCACGTTCAAACGCGCTGTAAAACGCTCAACACATGAAAACCAATGCTTTCCTATGGCCCTGGTTCTCACTTGAGTGTTTTACAGCGCGTTTGAACGCGCTGTAAAACGCTCGACGCATAAACAAGTACTTGAGCTTTTTTGGTGCGTTTGTCGCGCGTTTTGTGATTGACACCACAGTAGTCAATCACAAGAACGCACGTGCGAACGCGCGTTTCCTATTTGCTAAAACACGCGTTTCCAGAAGGCTCAGGTCTGGACCCAGGGTTATAGTTAAAATCAGTGTGCCTGGTACTATTGCATGCTGCTCTCCAAGGACAGCACAGAAGTAGCTGACCGTTTTCCATTAATAGTCCTAAATAAACCTGCAGTGTTTCCTAGTACCATCAATGTGAAGTGTGAGGAACCCCCCCGCCCCAAAAAAAATCCCTGTGGTACAGTCTGCAGAATTCCACCCTTTGCAACACTAAATCTGCAGCAAAAATTTAGCTGTGGATTCACAGTAAGACCAGCCCAGTGTTCACCGAACCCTCATTATGAAGTTGTCCATTTTAAATCCGTTCCTGTTAAAGGCTTAGCGATTTTGATATTTTAGCAATGGTGTTGGAATAGGACAAAAAAATTAAAATCTGACTAAGCATGCATACTATGGAACTTCTAGGACATGTAATGGAGCCCCAAGGACTCATGCACATCTGTATTTTTCTTCCACATACTATCCATTTTAAAAACCGATTTAACATGTAAATGGGACTATTAGTGTGCAATCTAGCAGAGTAGTGTTCCTTCCTGACCATCTGCTGATTGCTAGCAGAGGAGACCGGTACATTTGGGTGCAGGGATCTCCTCCAAAGTATGCTTGCTAATGCCATCACTCTTCCCCATACTGGCTCATTGTTTCCCGGCAGCTCGAGTGCCCCCCCCCCTTTTGGGAAACAGGACTGGACATATCACCCAGTCGTTGCAATCTTGCATCTGCGCAACTGCTATGAGTAGCTGCACAAGCGCAGAGGCTCTCCTGCTGCTACCCAGAAGTCTGCTCCTGTGAGAGCTCCTCTGCAATTGCACTGCTACGCAGCAGTGGTGTCGGTGCTATATTTTCAGGGCCAGGAAAGGCATCTAGCCCTGTCAGTCAAGTGGTAGGGGTGAGCCTCTTGAAATGCGAGGACTACCCCTGCTGCTCAGGAACAGAAACCAATTTGTACAAATCTATTTGCCCATCTCTAATGCACACAGAAGCTGGTTTTGAAGGATCCATTTTGTTGCAGATGGAAATTCAGATAGGAATATATGCATGAGGCCAATCTGCCTGGAAATGCTCCTTGAAGTCAATGTTTTCATATGAAAACAATATTCACAGAGCAAAGCCAGAGAAGCAAAGCACAGCAGCAATAATTCAGAGATCCACAGGCAGTAGCTTAGATAAATGGTCTTTATTGTTGATGCAGCACACAGTCCAGACATTTGAGGCCAAACTGCAAAGAAAAAAAAAAAAAAAAAAAAAAAAGTGTTATTTCCAGTGAAATGCTATTCGTACCACTAGTACTGAAAAACCCAATTCATACAAAATCAGCTACCATTTCTACAACTGAACACTTATACATCAATAGTAACAGTCATTTACTGTCATAATTGATTACAAAGCCAAATGCGTAGTTCTAATACTGCCATAAGGACAGGCGATAAATCTGGTTGTGCAATATTACAATCAAATCTGGGAAAGTAGCATGACAATCCCTTGTGGGAGCTGCAATGGTGGCAGCAACTGTCTTAAATGTAATAACTGTACAAGATGTTCATAAATGATGTCTGTTATAATCCTGGTGACTTAGTTCTCTTCATGAGACTTTCCATTGTCAAAGCAGACAGGCGATCATACATTACATCTGTAAGTGTCACCTCCACTGTATGTATCCAACTGACCTTTTATTCCTCAAGCTGCTGAACTGTTCCCTTCTCGGACACGTAGATACCATCCAAGAACTTTCGGATATCCTTGTTCTTTACTGTGGTGGCTTGCTGGATCAAAGCGGCTAAAAGAAAACCGGTACCATTTAGACCTAAAACCTACCGACATCTGATAAATCATCAATATCTGGATAGTGGAAATTTTCAAGCATTCCCCACTTTTCATACAGATTATATTGATTGGAAGTAGATGAGCGAGTTCATTAGATCACACAGTGCTTGACCCCTGCTGCTTGATTGACAGGGCTAGACATCTCAGCTGGGCCTAGCCTGCACTGCTGCTCCGAGTAGTAGTACAGGAGCAGAGGCTCTGCTGCTGCCACCTCAACCATGTATGCACTGCTACATTTCCAGATGGCGGCTCATGTACAGTTGCTGCTCTGAAAAAGTAACCATGTCAAAGTTAAAGGGATATTTACATCTTGGACATTTGGGGGCATATCCCACCTCTGGGACCTGCACCTATACTTGAAACAGAGCCAGCAAAGAGCAAGAGGGCACACTGTGCATGCACGGCTGCCCTCCATTCCATTTGTATGGGACTGCCAAAAATTGTAAAATAGCCCAGTGCACTATTCGGCTAAGTCGCATTGACATGAATGGGAAGCGCACTGTGCAGCCATTGCTCCATTTACTTCTAAGGCTTATGGAAATAGCCGAGCCAGCATTTGGCTATTTATATCAGCCCCATAGAAATGAATGGAGGGTGCCCACGCCCTCCGGAACTTTGCAGGCTAAGTATAGATGGGACCCGAATCCATCATACTTTGTGGGCGTATCCTAGGTATATGCTCCAATGTTCAAGATGGGAAATAGCCCATTAAAAAAAGACTAGTCAGGAGTCAATCAAGAAAATCTTTACAAACTGATTTTTATTCAGTCTGGGGGAAAAATAAAAACCACCACAAATCCAGTGAAAGATTTGGCAAATCTGCATATAACAAGCGGACTTTATCAGACTGTGCAGCACATTGGGTGAAGATGGGTCGGCCTCAGAATGAAAAACAAAAGTAAACCGTGCACAGCCCAAATCCACAGACCCCTATGCAGGAAAATACTAGTGAACACACAGATTAAAGGCTATGGGCACCTCTGGAGCAATTTTGATTTAGAGGAACTCTGATTTAGTCAAATCAGTGGACATCTTTCCAGGGGCTGGTGAACAAGCAGGCAGATATCACTATGAACAGCGTTCTGCAGCCGCCATGTCCTGTAAAACATGGAAGCTGCAGAAGTCAAACAGCAAAAAAGTTAAAATCACAGTAGAACATTTTTTTCTAATCCATTTTTATTTTCTGATTGCAGATTTATTTTCTAACCGTGTTTATGGGGGCGGCCAACTTGCCTAAGCTGTTCTTAACAGCATTTAGAAAACATTGCTTTATGGCAGCCCCATGGGCCATAGACAATGGTCAGGAGGGGACCTCACTGACTTCTATGGGAGAGTTTTCTAGGCCTGCACTGAGGTCACTGTACAAGGAAAGAATAGATAAGCTCTTACAATCACCTATTGTGAATGGAGGATCCTGTCTTATCTATACACAGAGGTGATATCATTACAGGCCGGATTAGAATAAGTTAACTACAGTAAAGAGATTTGTACAAAGAAGTGGCACCAATTAGACAGTGCAAAAATTGCATTATTTTTGTTTAAATATATGGAATACATAAAAAATTAAAGAAAAAAATTCTTTAAAAGTGTTATACATAAAAGTGATTTAAACAGGTCATTTTATGATGGCATTCCCTTTTAATGTATTAAAAGCCATGGTGCCATTTACTTGCACATACTCGGTGGATATAACACTAGACCCTGTACATTACCCTAGAACTTACCAGAGTTTGAAACAAGTTCAATGTCATTGCCTTCAAGAATAAGTTCATCCTTCTGGGCTTGGGACAATGAACAGACAACACCTATGGCAGAAGAAGTGACAGCATTAGGCTCATTCATAGTGAGAGATTTATTAAAACTGCTGTAAGAGAAACTGGCATAGTTACCATTAACAACCAGATTCCACCTTTCAGATCTCGTGCTTTGGAAAATGAAAGGTGGATCTGTTTGGTTGCTATGGGCAACTAAACTTTTTTACATCACTTAATCAATTTCTCTCAAAAAGTCAAACCTGCAAAAGATCATGAAGAACACCGCATCAATCGCCACCCGATCTCCTCAGACGGGTGAAGCGTTTGGTTTCAGGTAACAGCTATTACACTGCTGCATTGATTGCATTACAGATCCCAATTGCCACAGACTACCGCCCTGTACTGAGCTGCCTTACAGCGCCTCTCCACCGACAGTCAACTGCGGCATCCAACCAGCAGGCCACCAAATGCTGGCAGCAGATATGCATGGGCAAAACAAACTCCATTTAAATCTCACCAGAAAACTGTATAGTAGCAAGACTGAGCCTTAGACAGTAGCATATCCTGGAACACCATATTTAATTAGGGTCTCTAATCAATCTGCTCCATCCTCAGGGTCGGTCATCAGCAGGGGTGCGACAGCCCCGCTGGTCAGCTTGATCCCAGGAGACTGCGCTCCATGCAAGCACTGCTTTTTCGCCATTACACTAGGTCTCCTCTCCTGTGGGGCAGCAGTGTAGTGTAACTGCTAAATTACTAAAGCACTGCTCTCAAAGGTCAGTGGGAGCACTGCTGCAGTCATTCTGACCACTATACCATTGACTGAGCTACTCCTGAATTGCTGATCGGCAGGGGTGCAGGATTTCAGACCCCCACTGAACAGCAAGTAATGGCCTATCCTGAGGCTAGGTGCTCACTCAGTTGAGGCCGGAGACTTCCTATGGTGTATTACAGAAAACAATATCCAGTTCTAGCATTTCACAGTCCCCCTTCAATATGCAGCTGATCACTGGCTTTTAGTGGTGACTTGCCTGGGATCAGAAAGCAAAAACCTGTAGGGAGTAAAGGGTTAAAATGGCACAGAAGGAATTGTTGAGACAAGCACTGACTTATTTCACAGCCCTGGCTTAAAGACGGCTAGAAAACTAAAACCACCTTTTTTACATTCGAAAAACTCATTACAAACAGCACACCGATCAACTACCTGCAAACACCATCTAAGTCAGCCTTTCCACTTTAGATAGTCATTGGATAAATGCTTGTTAGGCCGACAGCTATTCCTTTGGACCATCAATACACAGGCTCAACCAATTTGTCTTCCTAATAGGGAGAAGAGAGGAACAGGCATGCTGAAATCCAACATGATCTTTCTTTCCTCCACTCAGCATTCACAGTTGGGGGACAGTTAGGAGACCCCCATATACACTACATGGCAGCTAGTTCTGCCAAAAGTTATCTACAGGATGGATCATAAAATGTTTGTGGGATAACACATTTTAACCAAGTTGACCAGTTGTAAAAACCGTTACAGGTCTTCAGTCTTTCTAACTGGGGCCTCACCAGTCAGAATATTCCTCAACACTGGTCATAGTCCACGCTAAAAAGTGACCAAATCTGAAAACGCATCTCCACAACACAGCCGCAAAAAACATTGCCGAATAGGAGACTGTTAGCCCTGCCTTCCGAGCTGTCCCTCAACATGGGCACCTCACCTGTGAGACCACTGTCCTGGCGCATCGATTATGGCAGAAGTCGATGGCTCAAAGTAAACATTTAAAGAAAAGGATCACAATCTACAGCAAATCACCACCGAGTTATATCCATCTCAGCATTTCAAGCATATCCACAGGTCCGACAGATGGCGGTCCCACAACTTATCACAAGAAGAACAATCTCATGGCCACTGTAAATGAAGAGGTAGGTGCGCATGCGCAGCTCTCTACATTTGCTTCATGAGAGTTCCCAAAATAGCCCAGCTCGCTTACTCTTCTCTTAAGCTATGGGGTGGGCTCAGCTCTCCATTCACGACAGCCACTGGATGGGGACTGTGGATATGCCATGTCGAGATGGGACTAGTCCTTTAAATCCTTAACCCTCGAACATGTTAATCATGTGTTTCATACATGTGTACTAATAAGCATGATTAGACTTCCCTGTTTTAAAGCAGTAAACCTGGGCAGCAGGTGGCTCAGTGGTTAATACTGGGGACCTAGGTTCCAACCAAGGACAACATCTGCATGGAGTTTGAATTTTTGTTTGCATGTGGGTTTACTCCGGTTTCCTCCCACACTCCGACAACATGCATAGGGAACAGACTGAGCCCCATTGTGGACAGTAATACCAATGTCTAAAGCGCTGCAGAATATGTCAGTGCCATACAAGTGCGTATAATAAGCCTGTAGAGTACAGTGATCCCTCAGGATACAATATTTAACATACAATGGCCTTTTCTGAGCCATCGTAAGTTGAAACTAAACATACAATGCCTCAGATCCAAGCAATAAGGCCACCTCTCTGGTAAAATAGATGTATTAGTTGCTATTGCTAGTTAGTGGCTATTCCTGACTTTTATGTAAGGACTTGCTTTGGCTTGTCAGTTATCCACCTTTTTTTCTGAAATTTTCATATTCTCTCATCTTGGATGACATTTAGAGGATTTGGAACCGATTACCCAACTTACCATGGTTTCAATATACAATGGTCCTCCTGGAACCAATTAATATTGTAACTTGAGGGAGCACCATCATTTAACGTCCAAAGGACCCAAAGAGTTTTACGCCAAGCTTCACCCCAACTCCATACAGGGCAAGTACATGATTCGATTCATAGGATATACAAGGCTCTAACCTTACTACCGTGTTCTTACACATACCTTGTCTCATGCGCACCCTGCGGATGTACTTTTCACCCAAGAAGTTTCTGATCTCCACGAGTGCCCCATTTTCCTGAAGAACTACGTTAATGGGAAAGTGAGCGTACACAGATCTCATCTTGTAACGAAAGCCCTATAAAACAACCACACATCAGTGTCAAGTAAGAAGAGTTTACAAATCCAGACCTAACGGGCAAGTCTTAGCACATACAAGGGTACAACTTTAAAGAGGACCTTTCATCAGTTTTGACATAGGCCAACTATGTCACAACTTTGTAGTGCGGCCCCCACTGATGTGATGTGTGTTTTTTTTTAAATACCTCCCTCCCCCCGTTTGTCCGCTGTGGAGCCCTGTTCTGTATTGTACCGACCTGTGAAATCGCAACAGGGCGGAGACGCAAATCTTCTGCTGTTGGCGTCTCCTTTTCCCTGGCTTTGATCGCGATCCAATCAGAGCGGACCGCTCAAAGCCTGGGTTTGAAAAAAAAAAACTAAAAAACTAAAAACTAAACAAAAACACACATCGCATGAGTGGGGGCCGCACTTCAGTTTTGACAGGCTATATCAAAACCTTGATGAAAGGTCCTCTTTAAATCCCACCAGTCGTTTATGGTAAAACTACCGGATATGCCCAAAGTGTTTAAAACGCTGTTCACACATCGATTTCTATAATCTCAATCCCCATTGCGCCTAGTGAGGCAGCTGCTGCTTCCAAGCGGTGAATAAAAGGGTAACTGGACATTGCAGCAACTTGTGGACCCATCACTGCTGAAGCCGGCGGTACTACAATGCAAGGGTATGGACTCAATTGTCTATATTCATGTATTCTGGTAAAATATTTTGAGGTGGGGAAAAAAAATTAAACTCATACCCATTTTATATTTCTCAAGCAAGATTCATGTTAAACTCCGGACACTAGACGCAACTCACCAGAGTGACACCCTTGATCATGTTTTGAACATGGCTGCAGATGGTGCGCACTGTGGCCAGCTCCTTCCTGTTACCCCACCATTTGTCAACACGGAGCTGTAAGAGAAGCAACCATACATCATGTCAGTGCAAGTCATCCAATATTCAGTTCAGCAAAGAGGACTGGACATCTCTTAACGTTGATGCACCATAAACCTACTTGACTGTTGCTCAGTGGATGTTATGGGACAGTTTCTACTGACACTCCGTCACCATGACTTGTCACTGGACAAGTGACCATCCCACAGCCAAACCCTAGCAAGGCCGAGGAATGGCATCAATTACAAGGCCTGCTGCTGTAGTCACAGAAGCTGCAGGAAGACCACCATGATTTTTCTAAAAATAAAATGGGGGGGGTTCCATTTTCATGATAGCCTAACCTCAGGATCGGTCATCAATATCAGATCGGTGAGGGCCTGACTTTCATCAGCTCTTTGAAGGAGACTGAGAGCTGCATCCTCGCTAGTGTTTACCTGCCCGCAGTCTACACTGTACTGGTGGAGCACGGTAATAACAGCGTCGCCAGTTGTAATTACCCAGCACCACCAGTACAAGGTAGATAGCTGATCGAAGTGGTTGACGAGAGTCAGAACTCCACCAACTGGAAATTATTGACTTCTCCAGAGTATATGTCATCATTTCATGAAACTGGAACATCCCTTTAAGAGAAGTAACATCCTAACAGAAGAGCCAACGTGAACGCTAGAAAAAAGGAGCGCTCCCAATACTCACCTTTTTGTTCTTCTTGCCCAGTAAGCACAGTTCTACATTGATGTGGTTGAAGTTTTTCCGCAGGGTTCCTCTGGGCCCCTTCACAGTAACTGTGCGGCCCTTTAAGGAAATATCAACTATGAATGAACAAAAGTCAGTAAGAAAACAGTTTATAAACGATAAAAACAAACAAAAAAGAAAATGAAATACACCCGCTAAGATACTCACCCTTATCAGGGATGTCAACAGTCTGGTTGCTGAGAATGGTCTTCATTCTGGAAGAGAGCAATGCAGTACACGGTGACCAGATATTAAAGATGCCGTGCACATGAATTACAGCCCAGCCCTACAGAAATCATACCTAAGGGTTGAGCGAACTTGTGTTTTAAGTTCAGCGTCCAAAGTTCGGGTTAGTGAAGAATCCCGTTATGGATTCCGCTACCACGGGCCATAACGGGATTTGGAATCCATAACGGGATACTTCGATGAACTGGAACTCTACCCAGACTGCACCACTTCTGGTTTACAATAGTTTATATACATGAGGAGCCTTAAATCCTAATCTAAGTTCCCACCAAATGTATAAACCCCATAGGAAAGAGCTTAGATGCTCATCACAGCGAACCAGAACCTGAGGTCCATAAGGACATGGAGGCCTGGGCAGCTTCATGGACAGCAGATGGGGCTGGCACAGTTAGGATTTAGTATGGGTCTCAGATCAGGAGAAGGGTACCACCATACATAAGACTCCCCCTGATTGAGCACCATAAGCACTGCTGGCATATGGTTTAGCTGACAACCACTTCCGATTGTGGGGTTCACCCACTAGGACCCCCTTTAACCAATACTATATGCAAGAAAACTTTGACATGCATCCCAAATGAACTGGAGACAAATGCCAACCCAGGCACAGAGCCTCAGTATTAGAGACCTGCCAGGACACTGCACCATAAAGCCCCGATGTCCCCCTCTGCAGCCAGGGCTATGCCACTCACACATTTAGCAAGGACTTCTACCACACTAGGGAGAACATGTAATACCGCCACAGGCCAGCCAAGCTCCGATAGGCCCCACCAGGGGAGGAGACATTATCACACAGTTATCCAGAGCCCTGGAGAGGACAGCAAGCCAATATGTCAGCCATCGCTGACAGGACAGCCTCAGGAATGGACTCGTTATATCGTTACGTGACGCGGACATTGAATGAACCAGGATGGCTACAGATCCCAAAGCCGAATTCTCCACCGGCAGACATCTCCTTACCTCGCTGCTGACAGAGGAAAGGGAAGGCGGATGTCGTCATCACGCTTTTATACCGCCGGTGCCGCTCAACTCGAGCCCGCCTACAAGTCAGAACGTGGGTAACGCAGCCGTGATCAATCCTATGCCGATGTCATTGAGCGTTATGCGTCTCGTAACAACGTACAGTTTTATAATGTGAAAAACAGTGTTGACATACCATGAGAGCAGTGTTTGGTGCTGCTATGACTAAAGAGTCAACTCTGGTTAGTTTATTTTAATACAATAGGGGTTATAAGCTACTATAGCTTATTTACGGACGCCTGTAAGTGCCAAGCTTTAGCTTGGAACCTGTTCCTAGTGTTCAGGCTGTACTAGTCGATCGCGGAGCTGTTCGGTGCCCTTACGAAACAGCTGCCCCGTGCGAAGTGTACAGGGCAAAATGAGGCTCCTGGGGCTGAGGAGGGGGACAGAACTGCTGCGGCTCTCGGGGGTAAGCTATTGTCACCAGGCATTGCAGGTTTATTACACAGCCCGATGTGGTCGATGATTGGCAGGGAAGCATTCCTCTCCAGCAATCGGTTGGTCGCTAGCGGAGGAGACCGCTGCTATTACATTCACCGATCTCCTCCACAACACAGGGAGGAGCAATCGCTACGCCATCGCTCATCCCATACTATCTAGCGGGCCCTTTACATGGGCAGAGAATCTTAAAGATAGTCGCTAACAAACATTCATAGCGGTGTAAGTGTTTTGCTTGTTCATCGGCTAATCCGATCATTTGTGCGGACACTAAATCGTTGTTTGCTCGAAGCAGATTGTGCGGTGTAATCATGATCTGCTGCCGGCAAACAGCGAGTGTGTATGGGGAAGAGCAATGGCATAGCAATCATTAGTCCTCCCCATACTCTGGAGGAGTGTACTGGTCTCCTCCACCAGCGAGCAGCAGATTATCGGGAAGGAACGCTTCCTTCCCGACTATCTGCTGCTCTGTCTTCCCATGTAAAGGGACCTAGACACCACGATCTGTCTCCTGTGAATGATAATTTTTTACCATGTCAAAAGATTTGGATTGCTCATTCATTGGGCAGTCGGTGGCAGTATTACACTGCCAGATGATCGCTAACAGTTTTCCCTGACGAAGCCTGTTGGCGAAACGCGTTGGATGGGTGAGGAGACACTGGGAAGGGGGCAGTTCATGTCTATGTAACTTTCATATACTTACCTTTATGTTATCTACTCCTTGCATGGTTATATGTGCTTGTGTGCTGTGTCGTTTGACTTAGGCTTTTTACTTACATGGGTATCCCTTGATGTTGGACCCTTATTTGATGACCCTTTTTTACATGTACACATATATGTATATACATATGTGTATATGTGTGTTTTTGCCTATGACTAGAGATGAGCGAACTTTTAAAAAAAGTTCGGCGTTCGGGTTGTGGTAACTCGCGCATCCCGTTTTGGATTCCACTACCGCGGACTGTCGCGACATTTGGAATCCATAAGGGGCGGCTTCCACCAACCCAAACTGTTGAACAACCGAAGAACCTGGGGTGACGTCACTGTCATGTGATCAGTGCAGGGGGCGTGGCTCAGCACGGGATCAAATCACGCCCCTGCACTGATCACATGACGGTGACGTCACCCCAGGTCCTTCGGCTGTTCAACAGTTTGGGTTGGTGGAAGTGGACTCCATATGCCGCTATAGTGGAATCCATAACGGGATGCGCGACTTACCACAACCCGAACGCCGAACTTATTTTTAAAGTTCGCTCATCTCTACCTATGACCATCATCTGACACAACAATTTACAGCCTTCCAGTATTTTGTTTACTGGGTTTCACACTTGCACTTTACTTACTTGCAGTAACACGTACCATGTAATGCTTTTTGGTGTACTTCTTGTGTGTGTAGCAGATCTGTATTTGAATAGAGCCCATTGAGTAAAATTCTCTGTTCTCTTTTATAGGTGGCCGAGTACCATACATCGTACAGAGTGTTGGGCGGGTTATCAGACGAAAAGAAGGACCTCATTCACAATGGACCAGACTTACAAGATTTTATATCTGGGGACCTGATGGATAAAAACGTATGGTCAGACTATAAAGGCAACCTGAAGCGTCAGAAGGGCGAGAGGTATGAATCTCTGTTTCTTCTCCGCAGTATTCCCATATCATATTGTATTTGTGTAATATTACTTATAACAGCTTGCCCAGGTTGGGTCTTCAGGATAATTCCTGTTCCTTCCCACCCTAAATGTACAGTGCAGGAGGTGTTTTGTGACCAAATGTTCATGTTAATGGGATTATCCAGATTTTTTTTTAAATTTCACATTTCCTTTGGTAAAATAAAACAAAAAATAATATTCAGATGGTAAATCCCTCTGCTGCTTCACTGATCATGACGGCCCCTTTTGACTTGTTCAGTCATGATGTATTGTACATGTGACCGCTCCAACCAGTCCCTGGCCTCAGATGTCATGTTCCGTGCTTGCAGGCATCACCGCTAATACTAATGATTTCTGGTAGTGCTTGGAAGGTAGGGGATTTACCAGGTGAGTATTTTTTTTATTCTACCACATTTCCCTGATTCTACTTTTTTTTTTTTTATTCTGGAAACCCCTTTAATGTAATGATTCCAAGCAAATAATTAATTGAATCATCTAGCTCAGGGATGCCCAATCTGTGGTCCTCCAGTTGTTGCAAAACTACAACTCCCAGCATGCCCTGACAGCCTACAGTTATCAGGATATGTTGGGAATTGTAGTTTTGCAACAGCTGGAGGGCTGCAGTTGAGAATCCCTGAGCTTGGTATTTGCAGTTCTCTCTAGCTTTCCAGCTTGCAAGGGAGAGTCTACTATCAGACCACGTTCTGTATATTAATGCATCTATAGGAGGTTCTAATGCAAAGTTCTGCACCTAATGATATATAATTTGGGGGGGAACGTATTAACATGGGCAATGATCCACCACAGCCAGTAATTGGCTGAGCGTGCAAGCCACTTCCTGTGTGTCGAACCGGGCCCAGGAAGTGGAGAAGAGTGGAGACCGGAGCAGCTTTGGAATGGCAGCGGCGGAGGACCGGTGAGGAGAGTAATGATTATTTTTTGTAACCCATGCAATCCTTTTTTAAGAAAATAATGTAATTCCCCTAGACACGCCATTTAAGATGAATGTTTTCTGGTTTACATCCAGAAGCTTAAAACCTGCACTGATCTAATACTTCTGAGGCATCAACGTTTCCCACAATTATATGTAGTCTGGACAGTCCTCTATGAGCTAAACAGAGGATGTACTGATTTCACAGTGGATTGCCGGACAGCAGTATGTAGTCTAGGCACGCCGATGTAGCAGACATTTTCAGAAGAGTGTGTCCGTGTGGGAGCGTGATTTCCTATTATGGACACTGCTCATTTCACAGGATTTACAATGCTGTGTGTCCCAGCCTGACCTCAGACAAATTGCATTGTACAGATGGCATTATGTCGGTACAGTTCAGTAAATCCAAGGTCGGGCAGAGACACACAGCATTATAAATCATTATAATGCCATGCGGTCCTGTGAAATGAGCAGCGTGTTCTCCGCACTGGACAGGATCGTCTGAAGCAGGCCAATCGGTTCTAGATCTGTAGGGGTTTCAGCCTTTGCGTGTAAATCTAAATCATCCATCTCATTGGCAGCAAATATGGACCTTGAACGTGGTGACAGAGTATGCTTCAGATTTCATTCTCCAGCGCATATGAATGGGGTTTTCTGAAACCAAAACCTTACTTGTGCTATTGTTGTGGACTGAGAGTACTGTTGAAGTCCAATTCATCTGTTTTTCAGATTAAGGCTCCCCCCTTGGGCAAAGACTGAAATTCCAATGGGAAAAAATTATAATAAACTGAAAAACACATTAAGAAGCCTGAATCTTCACACTGTAAGTATAAGACTAGAATAAAAAGAAAAAAGAAATGCACCAGGAATACGCCCCCGCTCCTGTATTACTATATATCTAGGCAGATTTGCCGCTCAGGACTTTAGGAAGACTGGGTGCAGGAGCTATAGGGTAGCACTGACTGACACCTTGCTCGCCCAAAAGAAGAATCTTTACTTTCTTATGGTCTTTTGTGTAACGCATCAGGATATCTAAGTAATTAAAGAATTATTACTTGTCTTCTTTTTACTTAAAGGGAACCTGTCATCCAGGGACAGGACTCATCTCAGGTTCATTTGCATATGTATCAAATCGTTTTTTTACACAATAAAAGCACACAGAGCTATGGGGACTGGATATTGCGGATGTGCTAGCGGCCATCTAGCAACCCATGTCCTCAGCTCTGTACACAAAATCCCGGTGACAGGTTCCCTTTAAACCCATAAATGATTGTCTTTGATGAATAGGTATGTGAAGAAGCCCGATGTCCCAACATTGGAGAGTGCTGGGGCGGTGGAGAATATGGAACTGCTACTGCAACTATCATGGTGCGTAAAAGTATAAAGCACATACCACATCTATATTTCACCTGCCACATCCATTAGACCATGCATATCCTTCAAGTTAGGGGGTTACATGCAGCCCACAGTACCATTCTGTGCAGTTATCTAATCACAGTGCTGCTTGTCTGTGTCTAGTCGCTGTTCACATTCATTTTCTATGCAAGAGAGAAGTGCTGCATCCTGCAGAGCAGGGAGGGGGGAAGTATAGTACTAATCACTAGAGATGAGCGGACATTTAAAAAAAGTCCGTTGTTCGGGGTTCGGGTGGTGGTTAATTGCGCATCCCGTTATGGATTCCACAATAGCGCATATGGAATCCATAAGGGGCGGCTGCCACCAACCCGAACTGTAGAACAGCTGAAGGACCTGGCGTGACGTCACTGTCATGTGATCAGTGCAGGGGGCGTGGCTCAGCACGGGATCCATGCTATCACTATTGCAGTTCATGGGAGTAGTGAAGAACTCCACTGTTAAAGCAACTTACATAAGTATCAGTGCACATAACTGCTTGCAGACATTGCTCTTCTTTCTGGAGTGCAAACATCGCCCCCCCTCCCCCCTTTCTCCCAATAGGTGGGAGTCCTGGAAGTGGAACCAGCACCTGTCAGACATTTATGGTGTCTGAGATGGTAGTACCCCTTTAAGTTTTATTGCGGACTTTGGGATTAGTTCATTCTGACAATGTGGCACTCTGACCATAAAAGTTTGTGCATCTCTGCCTTAGGGCACATTCAGACAGCCGTAAGTGTTTTGCGGTCCGCAAATTGCGGATCTGCAAAACACGGATACCTGCCGTGTGCGTTCCGTATTTTGCGGACTGCACATGGCCGGCCCTATGATAGAACTGCCTATTCTTTTCCTCAGGTTGCTGTCCGCATCTTTTGCGGCCCCATTGAAATGAATGGGTCCGCACACGTTCCGCAAAATTGAGTAACGGATGCGGACCCATTCATACGGTCGTGTGAATGAGCCCTTCTACTGATCTTAGTCAAGTCCATAGTAATCACACCAGTCGTTGTCTGTCTTACTTTAGTTAATGGGAGACACTTGTACCAGGGGCTGCCGCTTCTGTTCAGTGAAAACCGCTAAAAAGCCTCCACCTCTCGATCCAGATGAGCCATACAATACAGCAAAAGCCATAGCGGATTGGGGACTGGACTACGTGGTCCTGACGTCTGTGGACAGAGATGGTTGGTATGCCCCATGTAGTGTATGTTGTACACATTCACCTGCTTAATGTACATGGATCTTCAGATTCCCACAAGGAACACAAGCTCTAAAGAGTTTATATGAAATTATATAATAACCCATATATTACTTTTATAACAACAGGCCGCATGGCATACCTAACTCTGAACCTATTTATATGCCGTTTATGAACATCTACTTTTATGGAGAGCTAAACCCATAAAAACGCTAATAGGTTTAGAGTTAGATACCCATGCGTATCGAGGTCACCTTGTTGTTGGTGGATGGGCCCAGATACCTTTTGATCAAAAAATATATCTGCTAAGAACCTCTGATTGCATTAGATGAGGTATTAGTTTGTATATAGTTTGCAGAATACCGCTATGCCTGCTGACTTTCCCTTTAACTGTGTGCACCGCGTTTTTGTTCTGCCATGCAGGATGCACTGATTAATTCTGTTTCTGATTAAAGAGGTTGTCTGGGCTTTTTAATATATCCTCAGGATACCCCAGGATAGGTCATCAATATCAGATCGGCGGTGGTCCGGCACCTGGCATCCCCGCTGATCGGCTGCACGGAGAGACCACACACGTAGTGTGCACGTGCGGTCTCCCTTCTCTTTTCCTGTCCGCTGCTGCTG
This sequence comes from Bufotes viridis, assembly GCA_033119425.1. Lineage (NCBI taxonomy): Eukaryota > Metazoa > Chordata > Amphibia > Anura > Bufonidae > Bufotes > Bufotes viridis. The sequence goes on along the minus strand of CM065589.1, from coordinate 543,934,516 downwards.
TTCCTATGCTGAGGATAGGTCATCAGTATTAAAAAGCCCAGACAACCCCTTTAATTCTGTGTCCCCCTCAAAGTTTTCCATTCACAGGGCGCTCACATGAATGGGACCCTGTTAGACTTTATTCTCAGTATTGGTAAAGTCGAATCTTCACCGATCACAAAGTAATGGCATATCCTAGTGTCATGGGAAAAAACTTTCAACAGATATTTAAGATTATTGGACAGTCATGGAAAGCTGCAAGGGCCAAAATAAAATGGTAATGCAAACTTTCTAGATTGTTGTAATTTCAACGTACATAGAATGAAAATATACCAAAGAAAAGGGGGTAATGGGTCATATGATGTTTTATGAGAGAAGCATCATCCAGTCTTGATTTAAAGTGGTTTAACATGTGCATGGCTGGAGTGCAGAGCTCCATAGCACGTGCTGTGAAAGTCTCCTTGCTGGCCGTACACATTAGATACATTTTGCGCAGCCGGCAGATCTATTGGGCAACTGGATTTCAAGATGCCCAATTCATTGATTCTCAGGTAGCTACTACCAGACGGCAGCTTTCCACCCTCTCCCCATTCTGGACACATACATGCTGAGATGAACCGAGTATGCATGTGTATGGAGAGGTCAGAAGAAATGAGCATTTGGCCAACAGCTATCTAATGTGTATGTCCAAATTTAGCCTACATGCACACAGCAGTGGTTTTTTGCGGATCCGATGGTTTCCCATTCATTTCTATGGATCCGTTAAAAATGCGAATGCCTCCTCCGTAGCCTGTCCGCATTTCACGTCCGCAAAAAAAATATGGCATGTCCTATTCTTGTCCGCAAAAAACGGTTTGCGGACCCATAGAAGTCAATGAGTCCGCAAAAAATGCGGATGACCAACGGAAGCCATCCGTTTGTCATCCGCATCCGTTTTTTTTGTTTTTTTTTGCAGATGGTTGCTTGGAAACCAGGGCACTTGTACAGGTACTTTAGGAAACTGTTTCAAGCCTTCCGTTTTTTTTTTTTTTTGCGGATCCGCAAAAAAAAACAGAAGACACATGAAAACACAACCTACAAAATTTGCGGACACACGGAACTGATGTGGATGTGAAAAAAAAAAGGAAGACGGATCCGCGATTTGCGGACAGCAAAAAACAACTGTCGTGTGCATGTAGCCGTAGGCTGGGTTAACTCGTGCAGCAGATTTACCATGTGGTTATTGGCTTAGTTTTTTAGTTTTTTCTAGAGGTGAACATACTACCAACCCACCACTCAGTCTTAGGAGACGCACAAGTATTTGTAGGTTTTGCCCTTTGTTGTCCTTAAAGTTTTTATTTTTTTCTTGTCTAGATCTCCCAGACGGAGGAGCTGAACATTTTGCGAGAACAGTGTTTCTTTTGAAAGAGAGGTACATAAAAACATATTCATTTTTTATGATAGGATGGTAGTGCTGCCAAAATGACCCCCATCTCAGTAAAGTACAGCTTTACCGGTGATTAAAGGGGTTCTCTGGGATTGACATATTGGTGACCTATCCTCAGTATATGTCATCAATATGATATTGTCACGAGTCCAACTCCTGGCACCTTGCTGATAAGCTGTTTGAGGAGGCCGCAGCGGTCCCGGGAGCGCAGAGCACAGAGCTGTACCCTGTTTAGCGGCTGTGTTTGGTATTGCAGCTCAGTGAATGAGCTATGCCTTGTGACCGATGAAGGGGACATCACGTGGTGTAGGAAGATGCTTAAAGGGGGTTCTGTCACTTCAGCAAGGGGCATTTATCATGTACAAAAAGTTAATACAAGGCACTTACTAATGTATTGTGATTGTCCATATTGCTTCCTTTGCTGGCTGAAGTCATTTTTCCATTGCATGCTCGTTTCCATGGTTACGACCACCCTGCAGTCCAGCAATGGTGGTCGTGCTTGCACACTATAGGAAAAAGTTCTGGACCCTCTGGTGGCCGGGACCGTGGGAGCTCACATAGGTCAGTGCTTTTTCCTACAGTGTGCAGGCACGACCACCGCTGATGGATTGCAGGGTGGTCGTGACCATGGGAACAGGTAGTGTATAATGTGATGGAAAAATGACTTGAGCCAGCAAAGGAAGGGGTCCCTGGGAGTCCTGAGGATAGGTCATCAACATGTAAATCACGGAGAACCTCTTTAACGTTATCGGTCTAGCATCCTTGAAAAATATAATTAATAATTTGGGCTTTTTTCAGTTTCCTTTCAAGAGTGTAGAAAAATCCGACAGCATACAGTACCTGGTGCTCTTGGTTTCAGTATTGCTGCCAGTGGTCTTCTGATTCCCAGTCCCCCCCTTCGTGTATGTAAATTGGCACCAGATTCTCCGACTACTTGAGGCACAGTGTGCGTTAGTAATCTCAGCCCACTCCTCCTCCCCTCTTTATAGACTACTTTGGGAGGCTGTCATCCGGTGTAACGCTAGATGTCCCTACTGCGTGAGATTTCCCTACCGGTCGCACCGGAAGTGACATTGTAGGCGTTCCTGGCGTTGTGACGATCTGCGCATGCGCAATAGGACATTGTAGGGAAAATCTCACAGCGGAGTTCGGCTGCACACGGGACACTGCGCATGTGCCGGAGAGCCTCAGCAGGGAAGTATTACGGCCCAGTGCGCAAGCGCGGCTAACTCCAGAAAATCCATCAGATCTCCGCACCTGCGCAGTGTGGGGGTAGGATAAATGGTTATGTACTATGATCTTCAGACACATATATGTATAGGTCCGTGGCTACTGTCTTCTAGGACTAAATATAATTATAGATAGAGGACTTACGCGTCGTTATGAGAAGTGCTGTATATAACCTGAGCCTAAGTCCTTGTACATGCGCATTGAGAATTCCATCTTTTTACTCTAAGAACTAGCGCAGGCGTACTATGGGCAGTATACAATCTCAGACTAAGTCCGATGACATGCGCATTGAAAGCAAAATAAACTAGCGCAGGCGTACTATTGGCAGTATTGGACATGCGCATTTGAAGCTGTTATCGATCGCACTCTAAGTATTTACGCAGCCGCAGTTAGTCCAAGATCTCAATTATAGACACAAGTTATTGATGCGCAGATCGTCATCCAAAAAGTACCAATTGCCATGTTAGTCTTCTGACGAGGAATCGTCTTATTGGGTAGATGAGCTGTCAGTAGTAATTATGTATTATCATTGGTTAACGGCCGGAAGGCTAGGCTATAAAGATATGTACTCAGCGTGCTTAATCCAAGTCTGTCCATACCCCTGAAGACGCCAGGGTTACTGGCGAAACATGTTGGGGGACGGATTCTAATGTGTTTTTAGCTCTGCCTAATCCACCCTAGAGCGATTACCTGCAGGTTGTCGGAGGCGATCTAGCTATTGGAATAGAGGGCTAGCTATTCCCAACGATCAAAAATACAGCTATAGGAATTAGTTTACCCTGGGTTCACACCTGAGCGTTTTACAGCGTGTTCAAACGCGCTGTAAAACGCTCAACACATAAAAACCAATGCTTTCCTATGGCCCTGGTTCTCACTTGAGCGTTTTACAGCGCGTTTGAACGCGCTGTAAAACGCTCGAGGCATAAACAAGTACTTGAGCTTTTTTGGGGGCGTTTGTCACGCGTTTTGTGATTGACACCACAGTAGTCAATCACAAGAACGCGCGTACGAACGCGCGTTTCCTATTTGCAAAAACGCGCTGAAATACACGCGACAGAAACGTTTCAAGAACGCTCAGGTCTGAACCCAGGGTAACGCGTGTTAAACGCGCGTTTTACGCGCGTTCCCATTGAAGTCTATGGGTGCAAACGCGTGACAAAACGCCCCAAAGAAGAACTTCTTTGAGCGTAGGGCGTTTTACAGCGCGTTCAAACGCGCTGTAAAACGCTCAGGTGAGAACCATGTCCATAGGGAAACATGAGTTTTCTCCTGTTAAGCGTTTTACAGCGCGTTCGAACGCGCTGTAAAACGCGCAAGTGTGAACTGTGGGTTATGCATTAGCCTGTGACTGGCAGAGGACAATCCTAGTGGGTTGTGCACACCCACAATAGCCCTTATTTACACAAACACCAGCTCTAGGTTGCAACTTAGGTAGTAGTTTTATCTTTCAATTGCTCACCTTTTATTTTAATATCACTATTAAAAGTCAAGTTTTAAAGTCAAGGATAAAAGTGGTGAATTAATAGCTCTAATGAGCAATGGTGTTTTGACCTTCCCTGTCGGCCACTATGGCTCTTATAGACCGGTTCGGTAGGTTGTCGGGCCTTACTAATAACTGGTAAAAAACGGCGTTGATACTTATTGATGGTCTGGCTGTGTCAGCCCCGGCCACTGCTAATGATATTCCCTGTGTCGAGAGTATTAAGTACTTAGGAATTCAAACTTCGCCCAGGCTCCTGGACTTTGAGGAGTTAAACCTGTGTCCACTGTTGGCGAAATTTAGAGTGAAGGTTAGAGCTTGGTGCAAGCTGTTTCTCTGGTGGGTAGAGTAAATCTCAAGATGGTAATGATGCCACAACTTCTGTACATACTCCACAATGCCCCGGTCTGGTTGTCCCTGGAGAGATTGCAAAATTATATTGTACTATATTGGTGGGGAGGTCAGCCTAGGATTAAATTGGAAACGTTGCAGTATACTAAGACAGCGGGGAGGTTGGCGCTACCAAATCCTTGGAGCTATTATTTAGCAGCGCAGTGTCAGCATTTTAAGGGGTAGATAGACTACACACTGGTCGATATGACTAGTCAGATCTTACAACAAAACTTAGGTGGAAGGGACCTTATGTGGATTCTGGAGGGTGCAGGGATTCAGATTCTGGAGGAAAATCCACCCTTGATGGGGCTCATGAAAAAAGTGTGGGCTAAGAAGGTTAAACAGCTGAGACGTGCCACGGGCATTAGTGATCTGACTCCGTTATGGAGCAACCCCCTTCTACCTGAATTCCTCCCAGTGTCAGGGCTGCATGATTGGAAGAATAAGGGTACTTTCACACTAGCGTTATTTTCTTCTGGCATAGAGTTCCGTCCTAGGGGTTCAATACTGGAAAATAACTGAACAGTTTTATCCTAATGCATTTTTAATGGAGAGCAATCCTTTCAGTATGCATCAGGATGTCTTCAGTTCAGTCACTGCACGTTTTTTGGACGGAGAAAATACTGCAGCATGCTGCGGTATTATTTCCGTCCAAAATTCCGGAACACATGCCGGATCCGGCCTTAATTTACATTAATATGTATTAGTGCCGCATTGACAGATCCGTTCTTCAGGTCTGTGCATTAAAGGGATTCCGTCACGGCATTTGACCCTATAGAGCTGCGGACATGCACGGCTAGATCGCCGCTAGCATGTCCGCAATATAGCAGCAGAATAGCTCTGGGTGCTTTTATTTTCTTTAAAAAAAGATTTTATTGATATGCAAATTAATCCGGGAAGGTGCCCAAGGGGGGTACTAACCTTCCTGGTGCCCAGCCACGCCCCCATGTGAAGGAGCCCAGCACCGCCTGCGTCCGCCGTATCTCCTCCTTGCTTCAGTGAGATCGCCGTAAATCTCGCGATGCATGATATCGCGCATGCGCAGTTCCTTCCCTGAGGCTGATGCCAGCACAGGGAAGGCACACTGTTGCAACTGCGCATGCGCAATCTCACACATTGCGAGATTTTCGGTTATCTCACTGAAGCAAGGAGGAGATTCGGCTGATGCAGGCGGTGCCGGGCTCCTTCACATGGGGGCGTGGCTGTGCACCAGGAAGGTTAGTACCGCCCCTTGGGCACCTTCCCCGGTTAATTTGCATATCAATAAAATTATTTTTTAAAGAAAATAAAAGCACCCAGAGCTATTCTACTGCTATATTGCGGACATGCTAGCGGCGATCTAGCCGTGCATGTCCGCAGCTCTATAGGGTAAAATGCCGTGACGGAATCTCTTTAAAAATGTGGGAAAAAAAATAGCGGATCAGTTTTTCCGCATGACAACCGGAGAGACAGATCCGTTATTGCAATGCATTCGTGAGATGGATCCGCATCTGGATCTGTCTACAAATGCTGTCTGTTTGCATACAGATTGCCGGATCCGGAAGGCAGTTCCGGCGACGGAACTGCCTGCCGGATCCTTACAACGCAAGTGTGAAAGTACCCTAAGGGGATTCTTAGGACAGGTGACCTATTAGATAATGGTGTGTTTAAGTCCTTTACGGATATACAGGAGAAATTTCAAATCCCTCGCACGAGTTTTTACCAATATCTTCAACTGCGCCACGCGTATGACACTACGCTAAAAAGGCACTAATATTATTAAACTAGAGACGGCCCAAAAATTAGGTTTACATATATTTACTTATATCTAAAATAACTTGACAGTACTCAGCGGATTGGATCAAATAATTATTCTGGTCAATAAAAAAGATTTGATAAAAAAAAATCCACAATTGCAGAATTAGAATTTAAACAGACACTGTTATTGCTGCAAGAAAGAACGTCTGTAAATTTGATTTGTGCGGAAATGTAACTTTACTGACTTCTTAATCGGACTAGTTGGATGTTTCCCAAGTTCATAGACAGCAGCAACACATAGATCATATATTCCCAATTTTATATTAAAAGGCTTGTCCCATGAAAAATATTCTACATTTTTCAAACCTGATGGAATTGCATGTAGTTAAAAATGTAATATAGCTGCTCACTTATCTACTGAAATCTATCTGCATAGCGCCACCTAATGTTTGCTCTTCGCTCACGGAGATGGAAGCACAAGCTCAGTTCCATCCTTCAGCTGCCTCTAGTTGCAGCAGAAAGGACATGTCCCCTGAAAATGGACATGCGCCCTGAGCTGCCAGTTTGAAATAAATCTAGCAGAGCAATGAATGAATGTGGAGATCTCCGGACCCATGTGAGGTACAGGGCTGGTTCTGAGTTTGTTAGAAAGAGATTAGCATGTACTATGTGATGTCCGATTTCATTTTTAGCATTATTCATGGGAGAACCCCTTTAATATTCCAGTGTTATTAATGGTTTCACACGTGTTATACTTTTTAGTATATATCTTTTTCCTTCAGTGCTAGTCTTTTCTTTGTTTTGGCATACCTACATGATAAAATCAATTTTAACCCTTTTTTGCCCTCAGGAATTCCAAAATCCTTGTTGAATGTCTAACGCCAGATTTCCGTGGTGATAAGAAAGCTGTAGAAACCATCGCCAGTTCCGGACTTGACGTTTATGCCCATAATGTGGAGACTGTTCCAGCTCTGCAAAGGTATTTTTTTTTTTACTCTACTCACATTAGACATTTTTATTATTTGTAAGCTTTCCACAAGCATAGGCTGCTTTATCTAAAGCTGTTTTCACACTAGCGGCAGGGGAATCCGTCAGGTGGTTCCAGCGGGTGAACAGCCTTCCGGATCCGTCCTGCCGCTAGTTCACGTGTGTCCCCGGACTGCTGCTCCATCCCCATTGACTATAATGGGGCGGGGCAGAGTCCCAGCGGCAGCACGGCGAGAGGCAGACGGACTAAAGGAACTGCATATCGTACTTTTAGTCCGACGGCCTCTCGCCGCGTGCTGCCGCCGGAACTCCGCCCCCATTACAGTCAATGGGGTTGGAGCGGCATTCCGGGGGATTCCCCTGCCGCTAATGTGAAAGTACCCTAAAAAAGTGTCTGCAATTATATATAAAATCTTGATAGGGTTTGTCGAGAACCAACATATTGATGACTATGAATAGGATAGGTCATCAGTATCGGCTCAGTGCGGGTCCGGCACCCAGCAGTCCCACCTATCAGCTGTTAGCGGAAGGGTATAGAGCCAGAACACCACATGTGCCGTATGGTGGCCATTCTCAGATACTGCAGCAGTTTGGCTGTGTTCTTAGGGTCATTGTCTTTTTGGAAGGTAAACCGTCTGCCCAGTCTGAGGTCCAGAGCACTCTGGGTCAGGTTTTCATTAAGCATATCTCTGTACTTTGCTCCATCCATCTTTCCCTCTACTCTGACCAGTCTCCCTGTCCCAGCCCTTGAAAAATACTCCCACAGCATAATGCTGCCACCACCATGCCTCACTGTAGGGTTGGTATTGGGCAGGTAATAAGCAGAGCCTGGATTACTCCAAACATGTCTCTTAGAATTGAGGCCAAACAGTTCAATCTTGGTTTCATCAGACCAGAGAATCTTGTTTTTCACTGTCTGAGAGTCAATTAGTTGCTTTTTTGCAAACTTCCGGTGGGCTTTCATGTGTTTTTTTACACAAGAGGCTTCTTTCTGGCCATAAAGCTGCAGATTGGTGAAGTGATGGATGACCTCCTGGAAGTTTCTCCCATCTGCAGACAGAGTGACCATTAGATTTTTTTTTTTTTTACCTAGGCCCTTTTCCCCCTATTAATTTGGTGAGGCGGCCAGCTCTAGGAAGAGTCCTGGTTGTTCCAGACGTCTTACATTTAAGGATTATGGAGGCCGCTGTGCTCATGGAAATTTTCAGTGCAGCTGAAATGTTTTTGTACCCATCTCTAGATCTGTGCCTCCAGACAATCCTGTCTCTGAGCTCTACAGGCAGTTCTTTCCCCTTCATGGCTTGGTTTTTGCTCTGATATGCATTGTCAGCTGTGAGACCTTATATAGACAGAGGTGTATCGTTCCAAATTTTGTCCAGTCATCTCAAAGATGATGAACAGAAATGGGACGCCCCCAGAGCTACAGTCATAGCAAAGGGACTGAATATTATGTCCATGCAAAATTTTAATTTTTTCCTTTTTAATACATTTGCTAAATATTTCTAAAATTCTGCTCTCACTTTCTCATTATGGGGTATTGAATGTAAAATGATGGGGGGAATTTATTTTTATTTTTTATTTTAGCACAAGGCTGCAATATAACAATGTGAAAAAAAAGGGTCTGAAGACTTTTTGAATGCACTGTATATAAAAATATACTATGGATAGATAGAATTGATATAGTATATTAACAAGTTGTATTAATTCATCTGCAACACATTTTAAAAAAGGTTATCCAAGGCTTATAATGCCCCCCCCCCCCTCCCATATGCCCTGGCCACAGATAGTACTTACCTCACTCCTCGTCACCCGCCGATGAATCTCTCTCTCACGCGGATGAAAACATCCGGCGGGGGGTTGCAGCCAGTAGCAGGCTGCAATGGGAACTAGCGTCCTAGCGTACCCGCGATCCTGGGAAGGCTCCTTCCCATCGCGGCCCATAACTACCACCCCCACCCCATGCCGTGCCGGCATAAGAAGCGACGCAGGTGCCAGGGAGCAAGGTAAGTACTCTTTGTGTGGGGGGCCCAGGCATATGGGGGGGGGGGGGCTTATAGGCCTTGGATAACCCCTTTAACCATTAATTGGCCAGCCCCCAATGTGGTAAGAAAATGAACGGCCCTGATAAGTGTGTGTACAGCGTTATTTTCTGATATTAGTACAAGGATGCGGTGATGCATTTATACACTAACTCTGTCCGTGCTCTGGTAGTTGCTTGTTATCTAGTTACCTAAAAGCCAACCCCCAGCAGTGACATTTCAATATATTTGTAGGCAAGTCCGTGACCCTCGTGCAAACTTTGAGCAATCTATTAGTGTCCTAAAACATGCTAAATATGTGCGGCCGGACATTGTCACTAAAACATCCATCATGCTGGGTTTAGGAGAGTCGGATGAACAAGTCTATGACACCATGACAGGTGAGTGACTACTATGTATCCTCCCACTGGACATGTGTTGGGAATAAGCATGGAGCTGATTATGTGTGTTTGGTACCTCTTTGACAGCCTTACGTGAAGCAGAAGTCGACTGTCTGACCCTTGGACAGTACATGCAGCCAACAAAGCGTCATCTCAAGGTAAGGGAACCCTCCCAGAATGCAGTGGCATTTTCCACATCTAGCAGTTGTGTTAACAGCTAAGATGGACACTCTTCATCTCAGGAGTGTTTCCGAGGCTTCAGTAAGGCCTTGTTCACACGTCAGTTATTGTGAGCCAAAACCAGGTGCAGGTCAAAAACACAGAACATTGGTTTTCCACCTCAATTCATCACAGCAATACTATCACTATACTCAGCTCCTTATGCCAAGGTGAAGGTGAACAGCGTATTTCCCCTGCTTTGCCATCCGTAACGGAACCAGGCAAGGCTGCCCCCTTTCTCCTACCCTATTCATCCTCTGCCTGGAAACTCTTATACAAGCCATTCGTCAAGACCCCACTATTAGGGGATTATCGGTCGGCAAGGTCACATGTGGTGGCTTTTGCAGACGATATGCTTCTCTTCCTAACAGAACCTAGTATAGCTTTCCCTGCATTGATCTCGTTATTGGAATCATTTTCACGGATCTCCAATTTCAGGATTAATTTATCTAAATGCACGGCCATGGGTTTGAATGTTCCCAGGGCCGAGATTTCGGCCCTGGCCCGTTCATTTCCTTTTACATGGGAATCCACCTCAATTAAATACTTGGGGGTCCTCATCCCCAAAGATCTTGACCAACTATATCAGCTGAACGATCCACCTTTGCTGGCGGATATAAAATCACAATTAGCTACTTTAGACATCCCGTTTATGACGTGGATGGGAAGGAAGAATTTAATAAAAACATATATAGCCCCTAAGCTGCTATATGTGCTCCAGTCCATGCCCATATACTTACCATAGTTTTCTTCTGGCCGTTCGCAGACTATTTTCCGCTTTTATTTGGAAAAAGGCTTCCCCCAGAATTGCCTATTCTTCCCTATGCCAACCTAAGCACGCCGGGGCTTTGGTCTTCCGGACATGAAGAACTATTAGAGGGCTATTCAACTGAGATTACATGCTGAGATATTGTTTTGTGGGGACAGCAAGTTGGGCTGCCAGATAGCGTCGGCTATACTTTCTGCCTGGCAGAAGGCGTGGTTATGGCAAATGCATGACTTGCCTCGCACAGGTTCTAATCCCATTCCAACATCTTTGAAAGGGCTGTTTTTGAATTGGCAGTCCGTCAGCTCATCTATGAGTGTGTGGCATAATCCTTCACTATTTATGCCAGCCTCCCCTATGTGGTTGTTCCTGATTTTGTTGATACTTTAGGCATATGGAGGGGCGATCGGGGATATCGGTTGGGGATCTGCTACGGGGCAGGAAGATTCCTTCCTTATCGGAGCTCCAGGATACTCGATTGGCTATAGGCTGGTCCTTTTTACACTACTCCCATTTTACCAAGCTTTGCAGTCAGCTCTTGTCAATCCCGACTGGGGCCCAAGCACCTACTTGGTACAAAACTATGGCTATGACTGGCCTTCCTCGCAAAGGTAAAATAGCCCTTATCTATAAGAAACTGCTAGAGACCTCGGCCGCAGAGAAGCCTTCTTATATACTGAAATGGGAAAGGGATTTGGGTATATCCCTCTCAAATGCAGAGGTGGCACCCTCTAGGTGTGTACGAATTCAGGAAAATTCCTTTAAACTGTTAACGAGATGGTACAAAACACCAGATGTTTTATATAAATTGCATCCCTCGAATCCAGCAGAATGTTGGAGATGCCAGTCCGAGTTGGGCTCGATTGTCCATATAGGGTGGCAGTGCCCGCTAATTACTCCTTACTGGAATCAGGTCATAAAATCCATTAGGCAGATTTGCAACTTGGATAGTCCTTTGTCCCTGGAATTGATTCTCCTCAACCTTCCCTGCGCAAACTGTCCGGTCAACAAACACAATCTCGCTTATAAAATACTTATACCATTGCGTTGGTTAAGCCCCTCTGGTCCCACCATAGGAGAATGGATCGGAAAGGTCCAGGAGATTTATCGGCTAGAAGAGCTCTCTAGCTGGGAGACGTTCTCGCATGATACATTTCTAAAACTTTGGGCACCATGGTCTCAGTGGATAGGTGGGAGTAGGAATGCACTTTAATTTATTATTGTCTACTAAGCTGTGCTTTATGTGTATGTGCAATGTGCTTGTTACCCTTGTCAGCTGTGTAAGTGACTTTTGAGCTTTTCAATATGACCATATATAACTAGCCGCTGAGAATTATCTGATAAATGTGACCTATTTGGAGTTGTGTTGCCATTTATCTCTTTATTTCTTTTATTGGATTTTATCCTGTGATTGTCAAAAAAACAACACAGAACAGTTGCAGATCTCTTCTCTGTGTAGCCTCCCCTCCTGGTTGTGGCTTACAAAAAATGATGGCAATAACTGATGTGTGAACAAGGCCTAATAGCATTCTTCATCATTTTAACATCAGTTGATATTACATGACCATTTTATGGGTCTTCTGCAGGTTGAAGAATATGTCACACCTGAAAAGTTTAAGCACTGGGAGAAAATGGGCAATGAGCTAGGATTCCTGTACACAGCCAGTGGTCCCCTGGTCCGATCATCGTACAAAGCCGGTATGCTGTGTTATATATTTTTTTAGATTTTAGCTGAAATACACCTAACATATCTGTGACTTCGGCCCGTTCACGCCAGGTCTAAAATTGTGGGTGTAGCGGGCAGGGGGCGGGCCGGCAGGCCTGTGTTGTTCATCATTTTCTACGCCTAAATTATGTAGAAAATGGTCTAAATGTAAGACCGCTATGTTAAGACCAGTGTCTAAAACGCCAGTCTTAATAAATGTGCCCCTAAGTGTTCATTTCTCCTTCAGTGCCACCACAGGAGGAATTAAAGAGGTATGTGAAGGTGTGTGAAGATATTCCCTATCCACAGGAACAGTGACCCATCACCCCGTGGAGGCCCCCAAAATGAGCAGAACGGCCGGTTAGATATGCGCGCTACTGCTCCCCTCATTTCTACGGGAGTTTGGAGATAGCAGAGCGCTGTTCTCGGTTATCTTCAAAACTCCCATAGAAATGCATTCAGGCTACTCTGTTCATTACAGGGGGCTCCACATGGTAGTGGTTCCCCTTTTTCGTGATGGTTGGGAGTCCCAGTGATTGGAAGGACGTCCGCCGATCGAATAACTGTGAATAGGGGATAACTTCACACAAACTGAATACCCCACTCCAGCCAATGAATAGCTTCAGTGGTGACATTCCGCTTGTGGCCACGTCACTGCTGAAGCCAGTCATTGGCTGGACTGGGACATGTGACCATGCCCAGAGCCAGCTGGATATAAACAGTGTGCGGACCATAAGATGGAGAAAGCAGAGGCAGCATGGAGGACCGGAGTGACGTGGAGGCTGCAGGCACTTGTTAAGAAAAATTATTAATACCTGAAAACCCCTAAGTATTGCAGTACATGGAGCCAGTTGACATAAAGGACAGGCTACATCCTCTAGCACGGTAGACAGTGCAGAGAAAACTAGTGTACATTAATTATGTGGTTTAGACACTTTTGACAAACCTCACTAGACAAGGGAGCAAGGGAATTTTGTCTTGTATTAAAAGAGGTATGGACTCGTGGGACAGGATGTAATATTGCCACTTTATAAAGCACTGATACTTCCTCACCTGGAATATGCGGTTCAGTTCTGGGCACCAGTCCATAAAAAGGATGCCCTGGAGTTAGAAAGAGTACAGACGAGAGTGACTAAACTCATAAGGGGCATGGAGGGTCTTAGTTATGAACAAAGATTAAATAAACTGAAATTGTTTAGCTTTGAAAAAAGACGTCTAAGGGCGGGATATGATTAACCTGTACAAATATATAAATGGACCATACAAAAAATATCAAAGGAAGCTATTCTGTATTAAACCCCCTCAAAAAACAAGGGGCCAGTCCCTACCCCTGAAAAAAAAAAAATCGTCATAAGAGGCGACAAGCATTCTTTACAGTAAGGGCTGTGAATCTCTGGAATAAACTGCCGCAGGAGCTGGTCACAGCAAATACAGTAGATGGCTTCAAAAAAGGTTTAGATGACTTTGCTTCAAAATAACATGGACGCTTATGACAAGGTATAGAAATCATGTTCTACGCACCCTTTCCCTGTGGCCCAACCGCTTTTTTAAAAGGAAGGTGGACATTGAGCCAGGGATCAATATAGCAGGATTACAGGTTGGACTTTTGTCTTTTACCTTAACGACTATGAAAGATGTACTAACTTTTTACAGAATGACCTACTGTGAAACATTTGGCATATATTTTGTCTGTTTGACCTAACTTTATGCTGTCTACATATTAGGCTAAAAACAGAAGGCAGATTCACTCGACTCTCTCTGCTGTGCCTAATATATGGGGGTGCTGATTGTTGGATCCCTTTTTATTAACAGGGTCCTTAGCAGGGAAATTAAATTCCTAAAACTGAAGTCATTTTGCAGTTGGAGGGTGCAAGCAGGAAGACTACTGACCGATTTCATAGTTTTATTTTGATCACTTAATATAAAGTATGAGCTTGTTGAGTTGCTACAAAAATACATAAAAAGTCCTGTACATGTGGAAATGACTCATTTAGTGAATTATCAGGCCTAGCAGTTACTGGTTTGAGGGCTGCAGTTCATAAATCCTCATAATGACACTTCTTGCCCATATTCATAGGCACTTTCGGGCCTCATTTATCAAAATTGTGTAACCAAAAATCTTTGGCTTTTCACCCATAGCTAATCACAGTGCAGCTTTCATTTTTCCAGGGCAGTTTTAGAATAGAAAGCTGCATTGTGATTGTTCATTGTGGGCAAAAAGAGCAGATTTTCTCTTTAGGGGAGATCACATAACCCTTATTATGTTTTTTTTTTTTCATATTAGGTGAATTCTTCTTGAAGAATCTGGTGGAGAAGAGGAAAACAAAGGCCATATAGAGAAGAGCATGGCAGTGGTATATGGACTTACTTACTAGTAGAAAGCCATGTTATGCCATGTGGTATAATAGGTGATCGGTGTCGTGGCCATGGGGAATTACTGAAAGTTGTCCATTGCTTCAGGCTCTAAAAAAAACATTTGATTTGAACCAGTTTTCCACCCTGAAAAAGTTGCAGATTTTAGCATGCACCATTCCTGCGACTTTTATAAAACAGAACAGACCACCCATACGTGGCCTACCTCCATTTAATGCTATAGGTGTACGGAAAACGGCGGAGTGCTGGCATGGCACCTTTCAGAAGTCCCACAGTTGTGAAGGCAGAGGTGGCACCACCTGCGTGGCCTGCTCCCCATTCACCGCTATGGGGCTTCTGAAAATAGCCAAGCATGCGATGAAAACAGAAAGCTAGGAGGCTACCATAGATTTCAGGCTGGTGTGTAGCCTGCGCCAAATCCATGATGAGCCCTGCGCCACAGCAAAAATTAGGCCCATCCTCCAACTGCACAGGGGAAATCAAGACTGGCAAAGAAAATGCTGGTTTTGATAAATGTTCCCGTGTGTGACTTTGGATAAATCTGGTGCAAATCACATCAACACAATCACAAACGTTAAAAAAAAAAAATCCCCTCACAATAAATTGCCTTCTTGAATGTTAATTCTGCACTTTAAAAGTAGAAAATGCAATGAAGTCTTTATGAGGAGGAAAACCACAGGTGGAGCTGCACGCTTGAAAACTCGCTCCTCGTGGAGGAGTCGCTGCCATCAACCATTCAGGTCAAATCTACTACTTTGCAAGATGAGCTGGAACACAAATGCGGAATATGCCCGAATGCCCCAGCGGCTGCTCCTCTGTCTGCACTCGTGTTCATACACAGCGACGATGTGCATTTCTAGCTTCTATCCAGTCTCCATCTACAATTCTATCTTTTGGGCTGAAAAAAAAAATCAATCATTTCAGTGAGCTCATATACTGTACAGACGGATTCCCCTTTCCAACCCATTGGAGGTATTGGATTCCATCATTTTGTATTTTAATTTTCTTGCATCTATTTAAGAACATTCACCAGTCACACAGATATTCTTGACTATTTAATAAACTTTGATCCCTTTAATAATTGACAGAGTATTTTCTTTTTTATATTCAAATTTTAGGAGACCAAAACTGTAATGACCTTGTCTTTGAGTTTACGTTTATACACTTGTCAAGTATAATATGGGTGCTAATGAGTTTTTCTTTAGAATGCGATCGCCATAGGCAACACTCTGCAGAAGTCTCCCCACGGTGTGGATCAGCAAAGAGAAAGCCTGTAATAATAGTATTTGATTACTATAGAATACCTATTCCTTAAAAAAAATACTAGGCCACCCCCATGCTTCAATCTGAATCACTACCACAAGTTTCGAAAATAAATTGGATATAAAGCAGTGTTCTTTTCAGCCACCCTTAGGGCTCATGCACACGACAGTTGCTCGTTTTACAGTCTGCAAATTGCAGATCCGCAAAACATGGATAAAGGACGTGTGCATTCAGCATTTTGCAGAACGGAATGTCCGGCTCCTAATAGGATAATATCCATAATTTGTACAAGAACACGACATGTTCTGTATTTTTGTGGATGCCATGCAACAGACATATGGATGCAGACAGCACATGGTGTGCTGTCCGCATCTTTTGCGGCCCCATTAAAGTGAATAGGTCTGCATCCGACCTGCAGATCGGATGCGGATAAAAACAACTCCCTTGCATGAGCCCTTTTAGTGGAGGGGTTTGAAGCAGTGACGTCAGCAGCGAGAGGCGAGCCTGCAGTGACGTCAGCAGCGAGAGGCGAGCCTGCAGTGACGTCAGCAGCGAGAGGCGAGCCTGCAGTGACGTCAGCAGCGAGAGGCGAGCCTGCAGTGACGTCAGCAGCGAGAGGCGAGCCTGCAGTGGCGTCAGCAGCGAGAGGCGAGCCTGCAGTGACGTCAGCAGCGAGGCGAGCCTGCAGTGGCGTCAGCAGCGGAGGCGAGCCTGCAGTGGCGTCAGCAGCGAGGCGAGCCTGCAGTGACGTCAGCAGCGGAGCGAGCCTGCAGTGGCGTCAGCAGCGAGAGCGAGCCTGCAGTGGCGTCAGCAGCGAGGCGAGCCTGCAGTGACGTCAGCAGCGAGAGGCGAGCCTGCAGTGACGTCAGCAGCGAGAGGCGAGCCTGCAGTGACGTCAGCAGCGAGAGGCGAGCCTGCAGTGACGTCAGCAGCGAGAGGCGAGCCTGCAGTGAGGCCAGCAGCTAGAAGCGAGCCTGCAGTGACGTCAGCAGCTAGAAGCGAGCCTGCAGTGACGTCAGCAGCTAGACGCGAGCCTGCAGTGACGTCAGCAGCGAGACGTGGGTGGCATGGACTTGGCAGTATTAGGGCCCTGTGCTTCCATGAGTCATTACATGCCACACATGGAGGTCCAGAAGGACTTACTATACCTCCATATGCTTCCGATTTTATACAGAATTTTTCTTTCCAAAAATGTGACAGTGCATCAAATATTACAAGCTATGCTCCCCTAGATGCATTGCTTCTAAGGGAGAACATTTCTGTCGCTGGAGAAGGAGTGTGCCGCCATCCATCCTCCTTTATAATGCTCACCTTGAATCATATTGTTTCCCATTACTGTAAGTCTCAGGTGAGAAAGAAAAGACAATGACAATTATTGCTGCAAATTCTTTATTTTAGAAATTATTTAGACATAAAAAAATTGACTTAACCATGATCCCATAGACACGAGAGAGAATTACTTCTATGATCCCCATCATATTGTTAGTAAAGCAAAACCATGGTTACTCAACGTGACTGTTAGCCCCTAAACACCTCCCAAACTTCAGTAAGCGTCGTATGAAGTAACGATTACCGATCCTGTATATGTAATTGATATCGCCATACCCCATTACTCCACTGGGCTCCTGAAATTAGGCAATGAAAAGCATTAAGACTCCTCCTTAAGAGCTCTCCACAATGTGTGGGTTCTCGGCCGTCCTCTCGATGCATCTTACTACCAGTTTGTAGGAGCACAATGAGGGAACTGGGGGTGAGCAGAAATATAAAAATCACATCATCGGAATCAGTGATCGTTACACTATACAGATTAGATTGGGGGCTGGTTATGATCCAAAAAAGTAGTGCTTCACTTTACAAGAACAATGACCAATACGGTAGTAAGACAGGAAAAAAAAAAAACGCCCACGCCTTGCTGTGTACATTAGTGTTAACATTGCCATAACCAGAAAACCCGCAGGACGGTTACGAGGGACATCTTGCTGACAACCCCATAGTAAAGGCTGTGGCGGTCGGGCAGGGTTTCAGTAGGAACCAGTCTGCCTCCAGTGACAGCAGAAAAGAATAGACGGGCTAGATACCGGTGCAGGACACGCACTGTGGGGTGGATTTAGCGAAACTTATGCAAAGGGAAAGTGCCACAGCGACTCGTAACAGCCAAACCGATCCAGCTCAGATGCAGTTTGGAAAATAAAAGGAGCAACGGCACCGTTTTACTCTTGCACTAGTTTTGCTCCCCCCACGTTGTATTTAACGGGGTATTCCCATTTTGTATAGTGATGGAATATCAGTAGAGGTCCACCCACCTGAAAGTGAAGGGGATGCATCACTGGTGTACCGGCTATGTGCGTCCTACCAACATACAAAGGAATAGGATCTGCTGCAGTACCTTTCACAGTCAGGAGTGCTACTGCGCAGGAAAGAACAGTGAAGGGGGCATATTCTGGAATCAAAGGATTGGTGAAGGTCCCAGAGGTCAGACCCCTACCGATCATAGCATGATAACATATCCTAGCTATATTCCATCAGTGTACAAGATGGGACTACCCCTTTAATGACTGTAAAGAATGGGGCCTAATGTATTAATTTCATTTATAGTCCTGTTTACCAAACCATCAGTCACTGTAAAACTGATTTATTGATTACTCCATGATTGGGATCTTGGAATCATATTCGCAATTTTTTTTCCATGCTTTGGAAAGTTTGGTTTTGAGCGAATGGTCTGGAATATCCCATAAGATGTTTCATCGTGCGAATGAGCAGCTATTGTGTATTCAATTTAATCTGAAGAAGGGATAATACATAAAATATATGGTTCAAAAAAGTTTTACTGTCCAGTGGCTTAGTCACCAAGGTCGATACATATCAAATACTGCAAAGATCTTCACGATCAGACCGCAGACCTGTCGCATTCCTGCTCCCCAAACACTGTGAATGGGTGCAGGAGCAGACCCTGCGTGATAAATGTGAATACCGATTAGAAAAATATAAAACTTCCAAAAATAGATCTGATTCAAAGTGTCCCTTATAAATAACCGTGTACAAAAAGAATGCACTATGTGAAACAGGGGCCCGGATACAGTTACTGCGGGGGCCCTCTTACTATACATGAGCCATTAAACGTCAAAGAATTAAAAGGGTTATTATTATGTAGGTCTATAAAAATATCAAAAATGCTTGTTTGGTCTTTAGAGATCACGTGAGGATTTTTGGAAGTGTAATGGACAAAGTGAATTATATACAAATAAATTATCTATTGGTTGCATCGAGTAATTAACAAAGTGCTACGTACCTAGAAGGAGAAATAAAGGGTCTGGTAAGCTGGCCATACATTCAGCCGACAGCTATCCCTGCCTACTCAAACCCACTTGTATTATGAATGGGGAGTAGGGAAAAAGCTGCCCCAGACATTTCTAGCAGCTAGGCTCCCTAAGACCAAATGATTGGGCATGTTGAAATTCAACTGCCTGATCCTCCTTTCTCCTGCAATCGAGAGAGAGACAGGAATCCTCCATACATATTTAGAGGATCATTAGTGTGTATGGCCAGCTTAAGGGGGTCAGAATACCGAAGGTGTAGCCAGCGGACAGATAAAAGGACAGGTTCATGCACTGTTGCAGTTGAGTTCATGTAAAGCTATGGTCAGCACAGGATTTATACTCTGGCTTTCTTGAGAGGCACATCACCAAGGCTAATCTTGGGCATGTCAGCCGACGGTGTGAAAGGGATCCTCTTGGACGCCACCTTTTTCCCAATGGTCTCAACCTGGAAATAAAAGGATTAAAAAATAAGAATTATTAGACCACTGGGGTCAATATCTGGTTGCAAGCCCTGATGGGTCCTCAATAGACTTCTACAAATGATTGACTGCTCAGAAAG
The DNA here is from genome assembly GCA_033119425.1 of Bufotes viridis. NCBI lineage: Eukaryota > Metazoa > Chordata > Amphibia > Anura > Bufonidae > Bufotes > Bufotes viridis. The sequence continues at coordinate 543,914,663 of CM065589.1, read as the reverse complement.
TCAGCAATGCAAAAGTACGAACAAATGAAGAATCACGCATGGTCTGAAATACTTTTCGCACACTGATCAGTATGGCACCACTGACCATCCAGAACAAACAATGCAGACCTATCGACATTTGGAGATGTCGATTTTCTTCCTTCTACAGAGAACTAGACATCTAGTTGCCTCAGTTTTGCGGCCTGCCGATTTTGTACCTTTTCCCATCTCAGTGGTCCTTTGAGCGCCACTACATGTTTTGATGTACCATTTTTAGTTCTTTTTCTCTGTATTATTAAAAATATGCACATTTGTGCTAATAAAAATCTACAGTTAAAAAACAAACGGAAAAAAAAACCTCCTGGCTATGTGTATGCCACCATTTTTCCAAAGTCCTGTAGAAATGTCCTATCCTTGTCTACAAAGTAGACAAGAATATGATACTTTTTTTTTGCTGTGCGCATCTTTTGTGGCCCCATTGAAATGAATGCGTCCTCGTCCGACCCACAAAAAAAATGTGGATCAAAAATAGGGTCGTGTGCATGCGGCATTATGTAGATGGTCAGCTTGACGTTAAAAGGGGTTATCCTGGAAATAATATTGATGACCTATCCTCAGGATAGCTCATCAAAATCAGATCGGCGGGGGTCTGACACTCAGACCCACGCTGATTAGAGGTTTGAAGAGGCCATGCACTCCGTAAAGTGTTGCGGCCTCTTCCTAGGCCATGTGGCGTCACTGTATATAAGTCACATGGTCTAGCTGCAGCTTGGCCCCAAAATGAATGGTTGTGAGCTGCAATGCCAAGTACAGCCATTATACTATGTATGGCGCTGTGCTTGGTATTCTGGGAGTCCGCAATACTCACCGGTAGGGTTGAGTGAATCAGGTTCGAAATGCTGTATCCAAACCAGATTCTTTTCAAAACTTTGTTGAGAATATCAGTTCCGTCCTACTGGAAAACGTATTGCTTCTGTGGAGCTCTTTCCGAAGTTTTAGCAAATATTGCGAGATGTACTTCGTCTCGCCTCTATCACTTCACTTCATTTATTCACATAAATTACTGTATCAAAATACGAACCTGAACCCCGATTTGTTAATGAGGCATGAACTCTAGCTCGGCGTAATATTTTAATACAGTAATTTATGCAAATAAGCAAACTGACGCGTGACAGAGGCGAGACGAAGTAAGTCTCACAATATTTGCTGAAACTTTGGAAAGACCTCCGGAGGCAATACGTTTTACAGTAGGACGGAGCCAATACTCTCAGCGTTCTTAAAAGAATCAGCTTTTGAACCTACTCACCAGCATCAGCGAGCGCTGCGGGTCCCTGAAACGGCTGATCAGCAGGGGTGCCGGGACTCTGACCACCACCGATGTGATAATAATGACCTTACACCGAGGATAGGTCATCATCATTTCCTGCATATCCCCTTTAAAATAGCCAATGGTGTTTGGTGTATGCTGAATTCATTTTACTGCAGTTCTATGATTTGACCCACAGGTGGCAGCAGACACAAAAGACGTTTGTATATCTTTCCCACTAACAGCTCAGACACACACCATGAATGCACCAGTGTTATTTTTTTGGATAATACTGTACAAGGTTTCTATTTTATGATTTAATGGTTAAGTATATATGTTGTAATCACTTTAAGTAATGGAAAAAAAAGGTTAGTTTTTTGCATGGATGACAGAGTGGAAGTTAGAACATCATTAAGGGTCAGTGTTCTGACTCGTTGGTATGAGTCATGCTGGGATTAAAGAACAGATAAGTGACCAAAGGGAACAGCCAAAATGATGTGCATATTGCAGAATGTCTGCCTGGTTACACCCATGTAACAGTCTACGCTGCCCATGGGATGAATTCCTCATGTCTCACTTTTTACATTTTTTTCTAGAAAAGCCGTGTGTAGTACGAGTTTGTAGATGGGAAATATACTATATACTATAGGAGCATTACAACACAGACACAACAAGAGTAGTAGTGACCCATTACATTAGTTTTACAGCAGAAATTTAGGTGGAGTGTACCCCTTATGACTCAAAAGGAAATGGTGGGCTATGTCTACAAGAAAGGATTGTGCTCATTTTAAAGCCGACATCATGCACTGATGATTTATGTAGCTTAAAGGGGTATTCCGATTGTTTCACGTTATCCCCTATCTACAGGATAGGGGATAACTATTAGATCGGAGGGCGTCCTACCACTGGGACCCCTACCATCACAAGAGTAGGGGCCACGTAACCGCTTCCCCGTTCACACATGTGCTCGGCTATCTCTGGAAATCCCATAGAAATTAATGAGGCATCCGCACACATGGTCGACCAGCCACTCTGTTCACTTCAAAGGGGCTAAAGGGGAACGGGTCCCCGTTCTCGTGACTGGTGGGGGTCCCTGCAGAAGGACCCCAACCAATCTAATAGTTATGCCCTATCCTGTGGATAGGGGATAACCTGAAACAACTGGAATACCCCTTTAAGGTCTCTAGAGTATTGTTGACTGAACCCACCATTTTCAGAGGGACCAACGAATAACGTAATGTGTATGGGGAGCTCCCAGCTTACCCCGCTTAGGGCAGAGTGCCGCTATGTATCAGTGTCTCCAGCTATGGCAGGCCCAGATCATTCTTACAGTACGTCTACATCCATTTACCTAAATGTATAACTGGCTGCAACTTTTCCTGGCAATACTGGCTGTAAAGGTGAAGCTGACGTTAACGGAAATCTGTCACTTCATACCTTCATATAAATCCTTCTGACATAGTAGACATGCACTTGTCAGCACATTCTAATGTTCTTGCTCCCATCTCAATCAATTCCCCCAATTTGGATCAATCAGCCTTTTAAAAATATGCAAATTAGCCCCTTTGGTGCAACGAGGGTGATGCACTTGCACACAAGGCTCCGCCCATCTTCTTTTCCGGCTGTGCCCCCACCAGGTTTGTCTGGCAGGGCCAAGCAGAGAAGAGGCACCCAAGCCTGGCCCTGAAGTCTCACGGCATCGCGTTTGGTGCCCGTGCTGTACACGGCTGGAGTTCGCCAGGCAGATTAGAACGTGACAAGTGCATATCTGCCATGTCAGTTGGATTTATATGAAGGTATGAGGTGACTGACTCCCTTTAAAAGGGGCTCTCTGGGAATTAAAAAAAAATAAAAAGTTACTGAAAATATTTAAATATTACTTTAATTATAAATACATTATGTAAGTATTTTTATTTTATTAATTCTCGGAGAACCCCTTTAATGGTTTTGTCATCTCAATATAGGTTCGATTGCAGCCTGTAACCTGACTGCACACATTTTTGGGGGCTATAAGAAAACCCAATGGCATCGATTGTTCCTGTGATGGTCATTTATCTTATGGTAAATAATGCAATCCCATCGATATACCTGAAATCCAATGTTCTGCAGCTCCCCATGAAGGTCATCTAGAACCCGGCGGCCATCAAATATGAATGCAGGCTTTAACATCTTAGAATGAATGCGATTGAAATCCAATTCCTACCATGAGAGAAAAATGGCTGTCATTTTCATAGAGACGAGGCGTTAAACCAATAAGCTATGTGACGTATGTGCCAATCCCAACTGCATGTTACTATAAGATCAGGAATTTACATTTCTTTTCTCACCTTGAACATGTCCCATTCTGTGCAGATGACCATAGCATGAGCTCCTTCACAGGCCTCGTATGGGTCTGTGGAAATGTGGACCAGCTTCTCCACTGGGGAGGGGGGAAAATACATTCATATTAATGCTCAATAGCCATGTTAACAAAAATCGACACAAATCTGGAAACAATTCAGTGTAATGTCCCACGTAGTGATCAAATGTACTAATGATGTCAGGAAGGGGACCGAAAAGATCAAAGCTCTTCAAAGACCGAAAATAAACAGCAATCAGCGCAGTGGTAATGTCTCCCATATGCATGGCTCCTGTCTCCAAGAATCACCTACCTCTGTCATCAGCGGCCACTCCTGGCTGGGATAAGTCCATGACTATCTGTTCTCTTGGTACCTTGGGATCATATATGTGCAGCTTGGCACCTTCATCCATTAGGTATTTACTAATGTAGATGCTGGAGGACTCTCTGTGGAAGATGAAAGGTACGGCTTCAGGTAATGGGCAATTCCTAGGACACAAGCTGGATCCAGTCTTTGTGTAGACCAGGGATGGCTAACCCTATCATCTACAACTCCTATCATCCCCAGACTGCCAACAGCTATCAGCAGGGCATTGTGGGGGGTTGTAGTTTTACAACAGCTGGAGAGCCGCAGGTTGGCCACGCCTGGTGTAGACCAAAATAAAGGGCTCTCTCCACCCAATGCAAAATTAGATTTTCAATATCTCGTCAATATCGGTGGGCAACTGACCTCAAAAACCAATATTCTGAACCAATATCAAATAGGTCAAGTGATGGCAACGGATACATCAGTCTCAGTACAGACTCAAATGTAGGTGTCACATTGGCATGGACAGGTATACAGTATCAGACACCACAAGAGTATATTAGCAGATGTAGAGGCAGATAGTAGCAGCTACAACATGGTGGTCATCTTCTGGATGGGTACAGCATTGGCTACACAGACAATCCCGACAGATTTGTAAATCTCGCACTGCATTAGCATCAGGAGCCTCAATTACCTTGTGTCACCGGTGTCCTTCTTGAATGCAAAACCTAGAACAGCAATTTTTTTGTCTGCTACAGTGTTGAAGAGGGAATCGATGATCCTTGAGGTAAACCTACGTCTCTGATAGTCATTCATGTCAATGACCTGGAATGAGAACAATTGTGAAGTAGGTTGTAGTGTAGATAGTAATGTGTGAAAGATCTTTGTCCATCATGGCGATCAGGAGGACAATACCTAGAGATCAGGATACATATGATGACAAATCGCTGCAGGTCTCGGAAAAATGAGCCAAATGTGAATGTTCTGTAACTTCCCACAATCCCATTTTATTATCCTGTATTAAGCCTCATCCACACGACGGTCTGCAAAACATGGATGTGGTCCATGTGCCGTCCACATTTTTTTGCAGACCCATTGATTTCAATGAGTCCGTGGTCTGCATTTAGTGGACAACAATGGACATACAGATGCAGAAACTACATGATTAGTGTGCTTTCTGCATCCATATAAACCAGGGGTGAACAACCTTTTCTGGTTGGGGGCCACATTGTCAGCCTGAACAAGTTCCAAGGGCCGAAAATAAAACTTAAAGCGAACCTGTCATCTGCTTTTTACCTCTTAAGCTGTTAACTGTACCTTATAGATCATTGTAACCTTGTTTCCAAACAGGTGTTCTTCGTTTTTCTGGGGTTTATATTACTGAAAAAATCACTTTATAATCTGCTCTGCTGCGTCTGAAGTCACCAGACAAGTCAGGAGGCAGACCCTCCTTGACTGCTGGATGCGACTCCGCCCTAACCCCGCCTCTCATCCCTATGATTGACACTAGCTCTTCTGCCCGGGACCGCGCTGGTCTCGCGGCGCATGCGCCGTCTGCCTTCATAGCAGCGCGATCCCGAGCCTCGCGCTGAGTGAAGCGCGATCCTTGCTAGATCGCGCTACGCACTCTCTCCTCTCTAGCCGGGCCGCTGGTGAAATGCAGATCACTCAGCGCGAGGCTCGGGATCGCGCTGCTATGAAGGCAGACGGCGCATGCGCCGCCGAGACCAGCGCGGTCCCGGGCAGAAGAGCTAGTGTCAATCATAGGGATGAGAGGCGGTTAGGGCGGGGAGTCGATCCAGCAGTCAAGAGGGTCTGCCTCTGACTTGTCTGGTGACTTCAGGCGCAGCAGAGCAGGAGATTATAAAGTGATTTTTTCAGGAATATAAACCCCAGAAAAACGAAGAACACCTGTTTGGAAACAAGGTTACAATGATCTATAAGGTACAGTTAACAGCTTAAGAGGTAAAAAGCAGGTGACAGGTTCGCTTTAAAGTAGGTATTACCAACTGAAATAATGGTGTATTGAACATACAGTATATAACATTAATGTCTGGTTACACTTTTAGTACTCCCATCTAATGGGAAAATACATGAAAGATACATGTGAGCAAACACAAGACATAGACATACATGTCTGTTACCAGATGGTTGGGGGCCGCAAAGAATGGTATCGAGGGCCGCATGTGGCCCCCGGGCCGCAGGTTGTGCACCCCTGACATAAACGTTGCACAAAGAGATAGAACATGTCCTATACTTGGTTAACTCAAATTTTTGCATGTAATTTGGCGACTCAAGGTACTTCAATAATTAACTACAATAAAGATGTCGCTAAAAAGTAACTTATTAAATATGTATTAAAAAAAAAATTGTGCGGAAAATTTTATAAGATTTAGATTGATTGTTGAGGGACAGAGGCACTACACCACGGGGGGCAGCCTGGCAGCGTGTGGGCACCGCTATCCCCCTAGGGACAAACAATGAGGTGGGTAGAGGAGGAATGAATGAACTCTTCTGTCGGCTACGTGTATCTGGACATCAGTCTGATGCTGATACTACACTAGTCTCACACACTTTGCCTTTACCAGACGTTCACCTCCTATGGATTCTACCCCATCAATAGTAAAGTGCTGGCTATGAGCACATGAATCTCGCCGTCTCAACTGCTGACTGCTTTTATGTTAGTGCACTCAACGTGTTTCTGAGGCTTCTCTTTTTCTTAAGCCTCGTCATCAGGAGCGCTATTAAACAAACAGACAGACATATACATAAGCTGCACGCTGTAAGTCTCACACGTGCAGCACAAAGACACATAGCCTGCGGCACTGGGGCGGCCGTCCTATACTTGGCTGCAAAACGTGGACAATGGACCCAATGGATTCAATGGGTCTGCAAATAATATGTGGATGCAGCACGGACCGCATTCGTATTTTGCAGAAACGCAATTTGTGGACAGCCAAATACACTTGGCTCAGTATTTTGTAAGAACATGGCCAGTAGATAGCAACAGCTGATCCATGTGCATTGTATTCCATTGGCACAGAAGGACATTGAATGACCAAACCTGGTCCATCTTTTGTGCATGATAATCAAGTCAGAATGATCCGTATCAATACCAGGACTCCAATCAAAAGTGGCTAACGCACATGGCATGTGGCCAACATACAAGACAATTTGTTTGCGCAATTTATAGTCAAGGACTATAAAACTGCTGAATGTTAATAGAAGCTGCTGGCTCAAAGCCACGGGAGATCCATACCTGCTGCCAGTATTTAGCAACTTCGTGCAAATTTAAAACTTCACACAAATAAACCAAATTCAGGACGTCTTTCTGGAAGCAGCTACCACCAAAACCTAGACGGAAAAAAAGAAATATTACACAAGTTTATGCAGAGAGCAATATTACAATTCATTACAGTATTCTAAGTCTTTTAAATTAAAGGGGTATTCTAGGATTTAAGAAGTTGTCCAGGTTTTGCTTCCCTTTGTGGGAAGCAGCGTGTTGTCCCAGTTGAAATATAAAAAAAAAATAAAAAAGAAATAAAAATAAAGAACCCATGCGCTTTAGCTCCCCACTGTCCTGTAAACTTCCAGACGGATGCAGTCAATGACTGGCCTCCGCGGTGAGGTGTTCCAGCAGCAGATGACCAAGCAGAGATATGCTGATTGCAGATATGTCACCGCTGAGGCCAGTCATTGACTTCAGCGGTACTTGACTTCATCCGTCTGGAGGTTTACAGGATGGGGATTGGAAGATCACTGAATGGAGCATCATTTTTTTTTTTTTAACAACTACAACACATTATCACCCACACTGGACAATCCCTTTAAATATTGATGGCCTAACTTCTTCCTCAGCATGTAGTGTCACGTCCATTGGTTAGATTAATAAAATACAAGTTATACAGAATCTTTTCCCACAAAATGATATAAGAGTCCGCCCAGCTCCTCCTGTCCTATATGCAAGTCTAAGGGTGGTCTTCAGCTCTCCTGAATGAAGCTGATGGTATGCTGGGAGGTGTGCGGAGGGGTCACAGTACATGGCCTGTCAGTCTCTAGGATGTGCTAAGTTTTCTATAACTGGAAGTATTCTTTAAAATTATCACAATAGCGTAAGGTGACCGTACAAGCGACACCTGAGACAACTACTTCATACTAGAATTTCTAAGCTTCAACATGCTTCACAACACCACAATAAGATCATACCATATAGACGTTCTTAAGATCATATTTACTGACCAGAAAACCTATTGTACAGAACCGCTCATAACATACAGACGTTCTTAGGATGATATTTACCGACGCTGGCTTTAAGGAACTTGTTTCCAATTCTCTGGTCCATTCCAATAGCTCTGGCCACTTCTTCTACATCAGCGCCAGTTGCTTCACATAAGGCACTGATGGAGTTAATACTGCTAATCCTCTGAGCAAGGAACGCATTAGCAGCCTAAAAATAAAAAAAGCAAGAAGTAAGGTAGGAACATGACGGCACATAGGTCTACATGATGCTCCTACACTATTCTCATGTACTTCTGAACACCTACCAGTTTAGAAAGCTCAGAAGACCAAGTGTTGGTGGTTATAATCTTCTCGGAAGGAACCCAGTGTTCATATACAGCACACAGAGCACGCACGGCCTTCTGTCCCTCAGGGGTCTCATCTCCTCCGATTAGGACCCTGTCGGGGTTTTTAAGATCCTTAATAGCTGTACCTTCCGCAAGGAACTCTGGATTAGACAGCACCTTGGGTGGAGAGAGGATCAAACAATTGGTACAGAGAACATGCAAGGATTCTTGCAATTTTGCAACCTTTTTTATTTTATTATCTCCATAGTTACAGACTACAAACAAACCCTGAGTGTAGTCTGAACCCTTTGTAATATATCATACTACTCGTACACATGAGATCAAAATCAGTGTGATCCATGGGTTATCACATCTATAGGGACTGTCGTAAGGGTACTCAAAGGAAACGAGGATTTCAACATGCTAAATTAATTAGCAGCTTCCTCTCCATTATTGAATTAAACATGGACGCTCAGGTCTTCTGACCATGTCCAGTCCTTGCTCATGTGTTAGTTGACCAAGATATGGACAAGGTTGCTAGCCTCTGTTTTCAGTCAGTGAATAGAAACATATAGGTACCTGGAGATTGAGATTGGGTTTTGTGTTGGCATCAAAGATCCGGCGGATGCTCTCCGCAGCCCTCACCGGCACCGTGCTCTTCTCAGTCACAATCTTGTATCCATTTGAGTTCTGCACAATCCTTCGGGCGCATGCTTCAATGTATTTAAGATCTGCAGCTCGACCTTTTCCCATACCATATGTTTTTGTCGGGGTGTTAACCTGCCCAAGGAGAGATGATTGTGAAGATCAAATCTAAATTAGCAAACGCCGAATTTAGAAGAAAATGGCTTTAGCAATTTACAGGGGAACATGTCTGATGGGATTCTTACATATATTAGTTCTCCTGCAGACCATCTGCCTTTAGCTATGGCCTTGTCTGTGGAGATATTGCTACAGGGCAGCCGGACATACAGAGCTGTGAAGCGGATCGCTGGGCTTTTAGGCTAGGTTCACACGACGACATTTGCGACAAATAGGGCACAACTTAGCTGCAACATTTGTCGCGCGACAATTTTTATAATGGGAGTCTATGGTGTCGCATTGCGACATGCTGCGACAGTCGCAGAAAAACCCATCTTGAATGGATTTTTTGCGACTGTCGCATCGCAGTCGCAGCATGTTGCATGTCGCAATGCGACACCATAGACTCCCGTGATAAAAATTGTCGCGCGACAAAATGTCGTCGTGTGAACGTAGCACTTAGAGTCTGTCCTCATCTATATAAAATGTTGAAGAACCACCGTGCACGCTGCTGTACAGTACAGACTAACATCAGGCTATATGCTCTGGGCTTTTTATGCACCATGGATAACCCTTATACTATTAGTCTGATTGGAGAACCCAAACAACTCTTTCAATATGTTCCTTGTTAAAAAGTCAGAGCTGGGTTGACTGGGTGAAGCGAGCAGAAGCGTGCGTACTGGTGGCGGTATATGGATTTATGTGTCAGCATCATGGATGTGCCTTCTTCCTAATCCAAGAACCACACACAGTGACGCACCCCTTGTTTTAGATTAGGGCAGAGCCCCATTACATAAGACAACTTACAGAAATGAACACGAGATCAGCCTCTTGTATTGCTCCATCGATGTCCGTGGAGTAAAACAGATTCTTGCCTCGGCAGGACTCGACCACCTCTTTCAGTCCGGGCTGCACATAATAGACAAATTCCATCAAAATCGCATCATACACAAACATGACAAAGAACAGAAGCAGGCAGCAAAACGTGCTGAAGGGAGGTCAGTGGAGGGACCTGGTTGAAAGGTCATTCAGGCAAATATTTAGGAGGGACATTTGCAAATCTGGTACGCCAGTCTATTGGTGGAAAACGTGGCAAGTGCTTTTGCACGGGTGATTTTGAACAAAACCTTGCAACTTTTTGTGAGCTGCACCTCCCTGCTCTACTTTCAGAAGTGGATTGAGAAGCTGGTCAGGTTTCCAGAGTAGATCACTTTTAAGTCACATTTACAAAGTGCACATTTCTCAAAAGTCGCTACTCCGTGCGTTGCACTTGCGCCGAATTTATAAAAAAAAAAAAAAAAAGTAAGCCATGTTCATAAAGTCGGTGCAGGTGAGCAAAGCAAAACCAATCTAAAAATGACTCCGAATACAACTACAATGATAAATTCTCCACTAAAACTACATACAGAGACCATGGAGTGCAGAGGGGGTGAGGCAACAGCCTCTGTTACCCCCAGGAACTGATTCAGGGGTGACCTGTATGAAGATCTAAAGGGTGTCATATTCAAGGATAAAGAACATGAGTGCACATACATGAGATGTTCTGTGCCTGAGCCAGAAAATGGCGATGACAGAGTTCTGCGCCGATCTGGACAGATAAACCCAGCATGCAGCATATTTTACGTCATCACTGATGCCACCGGACACAAAGCTGCTCCAGTAGGAAACTAGGAGATCAGTTTTGTCATCCGTTTTACTCTGGCACTTTTGTACTATGGAGGGAGAGCTGGATGTCTGAAGGGTAGAAGAGATGTAGTAGATGCATATATATGTGACTTTTACTAAATGCATGCACCATTAATACCACAGCAATTGTATAGATGACCTTTTCTCTCCCCCCCCCCCATTTCTGACTATACAATTAACCCATTGTGCTGCTGTCTGCTCGCAACGTGAAGTCTCTTTTACAGGGAGGAGATTCACTTCCTGTATTCTCCCTTTACGTGAGCTCACAAGTGCCAGCTCAGCAGTGGAAGCCGTGTACGCCTGCCCCTAGAGGTCAGTGTGAAAACTGCAAGCTATTATACACAAGCTCTCTTGGTTGGCATGCAATAAAGAGTTCTTAAATTCGCATATTAAAGCCTCATGTACATAAGCAAGTTGAATTGCAAACTTTTTGGGGATTTTTTTAGCTAAATTTGCATTTTCCCTAAAGGTTCCCATACCTTTATATCCAAACCTGCTGAATTCCGCCTATCCTAACTGTATTTAGGGGCGCTGACTCTTCCCCTGTGGTAAGGAGAAGAAGGGTCGCTCATTTTGAATTTCAACATGTCCAATCCTTTGTCATTTCGGGAGGCAAGTCGCTGCTAGAGGTGTCTGGTATGGATTTTACCCCTCACCACATTGGAAAAACACATGCATGCTCGACTGAACCGAGCATATGGGTGTATGGGGAGGAAATGCTTATTCAGCCAACAGCTATTGAAGAGGTATGGCGAGCTCTAGTGCTCATGACCCGGGTTATGGACAGTCCTAGTGTCCATAGCTATGTTAATCATTATTGCAGCACATTTCCTGCAGTCACGATTAGTCAGCACTAAGAACGGCATGGCGCTGTTACAGCGTAGCGAGTAGGATATAGGTCAGGACAGAATCAGTTCATTTCTCTCTTTATGGTCCACCCATATCAGGTACGGTGCAGATTTTCTGTTGCTGAATTGCATGCAGAATATTTGCAGGGTTTTAGAGAACTAGTGAAATTATTTTACTTAATCTTATCCACACTGGGCATAAAAATTGCGCAGTGGAAACTGACTAGTGGTGCAGATTTTAAAAAGGTTTTTTTGGGATTTTTATAATCGATGGCGTACCCTCCAGATAGGCCATCAATATCTCATTGGCGGGGGATCTGACACCCTGCACCCCGCCGATCATCTGTTCCTGATCCATCAGTGGACACAGCTGGTAACTGCAGCATTGCCCCCATTCAAGTGAATGGGAGCAGTACTGCAGTTACCAGATCTGTCTGCTACACAATGAGCGGGGCTGTGCAATTCTGTCACTGACTTCCAGTACAGGAGCTACAGGTTAACAAAAGATTGACAGGGGATGTGGGAGTTAGACCCCCACCAATTAGATATTAATGGCTTATCCTAAGGATAGGGCATCAATATTAAAAGCCCAGATAGTCACATATTTGGACTTCAAATAGTAGGTTTTCAGTTGTCTAGTGTGGTCCTTTTGCCTTTCCCCCCCTGAACATACCTTTGGTAAGAAGCTTAACACTGGACATAACTGAAGACCCACTGCACCGAAACCTATGAGGTGACCCCACCATCAGACCCACATGTGCCTGTCGCCCACTAAAGTCTGTGATCTCTGATCATCATCATCAAGTTCCAGAATGGAAGGGCCCCGTAAATGAAAACCTTGAAGTATACCATATACACACACAATAGTGGAAAAACAGGAAACTATAAAAACAAGTGATAAAGTTCACCCAGTGAAAATGTCACAGACGCCTCCACCTGAAGCATACACAGCATGTACAGACCGAAAGTCAATGTGTGCCGGGCACTGCTGTATGCACATACATATCCAACATAGGACACAAGCAAGAGGCGAGCCCTTACCTCATAAATGGGGAGGGTGTCTGAATTCCAGGCATTTATTCGAGTCTCGTTAATGTCCACCACAGTCACCTTGATATCGGGACACATATGAGCGATGACGCTGCATGTCGGACCCCCCACGTATCCGGCACCGATGCAGCAGATCTTCTTAATTTGAAACATTGTGATCCTGCAAAAAAAAAGCCATTGACATGGCATTCTTATTATAAAGTAATGTACAAGAACATGTAGTATGGTGACGGAACAGAGACATCACTCAGGCCCTGCCGCGTCCCAAAATCCAGCCTGACCAACAAAGCCAGAGGCAGGCAGTATTATTTTTACCATTATGGCCACCATTATTTTGTCCATTTACGATGCCGCTCATACGATAGTGACGGGCATTATACACATACAGAATGCCCATAGCACAAGGCTGGCCATACAAATTAATGTCAGCCAAACCCCCATTGAATCGTGTATAGAGTCCTCCTGACTCTCCCCTGACAGCAGATGTTGGGGCACAGAATAAATGGGCAATTGGGTATCAACATGCCTGATCCTTTTGTTCTCAAGGAAGACTATCTGCTTGCAGAAGTTTCTGGCAGCGGCTTACTCTATTAAAAACACGTGCCGAGTTCAGGAGGAACAGATGTCAGGAGAACGAGCGGTCGGAAGTGTTTGGCCGTAAAATAATATACAGCCAGCGCTGCGCATATAATCAGGAATACATCCAGGAAGGATAGTCAGACCAAGTCATGTTCTAATCCTGAATTCTACTTCCAAAAAGCCGGTATTCCATTCACTTGATTTCTATAGGCAACTTCACCTCCAGATGAATTCCTTAGGTCCTGAAGCCATATAATCTCTTTAGAGGAAAGCAATGACACAAGACTAAGCCTGCATGCCCACAAACGTTTGTGTTTTGGGGTGCACAAATTGCGGATCCGCCGAAAATACGTCCATATGGCATCCTTTTTTTTTTGCGGGTCCATTGTAACAATGACTATCCTTGTCCACAAAGCAGACTAGAATAGGACATGCTCTATTTTTTTTGCGGGGCCACGAAACGGAGTGCTGTCCACATCTTTTGCGGCCCCACTGAAGTGAATGGATCCGCACCCGAGCCGCAAAAAATGCGGCTCGGATGTGTAACCAAACAACATTCGTGTGCATGTAGGCTAATAGTGAAGCACCGGTAGCTCAAGATTAAGAACAAGCAGGATTTATCATACTCACAAGTAAAAGCAATATCAGCGCATATCAAATTAAAAAGAGCGAAACTCGAGTTGGGCAGTTCCCAAAACTTTATTTGACATGTGCGGATATTTTACTTTGTGAGTGTAATAAATCTTGCTCGTTCTTATAGGGAATCTGCCACCTCCAACAATACCCCCCCAAACTGGAGTAAGGCTGCTGTCGCATCACCGTTTGGATCCATTATTTTGAGCATCAGTTTGTGTCAGTCCCGTCAGAGATCAGTTATTTTTGATGGGAGAAAGTCCTGCATGCAGTACTTTTTTTCCGTCTAAAATAACATCTTAGGCCCCATTCACACATCCGTGGTGTGTTGCGGATCCGCAACACACCATGCCGGCACTCCTCATAGAGATGCCTATTCTTGTCCGCAGGCTGCAGATAAGAATAGGACATGCTCTATCTTTTGCGGAGCTACGGTTGGATGTTTCAGGGCCGAATCCCGGAAGTTCAGGACCGCGGCTCCGCAAATGCGGAAGCGGAGAGCACATAGTGTGCTCTCCGCATCACGTCCGGCCCCATTCACAATTAATGGGCCCGCATCTATTCCGCAGAGTTGCGGAATAGATGCGGACATGTGAATGGGGCCTTAGACGGAAGCAGCTCAAATGGATGCTAAATGTGCAAGAACGGAAAAATAACAGTGATGTGAACTCCCCTTATTCTAGTTGGGGAGGGGGGGGGTGTTTCAGCTGACAGATTCCCTTTAGGCTGGGGCTACACGGCGACAGCTGTCACACAACAATTTTTATAATGATAACATTATTAACATTATAGGTGCGACACATGTCGCAATGTAATTGTACTCTTTTTGTCGTGCGACACATGTCGCGGTGTAGCCCTAGCCTTAATCTTCCGGTGTTTCACTATTAGTCTTGTGTCATTGCATTCCTCTAAAGGGACTTCATGGCTTCAGGACCTACAGAATCCATCTGGAGGTGAAGTCACCTATAGCAACGGAGTAGTTGGTTAATGGCATAATAAAATAAAAAAAAAAAACTTGAGGTTTCCTGATTTTTTGAAGTGGATTCCAGGACTGGCAAATGGATTGGTCTAACTACCATTTTTGGAATTATCTTCATGATTACATGAGCAGTGCTGGTTGTATTTTATTGGGTTTTTTGGGAAAGAGACCCACGTCTGTTTTGCTGCTCTCACTTGGATACTGGCTTTTGTAAGGCCTCTTTCTTATATATTAGGAAGTAATACATAGCCAGAGCGAAGTTCAACAAGATCAAATCTCTGTGGGGTTTTACAAACTGTGAAAGGCTTCCTCAGCTCTGCTACATCTGCACTGACATCGACGTTAGCGGTACTAAGCAATGTAATTGACATCTTCTAAATAACCTCATACGGTTCATTAATCCTATCATGAATGCAATCCTAGAGGAGACGCCTGTACTGGCTTCAAAGACCCCATGCTGCCCAGTACTCAATACTCTCAGAGACCCTCGAAGAGTAATCTGCCCCCCAGACTGGTGTATACATTACGCTCGCCACCATCTGATTCACCGTGTGGGTTCAGCAGAAGGAAACGTACGTCATAAGAAGGAGGGGGGCCCTGGGGAACACTCAGGGGGTTGAGTAATCAGTATTCGCTGATGTATTACATATGGTGGGCTAGAATATGGAAGTGAAGGCCTCCTAATACCGAGCAGTCACCTAGGGATGAATGAAAGCTGATACAATCCAGGCCATCGATGGGGGGGGTTGGGGGGAGACATATGCCCCCTTAGGAACCCCCTGATGCGTCAGTGGCTTCAGATGTGAAGCGGGTAAAACGTGTACGCTAAATACAATGGGGGGCTGACTGCTCAGTCCAATCCAATCTATCCCCACAAACTCCATGTCATTCCCTATTTCTTAGTTATATCTCCTTCTGGGAAAGCTGGGTGCCAACTAACATTAGACGTGTCAGAGGCCGAATAATAAATCTTATCCCCGGGGGTGCACCACCAATAAGGCCAGGTGAGGCGATCACCTCAGGGAGTACCAGGTATGGGCAAGAGGGGGGCAGCAGAAGGGCCATGGGCAATGATAGCTGTCATTGTAGGTTAAGAAATTGGTATGGGGAGGGGGAGGCCCGTTTTAGTTTTTGCCTCAGGCAGCAGAAAGGCTAGGTGCACCCCTGCTTATCCCGTATCTAAAGGCTGTATTATACCCACAGATTATCTGACCAATGTCTGTCCAATCAGACCAATAGTCGGTGTGCATAACAAAAGATCTGTGCGTGTAAACGGCCATCTGACCAACGACTGGTCAGAAATCTGTCGGTGTAATACAGCCCTAAGAAAGCTGATGGGGACACGCCAAGTCTCATCCAGCTTTCCCAGCGACAGATATAACAGCCGAAACAACCTACACTTACAGCAAAGTAATAAATCTGTGTACAAGTACAATCAACTAGTGTCCGGTATCCCCACTACTAAGATGGGACAGCCATAAATGAGACCATGAACACAGCCGTATTCAGGAGACCCCCAGACTCGTCTCTGCAGGTAGTCAATGGATCCTTTCATCTGCTCTCTGAATAGGGAGCATTCAATGCAATATTAGGACCTCATCCAGCGTAATCGTCACCAGACGAGGGTACGGACACAGTCCCAGCACACTGTGGGGGCTACATGGATCAGAACATTGGAGAACTACTAGTCACAGCATTGCCCGCCACATCTTGTCTTCATATAGTCAAGGTTGTAGAAGTTTATATGTGACATTAGAGAGCGTGCCTCATGACTACCCCCTCCATAGTCTATGGTGACCCTACGTGGGCGATGAGACATGATCCAGCAGGCCAGCACTTTGATCCTGAATGGGTTGCATCAGATCATACCTGGCAGGTATCTGTGGTCAGGGTCAGGGTCAGATCAGTGGGCACAGGGGTAAGAGCGCCCGCCGGGTGATAGCTGCACAGCAGAGGAGGGCAGTACTTACCTCCATGTCTATATACTCCGCTATATGGGAGGAAAAATGATTAATCCCATAACACGATACATAATAAAGCAGGTTATAGACATCTATTGACTTTTTAACCAATTTGTAACCTGAAGAGGTCGGAGATGCTCTACAGATGCCTGCGCCCCTTCCACTTCTAGTTCAGGGATGTGACGGAGGGGTCTGACTTCAGGAAACCAAAATCGGATACAAAAAGGGCGTAAATCTGCCCGAGGATCCACTAATTCCATTCTGTCTAGGCTGGTGGAAATATCTTCCGGAGATAAGCAGCGCCAGAGGTTTTGGCTTAGAACGTGTAATGACCATGTTACAACAGGAACATAATGAGAATTGTTAGGACGTGTTCACACAACAGATTTTTGACACGGATTTCATTGCAGAAATCTGCGCTAAAACCAGCTCCAATTCTTTTCAATAGGAGGTTGAGCCCCAACTCATGCGGTTAAGGACTTTCCACGTGTGGTTTTCCAGTCCACGCCAGGAACATTCTTGATGCAGGTACCTTGGAAAGCCGTGTTGGGAACCTGCTCACGGTTTAGTTGTGTGAACATACCATTACTGACGCTCATTTATAGTCCTCACCTCGGCCACCTTCATCACTTCGACAATCCTTTGAGGCAGCAGGGGGCTCAACCCCCCCAATGCCTCAACCTAGCCCCTTTGCACAATAAAATCACTCATTGCCCATAGCCCTTCTGCTGCCCCCCTTTTGCCCCTACCTGAGGCGATCGCCTCACCTGGCCTCAGAGGTGGTGCACCCTTGCTACCACCACAGCCTGGTACACAAGGTCCTGATGCCACCATGATTCCAACTGGAATTGAATTGATTTGAGTGGCCTGGTCTGGGGTCTTCTCTCCGAGGTCTGGTCAGGTTTTAGAGGTCCTGTCCGGGGTTATTTGGCCCAGGATTTGAATGAGTTTAGAAGCCTAGGATATTAATAAGGTTAGGGTTCTGGGTCCTCATTCATTTTGGGTTCTGGACTGAATTAATCTGGGGGTCTGAGGTTTTACCTCCTTAAAAACGATGTCCATTTATCAGCAGCCAAAATATTAACAAGAAGATGCCCTTACTGGTCTACAGCTTGGACCTTCACACAGGTAAGTGGCTCCTTACCAACTTCCCCTGACCTTAGGTACCAGGTCCCTGATCTGAGCATGTTTCACAGAGTGAAGGACCCTGTAAGTCCCCATTTCCTGCTCCTCAAGTCATCTCCATGTGAAAGTGATCAGCTAATATGGATTCAATTAGAGGAGCCTCCGGGATGAAAGTCCCCGGGTCACCCTCAGTACATCCAGCACCATGTAGCAGAGCCGGAGGGGTCTGCGGCTGGGCAGCCGGGTGTCCTATGTACCCAGCACAGCGCACACTTACCTGGAGACACAGAAGAGTCCGGAGGGGGCAAATCTCACCTAGTGCTGGAGCCCAGGGACTGGAGGAAATGCATATACCCCCGGCAGGTCCTCCCACAGGGGGAGGAGAGAGGCTGGAGGCAGGACCGGGGCTGAGGGAGGAGAGGGGCTGGAGGCAGGACCGGGGCTGAGGGAGGAGAGGGGCTGGAGGCAGGACCGGGGCTGAGGGAGGAGAGGGGCTGGAGGCAGGACCGGGGCTGAGGGAGGAGAGGGGCTGGAGGCAGGACCGGGGCTGTGCGGCGGGAGGAGAGGGGCTGGAGGCAGGACCGGGACTGAGGGAGGGAGGAGAGGGGCTGGAGGCAGGACCGGGGCTGGCGGAAGAGAGCTGGAGCAGGACCTGTGCGGAGGAGAGGGGCTGGAGGCAGGACCGGGGCTGTGCGGCGGGAGGAGAGGGGCTGGAGGCAGGACCGGGACTGAGGGAGGAGAGGGGCTGGAGGCAGGACCCGGGGAGGCTGGGGTGCCGGGGAGGCTGGGTGCTCTGCACTGAGGCTGAAGAAGGGGGTTGTCGGTGCAGGAGAAGATGGAGAGGAGCGACCTACTGATGAATGGCCGGGATCTGAAGGGGCACAGAGAGCTCTTGCTCCGGATGTAGATGTCAGATCCCTCCCATACATTGCACGGAGCAGGTCACACACAGGCAGCAGGGCCGGTGACAGACTGCAAGCTCCTGGGGCGAGTGCGTTATAGGCTGCAGGATAAATGACGAGGAGACACAATCAGAGGAGCCGTGCTAAACAAATATGTAGATGGCATTTTTCTATTCATTTTCCCCTGTAGAAAATGCCTGAAAAATGCAATCGCTTTAAAATGCTGGTAACACAGCCTGCGTTCACAAAAATTAGAAAAAAGCACCACTAAAAAAAGCAACGCCAAAAATGCCGTCTGCCCTGCATTTGGTATTTTCCATAGAATTCCTCTTAACTTCTGGAGTGGCTGTATATTTTCAGCAAAAAAGGCAACAAAAACACAGGTACAGAAAGTGCTGAAAAATACCGCAACATACCTGTGTGTGAATCCACCCTGTAAGGCCTCATGCACACAACCGTATGTATTTTGCAGTCCGCAAAAAATATGGATGACGTCCGTGCGCATTCCCTATCTTGCGGAACGGAACAGCTGGCTCCTAATAGAACAGTCCTATCCTTGTCCTTGATGCGGACAATAATAGGACATGTTCTATTTTTTGCGTAACAGAAATATGGAAACGGAATGCACACGGAGTAACCTCGTATTTTTTTTGCAGACCCATTGAAGTGAATGGTTCCTCATACGGTCCACAAAAAAACCCGTAACGGACACAGAAAGAAAATACATTTGTGTGCATGAGCCCTAAGGCCTCTTTCACACGAGCGAGTTTTCAGCGCAGGCGCAATGCATTCACATCACGCATTGCACCCACGCAGAAAACTCACTCGTGTGAAAGGGGCCTAAGGCTGCCCTCGCACGCTGTGGGTTTTGTTCCAGAATTTTCCAGGACTAAAAATCTGTTCCATTCACATGAACGTGCAGAAATCCATGTGTGCGCCGCCCCATCTAAACGGATGGAACTGGTTTTTAGTGACAGAAAATTCTACTACAAAATCCGCAGTGTAAAAGGGTTATGTAACCCCTAAAATGCCTCCCCATACTCCCGGTCCCTCACAGAGGTTGTACTTACCTGCTTCCCCGTCGCGCAGATGACAAGATTCTCAGGGCACCCAATAGCAGGCCGCAGCAGGAACAAGCCTCTAGTATCACCCGCGATGCTAGGGAGGCTCATTCCCATTGCATCCTGCAATTGGCTGCCCCTGACGCCAGATGTTTTCATCCGCACAGCGGCGGCCGTAGGAAGCGACGCAGGTACTGGGGAGCCAGGTAAGTACAACCTCTGTGAGGGACCCGGGAGTATGGGGAGGCATTTTAGTGGTTGGATAACTCCTTTAACCCTTTCAGGACTGGGCCTTTTTTTATTTTTGCGTTTTTGTTTTGCGCTCCCTGCCTTCCCAGAGCCATAACTTTTTATTTGTCTGTTCACATAGCTGTATGAAGGCTTGTTTTTTGCAGGACAAGTTGTCCTTTTCAATGCCACTATCCACTATTTAATAGTGCATATGATGTAAAAAAAAAAAAAAAAAGCGATTTCACCACAGTTTTACAGGTTTTTTAATTACGACGTTCGATATACGATAAAACTGACCGGTTATTTTTATTCTACAGGTCAGTACGGATCCGGCGATACCTTATATGTATAGGTTTTCTTGGGTTTTGATAGTGATAAAAAAATGAATGTCAAATTTGTATTTATGTGTACGGAGCTGTATGGGGGCTCTGAACTTTTCATTGATACCATTCTGGGGTATGTATGACTTTTTGATCACTTTTTATTTAATTTTTTGTAGAAAATGAAGCGACCAAAAACAGCGAATCGGCCATTTGGACTCTTTTCTGTTTTGCTGTTTTTCCGTATGGGGAATATATTTTTATACTATGGGTGTTTTTGCTCATTGCGACACCCATGATGTGTATTTATTTTATATTTTGGGAAAAGGGGGTGATTTGAATTTTTTTTTTTTAAACTTTTTTATTTTTTTTGAAACTTTCTTTTTTTTTATTGCCATAGACTCCAATGCACTTTGGAAATTTGGTCTTCTAATGCACTGAGGGGTTAAATGTCCACGATCGGCATCACTGCCAGTTGCGGACATTAGCCGCGGGTGTCTACTATAAAAAGCAGGCGGCCATCCACGGCCATGGAGCCCGCCACGTGCAGGAGCAGGCGCCATCTTTAAACACCCGCTCAGAGCCGTACATGTACGTCGTTGGGTGTGAAGCGGTTAAAGGAGTTCTCCGCCTTTTTTTTTACCCTGGGTTCAGACCTGAGCGTTCCAAAAACGCGCGTTTTACGCGCTGCTTGGACGCGCTGCTTTTTGGCGCTGCTTGCAATAGGAAACGCTATAGCCGACGCTACGGCTGCTTGTGATTGACTACTGTGGTGTCAATCACAAAACGCGCCAAACGCCCCAAAAGAAGCTCAAGTACTTGTTTATAGTTAAGCATGCTTTACAGCTGCTCAAACGCGCTGTAAAACGCTCAAGTGTGAACCACTCCCATAGGATGCATTGTTTTAATCTGTTGAGCGCTTTACAGCGCGCTTGAACGCGCGCTAAAACGCTCAGGTGTGAACCCAGGGTTACTGATGATCTATTCCTTTGGATAGGTCATCAGCATCTGATCGGCAAAGGTCCAACACCCGGTACCCGCACCGATCAGCTATTTGAGAAGGCAGCAGCGCTCACAGAAGCCAGTGACATCACAACTATAAGTCACGTGGCCTGGGTGCAGCTCAGCCCCTCTGAAGTGTTTGTGGGCTGAACTGTACCCAGGCCACATGACCTATAGTCGTGTCATCACTGGCCTGCGGGAAGCTACTGCGAGGGCCGCTGCCTTCTCAAACAGCTGATCGTGGGGGTCCCGGGTGTTGGACCCCCACGGATCAGATACTGATGACCTATCCAAAGGATAGATCATCAGTATGATAAGGTGGAGAACTCCTTTAATTGAACTGCATTTCATTATTTAAAGAGATTGTCGCCTCCAAAATGTTCATATTTAATTAATTTTCAAAGTAAGCATGCCGCCATGTAGGGTAGGAACAACAAAACATAACCGTGTTTTTCTTGTGGAAATTTGGTCTTCTAATCATAAAAAAAGCCTCTTTTTATGTTTATGCAAATAAGGTTTTCAGTGCACTGTAGGCGGAGCCACTCTGTTCGGTGCACTTGACTTCCCCTTTGTAATCACTACTGGCAGTGAAATCACAGAGACTTGGCAGTCATTCTCAACTTCGAAGGGGGTGTCACTGCTTGCCTTAAGGCCCCTTGCACACGACCGTATGCCCTCCGAGACATACGGTCCGTGAGCGGGCCCTATGTCCCGGAGCGGCATACATCGTGCGCCTGGGAGCGCACAGCATCATAGGTTACTATGATGCTGTGCGCATCGGGCCGCCCACGGGACTATTGTCCTGCACTCATATGATCTTATGTCTCGGAGGGCATACGGTCGTGTGCAAGGGGCCTAAGGGGGAACCTGTCATCCACTTTATGCTGTCCATACTAACGGTAGAATAAAGTAGAGACAGGTGAGTTGATTTCAGCGCTCTGTCGTTTAAAAGTTAAAAGTAAGTGGCTGCCGAGAACCAACATCACAATCATTGCAGACTGGGCCTGGAAAAGAGTCATAGCCACCTGAGAAGAGTCCTGGTTATTCATGAATCCCTGCTCTCCTGCCCACCTGCTGATGACTGACAGGCTTCTTCCTAGTTTTCTCCCTTTCTCTCTAGGAGAGAACTGCCAATCATCAGCAGATGGGCGGGAGAGAGCAGGAGAATATAATAACCAGGACTCTTCTCAGGTAGATTTGACTCTTCTCAAGGCCTGAGCTGCAATGGTTATGATGCTGGTTCTCGGCAACCACTTACTTTTAGCTCATAAGTGACACAGCGCTGAAATCAGCATTTCTGTCACTACTTTATACTGCCCTCAGTACGGTCAGCATAAGGTGGATGACAGGTTCCCTTTAATGTCCACGTCCACATGCGTGTCTACGAGGATCAGCTCCGCTCTTTAACAGGTTCCCCCATCAAGAATTTTCATGCCGGGCGTCACATCTTCTTGTTTTTATATGAAT
Organism: Bufotes viridis; assembly: GCA_033119425.1. Lineage (NCBI taxonomy): Eukaryota > Metazoa > Chordata > Amphibia > Anura > Bufonidae > Bufotes > Bufotes viridis. The sequence goes on along the minus strand of CM065589.1, from coordinate 543,891,523 downwards.
GTCGTCCCTCATGTTCAGCATCATCTGTCGGAGCTTGGGAGGGGAAGTGAGTCACATCTTGACCTTTTATTTGAATCATTCAGCTTCACCCATCACTGTTTTTGGGTGGAGATGTCCTGTAAGGGTACATCAACACGGGGCATGAAGTTCACTCATTTGTTACAACTGCTTTAGGGTGTGAATTCTTTAGTCACATGTTTTAATTGCTGTTTTCTGACTACTGGGGAGATTTATCAAAACTGGTGTAAAGGAAAACTGACATAGTTGTCCATAGCAACCAATCGGATTCCACCTTTCACTTTCTAATGGACCTCTGAAAAATGAAAGGTGGAATCCTATTGGTTGCTATGGGCAACTATGTTAGGCCTCTTTCACACTTGCGTTGTTAGGATCCGGCGTGCACTTCCGTCGCCAGAAGTGCCTGCCGGATCCGTAACAACGCAAGTGACCTGAAAGCATTTGAAGACTGATCAGTCTTCAAAATGCTTTCAGTTACTATGGCAGCCAGGATGCTACTAAAGTCCTGGTTGCCATAGTAGTAATGGGAGCGAGGGAGCAGTATACTTACCGCCCTTGCGGCTCTGGGCGCTCCAGAATGACGTCAGAGTGCCCCATGCGCATGGATCACGTGATTCATGCACGTGGGGCGCCCTGACGTCACTCTGGAGCACCCCGGGAGCCGCACGGGCGGTAAGTATACTGCTCCCCCGCTCCCCACTACACTTTACCATGACAACCAGGACTTTAGCGTCCTGGCTGCCATGGTAACCATTCAGAAAAAGCTAAACGACGTTTAGCTTAAGGCCGGATCCGGATTAATGCCTTTCAATGGGCATTAATTCCGGATCCGGCCTTGCGGCAAGTGTTCAGGATTTTTGGCCGGAGCAAAAAGTGCAGCATGCTGCGGTATTTTCTCCGGCCAAACAACGTTCCGGTCCTGAACTGAAGACATCCTGATGCATCCTGAACGGATTTCTCTCCATTCAGAATGCATCGGGATAATCCTGATCAGGATCTTTCCGGCATAGAGACCTGACGACGGATCTCTATGCCGGAAAAGAAATACGCAAGTGTGAAAGAGCCCTTAGTTTTCCTTTACACCAGCTTTGATAAATCTCCCCCAATGTGGCAGCAGCCTTAGGGAACCCGCACACAATATATTCTGCACCATATCCACAATTTTGAAGAGCCCATACACGCATTTTTTGGCGCTGTTTTAACGCCCTTCCGCACAGAATCCGTACCAAAAAAACGCCTCCCATTCATTTCAGTGGGAGGCAGAACTAGCTTTTTTTCCTCGCTGAAAAAAGCAGCAGCTGATTCTCCCAGTGAAATGGATGGAAAAACAAAAATGCAGAAAATCAGCGCGGATTCTGCACTGATTTTTTCAAAATGCGTTGTGTGAACATACCCTAATTGCGGATTTTTATGTGGATTAGATGCATTTTTTTCCACAAATCTTACCCTTCTATTGAAAATGGTGAAATCTGCAGCTCAAACTGCAAACATAATTGAAATGTTGGGGATTTGGAAATCCACAATGCAGTTTAATTTCCGAACAGAAGAAAAAAAGCTAAGTGTAAATGATGTTTGCGTCCTCTCATACTCTTTGCTGGTACTGTACTACGCTGCGGTTTTTCTACACGGAATCTGCCTAAGGCCTCTTTCATACATCCGTATAGAAGAGGGTCAGTGGTTGATTTGTGAAAAATCTGTGTTTGATTCGTGTGTCATCCGTATTCCACAGACACTGCTAGGCTAAAAAATAATTTCCGGATCATTTCCTAGTAACGATAGGCACGGGTGGCATCCGGGTTGCGTCCGTGACTGATAGGAGATGCATTGGAAATTAATTTTCAGCTGAGCAGCGTCTGTGGATTACAGATGACACATGGACCAAACACGGATTCTTCATGGATGAAACACGGACACTTTTTTTCATGGATGTCAAACTGACACGGAAAAGTGGACGAGGCTTCAGTGTTTGATCAGTGATTTCCATCCGTGATTTTGAGCCAAATCCAGGAGTGGAGGCTACAAAGACATACGTTATAATGAAAAGGTTTATACAGGTTTTTGACCTGCATCGGTTTTTGCCTTCAGTTACTGATGGAAATCACTGACCAAACACTGATGTGTGAATAAGGCCTCTTTCACATGAACGTTTTTACAATCTGTTTATGGCCCAGATTTTATGTACTGGAATCCGCTGCTAATGTTAATGAATAAAACGATTCACGTGAGCGTATAATTTCTATCAGTATTTGAAAACAGCAGCATGTCCGAGTTTTGTTCGGATTTGTTTCCAGATACACACATTGCAGTCTATCGGAGTGCCTCAAAAATGCAGGGAGGAAAGAATACGGATGTACATCCTGATGAAGTACTGGAGCAATGCTGATGGTATAGTGCTGTGATGGCTAACCTCCGGCACAGCTGTGGTAAAACTACAACTCCCAAGATGCACACTTGCTTGGCTGTTCTCAGAACTCCACAGAAATGAATGGAGCATGTTGGGAGTCGTAGTTTTACCACAGCTGGAGTGCCGGAGGTTAGCCATGACTGCTATAGGGCCTCATGCACAAGACCGTGGTTTAGGTCCGCACCTGAGGCTAATTTTTTTTGCGGATCAGATGTGGACCCATTCACTTCAACGGCCCCACAACGGACTGAGCTCTGGATGATCCATTTTTGCTGTATTTCTTTTCACTTTTTGTGCCTATAAAATGCCAATTCCAGATGTTAGCTAAAAGACATTACATTTTTTTTTCTAGGTGCGTTTTGTGTGTTTTTTAAATGCAGCATTTTATAGCAATGGTTCTATTAAGGGAAGAACCACTCTATGTTCTCCAGATGCCCAGATAGAACACATGGACAGAGCTTGTCTCGATGAGTCGTGTTGCGCCATTTTTCCCTTCAGTTCGTCCCTTTATTTGCTTTTAGGCTGGTGCCTCACACGTTTTTTTTTTTTCTCACCTTTTGAGGGGTTTTGTTCTTTTTTAAATAAAAAAAAACATGGAAGTCTATGGGAAATATTATACATTTAGTAGTGGCGTTTTTTGATCCTTTTGCGTTTTCCCTTATTTTTTGGCAGTTTTCTACTGTTTGTAAAACGTAGGTGCCAGTGTGCGTTTTTTTTTTGTTATTTAATGGAATTTTTTTACTAATATATTTTCCTCATGCATCTCTACAGAGGAAGTGACCTTATAGGAGGGCATTATATACTTACTTTTCTCTATAGAAAACTAGGCATGCCAAAAAAACACCATTAAAAAACTAAATGTGCGACATGGGTAAGATTCCTCAAAAAACACGGGCCACACAAGCTAGGCTTTTTATGGTCCACCCAAAAATGGCCAACACAAAGCTATGAGTGGCAGCGCCCTTAGCTTGCCATTACACATGGCAGATTTTTCTGCAGAAATTTTCCGAAACAAAATCTGCAACCTCTGAAGGTCCCCCAAGGCAGGGGGAATACGTGCAGTTTTTCCGCGTGGATTCCGGTGTGGAAAAAACGCAGTTTAGTACAGTACCAGCAAAGTGTATGAGATGACACAAACCTCGTGTACACTTTGCGGATTTTTTCATGGGCAGAAATTAACCTGCTGTGTGGATTTCCAAATTATGTTTACGGTTTTAGCTGTGGATTTCACCACTTTCAATTAAAAATTGCAGATTTTGGTGTGAATATGGTGCTGAAAGGCACATAAATCCACCCGGAAATTCGTGCAGATCTTATGTGCGTTCTCCCGTACTTGTGCAGGTAGCCTTAAGGGCTCCACGCCTGTGCTGCGGACCGCAATGCACGGGCACAGACGGTGGGGCAGCCGCATGCTGATCGCGGACCCATTCACTTGAATGGGCTCCGCGATCCGCATCTGACTGTCCGCACCGCAAAAAAGTAGTGGATGCACTACTTTTTTGCGTTGCGGAGGCATGGCCAGAAACACCCCGGAAACACTCTGTAGTGCTTCCATGGGGTTCCGTTGCGTCCTTCTGCACCGGATCTCCCGGCTCGCGGACCCATTCACTTGAATGGGTCCGCGATGCGGCATGCACACGGCCAGTGCCCGTGTATTGCGAACCCGCGGTATGCGGGCCGCAATATGGCCACAAGGGGCACACTGTTGTGTGCATGAGCCCTAAGGGTGAGTTCACAAGTGCCACAGTTGTTGCAGAAATTTCAGCAACTAAAACCTAGTTCCATTCATCTGAATGAGGTTTAGGCTACATGCTCACGAACGTATTTTGTTTCCGTGTGCGTTCCGTTTTTTTTGAGGATAAAATGCGGACCCATTCATTTCAATGTGTCCGAAAAAAATGCTGACAGCACACCGTGTACTATCCGCATCCGTATGTCCGTTCCATAGCCCCGCCAAAAAAATAGAGCATGTCCTATTCTTGTCCGTTTTGCGGACAAGGATAGGCATTGTTACATTGGATCCACAAAAAAAATTGCGGACCGCAAAACACATACGTTCGTGTGCACGTAGCCTTAAAAGGCAAGCACATGGATTTCTACCCACCTGTTGAGAAGTATGGAACAGTCAGACATTTCTAAACATGAAATCACACCCCAAGATTAAACACACGATATATTCAGCTTTCATATTACAAAGCTCCATGGACACCTTCGTCCATCGCTCCAGAAATCCACGCCAGCTGCGACACTTCAGTGTATAGATGATGTATAGACATTATCTGGTAAAGCACCAGCACAACCAGTCTGACCACCGCCCGTGTGATTAATAATCTCATTATATACAGTGTAAGTGACACCCTGCATTGAACGCCTTCAGTCCAAATATACGGAGGTAAACAGTCCTTCCCTAGGGCCCCTTTCACACAAGCGATACGGATTGTGTCAGGATCTGTTCAGGAAAAAAAAATTATGGTTTTGCACAAAAGTGCAGTCAAGTTTGTCTCTGCGTTCAGTGGTTCCTTTTTTTTTTATTTCAAGCGGATGCTATTAGTTTTGATGCGCTTTTTACATGCGTGAAAAAAAAAAAACCAAAACTGAAGAATAACAATCTCCTACCAACCATCAGTGAAAAATGCTTCGAATCTGGACGCAATGCGTTTTTCACGGAGGCCCCATTCACTTCTATGGAGCCAGTGCTGTGTTAAAAAACGCAGACTATAGAACATGCTTCAGTTTTCACATAACACAGAGATCATGTGTGAAAACAACGCTCAGACCCATAGAAATGAATGGGCCATGATTCAGTGCAGGTGCAATGCGTGAATGGAACCCATTGGAGCCGGAAAAGAACTGATCAGGCATATCCCCATGCAATCGGATAGAAATCCGTTCAGTTTGCATCAGTATGCCTTCTGTTCAGTCACTGTCAGGCGTTTTGGCAGACATAATACCGCAGCATGCTGCGGTATTATGTCCGTCCAAAATGCCTGATCAGTCGCCGAAATGCCGGATTCGGCATTAATTTACATTGACTTGTATTAGTGCCGGATCCGGCATTGCGAAACAACTGAAGGACGGATCTGTCCTTCTGGTCTGCGCATGCGCAGACCGGAAAAACTGTGAAAAAGAGTGCAGGACGGATCCGTCCATCCGCATGAAAAGCGGAGAGACGGATCTATTCTTGCAATGCATTTGTAGACGGATCCGCATCCGGATCCATCCACAAATGCTGTCAGTTGTGACACTAAGCGGCGGATCCGGCAGGCAGCTCTGACAACGGAACTGCCTGCCGGATCACACGAACGCAAGTGTGAAAGTACCCAAAGGCTTAATTCACACAACGTCTGTGTGTACAGCGGACGGTGATAATCACACCTCCATTATTCCACACAGACCGCTGGAGAAACCCATGGAATGCAGCACAGGACATGGACCTGAAGGCCACTGGAGACATTGTCTTTGACAGTCGCCCGGTGCGCGTGTCTTAGGCTACACAGCGAAATGTCACGCGACAAAAATGGAACAACTACACTGCGATATATGTCACACCAATGTCACGTGACATTTTTTGTAATGGGTGTCACACAAAAATCCAACCAGTACACATGTAGAATTGCGACACTATTGACTATCATTATAAAAAAGCCCTGCCCTAGCCTTATACAGTACACCGTCACTTTGTATTAAAAATCATCTGTGTGATGAAGCTGTAACGTGGACTTCTGAATCAGACCTACGGGGGACACAGCTTTTTGTGGCAGTTTTTGAGCCAAAACCAGACGGGAGTTGGAAGGAGCGAGAAATATAAGAGAAGGACTTTAACTTCTTCCTGCCGAATCCACTACTTGTTTTTGCCAAAAAAAAATAAAAATAAAACTGCCATAAAATGCTTTTGTGCACCGATTTGGCGCTGGGAACCAGACATGCGCAGTGAGTGATGGTGTATATACCTTGGCTTAAACGATCTGTAGAGTGTTAACTGGTATAGAGTCTTTTTGCCGCCCTAGGCTTGGGATGTGACGTCCAATTTGACTTGCAGTACAGAATGGATCACTACGCGTCATTCTTTCAATCAGACAATGGGGGATATTTATGAATAATGGCGTAATTTGTGCCAAAAAAATACTAACATTACAAATCACCTCATATATCAAACGCCACACACAACTTTTAAAATGTTACTTGTTTAATATAAACTTGATTATCCGCCTATTTCTCTTGATGTGCGACATTTTAACGCCAATAGCACGAAAAGTTGACTTTTTTATAGAAATGCGCCATTTCAGCCACCCCCTGCCAGGCCACCCCTGAGACTGTTGAAGCATATTTGCAACTTTTGTCTCAGACTCGAGACGTTTTTGTTCAGCTCATTTATATTAGATAAAAAATAATTGCGTCCTGTTTTATTACTTACCTATGACTTGTTCCAACCACGAGTTGGTTTTCTTTTCATAAATGCGACTTTTTGATAAAAAGTTGCATCTTTCTGCCATAAATGTGACTTTATACACAAAACGCCACCACATGAGCTCCTCAACAATTGTCCTCAAATTTGAGCCATTTCTGCCCATAAGACGATGATAAATGATGCGGAATAGGCGTCAATTTGATAGCTCGCCCACTTGGACATTTATAGCTCATTTCTGGCATGATGCATTCTTTGTTATGGTGAAAATTCGGAGAACAGTTGATATATTTGGCGCAAATCAAAACAATTTTTTGGGCTCATTTTACGCCATAATTCTGGTGCAACGTGCTTGGTAAATTTCCCCCAACGTGTCCGTGCAGAGGTTTGTCTCCGTGCACCTCTTGCAGTCATTCTAGTTGATCCTTGTTCTCCCAACCACAGTGCAGACATCGTGGCCTCCTGATCTCCTGAGTGGTAAACCAAGGTCTCAGTTCAAGGATTCTGTCCCAGTTTGTGACAAGTGGCGATAATGGGCACGTCAACAAACAGAGGCATCACACAATCACCCACACAACTTGATTGTGGGTGGGTTCAGTCTGGCTTTTATGCCCCTCCCACACACCACAGATTGGAGCTAGGTGCTTGAAAATATAATCGTCTGCAGATGTTAGCTACACCTGCTACTTTCTCGATTTGCAGAACCTTACGCGGTATCTTTCTTGGGGTTGCCATTTCAGTGCTGAGCAGTGTATATGACGTTTTGGTTCTTCATCTGCACACTGTAATGAAATCGCAGAGAGACGCGTGACCGACTGTTATCACATCTAATATTCGCACCGGAATAGAAAATCCCTTCTGCTCTCAGGAAGCCTTTGAAATGTAAGTTTACATGAACACTTAGCTAGGCAGTCCGATTAGCAATAGAGAAGGCTTTCGACCATAACAATTGACCCCATGAACCCTAGTGATGGACCTCATTCAGACCTTTTGGCTATATCCTGGATTCCATTTTGATATAGTCCATTAAATTATAACAAGATATTTTATATATCTTACAAGGCAATCTTTCCTGACGTGACAATTTCGTGTTTTTGCATTTTCGCTGCCTGCCTTCCCAGAGCCATAACTTTTTTATTTTTCTGTTAACATAGCCGTATGAGGGCCTTTTTTTTGCAGAACAAGTTGCACTTTCTAATAACACCATTTAATATTGTATAGGATGTATTAGGAAGTAAGGACAAAATTCCAAATGGGGTGGAATTAAGGGGGAAAAAAACGCAATCCTGACACAGTTTTAAGTTTTTTTTTTTTTTACAGCGTTCACCAGGTAGTAAAACTGACTTGTGCTCTTCATTCTCCGGGTCAGTATGAATCCGGCGATACCACATATGTATAGTTTTTCTTGCATTTTAAGGGTCCTTGCACACGACCGTATGCCCTCAGACACATACGGTCTGTGAGCGGGCCATATGTCCCGGAGCAGCATTGATGCTATTGTCCTGCACTCATAAGATCATATGAGTGCGGGACAATAGTCCCACAGGTGCCCCGACGTGCACAGTAACCTATGATGCTGTGCGCTCCCTTACACACAATCAATGCCGCTCTGGGACATATGGCCTGCTCACGGACCGTATGTCTCGGAGGGCATATGGTCATGTGCAAGGGCCCTAATTCTCAAAAGAAAAGAAAAAAACTTTTTTAATTTTATTTTCTCTTTTCATCACCATATTCTGACCTCCATAACTATTTTTTATAGTTATCTCTACAGAGATGTGTGAGGGCTCATTTTTTTCAGGACGATCTGTAGTTTTTGATAATACTATTTTGGGGTGTGTATGACTTTTTGATCACTTTTTTATAAAAAAATTGGGGAGATAAGGTGATGAAAAAACAATTAATCGTCCATTTTATTTTTTTTCCATTACACCATTCACCGTACGGGATAACTTTTGTTTATATTTTAATAGTGCGGGCGTTTTCACACGCAGCAATGCCCATGATATTTTTTTTTTTATCCATTATTGGAATTTGCTCCATTATTACAGAAATCACTATATCACAGTTAGGGGTGGGCGATTTAAACGACATACAATATTATCGGCATAAATATAGCTTTATCGCCATATTGCGATAAATGACCACGGAGCAGTAGTGAATTGAAGAAGCTTCTCACTCACCGCTCCGTGGCCTCCCGACTCTGCACTGCGCTGCAGGGCCTTGCATTTACACATCGTCAGCGCACTGGCTGATGTTGTGTGTGACATCAGGTCCCTCCCAGTGCATGCTGGTAAGAAGACGCAGTCCGTCTCCTACGGACATCAGCCAGCCGCGCACCCTGCAGTAAAGATAAGTATATTGGCAGGGGCCCGAATCTACCGGGGGGTGAATGGCTATGGCTGATGGCGCTGGCTGGGGGACATGATGATGGTGGCAATGGCATGGGGCTGATGGCGCTGGCTGGGGGGACATCATGATGCTGGCAAAGGCAATGGCATGGGGCCGATAGCGCTGGCTGTGGGACATTATAATGGTGGCAATGGCATGGGGCCGATAGCGCTGGCTGTGGGACATTATGATGGTGGCAATGGCATGGGGCTGATAGCGCTGGCTGGGAGGACATGATGATGGTGGCAAATTGGCAATGGAATGGGGCTGATGGCGCTGGCTGGGGGACATGGATGATGGCAAATGGCAATTTTGTATACATACAGAAGAAAATAATATATATCGTTATATCGCACACGCTTCAAATGATATCGCGATATAGATTTTAGGCCATATCGCCCAGCCCTAATCCCAGTTTAGTGTTGCCACCTGCTGGTCTGAACCGGAATATACGGATAATGAGCCTATCAGCCCAGTACAAACCCGGCTCATTATTGGAACAGGGAGCTTTCCCTCATCTCCGCTGGGGGAAAGCATGTCTGACCCAGAGGCGCGCAATCCTGGGTTTTATTCTTCCGTTGCAGTGGTCACATTTGACCATAGCATCTGAGAGATTATATATCTATGGTCGGCGTTCCCGCCGACCACGGACATTAACCACGGGCTCCATCTTGAAAGACCCAATATTCGCTGTACATGTATGGCGGATGTCGGGAAGGGGTTTCTGGTTTTCTGATATTAATGACCTTGTCATCAATATCCGATGGGCAGAGGTTGAACACCCGGTAACTCCACTGGGTTCTATTCACTGTAGACATTGCAGTGGTGAGCAATGTAATTAAAGCAGCTCTTTCCCATTCACTTTTCTAAAACAAAAAAATAATCCTTTACTTACCTGTTTGTCTTGTGCTGTTCTCAGCACCACACCTCCTGTCCTGCTCCTAGTGTACTACATGTGACATCAAGGTATATGGCTGGCCTCAGAAGTATACAACACGAGAATACTGAGGCCGGGCTGAGTGGGACAGCATAGCGCTAAGGACAGAGACCGGAGGAGGTCTGTGTCCTGCACCGTATCCCAACAGCTACATGGAGGTAAATATTTCCGGGAGAGTGTGTGTGTGTGGTCATCAATATAACTGGGGAGCACTAAAAAGTGGGCATTTCTGTACTGGAACACATTATTAGGTTATTAGGGGGTATTTTTATACTGGCAAACATTGTAAGGCGGTATTTGTTGTACTGGCACTCATACAGGTTTTTTTTTTTATACTGGCACAGATTAGGGGGGCACTTTTTTCTATTGGCACAGATTATAAATGGAATTATTACTACTGGGGGCATTATGGTGTGCTTAAATACTACTGAGAAACTATGGGGACCATGATTATTAGTATAGGCCTTATGGGAGCATTTTTTACATCTAGGGGCACCGTTACCGCTAAATGCACTCTGGCATAGAAGTACAACTATTGATGGGACTTTAGGGAGCACTATTATTTGGGGGGGGAGGGCACCCTGACAATATCAGCTTATCACAATTATTTTTGGGGACACTATGTTTATGGCACTATTAGTGTCGGTGGCACTATTTGCTGGGTGCAGTTATTTTTGAGGGCAAGAAATCATCATGACAGTATGGTCCGAATGAAGAGGATGAGGAAAGGGAACGTCTACATCAGAGTAGACATCACTGGATGTAAGAGGTACAGTATGTGGTCCTGTATTAACCTGCAAGTTGTCCTAAACACTAGGGTTGGAGGGACCGGGCTAGGCTGAGAATTTGGCTTGAGGGGGGGGGGGGGGATGTTTAAATTTTCACCTCAAGCAGCAGAAAAGCAAGGTGCACTCCTGAGAAACAGGTGAGTATATACAATTCTTAAGTTTTGGACTATATCTATAACGTAGATACTTTTTCTACAGGTATCACCATGACCTTAGCAAATTCGCTTTTTAAGCACAAAAAAACAACAACACAGGTCTAAAGTGTAATCACTGTTTATTAAGTCAATAGAAAGTGCATAGTACAAGCCCTTGACTCAGAATTTTTTGTCATCTACATGGCACAACCCTCAGGTTTGGCATAATTACGGAAAATGATTGGAATCAACGATCAGAGACTGGTTACAGGTATACATCGATTATGACACAGTGGGACAGATGCTACATAGGATAAACAGACATAGTTGGAAGTGGGGGGCAAAGAACCCATCGTAGGCTTACACAGCAAGAAAAAGACACTTCAGATCTGAGTTACTGGAACAGCTTCCGACCCATGGTGTAGGATCACAAGGCAGTGTTTCTCCGATGGGCTCAGCCTTGGCCACAAATGAAGGATTCTTGGTGGTTTCACCTTACGAACTAAATTAATATAAGCCAAATTGATCAATACCGACCTGTATTCAGACAGCGTTTCTGGTAAGACAGTTACCACTCTCTCCATTACAGTCTATAGGAATTACGTTACATTCTGGCATGGCACTAGCTCAGCTGTTTTCATAATTCCCATAGGCTAGAATGACTCAATTAAAAGGGTTTTCCAGGATTTTAATATTGTTGGCCTGTTCTTAGGATAAGCCATCTTATTGGTGGTGGTCTGACAGCCTGGCAATCAGTTGTTCTGCACTGGTGCTGGAAATACACAACTCCGTCTATTGTGTAGTGGACTGAGCTGGGAAACTGCAGTGCCAAGTATCCACTACATAATGGATGGAACTGTGTAATTCCAGCACTACCTCAGAACAGCTGATCGGCAGCAGTGTGGGGCGTTAGACCCCTGACAATCTGCCAATGATGGTCTATCCTCAATATTAAGATTCTGGAATACCCCAATACATGGCTGTAATGCAGCCTCATTTTATATTAAAGGGGTATTCCAGCTTTTAGAAACTGATGATCTATCCTCCAGATCGGTGGGGGGGTCCAATCATCCCTATGATTAGCTATTTTGGGCAGTCACCAATATCGGAAACTAAACAGTGGACAGATCTGGAAGCAGACACAGGCTACTTTCACACTTGCGCTTTCCCTTTCCGCTATTGAGATCCGTCATAGGATTTCAATAGCGAGGGAAAACTCTTCCGCCTATTTATTGTCAATAGGGACAAAACTGAACGAAATGGAGCGCACCAGAATGCATTCCATTCTGTTTGGTTGCGTCTCCATCACGGACAGAATAATGCTTTCAATGGTGTTCATGACGGATCCGTCTTGGCCATTTTAAAGATAACACAACCGGATCCGTTCATGACAGATGCAGACGGTTGTATCATCATCACAGGAACGTTTTTGCTGATCCATAACGGATCGAGCAAAAACGCTGGTGTGAAAGTAGCCAAAGCTGGCACAATAGACAGGACTTTGCTATCCACAACCAACAACATCATGCGAACAGACGATTCTTTGGTAGATCACAAAATGTTCATCAGACGTCTATTGTATTTCGCATACAGATGGCAATCTACAATATATTATGATATAACAGAACCATTAGTAATGCTGCCCACTCCAGAAGCTTATAGATGTAGTAGGCGACAGTTTTCATGGGTTAATGTAAACGTATGCAAAATACATGGAGAGCTTTCAGTGACATATATGGCATGGTCCACACTAGAGGAAAGAGGAACCGATGATGGAAATAGTTGAGTTATATATTTTAGGGTTACGTTAAACTTGGAGAATATATAAGAAATACATGTAGTCAGGGGAGACACGAGGCTGGTTTCACAAAATCACAATCCAAAAGCATATGCTGTTAGTAGGGGTTAATACACCCACAGTCAGGCCATGATTTATGGGTGTAATACTGGCATGAAAAAAATGTGAAACCGGCCTCAGGCTGCCACTGAGCAGGAAGGTCCGTTCCAGAAATACAAAGGCCTGTCCGGAAAGGGATGACCATAGACATTACTTTTTGGCAGGTTGAACCCATAGATTTCTAAATGAGGTGTGCATGAAGTTCTGGGTAGATGCCCAATTTTGTTCCCCTAAAAAATGCAATCTGCAAGGTTGACAGTTTGAACCACCTTTGGCCAGCAGTTACCACATGTCTACAGCTTGGCACATCCTGATGAGATGCCTGTCCCATCCTATTGCTGCATGTTAGGGCTGTAGGCCATTGCTGTCTAATTACTTTATAGATTTCCCAACGTCTGGTAATGGTAATTGGATTTAGCATTTTCATTCTCCTTTCTGGACAACCATCTTGTGTTCTTGGAATGTCATAATGTGGAAGTACCAACACATCTTCAGATGTCTTGAAGACACAGTGAGATAGTGACCCTACAGTGTTGTGGAACCTCTTCATATACAGCTAGCAGTATTTAGGTGCTATTAATAAAACCATTTAGTATTTTAACCCAAAGTAGGGTGTAACAGGTCAAAGACATTTGTATGTGATAGGAAATAATAGCAGCTGGACTATACATCTTCAAGAAGATCTAACAAGATGAAGCATAGCTGAATGCTAAATACTAAACTGGCGGAGTCGCTAGTGACTTGAGGGTCCGTGCAACGTCCAAGCTTTCCGTCAGCCTGAGTCAGTAAAGAAGGGCTGGAGTTACATGTACTGCATTAGGACAAATGCTGTGGTCATTTAGGAAATGTGTAACCTTCTACCATATGGGAATTCATTTGAAGAAGATGGATTCACGTGAAAAATAAACATTGATGTATATGAGATTTTAGGACAGAACTCATTGTGTGATGCATCTGAAAAGTTATATTAAGGCTGAAAGTCCAGACAAAGCTATTAGTCAAAGTCTACATTTAGAAGAAAAAAATTACTGCAAGAACATCTGGAACAAGAAAACATACTCCAAAGATCCTCGATCCACCATGTATCTCAGGATATGGAATGCCCAATACCTATAGGGCGGTCAGCGTTGATAGAAAGGAAAGAAAGAAGAATCATCCACTTCAGAGTAGTCTGGCCATTCTGGATTCATTTGGTCGTGCAAATATTCTGTGGAAATTCCTGGAGGTGCTAGTCTACTGGTGGTGCTGGAGGTTCATGGCTATGATCCTGCAAATAAAGAGATACAGTTTTACTACTATTATACACCACATACATGTAAATGGCAATTTTCCATTGACATTTTTTGGAAACCAGGACGTATATACCAGGCAACTGCTATGGGGCCAGTCCTGGGTGGTCCCACCCATCTCCTCTGTTGGAGAAGCTCTGTAGGACTCCTCCAGAGGAACTGCTTTGTTAGCAATGGCGAGCCTATTTTGACCCTTTGGTATGCTCCCTCCCCTCTTACGGTGTGTATGGAGGAGTCATATATGTCCTTTATACTTTCTATCTCGTTTTGATCCACTCCTGATTTTGAGTTTTCAAACTTAGCAGGAAACCTATACGTGTGTCCGTAACCCTTAGAGCAGTGTTTCCCAACCAGTGTGCCTCTAGCTGTTGTAAAACTACAACTCCCAGCATACCCGGACAGCCTTTGGCTGTTCAGGCATGCTGGGAGTTGTAGTTTTGCAACAGCTGGAGGCACACTGGTTGGGAAACACTGCCTTAGAGCATGCATCCCCAAACTGCGGCCCTCCAGCTGTTGTAAAACTACAACTCCCACAATGCCCTGCAGTAGGCTGATACCTGTAGCCTGTTCGGGCATGCTGGGAGTTGCAGTTTTGCAACAGCTGGAGGGCCTCAGTTCGAGGATGCCTGCCTTAGAGCTTCAAATCAATGCTGGATAGGAATTGTACTGTTCCTCCTCAAAAAGAGGTTCTGCAGCAGCTTACGTATGTAATATAAGGAATAATGCAGGGCTTGACAAATTTCCTTGGAATCTAGGAGCCAGGTAAAAAGGTTAGGAGCCAGGCGGAGCCGCGTCATAAAGCCCCCAATAGATGCCCCCATAGTGCTCCCCCCCCCACACTTCTCCATAGAGCCCCCCCAATAATGCATGCCAGTACGCCAGTACATAGGGCCCCCAGTAGATGCCCCCATAGTGTTCCTTCCCCTGTTCTCCATAGTGCCCCCCATAATGTGCGAGTATATAGGGACCCCCATAATGCTTCCCCTCTTCAATAGGTTATATGACACGTCAGACGCTGCCAGCGTCTAAGTGATCGCCACTTGCGGCCGCTATGACATGTGGAAACCCTTACAAGGATTACTGGGTCCGGAGGCGAGGGCAGAGGGGTCCGGAGGGCACAAACACAGCGGGCACCATGACACTTTACTGAGCACTACAACCCCCAGCTGGCATTCAGCTTCTGCAGTCCCCGCATCACTACAACGCCCATTCTCTTTCTCTCCCCCCTCCCCTTGTCATTATCTCCCCCCCCTTGTCATTATCTTCTTTCTCCCCCTTGTCATTATCTTTCTCCCCCCCCCCCCGTCATTATCTTTCCCCCTCTTGTCATTCTCCCCCCCCCCCCCCGTCATTATCTTTCCCCCTCTTGTCATTTTCTCCCCTCCCTCCCCCGTCATTATCTTTCCCCCTCTTGGTATTTTCTCCCCTCCCCCCCCTCAGTAGTAGCGTGGCCGAAGCTCTGTATGGTCCCACGGGTACAGGAGCTTTAGTTTCCTGTACCCGGGCGGACTGACAGGAAGTGCACACTGTGTGCGCATTTCTTGTCAGTCCGGCCGGGTACTGGTGACAGATGCTCCCTGTACCCGCGGACCATACAGGGCTCGGCCACGCTACAATGAGGGAGTGACAGGAGGGAGCGCTGAGCGGGACGCGCCAGCCTGAGCAGTGCTGCAGCCGCCTGAGGCTCTATATAGAGCGCTCGGACGGCTGCAGCATGACGGGGGCCGACGCTCCTAGGACGCGCCGACCCTGCGCCAGGCCACCTTTGCAAACAGGCTGACAAATACCCAGGGATACGCCTGGGATTTGTCGAGCCCTGGAATAATGTACCCAAAGTATAAGTCAAAAAGAGTTTTAAAAGCAGATCACCTGCAGATGTGCACTTTTATATGGTCACTTTCAAATTCTCATTAATTTACAGAAAGGGGACGTTATGCCATATTTGAGCACTGGATTGCGACGTGAGCATTATTATCCCTTAGGTTCATGGCCTATTTTGGGTCCTTTAGGATGCAGGGATTTTTTTTGTTGTTGTTTTACATGACAGTTTTAGGTTTTGAATAGAGATGAGCGAATTTCATATTTTGAAATTCGTTTGGTGGTAAAAGCAGAATTGCGTTATGGATTAAGTTACCACGAACCATAACGCAATTCTATGACGGAATGCCTTTAGAGGCATTCCGTTATTCATTCCGTCATAAAAGAAGTCTATGGGCTGCAAAACAGATTCGTCCTGTGTCCTGTTATGCAGAGGAGTACTCTAGATGCCTCTAAAGGCATTCCGCTAGGCATTCCGTCATAGAATTGTGGTAACAGAATCCATAACGCAATTCTGCTTTTACCACTAAACTAATTTCATAACATGAATTTCGCTCATCCCTAGCTGTGAACTCCCACACTGTAATCCGGTCACTGTATCTGGCGTACATGCCGGCTTTCAGTCGGACAAAAAATGCTACCCGCAACATTTTTATTTCGGCATTACCGCCGGATTATCGCCGGATCCCATCATAGTGAATGGGGATCCGGCAGTGCACGGCGGTACTCAGCTATGCTGGATACGGTGCACTCCAGCAATCTTTTCCTCCGCTGGAACAGACTGCCAGAGTGCACAGCGCAGAGTCTCTTTGCCTGTGGGCTTGTTTGTATAGGACAGTGTTGGAGTAAATACAACTTGTTGACTAAGTTAACATTAACTTTTTATCAAACTTGTATTGTTTACGGTGACCCTGGGGGACCTGCTGCCATGGTAACCCATAGGCACCCCATGATCAGACACCAATGGGCTGACAAAAGGAGCCTACTACAGATATCACAGCGCCTATGCCTGTACTATCACTGCTTCTTAAAGGGAATGTGTCCTCAGAAAATGACCAATTGTTTAAATACATTTTTTATGTTAAACATTTTTTTTTTTAAATTTGTGATTTTTTTTATTTTTCCACTATATTGAAAAAATTTATTTTTTTTTTAAATCCTAAAATCCTGCAGTTTTCGCACTGGCCACTATGCCTAAAATATGTCAAGACTTCCTGTACTTTGAGAGCAGCCACATGGGGCATAGACACATTGGACAAACCTTTGACGATGGGAGAGTTTTCTAGGCCTGCTCTGTGACCTGTGCAGAGGTCCGGAGGGAGTAGTATAAGCTGTGATATCACTTGCTGTAAGTGGTGGATACGGTGTTATCTATGCAGAAGTGTTACTTGTCATTTTAATACAGCCTTTGATGATAATGTGATGGCTACTGAAAAGTTAGGGTGATATTACACTGCTCTACCTTTGTGCAGTGCGAGCGCCGATGGATGATAACTTCCAATCGGAGCTCGTTTACACTAGCCTGAATACATGGGTCGATGCAAACTTTGAATGGGGGAGGAACGATTGCTACTGCTGTTGTCCCCTATTCATGATTAATAAGATCCTCCCTATTGTCGCAGGAGTGGCAAGGACGGTCCATGTAGCTGCTGGTGAGATCTAGGAGATGGAGCGGTATCATGGTCTAAACACAGTCAGATGTCCCAATGGCTGCCATCAGGCCAGATATGGGGCATTTTACAGCTGCCCTATCAGCTCATCGTCAATGTAAATTATATAAGAGGCATCATTTTCCCCTTTCTGATCAGCAGCCATCTTGTCTGAAGAAATCCAATCCTGGCTCTGAATAAAAAAAAAAAATAAATCACCAAATAACAGTGGCAGGGGTACAATCTGACCATTTACCTTTACTGGTGTATGCCATGTAAATGCTATAATGATACATCTTATATATCTTGGGCAATAATCAAACCCCACTCAGGAAATTGATCCTCTTATAAGAGCACTCCAGGGTCGTCTTCCTGCATACACTGGTCGGATGCTTCCTCTGCTTCAAAAGCAAAATGCAAGAGACCACTGCTGCTGAGCACAGAAAGCGCACAGTGGTTGTCGTATAATGACAACCCCTCGTGCTACCCCTGCAAAGGTCTTTGTTAGCAGAATTCAAAGCAGGAAGCTTCAGCATAAGGCTACTCTCACATAGGTGATAAAGGTATCCGGCACAGGAACAGCCTGCCGGAGTTCACCGTATCCAGCATAAATGGGCCCCATTGATTATAATGGGATCCGGCTGGTGTTCCTCATGAGCGCCGGGACAAAAAATAGAAAAAGCAACAATTTTTGTCCAGTCGAAACCTGGCGCTCATGCTACAAACCATGCGGATCCTATTATAAGAAAAGGGGGTTTCCATTAGTGATTCTGCTGCAGATCTGATCTTTTCTCTTGCAAAAGCTGAATTGCAAAACAAATGCACTGCATATAGGGCATGCAGCAGATATGAAAATCCGCAGCTTGTCCCGCATGAATGAGGTTTTGCAAAACACTATTCACTACAAAGATACCAGGGCACATTTATCAAGCTCGCCTGTTTTTAGGAGTAAAATTAGACAGGCGTGCTTATTAAAAGTCTCACAGCACTAGCTGAATTAGACTCGGCGTATTGCTATTAGGCCTCTTTCACAAGGCCGTTGTTCGCAATACACGGGGAAATCGGGCAAGTGCATTCCGCATCATAGATGCGGACCCAATCACTTGAATGGGTCCGCAAATCCGGAGATGCGGTGCCCGAACAGATCCACTACGGAATGCTTCCATGGGGTTCCGCTCCGTGCTTCCGTTCCGCAAAAAACAAAAAAACTAAAAAAAAAAAAACTTGTTCAATCTTTTTGCAGAACGTACGGATCGCGAACCCCATTCAAGTGAACGGGTACGCGATCCACATGCAGCTGGCCCACGGTCGGTGCCCGTGCATTGCGGACTGCAATTGGAGGTCCGCACGGCGGTCGTGTGAAAGAGGCCTTTAGGCCCTATTCACACGTCCGTAGAGTGTTGCGGATCCGCAACGCACCTTGCCGCCAGCCCCATAGAGATGCCTATACTTGTCCGCAATTGCGGGCAAGAATAGGACATGATCTATGTTATTGCGGAACCGTCGGCCAGAAGATTGGCGGTGCGCTCCCCATCACGTCCCCATTCAAAATTAATGGGTCCACACCCGTACCGCAGATTTGCGGAACGGGTGCGGACGAACATTGCAGACGTGTGAATGGGGCCTTAGGCTGGGTTCACACGGGCGTCATGTTTGAGGCCCGTACAAGAGGCGGGTGCGTTGCGGGGAAATGCGCGATTTTTCAGCGCGTGTGCAAACTGTTGTAATGCGTTTTGCACGCACGATAAATCGGCATGTTTGGTACCCAGACCGAAGCCAGACTTTATCACTGAAGTCCGGTTTCCGGTTGAGTATTCTGTATGTTTTATTATTTTAGAAAATAATAGCATTCTCACTATAGAATGCTTAGTAAAATGTGCATTAAGGGGTAAAAAACAAAACAAAAAAAACAAACAAAAAAACTCACCTTATCCACTTGATCGCGTAGTTGCCGATCTCTTCTCTCCTCTTCAAGCATTAGCTGCCGGCTAAAGGACCTGTGATGACCTGGGATCCTTATAACCATGTTATAAGGGAAAATAATAAAGATCGGGTCCCATCTCTTAGCAACCTTGCGGGAAAAATCGCACTGCATCCGCACTTGATTGCAGATGCTTGCGATTTTCACGCAGCCCCATTCACTTCTATACACAATATAGAGCATGCTGCGATTTTCACGCAACGCAGAAGTGATGCGTGAAAATCGCCGCTCATGTGCACAGCCCCATAGAAATAAATGGGTCCGGTTTCAGTGCGGGTGCAATGCGTCCACGTCACGCATTTCACCCGCACAGAAAACTCGCCCGTGTGAATGCAGCCTTAGTCTGACCTCTGATGGTTCTTTTTCAGTACTTCGGGTTCATATTCACCAAGACTGGTCTAATTAGTCTGCGCATGAAAACGTTGCCTGAAATTAGGCGCATGTCTACATGAAAGGCAAAATGTGGCACAACTAAAAACAGACAAAAAAAGTATAAGTATGGAATAGAAATTTGACAATTTTTACAACGAAATAAGGTGCAAAATTAGGCGCACCTACATAAATAGGTCAGAAAACAGTCGCAATAGTTTGAAATCTTCTAAAATCAATGTAAGGGCCGTTTCACACTTTCGTTGTGGTATTCCAGTTTTGGGATCCAGCAGAGGATCTCAAAACCGGGCCAAAATGGTTCTGTTTTGTCCCCATCCATTGTCAATTGGGAGAAAACTGATCAGGATGCATTCTGTTCTATTTTGTTGCATTTTTTGACTGTACACAAAACCGATGCAAGCTGAAATTTTGTGTCCAGTCTGCAAAACAGAACAAACAGGATCTGGCAGCATTTTTTTTTTGTGAACCCACTGACTTACAATGATGTTAGTGCCGGATCCGGATTGTTCTGTTTCGATGTAACACAACTGCATCCTAACATAATGGATGCATCCAGATGTGTTAACATCAAACGGAACTGTTTTGCAGCAGAAAATCTCAAAACCAGAAACTTAAGTGTGAAAAAGGCCTAAAAATTCAAAATATTTTTTTTAAACATATTTTTGCTATAGAATAGGCACTGAAAATGTGCACTTAATCTGCCCTGTGTAGTGTAGATTGTAAGCAGAGCTTTCATAGCATGCAACGCAACAGAGTTTTGCACTTTTTAGAAGGCAAATCGCCAGGACAATTTCTCTGGAGACACAGAGGCACCAAGAAATAAAGGAGATTCAGATGCTGAAGTCTGCAGAACTATGAATGCAGCTCTGGGCTACAATACAGGCCATAGGTCAGTATAGGAGAAGTAATATACCGTAGTTAGAAAATTTGTTTTTTTATGTAGTTAAATCCATCAGACCACCAAAATAATTTCAAATGAGATTTAGCACTTACATTATGTGGAGTAGCAGGTTTTCCAGTCGCCCTTGATCCACGGAGACTTCTGGGTCTCAGCAGGTATAAGGTAAAACCGATAACAAGCCAGGCCATGACAATCATTGCAATGCTAATTCCGCCATCACTGGAAGGATTGGGTCCAGGTACTGGTGAGTAGATATGCAGAATACATTAGTTCTCCTTATTTGCTACTTACTGAATAGTAATACGCTGTGGAATATGTTGGTGCTATATAAACCTTATTATTATAAACAGCCGTCATCTGGAATTGCTTTTTTTCCCCCTTATCTGTTTTAAAGAGTCTCATAAAGACCACCCCTGCCCCTCCTGGGACACAGACATTATATTTAAGCGCATCGAGGCCCTATGGGTAAGACTGCGTGTATATTAGGGTTGTTTCGGGTATCGAAGTTTCGATACCCAATTGATACTAATCCTGGTATCGAGCTCGATACCAGAGAAAAGTATTTTATCGATACTGGGCTGCGCTACTGCCCAGCCCAGTATCAGAGAACGTGGCTGCGCCGCTCTCAGCGTGGCCATGTTTTCCTCGGCAGCACGGGGAGAAGGAGGCAGTCTCACCAATGAGGAGTGACGTTTACTATACAGATGCAGGCAGAAGCAGCTCATTGCCGGCACCTGCCTGTGACCGGGCGCTGCGATCCGCGGGGTTAACCTGAGGGGTTGACTGCCGCGGATCGCAGCGCCCGGTCACAGGCAGGTGCCGGCAATGAGCTGCTTCAGCCTGCATCTGTATAGTAAACGTCACTCTCACGAGGCGAGTGCGCCACCCCTCCCCAGTATTAGACATTGGCAAGTGTCCCCCTTTCCCCATTATTAAATACATTGGTGGCCAGTGCGCCCCCCCCTTCCTCCCTCCCCCAGTAATAAAAGCATTGTTGGCAGTGGCCACAGGGTCCCCTCACCTCCTCCTCATTGGTGGCAGTGATCGGAGCCCTAGCAGTGTAATGCTGGGTCTCCGATCGGTTACTATGGCAACCAGGACGCTACTGAAGTCCCGGCTGCCATAGTCTGCTCCCTGCTGCTGTGTGCACAGAGCACAGGGCAGCAGGGAGAGGGTGAGATCCTATTCACCCCAATAGAGCTGTATCAGGGTGAATAGGATGAAAAGATCCCAGGTTCTAGCCCCTAAGGGGGAAATAGTTAATAAATAAACTGTAAAAAAAAAAAAAAAAGTTAAAAAAGTACACCAAAATGTTAAGTATATATCACCCCCTTTACCAATTTTACATATAAAATATATAAACAATAAATAAAATTACATATCGCTATGTCTCAAGTCCAAACTATAAAAAAATCCTCTTAAGTGGTGAACGCCCATAAAAGAAAAAAAAAACTGCACAATTCGCCATTTTATTTTAGTCGCCTCGTCCCCCCAAAAAATAGGATCGGACTGTTGTATTATTGGCCGGACGTCCCATAAAATGAGGAATGCACGCAGCTTTTTTTGGCATTTTTTTTTTTTTGCGTGGTATCGAGTATCGCAATACTTTTTTATGGTATTGTGGGGAGTCGCTCTGGTAGACAGCGGTGCAGGTGCAGTTTAGAGGCAAAACAAGGAGTCCAGATTGTGCAACAAACAGTGTTTTATTCACACTTGCACACCATAAATGAAAAACAGTCTCTTTGGTGACAGTTCACACACAACGGAAATAACGTGGCAAAACAAAAACAGGCCAACACAGGGTCCAGTCACCTGGGTGGTTT
The DNA here is from genome assembly GCA_033119425.1 of Bufotes viridis. Taxonomy (NCBI): domain Eukaryota; kingdom Metazoa; phylum Chordata; class Amphibia; order Anura; family Bufonidae; genus Bufotes; species Bufotes viridis. Next base: position 543,868,698 of record CM065589.1, on the reverse strand, counting down.
AGGTGCGGGTTCACACCTAGCAGTCGGCCCAGCCGCAGGCGATTCCACCTTCAGGTTGCAGGGAAACACCACCTTGCTGAGCTCCGTCCTCCAGCACAGAGAACCTCACAGTCCTGTTAGCAGGCTCCAGGATAATCACACACACCCAGACACAGCTGCTGGCTGCGTTTTATACCCAGCCCCAAAACATGGACTGGACCGTGGGGAGTAGGCACCCACCCTACACTTTACCTACTCCCAGTAAGAGCCGGCCCGGATTAGCTTTGCAGCCAAACTAAGTAACAAAGTCTAGCAGCATAAGCTGCTGCAGACAAAAACCCCGGCTCTCACCTCACCGAGGCCAGCAACCTCGGCGACACGTACCTGCCATCGCATATGATACCTTGCACCCTCTTACAGTATCGATACCGAATCAAAATTTTGGTACCGAAACAACTCTAGTGTATATAAGATTATACATCAGTGTGTTCGCTGTTGGCCAAAGTAAAAAATACATATTTGTACTGTGTTTTTTACCCCCAGTAAATAGAAGATGAAAAAAGGACTGAGATTCCTCGTGGTTGACACCTTTTAATGGCCAACTGAAAAGAGGATGACAAAATTGCAAGCTTTCGAGGCTACTTGGGCCTCTTCGTCTGGCGTCACTCCTCCGCTCATATGGATCTGCTTTACATCGCTTGTCTCATCTACCTCATTATTCCAATGTACTTTGGTGTACAAAAAAAAAAAAAGACGCCTGACGAAGAGGCCAAGGTAGCTTCGAAAGCTTGCAATTTTATCATCATCTTTTCAGTTAGCCATTAAAAGGCATCAACCAGTGAGAAATCTCAATCTTTTTTTCATCTTCCCTGCTTGGGATCGCCTTTTATGAGCCAGAACAAAGACAGAACAAACACAGAACCAGAGATAGGTGCACACTGCCGTCATACTAAACCCTCACACTGATGTTAAAAATTGAGAGTTAGTTCGACATATCCTACTAGGAGGACATGTCTAATCCTAATGGCCACATGCTGGAGGTAACAGAGGAGATGTTTGTGAGTCGTCCTAATGCTCCTGTAATTGCCCACTGGCCCCTGATATCGCCCATATGGCGCAGGTAGGTGAGTGTTAGGGCCCACGGGCTACTTGAGAGACCTTGACGCTGGTGCCCGAGGCTTAAGACACGTCCTCCTAGTAGGATATGTCGAACTAACTCTCAATTTTTAACATCAGTGTGAGGGTTTAGTGTGACGGCAGCGTGCACCTATCTCTGGTTCTGTGTTTGTTCTGAATTCTTGCCACATCCACATAAATTTCATCTTATGTAGGATGTCCATTGTGGTACTTGTAGTCCGTTGCTGGCATCATCCATTGTATGCATTTTTTGCTGGTGATTGCCATTAGCAACGGACTACAAGTGCAGGATGTGCTCCCCTATAGAAATGCACAACTGCATATGGGTATGAGCGCATCCTGCTTTCTTATCACCACATTTTTTGATGCCAGAACAAAGACACTCTCCTGTTCTGACGGACACGAGCCTTCCTTGTAGCGGATCTGCTGGGAAAATGCCTGACTGCGGGTGCAGGACCCATGCCTGATCGCTGCAGCTTTCTGAAAGGTGTTGTCTGAGGAGACTCCCCCTTTAAATGTTCAGTAAAACAAACACAATGCTTTTTTTTGTTCAGAAACCTATCCCTAAAGGCCATGGCTTGTGAAGTCATTAAAAAGCATGACACAAGCAGCAATTTGTACACATTCTCAGATGCACCTACCTACATGACAACACGCATGCAAGGTATCATCTGTCCCATACTGTCAGTGTACTGACTGTGGGCATTTCTGGAGCGGAGTCTATAAAGATGGGGGAGAGCTGAATGTCAGGAAGTCAGTTATCCCTAAGTCAGCTCTAAAATGCGAGATGTAAGAAGGAGAAACACAATGGTGAATTTTGTAGCATAAAAATCCACATTAGGTTCAGAAAGCTCATTTTAACCCCTTAATGAACAGCCAATTTTTCCATGTTTAAGCAGCCATTACTTTTTTTTTCCTTTGAAACTGCATTTTTTCAGGTGCTGTTTGAGGAAACAAATTACTTTGTAACTAACTTTTTGCCTTAAATACAGAAGAAAAACTATTGACTTTTTTACTTTATTGTTAATTCTGTACGTTTCCACTGAATAGCCTGTTAAATGGGTTGTTGAGATGAATCTGGTTGTGTGGATACCTAATAAATATTGTTTTTTGCTTTGACATAAGGTGTACACAATAAAAATAATAGTTATTTTTGCTTGCGTTTTTTATTTATTTTATACTTATAATGTATTAGCATATACTGTATGTCAAAACATTATACTCTGTATCTCTATGGCACAGGCTATGGTTGGGACAACACTAGTGTGCCCTAACGGCAGAATTACTGAATGCAAAGTCCTGCGGTCTTTTGTAGGTCCCCAGGGCAGACAGCAGAGAGCTTATCCAACCTCCGATCAGATCACTGGGACCCAATTAGAGAGGGAAATCCCCTTTGATCACACAGTGGTCACAGGCTGCAGCAATCACAGGGTTAAGTGTTAGAAATGGAGAAACTGCTGATCCTGGCTGTAGAGCAAACAGGCAGCTCTGAGAGCCAGAGCAGCGAGTTACAGCTCATTCCTAGAGCAGGAGTCCTCAGAGAAGTGCTCAACTCAGTGGGTGGTCATAAAGAGGTTAACATATGGCATAGAGATAGCATAGTGGGCTTTTTTTTTTTTTTTTTTTTTTTTAGAGCACCTTTGAGCATGGTTTCCCTTGTATGGAGCAGATTTCATTGATGTAGATGGCACATAGTTGTGTTACAACCTTGTTACTTGCCAGCATGTTTGGGGTTAATCAATTCATCACAACCTGTGGAGAACCCACTGGGCTGTGGATACTGGTAAAGAGTTAATAACCTCAAAGCAACTATTACTTCAGAAAAATAAAATGAATAATGATAAAAACTATAAAAACATACATATACGCGTCAAGTGTATATCCTCAACCGCAGTGGGAGTAGCAGCCGTTTGTCAGGTTAATATCTCTAACAATCTGATAGTGGTGATGAACTATCAGTCCATCAAAAGTGCAGTGGGATAGCGGTCCATTAAAAGTGCAATGGTTGCTAGGTAGAAACAGTCTCAGTATATCATGATACAACCATAACATCCATATTCAATATTGTGTTCCTATAGTTTATCAATTGATCGGTCTCCTAATAAGAGTGTTTTTACTGTGGCTTTTTACACTGTGATGAAGTCGCTTTTGTAATCTCTGTATCTTAGATTGCCTTTATCTATCGATATAGAGATATTAATATATATATTCCGAAGTGACTGACATAGGCATAGAGGGTTACATCAGTAAATGTTCTCTTTCCTATTGCAATGTGCACATTCGCTACGTTACCGGTCTGAAGATCCGTGCTGTAGTATAATCAGACTCTCCGCTATAGCTGCCAACTGGCATGAGTGGAGTCCCACGTGATCGGGAGGCTGCAGCTTTGTGACGGCACAAGATGGCGGGTTTAGTCAGGATTCTCTGAAGGGATAGCGCTAGAATATCAGTTTGTCCAAAATCGTCAGCAGTAGGTTTACAGAGTTGGATACAAACTAATTTATATATTGCTGAAGACCTTCATAAACACATTGTTATTCCTTTCACTGCTCTTATAACACACCAAACGCGTTTCGAAGTATCAAACTTCTTCATCAGTGGTGAGCAGTGATGGTATATTTGCCGCCGTATAAAGTTCATAGCTTAATTGGGGGTGGATTAAGTTTGCCGTCCTATGCCCCCTAAATCATGGTCTGGATCGTGTTTAAAAATAGATTCAATATGGCAGTAAGATACAAATAAAATATGTATACAACAATCTAATAATGGAATGTCCGTATGTACGACAAAGTAGCAAATTACATGATACATTTACCGTATATTCATTTGTCTAGTATATAACTGTTTTGTTGTTGGCATTCAGTCCTGCAGGTATGATGGTATCAAACTCAAAAATCCTCTTAGATTCAGCTCTAGACATGTTCGCTCAATGATTACCTCCTCTCCACTGTTTTCTAATTTTCTCTAGAGCTACAAAAAGAAGAGCTGGCTAGGGTCTTGATTGTGGTAATCCCCAAAATGTTTAGATACGGAATGCAGTTAAAAACTTTTTGATATTTGCAATATGCTCAGCTATACCAGTTTGGTTTTACCTATGTATTGTTTTTGACAACTATATTGTAACATGTATATTACATCTGTAGAATCACACGATAAGTGTCATTTGATTTCAAAACAGTAGGTATTGTGTGTAGAGCAAACTTCCGTAGTTCTCTTAGGGAAGTTGGTGACCCTGCAGTTATTACACCGCCCACACCTATAAAAACCTTTGAGTGTTAGCCATTGGGCTTTGTCTTGATAATTTTACGTCTGATTGTTGGAGCGATTTTGAGGCCCAAATTTGGGGCTTTAGTATATGTAATGCGAGGAATGGTGGTTAACATAGGTCCTATAATATTATCTTTCAAGAGATGATGCCAGTGTTTGTTGATTATTTTTCCTACTGTTTTATATTGTGAATGACAAGGAAAGATAATATGGATGTTTTCATATCCCATTTCATCTTTGTTTATATTAGTAAAGAAGTCTTTCCTATCCATAGATTTTACCTTATCAAGTGAATGTTCAATCGACCTCAAAGGATAGTTCATCTCTATAAACTGTTGTTTCAAAGTGTTTGCTTCCCTTTCAAATTGTTGATTGTCCGTACAGTTAAGCTTTATTCTCCTGAATTGGCTTGTTTGAATATTAGTGAGCCATCTCGGCAAGTGACAGCTGGAGTATAAAATGTAACTGTTTTTCATGACAGGTTAGTGGTATGTGCAACATATTAATCGGTGATTGTCAACCTTAATGGATAAATCCAAAAAATCCATTTGTGATCTACTCGTCGTAGTTGTAAAATTAGATTCCTGTCATTTTCATTAATTTCTTAGAGGAAAAATGTTAAGTTTTCCTCCATATCTTGCCAGATGAATATAATATCGTCTATATAACGACGCGAGAGAACCAGACTTGACCCCAGCCTGAGTTGGAGGATATGCTCTTCCCATTAGGCCATGAATAAATTGGCATAGTTGGGGGCAAATCTGGTACCCATGGCGGTGCCCTTCATCTGGGAGATAGAAATCAGATTCATAGATGAAAAAGTTATGGGTCAATATATAACTAACCCCATCTAAGAGAAAGACAATTTGATCTTTATGTAATGTACTGGTATTTTCCAATTGTTTTGTCACGGCGTCAATTCCCTGAGAATGTTCAATGATAGCGTACAGTGAATTTACATACATAGTTCCAATAATCCAATGGTCTTCAAAATTAAATTTTTCAATAGTCGATATAATATCTGTGAAGTCCTTGATGTATGAGGGAATCTTCCTAACAACCGGTTTAAGGATTCTATCGATGTATTGTGACAAATTGGATGTAATGGAACCTATTCCGGAAATTATTAGTACCCCTGGTGGTTGATTGTAATTCTTATGTATCTTAGGGATACAGTAAGAAACAGGGAGTCTTTTCTGCGTACCTATTATATATTTGTACTCTTGTTCATTAAGGTTTTCCTTGTCTAAACCTTCCTAACATAACTTAATCCGTTGTTTATGATAAATGGTAGTGGGGTCACTTTTTAATTTGTAGTATGTTGATTGATCCAACTGTTGAATTTAAATAAATCTTTTATTTTTACATTTTTTATTTTTATTAGGTAATATACGTAGTAGTGATGTATACACTGTTGTCCAGGTATACATAGAGATTCCAATTGTATACTAGCGTCCAAAACACATAGCTAACGCAATTGTGTTTTTTTTTTATGCAACAAAACAGTTATATACTAGACAAGTAAATATATGGTAAATGTATCAAGTAATTTGCTACTTTGTCGTACATACGGACATTCCATTGTTAGATTGTTGTATACATACTTTATTTGTATCTTACTACCATATTGAATGTATTTTTAAACACAATCCAGACCATGATTTAGGGGGGATAGGACGGCAAACTTAACCCACCCCTAATTAAGCTATGAACTTTATAAGGCGGCAAATATACCATAACTGCTCACCACTGACTAAGAAGTCTGATACTTCGAAACGCGTTTGGTGTATTATGAGAGCAGTGAAAGGAATAACAGAATGTGTTTATGAAGGTCTCCAGCAATATCTAAACTAATTTGTATCCAACTCTGTAAACCTACTGCAGAGGATTTTGGACAAACTGATATTCAAGCGCTAACCTTTCACTGAGAATCCTGGCTAAACACGCCTACAAATCTTGTGACGTCACGAAGCTGCAGCCTCCTGATCACGTGGGACGCCACTCACACCAGTCAGCAGCTACAGCAGGGAGTCCGATTATACTACAGCAAGGATCATCAGACCGGTAACGTAGCAAATGTGCACATTGCAATAAGAAAGAGAACATTTACTGATGTAATCCTCTATGCCTATATCAGTCACTTCGGAATATATATATTAATATCTCATCAAATTGAAAATACAGGGGACTGTGTTCACTGTGGTCAATTGGTACTTGCTTAACCATAAGCAGATTACTATTTGCAGGAATTACTTAGATCACCTAACCGACTTTGCAGAGGGTAGGGTGTTGGTCGGAGGGGACTTCAACTTCACCATGGACCCTACGGTAGATTCTACCGCCCATCCTACCTATATGTCGAGTAGGCAGCTGAGATCCCTTCGTTCTCATCTTCACTCTCTTCAACTTGTCGATGTCTGGAGGATACTGCAGCCCCAAGGTAAAGACTACACATTCTATTCTACACCACATAACTCTTATAGTCGCATTGATTTATTCCTTACCAGCCACCACATCTTAGCCTGGAGTCCGGAAGCCACTATTGGGGATATCCTATTCTCAGATCATGCCCCTATCTATTTGTCTTTTGTGATGCCGGACACGGCCTTTAAACCCTGGAATTGGAGACTGAATGATAACCTTCTAAAAGACGACCTTTGCTCAGCTGATGTACACCAAACTATTAAAGACTTCTTATCCGACCACAATGGGAGGCATTGAAATGTGTCCTCAGAGGTGTATTTATCAAACATGGGGCTAGGCTTAATAAAGAACGGGCATATAAACTGACTTCCCTACTTACTCAGGCCCACACCCTCGAATTACGTCATAAACAAACTTTAGCCCCAGAAGTTTATGTTGAATTATTAAAGGTTAGGGACACTATTAAGTCATTAATAGATCAAAAATACAAAAGATTTCTGGACAGGGGGAGGAGATTCTTTTACGAATATTCAAACAAATGCTGGAGGCCCCTCGCCCGGGCGATTCACCCTAGAACCACTCAAACCTTTATTCCCCACATTCGGAATTCAGGTGGCCGTCTGACCCATAATCCAGTGGAAATATTGGAGGAGTTCCGTTCGTATTATTCCGGTCTTTATAATATTAAAGGTCAATACTCGGACCTTCCCCCAGCGGCTTTACGAGACCGTATTGACAAATACGTGGCTGATACAGCTTTGCCCACTATAAATGATACTGATAGGGAGGCGTTAGAAACTGATTTTACCGATTCAAAGATAATTCGTACAATCCAAGACTCTTCTTCAGGGAAATGTCCAGGGCCTGATGGCTTCACGCCGGCCTTTTTTAAACATTTTAAAGACGTCCTATCCCCAGTCATGACGAAAGTATTTAATAGTATAACTGCGGACTCCGGTTTTGTCACCCAATCTTTAGAAGCTAACATATGTGTGCTCCCTAAACCAGGGAAGGACCACTCCCTCACCTCGAACTATAGGCCTATCTCATTATTAAATATAGATATTAAAATATACGCTAAGTTACTTGCTGAACGATTGTCCCCATTGCTCCCTGGGATTATTAATTCAGATCAAGTCAGATTTGTCAAGGGTAGGGAAGCACAGGATAATACTCTGAAGACCCTGCTGCCAACCGGCTCGGCGACGCGCACCAACTCCCCACTCTGCCTACTATCCATTGACGCCGAAAAGGCCTTTGATAGAGTGCAATGGCAATTTCTGGACTCTTCCCTGTTACAAATTGGTCTGGGCTCAAAATTTCTCAATAGAATTAGAGCATTATATTCTACCCCTACGGCCAAGGTTCGAGCTAACCGAGTCTATTGTCTCGTTCATTCCCCATCCATAACGGCACGAGGCAGGGGTGCCCCCTGTCCCCCCTGTGATATGTCATAACAATGGAACATCTAGCAGTAGCAATAAAACAGAACCCTTCCATACATGGCATCACTATCGAAGATTCCCAATATAAAACTGCGTTATATGCCGATGACCTTTTGCTTTATATCTCTCAACCCCCTATCTCTATTCCTTCCATCTTGAAGGAGTTTGACCGTTTCGGCCACCTCAGCAACTTTAAAGTAAATTACTCTAAATCAGAAATTCTTAACATATCTGTCCCCCAGACCGAATTTTCAGATATACCCACTTCCTTCCCGTTTCGGCATCAAACTTCCTCCCTGAAATACCTAGGTGTTCAGATCCCGACAGATGTTAAACTCCTTTACTCACTGAACTATTTACCCCTATTGGAACGCACTATAAAGGACCCGAACAATTATAATACAAAGGGGTTGTCATGGTTCGGTAGGATGAATGTCCTAAAAATTGACATTCTGCCTAAATTCCTATACCTGTTCCAGACGGTTCCACTGAACCCACCTTCCGTCTTCTTCCGCACATTAAACTCCAAACTTCTCAAATTTATTTGGGGCTCCCTACACCCTAGAATAGGTCTCTCAACCTTACATAGAAACAAATCCGATGGCGGGGCTGGTCTTCCGGACTTCAGGCTATATCATTCGGCGGCCATGCTGACTCGAATTGTGGATTGGCATTTTTATTGCAACACCAAGCAATGGGTATGGCTGGAACAGTACATCTACCCTTCTTCACTTAAACATGCCCCGTGGATAGACCCTGGAGGTTGTCCACGACTATCCGCACTTAATATGCTGACCAGTCAAACCTTACACCTGTGGGATTCTCTCACTAAAAGAGGTATTGAGACATAGTCCCCTCACGCCAATTTTTCACAATCCCCTATTCGTAGCTAGCAATAACAAGATGTCTTTTCTGGGGTTGCAAGCTTCCACAGATCCTCGATTTTATCATATACTAGCAAATGCCCCACTGGCTTCATTTTCAGAACTTAAGGCAAAAAATCCCAACATCAGCCTATCTTGGCTCGAATATCAACAATTAAAATCCTACATAAACGCCAGAGGGGAACAGGGTTCCTTTAGCTCCACCCCGTCTGAACTGGAAAAACTGTTCTTGCTGACGTCCCCTCCGACCCACCTGATTTCTGCATTATATCGTTGATTACTGGAAGATTCCTACAAGGGACCCCCGGGTTTCTTAAATGGGTGGGAACAGGAATTAGGGGTACATTTCACACAGGTAGAAATACAAAAGGCTTTTGTCTTTACCCATAAGCTGTCAATGGCATGTTCTGCTCAGGAAAAAAATTATAAAATCCTGACCTGCTGGTATCGTTACCCGACCCGGTTGCATAGGATTTTCCCTCAGTACCCGACACGTGTTGGCGTTGTGGTCGAGAGAAAGGCACGATGCTACACATTTGGTGGGATTGTTGTAAGGTTAAACCATTCTGGGATAAGATCTTTACGATTTACAGACATTACAAATAAAACGGTTCCCCAAACCCCACAGGTTGCGCCCCTCTCCATCTTGCTGGGCACTACTGCCCTTCAGAAGAAGAGTATATTGCGTTTTTGTATTACAGCAGCTCGTTCGGTGATTCCCCGGTATTGGAGAACACCTCATGAGCCTACCATCGGAGAATGGTATCAAGAAATGCTACATATAGCCAGAATGGAGGAAATCTCAGCAGAAAATGCTGGTCTTTCGGTTAAATTCCATCACATCTGGTCTGACTGGTTGGACTTTCAACAATCGCCGGACCTGACATCTGTGCTATCTACTTGACTGATGGTCTTTGCTAGGACACTGTGACAACCCTACCCCTCTGACTTTCCCTTACCCTCCATCTTTATCTCTATTCACCCTCTCATTTCTTTTCTTATAATCTCTACTTTACTTTTATTTACTGCAGTGCTGTTTGAGCTTTACATTCCTGTACAAATGACCTATTGGGGGTTCTGCCCAAACTGAGACGCCCTTTTTCATATCAGAATTGCTGCATTGGCCGTGTACTTGTACATTGCATGCATGTCTTCTCCTTGGATTGCTTGATCCTCAATTGCTAAATGGACTTATATATCCGTATATGTTGACATGTACCAAATGTAAGCTCATGTTTCTTTGCTATACCTTGTTTATATTATATAAAATTTCAATAAAATAGTTTAAACATATATATTAATATCTCTATATTGATAGATAAAGGCAATCTAAAATACAGAGATTACAAAAGCAACTCCATCACAGTGTAAAAAGCCACAGTAAAAACACTCTTATTAGGAGACCGATCAATTGATAAACTATAGGAACACAATATTGAATATGGATGTTATGGTTGTATCATGATATACTGAGACTGTTTCTACTCAGCAACCATTACACTTTTGATGGACTGATAGTTCATCACCACTATTAGGTTGTTAGAGATATTAGCCAGACAAACGGCTGCTACTCCCACTGCGTTGAGGATACACAGTTGACTCATATATGTATATTTTTATAGTTTTTAATCAATATTTATTTTATTTTTCTGTATTTTTTCTGTATATAATAAATACTTATGCAATTTGATTTCATACTAGTTTGGTAGTTCATGCAGCACTAGATATTGAGTGCCCTCCAATATATATTTTACATATTTAATTTTTGGACTTTGGGTGTGTCTTTGGAGCGGGCACCACTTCCATGGTTTAGGGTGAGTTGAGCCACTGATCACACTTCTCTTTTTATAGATTACTTCAGTCGCCTGGTACCAGCCACCCACATCTGTGCAAGAAGCCTGAATTTACAGTCAACTCACGGGTATGTCAGTGCTGTCACTAACAAGGAGTTCCCCCCATCAGATGTCTAAACAGGAGTGGAAACCAGAACATCATGTTTGTTCTTCAATCTGGTGGAAAGTGTCACATTCCTAAGCACACCTTACATATACTTCATATACGTCTGTGACTAACATCGTCCTCCCTCTCCAGCCACGACACACGGGTGGGTACACTTGCCCTCCAAACTATGGCTCAGAAGTGAACTATGCAGCTGAGCAAGGGCGGGTTTACACATGGCTTTTTTGGAAATGAAATACAGGCTTAGATATACTAATGCATCCAGAATCTGTCTAAAAAGTGACGCAAATTGGCACAAGTATTGTTTCTACACTTTCTCTCTAGGCCAGTATGGTGACGTATTGGCAGTGCTCCATGGGAAAACAATAGCAAAGAGGAAACTCCCAAGGAACAGAACCATATCACTGGTGCCACCTTGTGGAAGTGGCTCCCTAGGAGTCAAAATTTGACTTTTTAACAAGCTTTGGCAAGCACCCCGAAACAGCTGTCCACCGGTGGATATTTGGATTGGTTATTTTCCGATATGTCCCAAGGCTTGTTAAAAAGTCAGATTTTAATTCATAGGGAGCCACTAGCGAGGTGGTTCTCTTTCCTTGGGAGATACCGTTTTCCTTCCCCTTTTCCAACCTGCTTGAAAAGGGGATGGGGCTTACCTTAGTGGGGAAAGAAGACATCGGCTAAGATGTGCCATTTTGAAGCCAAATTGCATCACAATTCTGGTGTAAAATCTGTCTCAAAGTAAGGTAATCAATAGTTGGTACAGAATCAGAGAAAAGTATCTATTCCTGCACCAGATTTATCAACCAGTCTGAGCCCCATCTACAAACTTAGGAAATCTGGGTCACAGTTTTTTGTGGTAGTTTTAGCCAAAAGCAAAAGAGAATTCAAAAGAAAAGGGAAATATAAACCATCGTTACCCCATGAAGAGGCTTTTGCCTTTTGTCACCAGGATGACAGTGGAAAGTCGTACCCACTAGACATATGTTCGGTGACACAGGATCAGGGACTGTTTTCATCACTGTGAAGTTGGCTGTAAATCCAGCTTTTCACATGAAGAAATGAAATGCTCAAATGGGGTGAACTGAGGTATTTGCTAGTACCTTTAGGAATTGCTTAAAGGGGCATTCCCATCACAGACATCGCTAGGATATGCCCCCATTGAATGGTAGGTGCGGGTCCCACCTCTGGGACCCACACCTACGCTGGAAAAGCCGGGATACAAGTGAATGGGAGCGCACAGTGCTTGCGCGGTCACCACTCCCATTCATTTTCAGCCAGGGCACGGCTATTTTTGGCGGCCCGATAGAAATGAATGGAGGGCGGCTGCGCATGCACAGTGCGCCCTCCACCACCATTCCCCGGTCCATTCTCGGTGCACCTAGCAATATGCCCCCATTGTCTGTGATGGGAATACCCCTTTAATAAGTAATTCCTTAATATACTTCTGTTACTTTATTCATTCAGAGACCTCAAATAATTTTCGATAAAAGCAGAGAGTTATAAAATATCAATGAAGCCTTACTTACCTGTCCGATCCCTCGCCGTTCCACCCGCACCAGCCTGGGGCTCCCCACTGGTCTTTGTTCTGTGCTGCATTGTAGTAGTGACTAACAAAGCGACATGATGGCTGCATGCAGCCAATCACTGGCCTTGGTGGTCTCATGGGGTAGTCAGGCATGTCGTCACCTCTGTGTGATGATGTGTCCGAATATCACACATGACTGAGAGGCAGGTACTGGCGGCTACAATCACGTGGGCAGGAACAAAGACCATAGGGCAGCACCGGACCGTCCGACACGGCAGGGGATCGGACAGGTGAGTAAGGCTTTGTTTAATATTTTTTAACACTTCCTGCTTTTGCCTACATTTAGGGGGTCTTGTTCCCATAACAACCAATCACAGCACAGATTTTCTTTCTTACAGTGCTCCTTAAAGGCAAAGATGACCTCTGATGCGTTTCTATGGGCAAAAAGCTCAGAAGTCTCCCTCTTTATTTCAGATAGAAAAATGGCAATTATGTAGAGAAATCTGGTAAATGTACTCACGTTCTTGTAAGCATTCTGTGTCGGTGCAATAAGACTGAGACTGCCTTAGCTGTATAAGAGGGGAAAACAGAGGGGTACATATGAAATACTGAGTTTTAGTAAATGAAAGCTGAAGTAATGTTAAAGGGGTTATCCCATGACTAATGTAAAAAGTTTAATTCAGACATCATATAGTACATGACAATCTCTTTCTAACAAAGCTAGAACCAGCCCTGTACCTCACATGGATCCAGAGATCTCCCCATTCATTGCTCTGCTAGATTTATATCAAGCCGACAGCTCAGGGGGAGTGTCCATGCACTCCCCATCACAGCTCAGGGGGCGTGTCCATGCACTCCCCATCACAGCTCAGGGGGCGTGTCCATGCTCTCCCCATCACAGCTCAGGGGGCGTGTCCATGCTCTCCCCATCACAGCTCAGGGGGCGTGTCCATGCACTCCCCATCACAGCTCAGGGGGCGTGTCCATGCTCTCCCCATCACAGCTCAGGGCGTGTCCATGCTCTCCCCATCACAGCTCAGGGGGCGTGTCCATGCTCTCCCTATCACAGCTCAGGGGGCGTGTCCATGCACTCCCCATCACAGCTCAGGGGGCGTGTCCATGCTCTCCCTATCACAGCTCAGGGGGCGTGTCCATGCTCTCCCCATCACAGCTCAGGGGGCAGCTGAGGGATGAAACTGAGCATGTGCGGCCTTTTCTGTGAGCAGGACAAAGAAATAAGAAAAAAAAACAGCAGGTGGCGCTATACAGATACATATTATTGAGAGAAATTTTTAATTACATGCAATTACAAAAGTATTCAGATGCAAGTGTTGGTTTGAAAACTGTAAAATATTTTTAGTGGGACAACCCCTTTAACATAGTTATAAATAGAGTAGAAATATGACTCCATTGTACCAGTGCACCTCCTGAAACGGAGCTCCAGCTCTGAAGTCTACATGAAAGGGCTTGTCCCAAGCGGACAATGATTTTCCATATTCTGTATAATGCTAATAATCTGTTATTGTCCTTACCAAATTAATCAGTCTTCGCATTGCATGATCATGGGAGCAAATGCACTCACAGGGATCAAAATTGCCGTCTGCCATGTTCACGGCTAGTGTGCCTGCAGCAACCTGTCAATGTAGAAAATAGTTTCATCTCAGAAGAGGACATGAATCAGAACACAACCCTCTACCGGCCAATCACAGAAACCTGCCGCCATGGACGTACAGTCTGATGCAGCATATTATAGAGCGGGAGGAGTGGACTATATCTATATATGTTATATCCGTATGCTTAGTCCCTCCCACATGACTCCTAAACATTGATCGAGCTGAAGTTTAAATCAATGAAACACAAGTTCTACTGAATCCTTTCCCCATAAAACTAGATATCAATCTGCTCAGCTCCTCCCGCTCTATAACATACCGCCTGCAGATTGCACTGCATTTTCACGGTGACAGGTTCCCTTTAACAGTATGCAACTAAACCTTTGCTCCTAGAAGGTCTCAAATAAGGGACGTTCCTCTATAACATCCATGTGTCCTGACACATAATATGTCTTTATGAGAAACCCCCTTTAAAAGGGACTTTCTGGGGATATGAACTCTTAAGGGAAGGTCCTCAGCCAGCACTGCCTCATCTGCTCCCTGCCACTCTGGTCCTGTACCTCCAACTTCTGTTGCCCAGCTTGCTGTCTTCTGGCTGGGGCATGGCCATGTGCGCTGCTGCAGCCAATGACTGGCTTCAGTGGTAACATATCATGGGAAATGGAACACCAGGGAGCTGGTAAGTATGAAAGCGATGTAGGCTGGGGGTCTTCCCTTAGGACCCCAGTTAGATCTGTATCCATTGTTGCGGGCAGCAAACAGTAGTTCTGCAAAACACTGCCACCAGACGTGAGAACTCCGGATCGCGGTGCGGACCCACTGACCTGAATAGGCCTGCGATCTGCAATATACGACAAAAGATAGGACATGTCCCATCTCTTGTGGTGCGGAGGCACAGATAGGAAGTCAATGGAAACACATGGAGGCCCTTCTGGGTCCATGCCGCCGCACTGCAAAAGATGGAACATGTCCTATCTTTTGACTTATGTTGCAGATAGCGGACCCTTTCAAGTCAATGAGTCCGCACTGCGTTCCTGAGTTCACACAGCCAGTGCCCATGTTTTGTGGACCTGCCGTTTGCGGTCCGCAATATGGGCACAAAGGACATTCCTGGAAAATCCCTTTAAGACCATACATGTCGATTAAGCAATTTGCCAAAGGACATCTGTCCCGTCTTCCTTCTCCTCTAGTATCACTTTTCTTCTGAGGAAATAAAAGCTCGGGCATTATGAAATAAAATATAAAAAAATGTTTCCTCTATGACCGTTGTCGTTGTGCGATTGGTCTGCTGCTATGGAGTATGGAATCACCACATGATGCTGCTGAAGTCCATTTTTTTGTTGCTCATTCACTGTGGTCAATTTTGACACAATTTCCAAAAAATAAAATAAAAAATAAAGCCTTTTTTTAGAAAATTGCTGCAAAATCACTGTTAGAAGTGGTAAGGACGCACTCTGCAGACCAAGATGATACAGCTGGAACAGATTACTTATGTAGATGACCATGATAAAGTTAAAGCCATATAACTATATCATTCTTTTACACGTGGCCCTAGGGCTTTACATGCTATACCTAGTTTCGGAACTATGGCTACAGAATCTGTGACCTGTCAGCGCCCTCTAGTGGTCACTCTTATATGCAGAGCAGCTCCAGTCTAAACAGCTGTATATAGGCGCAGCGGTATATGGCTTCCGAAATGAGGCAAACTGTACTTATATATTCTGCTTGTAAAATACTGGTGGCCCAGGCAATGTCAGCAGTGTTGTCGCAGCTTATAGTGATAGTGACACTTCTGAAATATGCGGGATTACTAGCATTCATTTCCATAATCTACAGATTGTGTATATTTGAGGCTGTACTAGTCCTGGGTAGAGGCCCGCCAAAGAATATGTAATATAAGCCTGGGCTCTCATGTGGCATTTCTCTAATAGGATTATGCACAGTCCACATGAAACTGAAAAGAATACTTCAGGAGTTCACATTTATAAGAAGGGTTTAAGGGTTTACATAGGGATCTAAAATGCATTTCATCCATATGGAGGAGTGCCTGGAAACATATGGGGAGGACTGGCACCACTAACAATACAAATAATATGGGTGCCATCAAAACGTAAAATGCCTGGCATTGGTTTCTACAGCTTAGTTTGCTGTCCACTAAGGCTACTTTCATACTGGCGTTTTGGTTTCCGATTGTGAGATTCGTTCAGGGCTCTCACAGGCGGTCCAAAACGGATCAGTTTTCCCCAAATGCATTGTGAATGGAAATGGATCCGCTCAGAATGCATCAGTTTGGCTCCGTTCCGCCTCCATTCCGCTTTGGAGGCGGACACCAAAACTCTGTTTGCAGCGTTTTGGTGTCAGTCTAACGAAATTGAGCCAAACAGATCTGTCCTGATATACAATGCAAGTCAATGGGGACGGATCAGTTTTCACTGACACAATAGAAAACGGATCTGCCACCCTTGACTTTCCATGGTGTTCAAGAAGGATTAAATATAATACAAACAGATCCGTTCTGAACGGATGGATGCGGTTGTATTATGTGAACGTATGCGTTTGTGCAGATCCATGACGGATCCGCACCAAACGCAAGTGTGAAAGTAACCTGAAATTCCTAGGTCCTTTTCCATGTCAGTGTTACCATTTAGTATGTACGGGTACCCCACTAGCGACAGTGACCCAATCTGAGTGTGTACTGGGAATAACCATCGCTGAGCCAGTTACTTACCCACATACAGACATTTTCTCCCAGTCCAAGCATTCTCATTTGATATACTAAACTTTTATATGGTACAGTGTCAAATTTTGGGGAGAATTCAAGATATAAGCATGCATGCCACCTGGACCCAGTGATTTGTCTATTTTAATCTTTTAAAGACACAGCTGCACTTCTTCCGGAGTCAAACAGGGCACATTTAATGGGGAGTTTATTCTGACACGCTGCATTTCATAATAAAATAAATAAAATAAAATGTTAAAGGTTTGTCCGGGCTATTACTATTGATAATCTATCCTCAGTATAGATCATCAATGTCAGATCGACTGGGGTCCCACACCCGGCACCCCCGCCGATCAGCTGTGTGAGGAGACGGCTCCCTTCTCTCTTTCTGTTTACCGCTGCCGTCTATGGTCTTTTCCATAGAGAGCAGCAGCAAGTAAGAGAAAGCGAACAGCGTCTCCGCATACAGCTGATCTGCGGGGGTGCCGGGTGTCCCACAATCTGATATTGACAACCTATCCTGAGGATAGATCATCAATAGTAAAAGCCCAGACAACCCCTTTAGAAAACTCACTTTCTCCTCATCGCCCTCTACAACTCCTCCCTCATCACTCCTCCTCCCTTTTAGTCCCATAAGGTATGTACCTCTCACAATTAGATTTTAGGATGGTTTTAAAAATATCCCATTTTGTGGCTATATTTTTATTTTTGAGGACTTTGTCCCAGTTAGTTAGGCCTAAGCCCTCGCTTAGTTGGCTACATTTTGCTTTTATGAAGTTTGCTATTTTTGTTCCTCCCTTTAGAAACTCTCGTTTGAAGGATAATTGGAAGGTTATTACTTTATGGTCACTATTTCCCTGGTGTCCCCCAACCTGCACATCGGTTGTTCTGTCAGGTCTATAGGTTAAGGCCTCATGCACACGAGTCCGCAAAAAGGGGTTCCGTTGTTCCGTGATCCGTGTCAGTTTTTGCTTCCGTTGTGTTTCCGTGTGTCTTCCGTTTTTTTTTTAGCGGACATGACCCAAAAGATTTTACCAAAAGACAGGCTGACAATTTTTGCCAAGTCCCTGCCAAGGGATCCGCAAAAAAACGGACGCGGAACGCGGATGACACACGGATGGCCATCCGCATTTTTTCACGGTCCCATTGACTTGAATGGGTCCGTGAACCGTTTTTCACGGACAAGAATAGGACAGGTTATATTTTTTTGACGAACTGGAATCACGAACGCGGAGGACAAACTGTGCATTTGCCGAGTTTTCCACGGACCCATTAAAAACCAATGGGTCCGCAGAAAATCACGGAAAACGGCACAACGGACACGGAATCAAACAATGCTCGTGTGCATGAGGCCTAATACCAAGTCCAGTATGGCCGTCCCTCTAGTGGGGTCCTGATCCAGTTGGGAAGGGTAATTGTCTTTGGTTATTGCCAAGAACCTTTTTCCTTTTTGGGATGTACAGCTTTCAGTTTCCCAGTCTATATCTGGGTAGTTGAAGTCCCCCATGATAACGATCTCATTATGATTTGCCGCCTCGTCTATCTCGTTTAGTAATAGATTTTCTGTGGACTGTGGTATACTCGGTGGTTTATAATACACTCCTATCAGTATTTTATTATTGCTGCCTCCATGTATTTCTACCCACAGTGACTCCACGTGTTATTTTCCCTCACTTATAAGTGTGGGCTTCAGACAGGACTTTACATAAAGACACACCCTCCCCCTGTGACCAGACTTATCACCTCCATACTAATACAATGCATCTGCCATCTGCACTGATCGGGGTTTATTGCAGGATGGAGCAGGCTGGGTATTGTGTCTGGTCACATGAGCCTCCACCAGCGGCCATCTTATGGACAGGACCTCTATGATGGCAGCACAGAAGATTTACCTGAAAAGGAGCATGGCCTACGAGAGAGCAAATGGCACAGAAGACTATATTAGTAAGACCTCATTCACACAACATATCATAGCCAGATAGGACCCCACTGAAAATCAATGGGCCAGCTTTTAACGGCCCTTTAAACAGGAGTGCACCTGTCTAACAAGTACAAAGGGCCTTTCTCCCTGTCACCAGCAGCAAAATTGGGGTCCATTGTTTACAATGGGGGCCACTGTGGGGGACATTATTTACAGGAGGCACTGCAGGGATAGGGATTTAAACAAAAAATGGCCATTAAAAGTGTAAACATGGCCAGAATACGGATGCACACACTAATGCAAAATGGCCATGAAAAACTGACTTTTTTTGTGAACAGCCTTCATGTGAACGTAGCCTTAGTGCCACATAGTCACCTTACATACACACTGGTTATAAGTAGCCAGAAAGTGACCAACCACTTTAATCCCTGGAGGTCCAGGGCTTGGAAGGGTAACGGGTTGCTTCTGGATGACTGCCAAACTAGGCAGATTTGTTATTGTGGAGCATGGAAAAGCTGGGTGATCATCCCACGGGACCTGTAATGGTGACCATACTGGTTGGTGTTCAGAAACAGATCTGTTTAACAGCTCAAAGACATTTACGGAGGATCTTTGGCTTTTCATGGTTAATCTCATGAATGTTAACACTTTACTGCTCCTTCATAAATCTCATTAATTGGATCTAATTTCTGAGCTTGCTAATTAAGTTGATCTGAAGGCTCTGCCCCTTTAAAGTGATGACTGCAACGGAGCATTTCCACGTCGGCTCAGGCTGCTCCAATGACAGAGATACGTGGATGACACAGCACCCAGCAAATAAATCATGTGCCAAGGTCTACTGTGAAATACACCAAAGCCAAACTTCCTGGAATAAAGCCATTCCTTCCCACTCCATACTGCGCATGCGCAGCCGCCCTCCATTCATTTTCTATGGGGCCAGCGAAAATAGCTGGCTTGGCTTTTTCCACGGCCCCATAGGAATGAATGGGAGCGGGGGCCGCACATGCGCGGTACACTCCCATTCACTTCTATGGGGAGCCGGCTTGGTGGTGGCCGGACCGAAGTCCTCCAGCCACCACCTTGCGGGGCTCTGTTCTCTATATAGGTGCAGGTCCCAGCAGCTATAAGACAATAGGGGCATATCCTAGCGATATGCCCCATTGTCTATGATGAGACAACCCCTTTAAAGGCTTGGGGGAAATGTATTAATGTTTCTATGCCACTTCTCAGACATAGAAAAGTTTGTGATTTTTTGTGCAAGTCCTGTTTAGCAGGAGTAGCTTTAATTTTCCGGCACACAGACCTCGAATGATGCGGCAAAATTCTTAATGGGGTTTTCCAGGACTAAATACACATGTCCTATCCTTAGGACATATCCTCAGGGTAGGTCATCAGTATCTGATCTGTGAGGGGTTTAACTACTGGCCCTGCCTCCAATTAGCCGTTTGAAGAGGCGAGTGCTACAGCCTCCTCCTAAGCCAGTGATGTCACGTACATCAGTCGCATGGTCTTGGCGAAGCTCAGTCCCACTCAGGTGAATGTGCCAGGGCTGCAATACCAAGCACAGCCACTATACAATGAAAGGCGCCACGCTAGGTACGCTGTGAGAAGGCTGCAGGGCACTGAGGACTCTTTAAATAGCTGTTTGGTGTCAACATGGGAGTCGGGCCCCCACCGGTCAGATATTGATAACCTAACATGAGAAAAAGTCATCAATATTTACTACTGAAATACCCCTTTAAGACATTCATTCCAATGGGAGCGCCAAAAATAGCCGAGCACGTGAATGGAGAGCGCACCGTGCAAGTGCGGCCATGGCTTCATTCACATCTATGGGGCTGACAGAAATAGCTGAGCCAGCGCTCGGCTATTTTTGACAATCCCATAGAAGTGAATGGAGGATGGCGGCGCCTGCGCGGTGTGCTCTCCTTCACTTTGCAGGCTATGTTTAAAAGATGAGATGATACAACCCCTTTAATTATTCTCTATCTATCCACAAGCTAGGAATGAGGAGTCCCTGAGTCCCCTGTCTGAATGGAGTGCTATATGGGAACAGAGGAAAGCACCAGTGTGAATAGAGCCTAACCTGCATGGGATAGTACAAAGCAGGAGGATATAAGAAAACTACCTTATGTAGAACAGACTGCAAACTGCAAGGCAGGGGTTAACAAAGACAGACAAGCAGTACCCCAAAGTATCAAAACTCACCAGTTCCTCTTTTTCTTTCTGAAAATTAACAGACTATAAAGAACATTTACATAGTAGATAAAATGTGGTCAATTTCACTAAGTTTCAAAGTGCCATAAGAACAACGTACAGGAATGAAGGGTAAGGCTTTAGGGTAAGCCAAAACCAGGGGCTATCACAAATCATCAGTTGTAGGAATTCTATACTTTCAGGACGTGAACATTTGAGTAGAATATTTACTTTTCCAAAGTTCATCATGGCCACGCTATAGATCCAATGCCATATGCAAAAAGAAAAACGGATATCTTTAGCAGGTCGGAATTTTGTGGCATTTGTCGTGCAGTTTGTTACTTCACAGATGGTATCTCTACATTCCTCTGCATCTGTACCTCAAAAATATGGCATACGCTAGTGCAATCCCACATGTGGTCTACACTTGGCTAAAAATTGCTACCTGAAGCATACACTGCTGCATGTGTGCTTTAGGCCTCATGCACACGGCCGTTGGTGTTTTGCGGTCCGCAAACCGCGGATCCGCAAAACACGGAAGCTGCTCCGCGTTCCTTTCCGCAATTTGCGGAACGGAACGCAGCCCATTATAGAGATGCCTATTCTTGTCCGCATAACGGAGTGCTGTCCGCATCTTTTGCTGCCCCATTGAAGTGAATGGGTCCACGGCCGAGCCGCAAATATGCGGCTCGGACGCGGACCCGAACAACGGCCATGTGCATGAGGCCTTAGGGGCTATTGACACAAGGGTGTGCAACTCTGCCGTTCAGCTGTTCTGAAGCAGCTCCAGAGCTGGAATTATACAGCGCCATCCGTTGTGTTGTGGCCGTGCCCGATTACTGCAGTGTGCTGTAGTGACCAGGTCCAGCCAGTACACTGTGGAAGGAGCTGTGTAGTGCTGGCACCAGAGCTTCTGAAAACAGCTGATCGGCAAAATGCTGGGAGCCGGACCTTCACCAATCTCATATTGATTAGTGCCGAGTAGGGATGAGCAAACTTCTGTTTTCAAGTTCAAGAATTCAGTTATGGATTCTGCTACCACCGACCATAACTTATCCATAACGAAATTCTTAGATAACCCGAACCTTGTAAGCTGACCCTAGTGCTCAGCGAATCGAGCTTCAGATCATAGATCAGAGTCGTACTTACACTTCGTTTTAATGCTGTCTCCACGTACAGCAAAATTCGTTTCACCCAAAGTCGCACGAGACTTCGGTGAATTCATTCAGTATTCATTTCTACATCTTTAAAAACATTTCAAATTAGCAATCCGAAGTACCAGCCAGTACCAAACCCGACTTCGGATTCTGAATTTTAAAGATATAGAAATTAATACCACCGAAGTCATTCATTCACCAATTTCATCATTCGCCTATCGATAACCTATCCCCCAAGGATCCGTTAGGGTCCCGTTTGCTGCCCACAGGGCCAGTACATGGGCCGCTCTCATGCCTTATGTTTACAGTGCAGATTTGATTTGGTCAGTGTTTTGTATCTGTATTTTTGCACTGAAGTATTCAGCGAGGGCTATGCGGCGGCCACTGGTC
The DNA here is from genome assembly GCA_033119425.1 of Bufotes viridis. Taxonomy (NCBI): domain Eukaryota; kingdom Metazoa; phylum Chordata; class Amphibia; order Anura; family Bufonidae; genus Bufotes; species Bufotes viridis. The sequence goes on along the minus strand of CM065589.1, from coordinate 543,846,085 downwards.
GCAGCCAGGATCTGAGTAGCGGAAATCCCATAGAAATGACTGCGATCGACGCAGCAGTCGCAAGAGATCCAACATGGCTGGATTTCTTGCGACTGCTGCGGCGATCCCATTCATTTCTACAGGATCACCACTACTCAGCGATCACAGCCACGACAGGTGCCTTAGGTGCCTTAGGCCTCTTTCACACGGACGTCACGGATTCTGTCCGGATGCATTACGGGAAACTCGCACGAGTGAGCATGCTATTTCAGTCAGTTTTGTCTGGGATTGCATTGTTCAGATTTTTCCGCGCGAGTGCAATGCGTTTTGCACCGCGTGATAAAAAAACTGAATGTGGTACCCAGACCAGAACCTGGACTTCTTCACTAAAGTTCGGTGTTCTATAGATTTTATTATTTTCCCTTATAACATGGTTATAAAGGAAATTAATGGCATTCTTAATACAGAATGCTTACTAAAATATCCAATGAGGGGTTAAAAAATTATCTCACCTCACCCACTTGATCGCTCAGCCGGTATAGTCTTCTTTCTCCTTCTTGCAGGACCTGCAAAAAGAACTTTAATGACGCAATTGCGCTCACCACGCAATGAGTGTGGTGATGTCAGCGCAGGTCCTGGAATGAAGATCCTTCTATCTTCATTCAGTAGGACCTGCGCTGACGTCACCAGCACGATCACGTCATCAAAGGTCCTTTTGCAGGTCCTGCCAGAAGAAGAAGATACCGGCTGAGCAATCAAGTGGATGAGGTGAGATTATTTTTTAACCCCTCATTGGACATTTTACTAAGCATTCTGTATTAAGAATGCTATTATTTTCCCTCATAACCATGTTAGAGGGAAAAATATACAGTGAATTGACTTTAATGGGGTCCGGGGTTGCTCATCCCTATTATCTCCTAGCTACCATGCGTGAAAATCAGGGCTGTGGAGTCGGTAGATAAATTGTCCGACTCCGACTCCTCAGATTTTGAAACTTCCGACTCCGACTCCTCGACTCCGACTCCTCTGTATTTAATATGCAAATACGAAGCTGTTCCACCAAGTTCTTCTAATCTCCTCTAGCACAGAGAGGTAGTTGAGCAGAAGCTGCTGCCTTCTCCTTTGTGTGCTGATCTTCTGCTGAAGATAGAGCAGTGGGAGGATCCAGGAAGGGGCAGAGGAAGGGGCATTTATTTTAAAACATGATTTTCCTAGTAGAATCCCATAGTCATGTTTAAAATTTAAGCTAACAATCTGAGTTTACATGTTTTATAGCCTTAGCTGAATGATAGCAGTTTTTCAAATGGTTTACAGCTTCAGTCTTGAACTATTGACTATCCTTTCCCTTCACTTATACAAGTGTCTCCAGTCCTTAATCAGTTATCAGTGAGAGGCGAGGATAACCATGGGTTCCCTGTAACAGCAGACCACAAGACAATGGAAAGTGTAAGTATTGCCGCTCCTTAAAGGGACACTGACTGGCTGATTTTCCAGCTAAAGATATATATATACTGGTATTCATCAGAGAATTAGGAATAAAACTATACTAATGTTACCCCCAGTTAAGCTGTACTTGTGTTTAAAAAACATTTTAATCTGTATGCAAATTCACTATCTTTGTGCCCAATGGGGCAGCGTCTCCTGCGGCTTTGTGCCCAGCCGCGCCCGAAGTACAGCTTCCCAGCGCTGTTCCCCTCGTTATTATTCACTGCACTGACCTTTTTTTTCAGGCTAGCCGAACGCTGAATTCCTGCGCAGGCGCACGTGTAGAGTGCTGGCAGCAGCCTCGTCTGGCTATGCTGAGGCTGTGCCAGCTTTCTCTCTTCCTCCTCGCTACCTAGTCCTGTCTAGTGCTGCCAGTACTCTACATGTGCGCCTGCCCCTTGGGCACAAAGGTAGAGAATTTGCATATTGATTAAAACGTTTTTAAACACAAGTAAACCTCAACTGGGGGTAACAGTCGTCTAGTTGTATTCCTAATCCTCTGATGAATACCAGCAGATATATCAGCCTGTCAGTGTCCCTTTAACTGCATAGTAAAGCATATGAAAAGCATGCTTCTTTACGGTCACTTAACGTCTTTGTTTAGCGGTAACGTGACGCACTGCATGCATTGGTCTTTATTCTTACAGTAGAGAAGTAATTAATTATAACTTTATCTGAATTGGGACATTTAAACTTGCTTTTTTTTATTCCAATTTAAATCTAGTAGGAGTCGGAGTCGGTCCATTTTTTGCCGACTCCGACCCTGACTCCAGGTACCCAAAATTGCCTCCGACTCCGACTCCTCGACTCCGACTCCAACTCCAACTCCACAGCCCTGGTGAAAATCGCACCGCATCCGCACTTGCTTGCGGATACTTGCAATTTTCACGCAGCCCCATTCATTTCTATTGGGCCTGCGATGCATGAAAAAGCAGAATATAGAACCTGCTGCGATTTTCACGCAACGCACAAGTGCTGGGTCAAAAACAACGCTCATGTACACAGCCCTAATGAAATGAATGGGTCAGGAATCAGTGCGGGCGCAATGCGTTCACGTCACGCATTGCACCCATGCGAAATACTCGCCCGTGTGAAACAGGCCTTAAAGTTTCCCTTATATTGTCTCTGAATTCACGAACGGCAAACATCGGCCAAATCTGCACTGTGTGCAACAAACCTTTCATGTACGAAATGTGTTCCCGGAAGTTCCTAAGTTGCATCATTCCTGTTCTTCAAGGCCAGACACCTCAAGCAGAAACACATTGCTAAGAATTTTTATTTAAGAAAGGAGGGGGGGGGGGTGTTAACATTTTGCCATATTGTTACATGTCACAGAGCCATGCAAGAGGACGGCAACATAAGGGGCACCGGGTGCTGGATGCCTACCGCGCAATAGACCAATGCAGTCATGGCACCGTTCCAGGTCTCGTGCCACTTTGACATGTATGTGAATTGATAAAAAAGGCAAATAGAGGTAATCTGAACATAGCCCTGAACAAACAGCACTAATCTTCCCAGAAAACCTTTTCCAACATTAAGACACATTAGTTATTCCCAAGGAGACACAAACATTCCTTACACAGCCTGAGACAAAACCACTGGGCCTCCCGCAGGAATCAGAAAACAGCTGCACAACCCGGATCCTGACGCTGCTCAGTTTCTTCCTTCACAGACCTAAGGCCTCATGCACACAGCAGTATTTTTTTTGCGGTCCGCAAAACGGGGTTCCGTTGTTTCGTGACCTTTTTTGCTTCAGTGTGTCTTCCGTTTTTTTTAGCGGACATGACCCAAAAGATATTACCAAAAGACAGGCTGACAATTTGCCAAATGCTTGCCAAGAGATCCGCAAAAAAATGCGGACGCGGAACGCAAATGACACACGGATGGCCATCCGCATTTTTTTCACGGTCCCATTAACTTGAATGGGTCAGCGAACCGTTTTTCACGGACAAGAATAGGACAGGTTATATTTTTTTGACAGACTGGAATCACGGACCACGGATGCGGAGGACAAACGGTGCATTTGCCGAGTTTTCCACGGACCCATTGAAAACCAATGGGTCCGCAGAAAATCACAAAGAACTGAGCAACGGACACAGAATCAAACAACAGTCGTGTGCATGAGGCCTAAGTAAGAGGATTAAGACACAGGAGTGACATATAATGAAGACATTTCTTCTGCTCCAGCCACTGACACCGACTCAAGTACAAAGAAGTTGTCAAAAGGCGGCAGTTATGTGAAGGACCCGCGTAAACGTCAGGTTGGCTGATTCCGCCGGTGGGGGGGGGGGCAAACTTTGACCACCACCAATTGTGAATCGCAGATCCTATATTATATCCATATAGATGTTTATCTGTCATTGTAACCCTGATTGTAATGATAATGAGACGACTGCTGAGAAGTGCTCTCTACAGAACTGTGTCAGCCTTTTATGAGGCTCAGTGGACAGAGTGAAAACTGCATGATTTAAAAGTGTTTCCAAGATAGGTCTGAGGATAGGTCATCAGTATCTGATCAGTGGGGGTCTAACACCCAGGCACTGGCCCCCCTGTGAGCACCGCGGCCTTCTTTGTGCTCAGCGAACACAGCGCCGTACATAGTATAGCGGCTCTGCTTGGTATCAAAGCTCAGCCCCATTCACTTCTATGGGGCTGAGCTGCTCCTGGGCCACGTGATCGATGAACATGACCTCACCAGCCTAGAAAAAGCAGAGAGAAGGCCATGGTGCCCACTGTGAGTGCCGATGCCTTCTCAGAGCGCTGATCGACCCCCACTGATCAGATACTGATGACCTATTCTGACGATAGCTCATTAGTAATGAAATCTCGGAAAACCCCTTAAAGGATTTTGTTTTTAATGCAGATAGTGACAGAAAAGAGAAAAATAAAAATAAATCCGTTTAGCATTAAAATGTGATCGGTTACTTTCTGATAACACATCCCCTATCTGATACCTTGCAAACCAGCTCCGGAGCAAACTGAAAGAGAGACAAAGAAGAAAAACTAAACAAGTAAAAGTAAAGAAAGTAATCCACCGCCATATATACCACGGGTAAACTACGAACAGAACCTAATACCTAGTCCAACCACAGCATACAGACCGGAAAAGTAAAAAAAAAAAAACACGTCACCACACGTGAGACGCCGGTGCCAGGAGGACTCGGAAAAGAAGGAGGAGAGCTACGCTGTATCACGCGGGACGCCGCGAAACCAGTGTTACAGCAACCTACCTTGATTGCGTTCGGCTTGTGACAACAAACCGTGAGTACAGACGACACAAGATGTCTATTAAAGGTGGAATACGTATAAATTAGACCACTAGCAGTTAAAAATCATACTGTGAATACCACCCGAACATACCAACTAAAGTTAACTATAAAACAGCTTACCACCTGCACAGCAGAGCTAACGCTGTACGCTGTCTCGGCCGTACATGAACAATTTACCGGTGAAAAAGAAGTATATACATAAATAAAAAAAGAGATCTTCTGACCCAAAAGAGGTATGGACTGAAAAACCCTATAGGAAGAACATTGGACATTATTGGGGACATCCTATAGTGATAACAGGTGCAAGGTGGTTATAATTCATAGTCAGACAACACAACTACCAGGCACACCAACCTGTTGTCACGTTTTTATATTTTAATTTTATATTGATTATTTTTGTTTTTTATATATGTATGTTTCATATGGATTTGTATGATTAGATTTTTATGATTATGTGACACATAGGAATTTTAATGCATGTGTATTTTATGAATAAAATAGAACGAGACCAATAGGATCCAATTGAGTCCACTTGTTGGAGTGCCCCACTGTATCAAATACAGACTATACAACATCCCCTGTAGGGCTCATGCACACGACCGTTGCTTGTTTTGCGGTCCACAAAACAGTGATACCGGCCATGATTCTTTACGGTAAGAGCAGTGAAACTATGGAGCGCTCTGCCTGAGGAGGTGGTGATGGTGAGTACAATAGAGAATTCAAGAGGGGCCTGACTGTGTTTCTGGAGCAGGGGTGTGGAAATTTTAAAAAAAAAAACTACTTGTCGAAGGACTAAAGCGGGGGCTCAATCTACTTGTCCCTCATGACCATCTACTTGTCCTGATACAAAAAATAATTTTAAATCAAATCCATATTTAAATAAGGTCTTTATTGATAGCAACTTAGAAGACAGGCCCAAAATGTATGGGGGCCACAAGGAGACCTTATACCGTGTGGGGGCAGCCAGAAGGGGCGGTGTGTGGTAGTGTAGGGACGCCTCTTACGATCCATGTAACTGGGGTACGATCCTATTAGGGTAATTAGTGCAGGAAGTCTTCTTTGGGAGATGTTAAAGAAGGGGACAGGGCTCCACATGGGCTAGAAGTGACAGCTGGTGTGCGGGGGGTCATTCTGTGGAGCTAGCGCTCTCCACCCCCAAGTACATGAGGAAGATGACTTCAAATAGGAAGTTCTCCTGCCCCTATAAATCCCCCCCCCATGGACAGTTGGATTACCTGAAGGAGCAGTGGAATTGCCGGGGTTATGTTAGCAGTCAGTAGTGGGCTATCAGGGGGCGACGCCTCTGAAAACCCCATCAATGTAAACCATCAGTCTACCGGAGCCCAGTACACCCGATATACACAGATATACACGTCATGTATGTACACAGTCACCTCTCTATTTATATGCGTATCACATCACAGGGGGACAACCTGTGACATTGGAGTGAAGAAACGTGCTGGTGACATATTAAAGGAGTCTTTTACCACAAATGTCCATTATATAACATTAACACCATTTTGTACATAACAGTCTCCATATTAAAATCCTTCTTACCATAATGTTGTCCGTTGCAGAGTTGGGCTAAAAAACACTTTTATTCGATATGCAAATGAGGGTCTGAAGGTGCCCAGGGGTGGCCTTCCAATGGCCTGTGCCCAGGCACCACGCTGATTTTCATATCCAACCACTCCCCTTTCACCCCTTTGTTTGGCTGAACACCTCCGTCCTCAGTTCTGAAATCCTGCGCCAATGAACGGGATGTCCGCCCCTGCGCACTGTATGACCCATTATGGGCAGAGGCATCAGAGTTTTGAGTGCGCATGCGCCAGCCCGTACGTGACGTTCCAGCCGGCGTCGCATCAGAGGGCTGTCATCAGCGCAGGCGTGGGATTTCAGAATGGAGGACGGAGGTGATCAGCCAAAGGGCAGGCCAAAGGGGTGAAAGGGGAATGGTTGGATATGAAAATCAGAGCGGGGCCTGGGCACCGGCCGTTGGAACGCTGCTCCTGGGCTCCTTCAGACCCTCATTTGCATATCATTTGCTTTTTAACCAACTTTGCAACGGACCAAAATATGGTAAGAAGCATTTTAATATGGGGACTGTTATGGACGAAATGGTGTTAATTTTATATAATGGACATTTGTGGTGACTCCCTTTAATGATTATACAAAGTCGTCCTGGTAAGGTTCCAGTAGATGGCAGCAGGATCACTTACTGCTGTATATGTGAGCTGCCCCATGGCTCAGAGAAAAGGAGATTTGTTAGGTCCCACCGAGTTGTAGGCATGTCACTCAAACTTCTGCACTGACAGGGGGCGGAGCCTAGCCGGGCAGGGGCGGAGCCAAGCGACGCAGAACGAGGGGGAGCTAAGCACGCTAGAGCAGAGCAAGGGGGAGGCGGTGTCGAGCAGGACAGAGGCGGAGCCAAGCAAGGGTGAGGCAGAGCCAAGCGAGGCAGAGCCAAGCGAGGCAGAGCAGAGTGAGGGGAAGGCAGAGCAGAATGAGGAGGAGGCGGAGCCGAGCAAGACAAGAGGCAACGGAGGTGGAGCAGAGCAAGATGAGAGGCGGCGGTGAAGCACCAGACTTGTGCAGCAGTTTATGACAGGTTTATTTATGACAAGTCTGGTGCTCGCCCCCTCCCTCTAGTGCACTTGTGGTCATGTCCAGCCCTCCACGATAGTAGTAATGCAGGAGGCATATTGCCCAATCCGATCTCAGCCCTCCAAGTTGCCCGAAGCCGGCGCCAAGCTTCTGAACAAACTACATGCCCGGCGCCCGGAACTGCATGTCCCGGGCGTCGGGCGATACGATTGCCACACCCCTGTGGAGTGTAATAATATTACAGGTTATAGCTACTGGAGAGGGGTCGTTGATCCAGGGAGTTATTCGGATTGCCTGATTTGTGGGGAAAAAGTCCTTCCCAAAGAGATGAAAATTGGCTTCTGCCTCAGTTTTTTTTTTTTCTTCTTCCTCTGGATCAACTTGCAGGATAACAGGCCGAACTGGGTGGACAAATGTCTTTTTCAGCCTCGGAAACTACGTTAAAAAAAACGGAAGGTCCGGGCCATAATAGAACAGTCCTATGCTTATCGATAATGCAGACATGATAAGGACATGTTCTACATTTTTGCGGATGCCACTGAACGAACATACGCATACTGAACCGTAAAAATGCAGATCGGATGGGGACAAACAATACGTTTGTGTGGATGAGCCCTTAAAGAGAGTCCCCACAGTCCTTCCTAGTAAACACAGAATACTTCTTGCACACTTCCCGATCTGGGGCTCTGTTCCTGGATATCACGCTGTTGCAGCTTGGTGCAGCAAGGGCGTCACCGTTGCTCTCCTCATACCTAAGCTCTGCTCCTTCTAGCATCCGGCACCCTCCCTTCCTAGGCTAGGACTGACAGGGCCAGGCTAGTATACACTGCCTCTGCCTTTAGGTGTGCAGTGGCTCTTGCTCTGGCTTGTCTAGGGGTCCCAGATGACCTCTAGAGATAACCCCTTTCATGTTATTGCACTAAGGAATGTCCTCACGTGACGGAAAATACAGCGGAAAAGTTTGCTGCGGATTTTGACACAGATCCTGTGACCAACATGCCGGGAGCTAGGCATAGCCACCTAGATAATGCCGCCGATATGACCAATCATCAGCTCCTGCGTGGTGACCACATTGTTAGTCGGGGAAGGCGTGCTGCGCTTCTCTCGGAATACCTCATACAGCGCTGCACAGGTTACCCTCCAGTTTCTCATACGTGGCGATGCCAGTGGTCCATCGTAGGGATTTTTGCTATGGTCAAGTCTATGTCCTGATTACAGATATTTAGACATAAAGAATACATCCTGAGGGCAATTCAGACGACCCATGGACAGACCGATAAAGCTGAATTACCTATATCAGGAATGGCCAACCTGCGGCACTCCAGCTGTCGCAAAACTACAACCCCCAGCAGGGCATGGTGGCAGTTGTAGTTTTACAACAGCTGGAGAGCCGTTGGTTGGCCATCCCTAACCTATATTGTCCTCAAACACACCACAGCGACAAAGGGGGGCGTACTTGTCACACGAGTCTCGCCTGTAAACCCCTGCACCAGCCCCAGCTGTTGTGAAACTACAATTCCCAGCATGCACACGTGGTCAGCTGCACTAGGGACTCCCATAGAAATGAATAGGGCATGCTGGGAGTTGTATTTCCCAACAGCTGGTGTGCTAGAGGAGGATGACGCCCTTCCGTACACCCAGGAAACATATGTACCATCAATAACCGATCCCTGGGAACAGGTCATATTAGCCAATTGCCCATTTTTCTACTAAATCATGAAATGATATATTCTTCATTATCACCCCCAGGGTGGGGGAGGGGAAACAGCTGGAAGAAGTAGATGCCAGCTGACTTGTAGAATGCCCAGCACACCCGGCACGGCTATAACACAAAACTGCATACATTCTCCCATATACAGAAAGAAGAACACAAGGAATCAAGTAAACACTGCCTGCAACAAAGTAACACCCAGCGCCTATGTACCCACAAGCAGCTGACTGGATGCCAAAGCCACCACATAGCCCAGCACCACCACATAGACCACCACATAGCCCAACACCACCACATAGACCACCACATAGCCCATCACCACCACATAGACCACCACATAGCCCAGCACCACCACATAGCCCATCACCACCACATAGACCACCACATAGCCCATCACCACCACATAGCCCAGCACCACCGATACATAGCGCACCACCACTACATTTCCCACCACCACCACTACATTTCCCACCACCACCACTACATTTCCCACCACCACCACTACATAGCCCACCACGTAGCCCAGCACTTTAGTAGACTTGCATCCCCGGTAGGGGGCGTTAGACGCGCCCCGACCCCTCACCTCCGCGCAGTACGCAGCCGGCAGCCTCCAGTGTGCAGCACCGGCTCTGTTTTGATTCTGTTGTACACGTCATGCTCGTCCACAAACCCGGATCTCCCCGAGCCTCCCCCGCCCCTAACAGAGCGCTTGCGCGCCCCTGGTGCCTCCTGCTTAACGCACTCCCGCCCCTTCCACGTGACGCTCTCCGGCAGCCAATCTTGACTGAGGACTAAATGTGCCGGTGGGAGGGGCCGAGAGCGGCCAATCAGAGGTTGCCAGAGCCTGCTAGACCGAGCTGAGATTTGACATCTGACCACCAGGGGTCGCTGTGGATTGTGTGCATGATTCGGTGGAGGGTTATCCACTGAATCGTGCACACAATCCACAGCGACCCCTGGGGGCCAGCAACAATAATTGATATTGCAGGTACTACATCCACGTACAGAAGGCGGGGCATTCACCTCTTAAACGGGATGTCAAACTCGTGGCCCTCCAGCTGTTGCAAAACTACAACTCCCATCATGCCTGGACAGCCTACAGGTATCAGCCTACAGCAGGGCATTGTGGGAGTTGTAGTTTGGCAACAGCTGGAGGGCTTTAACTCACGAAGAGTTTTTTGGTAAATTTTGCAGGTGGATTTTCAAAATCCGTCATGTGAACATACGCTTGGGCTACCTACACATATTGCAGATTACGCACAGTTTTTCCATGTAGATTCTCGTGTAAAAAAACAGCCGCATAACTGCCAGTTCACACAGGGCCAAATTTATCAAGCTCGCCTGTTTTTTAAGAATAAAATGAGACGTATTTGCTTCAACTTTCTTTCTTTTGCCTCGTATTTATTAACAAGGTTGTCCGTTCCCAAAACCAATGGAGTGAATGGTTGCGGGTTCTTTGCCTCTGTATTTGCAGGTCACACTATTTTATTGGCAGGTACTTCGGATGCTGGCTTTTTCCTGTGCCATAGTGCCGTGTCGGCTTAGTGGTGTGGATTTCTTTTTCTATTTTTGGGTTGGAGTGGTGTCACAAAACATTTCTTCATTGGTCAGGTTATCAGGGGCTGGAAGAAGGAATCATTTTCGCGGTTCACTCGGCGATCCGTGTCCGCGGCGTTGCTGTCTCAAATTTTTTGTTGGGATTTGAGGTTCCTCTTTTTTCGCTTGCCTTTTTCAGGGCTCTGTGTTTTGGAGTTAATTCCTCTATAAGCACTTTGTGCAGCGGGGGGCTGTTGGCGGGATGTAGTGGTGTCATCGGTGGGCGTGCGCTTGCTTATTCGGCGCTCCAAGACCGATATGTTTGGTCGCGGCAGTTGTGTTATATTATGTTATAGCCTATAGGCAGTCCTGTTTGCCCTTTAGGGATGGTTCAGGATTTTGTCCAGGTGGGGCTCACCACATCCAGTTCCTCGTACATGGAGCCGATTCCCTCTACACTCATTTCCAGTTTGATGAGGTGTTTCAACGGGCTCTTATGACGGTCTTCAAGCTAGTGAGATTGGCACTCACTCTTTCCGTATTGGGGCTGCTACAACAGCTACCAAGCTTGGTTTTTTCGAATGAGAGGGTAACGAGGTTGGGCCGGTGGCGTTCGTTTTACTTTACACGTTATATTTAGCCTCATTTATTGCTGGATTAACTTTTGTTTTCTTTAGGTGTTTGTACGCTATTGTGGATCATTGGTCATTCCTATGTCTTCAGGGCGAAGAGGGGAGCATTGGTGCGTCCCTGGTTCAACCAATCTTGGTTTTTCAGGAGCGGACGTCTTCTGGAGAGTTATCCGGGGCCTGTGATGGCTGAAGGTTTTGCCCGTTTTGTTGGAGTTTAGTTGGGCAGCTGATGGCCCCCAGGGGGCTGCTGATGGCACTGCGGCAGCTGATGGCACTGAGGGCAGCTGATGGCACTGGGAGAAGCTGATGACATGGGGGGGCAGCCTGATGGCACTGGCGGGGCTGCCTGATGGCATGGGGGTGAAGCCAGATGGCATGGGGGAACCTGATGGCACTGGGGGGAGCCTGATGGCATGGACGGTAGCTGATGGCACGGGGGGGAGGCTGATGAGTTTTTAAAAAGAAAAACGTTATTTTCATTAGTTGGATTAATCAGTAGAATACTCGAATTCAAAAATAGTTCACAGCTGCAGTTCTAGCGAGGGTGTCATGATTTATTTGCGCCAAAGTGGCGTGGTGGTTTTGCACAGACAGAGGGTGATAATTGGAACTGGTTGTTGCCCGATGGGATCCATTTTACGGATATTGGGATGGATATTTTTCTGTCTGGGATCCAGGATGACATTGAACGAGCATTGTTTCTCCTTGGTGGTAGCAGAAGCATTGCATAGAAGTATGCATGCTTCAGGTGGCGGGTTGGTAGCCCTTAAGGCCCCATTCACACGTCCGTTGGATCGGCAACACACCATGCCGGCACTCCCCATAGAGATGCCTATTCTTGTCTGCAGGCTGCGGACAAGAATAGGACATGCTCTATCTTTTGCGGAGCCGCGGCCAGATGTTTCGGGGTCTAAACCCGGAAGTTCGGGGCCGCGGCTCCGCAAATGCTGATGCGGAGAGCACATAGTTTGCTCTCTGCATCACGTCCGGCCCCATTCACAATGAATGGGTCTGCATCTATTCCGCAGAATTGCGGAATAGATGCGGGATAAAATGCAGACGTGCCAATGGGCCCAAAGGGACATAGAGAATATGATGCCACATGCCTGTCATAGCGACAGTCGGCATAAGACATTTAGGGATAACAAAGCGGATAATTCTGTACTGTAGTTGCAATTTAGTTGTAAAGTTTTGTTCTTATACTTTAATTAACCTTTTGGATAATGGACGTTTTTTCGTTTTCATTTTTCTTCCCTATCTTCCTGGAGTAAATGTACTAATCCCTAAGGGGGATAGAGGGGGAATGATAAAACTAAAACGTAACTTTTAATGCTTTAGTATAAAATATGCGCCAGGTAGTAAGTAAAAAAAACTACACCAATGAGGTGACAACAAAGCTACTGGGCCCTTGGCCAGTCACCAGGCTCAAAGAGCTCGAATAGCCAGCAAATCACCGAGACATGTAAATGACAAAACAACATAACCACTGTAATGTGACCAAGTCAATAACATGGAACATGCTCACCGGATCCTCGATGTGGTCGATCAGAGAGGAGGAGGTGGATTGATGAGATGGCCACTGTGAGTGGATGAGGTCAAATCTCAGTTGGTTGCTGTCAATTCTGTACATCAGATGGACAAGATAAAGGGACTCTGCATAGGAGGAGATGGTAGGGAGCTGTATAATACCCTATATGCCCTATGAAGGGAAAGGGAGCTAACAGACACCCTACCTACCTATACAATCACCGAGACATGTAAATGACAAAACAACATAACCACTGTAATGTGACCAAGTCAATAACATGGAACATGCTCACCGGATCCTCGATGTGGTCGATCAGAGAGGAGGAGGTGGATTGATGAGATGGCCACTGTGAGTGGATGAGGTCAAATCTCAGTTGGTTGCTGTCAATTCTGTACATCAGATGGACAAGATAAAGGGACTCTGCATAGGAGGAGATGGTAGGGAGCTGTATAATACCCTATATGCCCTATGAAGGGAAAGGGAGCTAACAGACACCCTACCTACCTATACAGAGCTACCCGCCCCGAAAGGGGCGACCCCGTCCGGTTGCCTGTCCCTAACACGGCCGGAGTCCCTAGTTAAGCCCTAGAACGGAAAAGAGCTCCCATATAAATTGAAAATCTCCCGACGTGCCACGTTTCAATCGTGCCTAAGAAATCATCAGGGGAGTAATGGACAAAATGGGGCAAAAGAGACAGGGGCCTGTATAAATATACTGGGATCGATATTCAAATGCCATCAACCAGTATATGACAGTATATGGCCCAAAAAGAAAGGTGGATTATAAGGATGCCGGTGGGCAACTAAATATAAAACTTCCTCGGAGACATGTCTGCGGCGGCTGCGGGTACTCGAGGTGCTGAGGATGAAGCGGGCGCGGTGCTGTCAGCACCGCGCCCGCTCATCCTCAGCACCTCGAGTACCCGCAGCCGCCGCCGACATGTCTCCGAGGAAGTTTTATATTTAGTTGCCCACTGGCATCCTTATAATCCACTTTTCTTTTTGGGCCATATACTGGTTGATGGCATTTGAATATCGATCCCAGTATATTTATACAGGCTTTTTCCCCATATGTTCTTTTCTCCTTCGGTTAGGAGGCGCAGAGCTGGGACGTTTATTGGGATCAAGGCTTCAGTGGTGTTTGCTAAACATGACTGCATAATAGATCCTCTAGGGCGGTTTGTTATATTAATCTGCACTATTGATGGTGTATTATGTACCATTGTCTCACTTTATGCACCTAATGTCAGACAGAAGTCCTTTCTTAATAGGTTTTTTAAAAGACTTGTTAAGGTTGCGAAAGGTGCAGTTGTTATTGGTGGAGATTTTAACATCCCTGTTAGCGCGGATATTGACTCTCACTCGGCTCCAGGGGTGCAGCGTGAGGATATGAAAAACCTCCTACATGATACCCCGTACCATGATATTTGGCGGTATCACCATGGAGACGAGAGAGATTATACCTTCACATCACAAGTGCACTTTTCTCATTCCCGCATTGATTTTTTCCTAATCTCTAGAGACCTTTTGCACAGGGCCCTTCGGTCTGACATTCGGTGTGCTACGTGGTCTGACCACTCTCCCATATCCTTGGAGCTGGATATGGACATACCGCCTTGTTCCCCAAGACAATGGAAGCTTAACCCATACCTCCTAAAGTCGGAACAACGGGTTAAAGATTTTAGCTCTCACCTTTCTGAGTTTTTTCGACTTAATGCTACTTCAGACATATCCCCTACTACTCTTTGGCTTTCTCATAAGGCATTTATGAGAGGGATCCTTTTGCAATCTGCCGCTCGTCTCAAACGCCTAAGAGACCAACAGCTCACGGAAGCGTTAGCGGCTCTGGATAAGGCTGATAAGGCATTTAAAAGGGATTCCTCACCGACTACCCTTGCAATTCTTAAGGATGCCCGCTCTCTGGTGAGGTCTCTCCTGCTATATAAGCATGAAAACTCACTACGTAAATTGCGCACTAACTTCTACCATATGGGAGACAGGGCAGGCGCTCTCCTAGCACGGAGGCTTCGCCGAAGAGCGGCTGCTTCCAAAATAGGCCAATTGAAATATTCTGGGTCTGTTTTTACACATCCTCAGGAGATTGTTAACGCATTTGCTGCGTATTATGGTAGTTTGAGCAAATCTTTTTGAGTATACAAAAAGGGAGGACATGGTGTCATGAACCCTATAATGATGGTGGATTTATATGGTGAACGCAATTAACTTACCTGGGTTACAGATGCAAGTTGAGCAGTCTGTGTATGTTCCAGAGGATGGACGAAGATCTTGATTGGAGAATCGAGCAACGGTCATCTCGTGGGGTCTATAAAAGAAAGATCAGCAGTTAGGTGCTGCGCAGTTCCAGTGGATCGTTGAAGAAACCCCCGCCCAACCCACCCAAAAGAAAAAGATGTCATGGTGTTTGATTGGTGGGGAAATAGTCGCTCATTGAGCGGACTATGTATTTAAGGTTAGTAAATAAATGGTTAGCTATTGTTAAAGGTAAAGTAATGGTAATAGTTAGTTATTGACCTTAAAATATGGTAACAATAAACACCCTGGCCAAATATATGCATAAGATAAAATAAATTGAGTTTAAGAACTTATTCTGGCTTATGTAATCTATTCGGCTTTTGGATATCGGATGGGTGGATATGACACCATGTACAATCTTAAGGATGACGACTCTGTGCCCCAGCCGACCCCTGATGGCATACGGTCTTTTCTTGATTCTGTCCGACTCCCAACCCTATCAGCAGATCAATTGGATGCCTTGAATGTACCTGTGACCAGCGAGGAAATACTTCTGGCTATTCGGGGCACCCCGGCTGGCAAAGCACCTGGGCCAGATGGCTTTATATCCGACTATTACAAGCTTTTCCACTCTCTACTGATTCCCCACATGTCTTCCCTATTTAATAGCTTTTTTACGGGTGGTGTCATCCCTACGGAAATGTTAGTTGCTACGGTGGTGACGATTCCAAAGCCAGGTAAGGACCCAGATGAGCCAGCTAACTTTAGGCCTATTTCGCTATTGAATACGGACCTGAAGCTGTTTGCTAAGATTTTGGCCACCCGCATCAATAAGTTCCTTCCTTTGCTAATTGCCCCTGACCAAGTGGGATTTGTCCCTGGTAGGCAATGTCGTGATGGCACGAGGAAAATGTTGGATTTATTGCAGGTGGCGGACCATTGTTTCTCTCGCTAGACGCAGAAAAAGCGTTTGATAGAGTTCATTGGGGGTTCCTAGAGCGGGTTCTTGACAAATTTGGCTTCAGTGGCCCTATTAGTACAGCGATCCTGAGCTTGTACTCGTCACCCTCTGCAACAGTGTTATCTTCGGGCTTCCTTTCTGACCCTTTTCTAATCACGAATGGAACCCGCCAGGGGTGTCCCCTATCCCCGCTTGTTTTCTCGCTGGTCATAGAGCCGTTGGCGGCTTGCATCAGAGATAGTCCATATGTTAAAGGAATCAGCACGGGGGATTCTTCACATGTTATTGGTCTATATGCAGACGACGTAATACTGACCATATCTGAACCTGAGTCCTCTTTAGAAGCCGCCTTGCAAATACTTACCTGGTATTCGAGGTGCTCTTACTATAAGCTCAATAGTAAAAAGACTAATGTCTTAGATTTTCATCTTGCAGCTGAGAATAAACGAATGCTTCAGCTGAAATACCCATTCCAGTGGGCCACTTCTTCTATTACCTATTTGGGCATAGAATTGGCGCGTTCGATCCCACAGACCTTGTCTGTTAATTTGTCCAAACTTAGATCTGAACTCAAGTCGGATTATCTGAAGATGTCTCAGGTTCATATGTCATGGATAGCACGTATTAACGCGGTTAAGATGTTTTCGCTCGCTAAGATACTCTACTGTTTCAGATGTCTCCCTGTGCTGATTCCTAAAACAAGCATTGCACAACTGCAGCAGGACCTCTTGATCTTTATATGGGGTGGTAAGCGCCCCCGTATATCCAAAGCTGCGCTCCATCCCCCTGTTCGCTGCGGAGGTCTAGGGGTCCCTGACCTCTACAAGTATTACTTAGCTAGCTTGGCAGAACAAGCTATTGAGGCCTTTCTCCCTTCTTCCGCCCAGAGGTGGCTGACGATAGAGGATTCATTAAATAAGACCCGCTCCATTGCGGCGTTATGCGCGGCGGGATCCTCGGGACTGTTCAGTACTCTCCAGTACTCTCTACGACCACTGCTATGTTGTATATCTGGCAGCAGCTGGTTAACACCTATTGTCTGTTCACTCTGCCCTTCCGCATGGTGCCCCTCCGAGCTCTGGAGTATCATATTCCAGACTTGTCACTGGAGTTGTGAACACTTAAGGGGATAACAACACTGGCTGACTTGCATATCGAAAGTTCTGTGGTGGACTTTGCCCACTTACATGTCTCGTATGAGCTCCCTAACAGGTGTTTTTTCCAATATTTGCAAATTCGACACTTTCTGTGGTCGTTGCCCCCCCGTACGTCACTCCTACCTAATCAATTTCAATTGTTTCTTGGGAACCCGAAATTAACCCGTCCTAAACTATCCACGTTTTATGCAGCTATCCTTCCCTCGGAACTTCTAAATAAACAGCCCTTTGCTCTCAGGTGGGAATTGGAACTAGGAAAGTCCTTCTCTGTACGGGAGTGGAATGCCGCCTTTCACTGGACCTACAAGTGTACCAGATGTATTAATCATATTGAGCAAGCCAGGCGCATTCAACTCAGGTGGTACTTGACTCCCAACAGACTAGCTCACTTGTCATTGGGTTACTCTCCACTTTGCTGGAGGGGATGCGGGGAGGTGGGTACCCCTCTGCATATGTGGTGGGCGTGTTCTGCAGTAATTTTTGGTCGACTGTACAGGCTTTGCTTAGAGAAGTTACTGATTCTGCCATACTTCTCTCCCCTGAGCTGGCAATATTGGGCATAGGCCTAGCGGACTTTCCTCACCGTATGAGGGGTATCATAGCGCAAGTACTTGGTGCCTCTAGAAATGTGATAGCTCGCCAATGGAAATTGGCGCAATTTCCAAATTTAGCTGCAGTTGTGCAATTAGTGAATGACTATATGCATTGTGAGATGACGTTTTCAGAGTCTTTGGGTTCTAGGATTAAGACCCATAACAAATGGGTTATGTGGTTTTCTAGTCGTTTTGCAAAACCTCTTCCCGTCTCTTTACTTTAGCTCCTTGGGACATTGTTCATTACTGGACTCTAGGTACTCAGCATATACAATAATATTTTTGCTTCTTATTTGTTCCTTTTCTGTACTGTTTTATTTTTCTTTTTGCACTGCACTGCTGTGTCTGCACCAGACTCTTTGACGGCGCTGCTTGCGCCTTTGCTGTATGTGCTTTTCTTTTGTAAACCTTCAATAAAAATTTATTAAAACCGTCAGAAAAAAATTCCAAATGGGGTGAAATCGGAAAAAAACACACATTTCCTCCACAGTTTTGTCCCTACGGCTTTCCCTTTGTGGTAAAACTGACCTTCATTCTTTGGGTCAGCACGATTACAACGATAACACATGTATAAATTTTTTTATGTCTAAATATTGTAAAAATAAATTAAAACTTTTAAATTAAAAATGTTTTTTTACATCACCATATTCTGACACCCATAACTTTTTTATAGTTATGTCTACTATGCTGTGTGGGGTCTCATTTTTTGCAGGACGATTTGTAGTTTTTATTGATACCAAATCAGAGTGTTTTTGACTTTTTGATCACATTTAATTGCTTTTTTGGGGTAAGAAAAGCAATGAAAAAATAGTGAATCGGCCATTTTGATACCTTTTTCCAGTATAAGGCTGCATTCACACGACCGTGAATGTGTCCGCATCCGTTCCGCAATTCTGCGGAACGGGTGCGGACCCATTCACTCTCTATAGGGCCGGACGAGGTGCGGAGAGCTCTCCGCTTCCGCATTTGCGGAGCGCGGACCCAAACTTCCGGTCCGCGGCTCCGCAAAAGATAGAACATGTCCTATTCTTGTCCGCAGCTTGCGGACAAGAATAGGCATTTCTATGGGGGGTGCGGCTGGGTGTATTGCGGATCCACAATTTGCGGATCCGCAATACACTACGGTCGTGTGAATGTAGCCTAAGAGTGTATATTCTACCATTACTCAAAGGAGCTACCTCAGGAAAGGTCATCAATATGAGATTGGCAGGGGTTCGACTCCCAGCATCGCTGCTGATCAGCAGTTTGATGAGGACTCAGCGCTCTGGGTGCACTTAGGGCTCTTCCTAGGCCATCTGATCTCTTGTTTATTGGTTACATGGCATAGCCTCACCTTAGCTGTATTCAGGTGAATGGGGCTGAGCTGTAATACCAAACATGGCTGCTACCCAATGGACGGTAAGCAGTGAGGACTTCAAAATGTGACCAATGGGGGACCAACTTCTGGTACCCCAGCCGACTAGCTGTTTTACGGAGCACTCTTCGCAGCTGTAAAACGCATAACCGATGCAAACCAATGCTTCCCTATGGGACTGGTTCACATTTTCGCGTTTTACAGCACGTTCGAACTCGCTGAAAAACGCCCGACGCATAAACAAGTACTTGAGCTTTTTTTGGGGCGTTTGTCGCGCGTTTTGGCCCATAGAGTTCAATGGGAACGCGCAACGCTTGTATTTTGCGCGTTTTTGACACTGAAAACACGCGTTCGAACGCACGTTTATGAATTTGCAACATGCTGGAAAGGCCAAACCCCAGCTCTGATTGGCCAAACTTCATATAGACAGGGATATTTGGTCATTGGACAACACTGCAGTCAATCACACAAAAGCGCCTAAAACGCGCGTTTACTATTGCCAAAAACGCGCACAAAAATGCGCGTAATATGCGCAACAAAAACGCGCGTAAGACGCGCAACAAAAACACGCGTAAGACGCGCGTATCAAATACGCTCAAGTGTGAACCCAGCCTTAAACTATAATGGGGTCCGTTATGTGTCCGCTCAGAAGATGATTTTGGAGCGGAGACAAAAGTAGTGCATGCAGGAAAGGCTGAACGGTGATGTGAACGAAGCCTTAGATCTCATCTATACAGTATCAATGTGTATATGTATTAATGCAAACTGTCTTTTGCTGCTGGCAGCTCTACATTACCACTTAGATGTCTTTCCAGGAGCAACCCTGTATAAGCGATGAAGTCTGCCTCCTGCCAAGTTTCCTGGTTTCCCATAAGTCAAGTAGTGTAGTTCCTTTTCGTTTGGCGCCCCACGTGTTGGTTTGCTCACTCGTTCTTTGACACAGCTCCCTGTCTATTGCACTGTACTGAGAGCTGTGTAGTCTCGGGGGAGGAGGAGGTATTCTCCTGGATCTCACAATTATACCAAATGCGCTTCGGAGCTCCCAGCTCCTTCCTCAGTGGTTATATGTGTCGTCCATTATATGTGGATTTTAAATCTCATATTAATATTTAAAAAAATGCACCTGCGTTTTTTATGCATTTTTAGTGCGTTTTTCGTGCGTTTCCTTTAACCCATAGGATACCAGCGGCGTACATGTATGGCACTGTGTACACCCGGTCCCTGAGCGACATCGCTCAGTGACCAGGGTACGATGGCTGCTCTGCGCGGCAGGCACAGGGAGGTTTTTTGCCCCCTGCAGCCCCGATCGCTGTGATTGGCTGGTTTCTGCAGACTGGCCAATTGCAGCTCCGGATCATTCATGGCTTGTCAACAACAAGTCACCACCTGTCTCCCCTAAGGTCAGGCCGGGGACTCCAGTATTTGGTGTCCCCTGCCAGCGCTGCGATTGGCTGGAACAACACTCCAGCCAATGGCTGCGCTATTGCTGCACAGGAAAGGGCTGAACTTCCCTGCCTGGGCAGGCAGCCATTCTAGCTGGTGACTGTGTGTAAAGAGGTTCTGTCCTTTTCTGTGCTGCTGTTGGCTTGCTGGGACTTGTGGTGCACCACCACAGCGATTTAACCCTTTCCTGCTGAAAGAAGAAGAAAAGAAGAACATCTGGAATTGCTGCTTTGTTTATTTTTTTATTATTTGCAGCTGTTCCAGATCCCTAAACCACCCTCCGTCCCTGTCCCTTAAACGGCTGGCACTGACTGTTGGCTTAGACTGCTGGCACTGTGACTGGTGGCACTTACTGGTGGCTGACACTGCTGTTACTGTGACTTGTGGCTGGTGGCACTGACTGATGGTTCAGATGGCTGACACTGTGACTGGTGGCTGTGGCTGGTGGCACTGACTGATGGCTGAGATGGCTGGCACTGACTGGTGGCTGAGACTGCTGGCACTGTGACTGGTGGCTGAGACTGCTGGCACTGTGACTTGTGGCTGGTGGCACTGACTGATGGCTGAGATGGCTGCCACTGACTGGTGGCTAAGACTGCTGGCACTATGACTGGTGGCAATGACTGATGGCTGAAACGGCTGGCACTGACTGGTGGCTGAGACTCCTGGCACTGTGACTAGCGGCTGTGGCTGGTGGCACTGACAGATGGCTGAGACTGCTGGCACTGTGACTGGTGGCTGGTGGCACTGACTGGTGGCTGAGACGGCTGGCACTGTGACTTGAGGCTGGTAGCGCTGACTGGTGGTTGAGACTGCTGGCACTGTGACTAGTGTCTGTGGCTGGTGGCACTGTGACTGGTGGCTGAGACGGCTGGCACTGACTGGTGGCTGAGACTGCTGGCAGCAACTGGTGGCTGAGACTGCTGGCAGTGGCTGCTGTCTGTGGCTGAGAGTGCTGGGACTGTGCGGCTCTGTGATGCACGGACAGTAATGGGGGCGCTCCGACGTGGAGAGCTCACCATAACCTGCGAGCGGCGGCGGTGATTGGGTGTCGTGCAGGTGTGGGCGGTGCGACCGGCGTGTGGAGTGCCATGTGATGACTGGTCAGCTCGCCACGCATGCGCGTGTTAAATTATCGGCACACACACACAGACATGCAGCCCTGAGCATGCACACAGGGCTTTTATTATAAGAGATAGTTTGTGCCATGGCAGAGAGGCCGGGTAGGGTTTGTGAGCGATGAGGGCTCTGTGGCTGCATGTGGAGTGCTGTGTCCTGATTGGTCGCCATGCCCAGTTCAAAACTGGGTACACAAACACGGACACAGCACACTCGTACTATAGCTACACAGGAAAGGGCTAAACTTCGCTGCATGCAGCCATTCTGGGGAAGTCCCCCAAACAACGAGGAAGGGAAGTACCCAAAAAAGTGTGTTCCAAAAGGGGGATAAAGAAAGACACTATTTACCATTGCGAAACCTGCCCTGAAAAACCTGGCCTGTGTATCAAAGATTGTTTCAGAATCTACTACTTATCCATAGAGCATTAATTTAATTTCATCAATGATGTACCCCGTAGTTTTACCACCTTATATATCTGATTTAGTCCGCATAGCTTACAGATCCACTTTTCACCAACCACTACATATTCATTTCTGTGAAACACCTGTTAGGTCAAAAGTGCCCTTTCCATCCCTTAAATGGTTGTAGGGGGTGCTCTTTCCAAAATGGGGTCACTTTTTGGGGGTTTTATTTCTGGGGACCTCAGGAATCTTTTAAATGCGACATGGTACCTAAAATTCATGTCTGCCAATTCAATCCATGTCTGCCAATTGCCTGCTGTGCGCTCATACAGCTACAAGCACATATGGGGTGTTTCCTGAATGGGGAGAAAATGGGGAACACATACTGGGGTGCATTTTCTCCTTTAACCCCTTGTGAAATAAAATTGGAGTCTGCTAGTATTTTTTTTTCCACAAATGTGTGCTTTGAAATGCTTTAACAAGTGTTTCTGCCTTCTGTGAGACACCTGTTTGTTGAAAAGTACGCTTTCTACCACCTAAGATGTTCGTACGGGGGTGCTCTTTCAAAAATAGGGTCACTTCTTGAGGTTTTTAATTTCTGGGGACCTCAGGAATCTTTTAAATGCAACATGGCACCTAAAATCAATGTCTGCCAATTCAGGTCTGCAAAATCCAAATTTTGCTGTTTGACTTTAGGGTGTAGGGTGCATTGTGTCCTGTTACTCCTTGTGAAAGTGAAAAATGTGGGTGTAAATCAACTTTTTCTGGAAAAATTTTTAATTTTTCTTCTTCCCAGCCAAGCGTTTCCTAATTCTGTGAAACGCCTGATAGGGCAAAGTGTTTACTACACACCTTGAAATATTCCTTGAGGGGTGTACTTTACAGAATGGAGTCACTTTTTGGGGGTTTCTACTCTACGGATACCTCAGGATGTGTTCAATTGGAAGATGGCACCTGTCAATTATTCCGGTGAAATCTGCCTTCCAGAAGCCATTTGGTGCTCCTTTCCTTCTGACCCCTGTGGTACGCCCACATAGCAGTATACAAGTACATATGGGGTGTTGCTGTAATCAGAAGAAAATGGCCAATAAATTAGGGGGTGCATTTTCTCCAGTTGTTAAAATGAAAAATTTGGGCCTAATGTCAATTTTTCTGGAAAAAATTGTCATTTTTCATTTTCACAGCCAATTCCATGAATCACCTTTGAGGACAACGTTCTCACTACACATCTTGAAATATTCCTTAAGGGGTGTAGTTTCCAAAATGGGGTCACTTTTTGGGGGTTTCTACTGTAGGGCCACCGCAGGGTGTCTTCATATGTGACATAGCTCCCAATTAACATTCCAGCTAAATCCGCTCTCCAAAAGCCATTTGGTGCTCCTTTCACTCTGAGGCCTGCTGTGCGCCCATACATCATTTTTTGAGCACATATGGGGTGTTTCTGTAAACTCCAGATTCAAGGTAAAAGATTTTGAGTTTTGTTTGGCTGTTAACCCTTGATGTGTGCAGAAAAAAATAGATTAAAATTTAAAATCTGCTAAAAAAAAAAAAGTGAAATTTTTACATTTCATTCCCATTTTCCTTTAATTTTTGTAGGGCACCTGAAGGGTTAACAAAGTTTGTAAAATCAATTTTCAATAGCTTGATGGGTTTTATTTATGGGTGGTTTCTAATATCCAAAAAGTGACTTCTTCACTAAACTGGTCCTGAAAAAAATGGGTTTAGGAAATCTTCTTAAAAAATTTAAGATATGCTATTAAACTTCTAAGCCTTCTAACATCACCAAAAAATTAAATGTCATTTTCAAAATGATCCAAACATGAAGTAGACATATGGGGAATGTAAAGTAATAACTATTTTTGGAGATCTATTATTTAAGTAGACAAATTATAATTTGAAAATTTTTCTAAATTTTTGGTAAATCTGGTATTTTTTATCAATAAAAATGAAATATTTTGACTCAATTTTAGCACTGTCATGAAGTACAATATGTGACGAGAAAACAATATCAGAATGGCTTGGATAAGTAAAAGCATTCCAAAGTTATTACCACAAAAAGTGACACAGCCTGGGATTTAAGGTAAAAAGTGGCTCGGTAGTGAAGGGGTTAAAATTACATTATTATTTTTATTATGCGCTCTAAAATATACACAGATTTAGAAGATTATTTGGTAACAAATTATATACTGTTGAAAATATATTTCCAAACTTTAGGATACGCCATGTATGTATTGCTATCATTATTGTTGGTTTGTTACAATGTTAATTTTATGTTACAAGGTTTATTAAAGGTTTATTAAAGGTTTATTAAAATCCACTCCACATTTTCCATTGAACTTTATATAGAAGTCCCGCCTTATACAATGGCAAAGCTAAAATAGCAGAAATAATGGATCACACATAGAACCACTGAGGAAGGAGCCGGGAGCTCTGAAACGCGTTTGGTAGAATTGTGAGATCAAGGAGAATAGCCCCTTCTCCCCCAGGACTAAACAGCGCTCAATACACTACAATAGAGAGGGCACTGTGTCAAAGATCAAGTGAGCAAACCAACACGTGGGACGCCACGTGGGACGCCAAACGAAAAGGAACTACACCACTTGACTTACAGGGAACCAGGAGACTCAGCAGGAGGCAGACTTCACTGCTTATACAGGTCTGCTCCTGGGAAGACTTTTAAGTGGTAACGTAGAGCTGCCAGCAGCAAAAGACAGTTTGCATTAATACATATACAAATTGATACTGTATAGATAAGATCTAACCCGGGGAAAATTCTATCCATGATGTTAGATGGATGAGATATTTACATGAACTTGAATAGGGGACTAACGACTACTTGATACTATCACAATTATAAACACTGATTCCTGAATTAAGAATATAATTAATATCTGGATCAACTAACAACACTGATTATTTAACATTATTTTAATCTAATATAATCATGAACAGTGATCATTGTATGAATTAGGAATAATAGCTAATTAGTCGTTTGGATTAAATGTCACTATCAACATCTTTATTCTAAAGTGAACTAATGCAATCATGAACAGGGATCATTGGATAAATTATGGACAATAATCAACTAATTATTTGAATCAAGTAATACCAGTAACAGTTTTCCGGATTGAAGAACATCACTAATCATTGAATATTTGGGCTAATTACTATCAGGGATTTCCTTTGGGAAATATATGTTTTTTATTTTTATACATTTTTTATATTTTTGCATTTTTTAAAATCTCTAATCAGTGGTCTATACAATAGATATATATTTTCGATCATGTACTGATGCATACAAAACATATTTGTTTTTTGGCTATGATTGCTGCTTATATTGTATTTTAACGGTGCTTACATTTTTTCGTTGATTTTTATATTGTTTTTGTCTGTTTTATGTACGGGGTATATTAAAGTATAAATTTTCAAGGCAGTTCTAGATGATTGAGTGCCTGTTAATATTTCCAAGCATAGAATACAGTACTAAAAGGCTGTGGGGTAGACCCATAACAGTGCACCTATATCCAGAAATAGGGACGGGTGAGCCACTATATCAATTTTCTATGAGAACACATGCACTAGATTTTCAGTGGACCTTCTGGAGTGCTGCAGATTTCTTCACATTATAAGTGACCCTGGATCAAAGTTTATTATGCTGGCATCCACCACGTGTGTAAATCCAGAGTGTTGCTGTATTTCTGTTTGGCTGCAGACTATATATAGAGCCAGGGCCGGTTTTAGACAAAGTGTGACCCTGGGCAAAATTGAAAGTGGGGCCCCAAACCCTGAAATATTGGACTAGCAGATTGACAGAACTTTGTAGGCACGGATAGTGGTTGCAACCACAGCAGCTGAGTGTAGAATGCCACATTATCTCTCTTTAGCCTTACCACTGTAAACTGCTGATTCTGCAGCCTCTTTTGGTATGTTCACACAGAGAATTTTCTGTGCTCAGTTTTTTTTTGGGATGTGTTTTTTTTCTGACTAATTTTATAAAACATTTTTTGATGCAGTTTTGGTGTGGATTTTTATTCCTTCCCATTTTCAATGGGAATTCTGGACATGGACCCCGCGTTATGAATGGCCAGGGCACTTATGTTTTTTCCATGGTGCAGTTTATAAAACCACAAGCTGAAAATAAGGGGCTGTCCTATCCGGGCCCCTAAAGTGAAGGTTCACTACCAGGAGTCCCTTAAAGTGAAAGAGTTGTTCGAGACGCCAGTTGAGATGCAGCAGGCAGTTGCCAGCGTCTGGGGCATCCCTTACCCTTTAAGAGGTTTTTACGATATATGTCTCTTCTATTAGAGCAAGTTGTCATGACGCCAGTTGCAATTAAGCGATGAGGACATGGAGTCCCCTTTAAGTGATGTGATGTTGGTACCCAGATGTAGGATTGCCAGAGTGGTATAGAGTGACCTACAATCTCCCTGAAGGTGTTGTATGCATGTGTCACGGTGCCCCTACCTGGATATCCTTGAAGCAGTACAAAAGGGGTGATTAACTTAGATGAGGAAGGAATAATTGGTTTTGGTTTCCAGCAAATTTAGGCTTAACTTCTGGCAGGCAAATGCCTTCAGCTCTGCTACCTCTGCATTGACTCAGCTCTACTATGTTGGCTGGATCAAATGGGAGCTTTTTTTCCTTTTCTGCTTTCTGCTGCAACTCTCTGTCTGATTCTATCTTCATC
Organism: Bufotes viridis; assembly: GCA_033119425.1. Lineage (NCBI taxonomy): Eukaryota > Metazoa > Chordata > Amphibia > Anura > Bufonidae > Bufotes > Bufotes viridis. The sequence goes on along the minus strand of CM065589.1, from coordinate 543,819,372 downwards.
CTTAGCTTGTCCAGGGGAACTTTCCTCCTGGCTTCTGAGGCTTGTAGCTTGGGCCTCTATGCCCAGCACAGCAGACAGTGCTCTGCTGGCTGGAACACAACCATCCCCTTGCAGGGGCTGCTCTCAACTAACTAACTCAACTCCTCCCTCTCTAGAGAGGGGGCTAGAATGGAAGAAGGGCTCCATCCTAGTAAACAGAAATGCTGCCATCTGCTGGTAAACCAGGCACATTACATGTTAAACATTACCAAACCGTAAATATATTTATACATTGTGCAGGACCTAAGGATAAATACACGTGATGTTAGAGGGTATACCATTAAGGATAGTGGAGGGGTGAAAAGAGTGGTAATGCCCCCTTGCAGGTCGTCACAATTGTGCTATGAGTGTTCTGATAATAGCTGATCATTGGCTCTCTTATTTTTCGAAATGATAGCAGTAAATAGATATAATGCTGCACATGCACACTGTTATCGGGGATCTGTGGAAGACACACTGTTATGGAGGATCTGTTAATGACACACTGTTATTGGGGCGTCAGTGTACATTTTGATCAAAAAGTAATAAGCCACTCACCGCGCCAAGGCCCACTGTGTACTCTTCCTGGAGCCAGATGGCTATTAGTAGGTACTATGAGTACAAGTTCAGTTTTATACTTACTCTGATTAAAACCAGCCTCTAGGGCAGACAAACTAGTCAGGTGTGCACGACTGAAAGGAGGCCGCCACACCTCCAGTATATACTACACAGAAACACAAGGGGGGGTCAGTCAGCAAGTGGGGGAACTTGCATTCATAGTACCTACTAATAGCCATCTGGCTCCAGGAAGAGTACACAGTGGGCTCAGGTATATATGTTGGTACCTGCATCTCTGGATCTAATGGAGGCTTTTATGGCACCAAAAAGGGTTAATAAGCACGGTTGATCCTAGCATGCATGCTGGGCCCGCACTCTCTGGATTTTATGTGGCTGTCGTGGCCCATTACAGGTAGAATTTAGCGTTAGGACCACTCATAGAGGCGGCCTTGGCGCGGTGAGTGGCTTATTACTTTTTGATCAAAATGTACACTGACGCCTCTGTTAACTTCTAGCATAGAGGCAGGGCAGAGCGCTGGTTGCGGAGTGCTGTTGCATTTCTGTGTTTGTATGTATATTTTGCCATAAGTTCACCTGTATGCAGGGACGTGCTGACTGCCCCCCCCCCCCCCCTTGTGTTTCTGTGTACACTGTTATTGGGGGACCTGTGGATGTCACACTGTTAAGGGGGACCTATGGATGTCACACTGTTATGGGGGATCTGTGGATGACACTGTTGTGGTGGATTTGTGGATAACACACAGTTGGGGGGACCTGTGGATTACACACTGTTATGGGGGACCTGTGGATGACACACTGTTATGGGGGATCTGTGGATAACAAACTGTTATGGTGGATCTGTGGATAACACACTGTTAAGGGGGACCTGTGGATGACACACTGTTATGGGGGACCTGTGGATGACACACTGTTATGGGGGATCTGTGGATGACACACTGTTATGGGGGATCTGTGGATAACAAACTGTTAAGGGGGACCTGTGGATGACACACTGTTATGGGGGACCTGTGGATGACACACTTTTAAAGGGGGACCTGTGGATGACACACTGTTATGGGGGATCTATGGATGATACACTGTTAAGGGGGACCTGTGGATGACACACTGTTAAAGGGATCTATGGATGACACACTGTTATGGGGGATCTATAGATGATACACTGTTATGAGGGACCTGTGGACGTCACACTGTTATGGAGGAATCTGAGGAATCTGTGGAGGACACACTGTTATGGCGGAATCTGTGGAGGACACACTGTGTGGCAATGTGAACACTGATGTGTGGTGATGCCTTGGTGGAGTGAAAGCCCCAAGTTAAGTAGCCACTAAGCTAGTTGGTGGTCACTAAAATAATTAGTATAGCTGGCTCCAGCTAGTTCCAGGGCGGGCTTTTACTGGGAACAGGTAATGTGCTGGATGAGTGCCTGTGTCCCATGCTCCAGTCCGGGGTTTCGGACATGTTTGTGTCCATTTAGTCCTGCTGCTGGACAAGGTGTGCCCCACTCTGGAGAGAGAGTTTTGGAAACAGAGTCTGGCAGAGGCTCTGTGTGAGTGGTCTCAGCCAGGTTGGTTGAGGGGCCACAAGGCTAGGCGATAGCCTGAACTTTGGGGACGCAGTGACGCCTGCAGGTACAAGGCCAGAGTCGGAAAGACTACTGGGTCACCAAAGGCACTGGACTTGCTACAGTCGGGAGGCTGCTGGACTGCATGGGTGAAAAAGCCGCATGTAGGTACTGTGTGTGAACGATGTTTGTTCAGTGAGGTAGGATTATCCCTGTTTACTTAGAGCCCAGACGGGCAAGGTGGTTTATTTTGTATTTTGTTATCTTTGCTATGCCGTGTGCCACAATAAAAGCAATGTTTGGACCCTAAAGCTGCGGTGGACGACAATCTCTGTGTGAATAATCCCCGAGACCAGAGCTAATCCCTTACAACTGTTATTGGGGGGGGGGGGGATACTTAATTGCCCTGTTTGCCCCCCCCCCAACACTGGCCCTGTATAGAGCTTTAGTACAATATATAGCTATATATACTGTATATCTATAATATATTATGATAGATGCTTCTCTAAATACCTTACATACTGCATAAGACTGATAATTAACCTGTATATATGGGATATGACTGATACTATGACTATAAATGTAGAGATATGTGATACATAGTTCCCAACTGTGCCAAAATTTGACAGGACTGTCCCTGATTTTCAGAGACAGTCCTGGCAAATTTGGACTGTCCCAGGCCACAAACAGTCAAGGTTAACGTTAATCTTGACTGTAAGTGGGCCTTCCCAGGCGAAGTTGGGATGTTCCAATGGGTAAGTTTTAGATGTCCTAAACTTACCAACTTAAACGTTGGTAAGTATGGTGATATGACTCTATATACATGAAAATTGTCAGTAAATATGTGATATGACTGGTACTAGAAGAACTGTATACAGTATGGCCATTTCTGCCATTTCAGACTATTTATTACAGGCCTCTACTGCTGCTAGTGGACTTTCTAGCTTGCACCTGCTGTATCCAGCTCACCACTGTTTTATTCTATGCCTTGCAGCGCTCAGTGATATCCTCCCTTCTCCTTCTCTTTCCCATGCAGGTATCAGATCCAGCAGGTCCCTAGAATGTACTGAATGGAGGGCCACCTATTTCCCAAGTGCAGCGGGCTCCTCCTGCTCAAACAATTTATGATTTTGCTGCCCCTTTCTTGGCATCTGAATTAGCAAGCAGTTGGAGGATGAAGCAGCTGCCAAAGACGATCTCTAGTCCTCCAGAAGTAGGAGGAGGGAAGGAGAAGATGGCAGGACCAGAAGGACAGGCCAGAGCAAGAGTGAAATATGGAGAGATAGCAAACCCATGGCACAAAGTAACCTCCAAGTAAGTAGTGCCCGTCACATAGTAGTGTTTATAAAAACTCATGCCAAAGAACTTAGAAGAGAGGGTATGTGATGGGCCCAGGAGCTGTGCATGGTTCATATAGGGTAGTGTCAGCTAATCTGAATGGTTAGACAGAAGATGGGGGGGCTCCACCTTTATCCTCCAGCAATGGTCACACCCTAGGCCCTTTAATCTGAGAGGGTCCAAAAGGTCCACATGTCCTATATGATTAGACCAATGCTGTACACCATACATGATAGTTCAAGGCCCTGTTAAGTATTTTACATTAAAGCCCAGGAGCTTGAAGTTAGTCATCTAGATTGAGAGAGATTTTCTAATAAAGACATGTTTGCGCTCAGTCAAACCATAAGTTATATGACTATAGATCTTGAAGCTGGCGCTGGTGTCAAGAATAACAAGAAGAGACTCCGTCCTCCTGGTATATCTCCTATATAGTCTCTGTAGTTCTTATCTGATATACAGGCAGGTAAGGAATGGGAAATGAAATACCGCAGTCAAAAAATGTTTTTTTTTATTTTTTATTTTTTTAGGGAAAAGGGGAAGGGAATAAAGAGGGGAGGGAAAATTATTTCAGTTTTTTGGGGAAAAATTTGTTTGATTTTTAATATTTTTATGGAGGGGAATAAGGAAGAGAAGGGGAAAGGAGAAGTGGGGAAGGGGAGGTTTGTTTGTTTTTGGTTTTTAGGGTAGGGTATAATTTTTTGACTTTTTTTTTTTTCCTGGCAGGTGGCAGTACAGGATGGTGCTTGACGGTCCGCCTTCACACTGGCTCTTTTTCTAGAGGATCTCTAGATTTCATTTTCCTCCTCCAGAACATGCAGATGCTGAAAAAAGAAAATCTATCAGTTATTTGATATTTGCTACTAAAATGTCAGCTCTGAGTGAAATGTGTGCACAGATCCTCCTATGTTTTTTCTTCCATTAGCTGCTTATCAGTCTGCTGACATTATAACATGTCTGGCCTTGTAATATGCGCCAAATTTATTATGAAGCGTTCAATATTGTTATAAATCTGCAGCATCTAGCGACTGCCTGGATTAAGTTTGCACTGTGAAAATATGTGTAATATTAATCTGAATAATAGGCCTCCTCCATAGAGTATCTTATAAATGCTACCTACCATATGCCAGCGATCAACATGATGGTGACGGAGCCGGCCACAGATATCACTATGAGGGAAGCATTGTTGTTCCGTAGCTCCTCTAGAAGTGGCGGCTCAGGCGCTGTTATGTCAAGCACATCAGGAAGTGTAGGGCGAGGACGGTATTTTTCCGTCGCCGTTTCCGATGCGCTGATAACTAAATGAGGAACACAATTACATTAATAGTTAATTCCATGAAGAGAATTCAGATTTTCAGACCTAGATCCTTATTCACTAATTATCACCTACAAGTACATATGAATCCCGTGTATCTAGGTATTACCACTCAGCATAGTGCCAGTGATAATATGTCCTTACCTGCCACATTATAGGTGATCTTACTCACTGGCACCTCAGAGTCCAGGATGGTGGTGCACGTGTACCGGCCGGAGTCCCCCATCTGTATGCCCTTGATCACAAGATAGGGCTCCCGGGTGATTTTGGGTTGGTGTTCACGATGCTAGAGAAATAATATGGAGAACTATTAAAACCTCAGATATCACAACTATTAATAATATACCGTATTTTTCGCCCCATAAGACGCACTTTTTTTCCCCCAAAAATGGGGGAAAAGTGCCCCTGCGTCTTATGGGGCGAATGCTGTAATTTTTACATCGCCAGCTGCGATGTACGCGCGAGCGGGGAGGGACTGGGAGGAGGAGCTGGGGGCCGGCAATTGCGGAGGGGCCGGTGCAGTGACTGTACTCCGCCCCGCCCCCCGCTCCAGTGCTGCACTATTGAAAAATGAAATATGTAATCCGATTAAAAGTTCCTGTCTATGCCCCCCACCCCTAATATTACCGACACATGGCAGCTTGTTGAAAGCAGGCAGTCCGGGCGGCCGGCGCGTCACTCACTGACGTCACGTGCCTGCGCCGCCTACTTTATGAATGAAGTAGGCGGCGCAGGCACGTGACGTCAGTGAGTGACGCGCCGTCGCCCGACTGCCTGCTTTCAACGAGCTGCCATGTGTCGGTAATATTAGGGTGGGGGCATAGACAGGAACTTTAATTGAATTAAATATTTTGTATTTCTATAGTGCAGGGGGCGGAGTACAGTCACTGCACCGGCCCCTCCGCAGTGCCGGCCCCAGCTCCTCCTCCCAGTCCCTCCCAGCTCGCTCAGTTTTATGGGGGAGGGGGTCTGAGGATGGCACTGTTATGGGATGGGGATCTGTGGATGGCACTGTTATGGGGTGGGGACGGTCTGTGGATGACACACATATATAACAGTGCCATCCACAGATCCCCCATAACAATGCCATCCACAGATCCCCCCATAACAATGCCATCCACAGATGCCCCCATACAGTGCCATCCACAGATGCCCCCATACAGTGCCATCCACAGATGCCCCATAACAGTGCCATCCCTGTTATGGGGGGGATCTGTGAAGGATACTGTTACAGGGGGCTGTAACAGTATCCTTCACAGATCCCACCCATAACAGTATCCTTCACAGATCCCACCCATAACAGTATCCTTCACAGATCCACCCATAACAGTATCCTTCACAGATCCACCCATAACAGTGCGTCATCCACAGATCCCCCATAACAGTGCGTCATCCACAGATCCCCCATAACAGTGCGTCATCCACAGATCCCCCATAACAGTGCGTCATCCACAGATCCCCCATAACAGTGCGTCATCCCCAGATCCCCCATAACAGTGTCATCCCCAGATCCCCCATAACAGTGTCATCCACAGATCCCCCCATAACAGTGCGTCATCCACAGATCCCCCATAACAGTGCGTCATCCCCAGATCCCCCATAACAGTGTCATCCCCAGATCCCCCATAACAGTGTGTCATCCACAGATCCCCCATAACAGTGTCCTTCACAGATCCCCCCCCATAACAGTGACATCCACAGATCCCCAGTAATAGTGCCATCCACAGACCACCATTAGTTCCAAAACCACCAAAAGCACACCTTTTGGTTAAAAATATTTTTTTTCTTATTTTCCTCCCCAAAAACCTAGGTGCGTCTTATGGGCCGGTGCGTCTTATAGGGCGAAAAATACGGTAATATTTGTAATTTATCATAGTCATTATCATTAAGACAAAAATCAAGAAAAGTACTGATGATAATTTGCTGACATGACATAAAGTCTGATTTTAGACCATAATGATGACCTGGTGATGACATTGGGTGAAAGGACTTTCTGATAAGTGGTTTTTGAGTAGTGGAAGGAATAGGTTTGGGAAGCGCTGCCTTAACATTACGGTCGTATAACTCAAATTGAACAATCTCCCAATTTTACCCTTATTTTCTTGGAAATCTGCATTGTACTTACCAGGGTGAACACGTTATTATAGGAGTCCTCCAGCCTCGCGTACCATTCAAAAGTACAGTCCAGAATTAGTTCTTCATATTCTGGGATTTCTATATTTATCTCTAGAACAAAAACAGGAAAATGAAAGAAGATATTATAGAAGTAATTGTGTAAATATTCTGTCCTGCATTTAGGGGTTGTCTCAATAACATATCTCCTTCTATAAGACCTAATAGGAAATATGGGCATCATGGAGGGGACTGATAGTAACTGGTTATATTCTGCTATCTCCTCACCTCCACAGTTTACAGTCTCTGCCAGGTGAGACTTGTGATCTTTACATGGAGAGCAGGACCGTCCAGTTTTCAAATCTGAGAAAAGAAGAATGAAATGAAATATGAGCCGAGCATTAACCACTTCAGCCCCCCTAGCTTAAACACCCTTAATGACCAGGCCACTTTTTACAATTCCGCACTACACTACTTTCACCGTTTATTGCTCCGTCATACAACTTACCACCCAAATGAATTTTACCTCCTTTTCTTCTCACTAATAGAGCTTTCATTTGGTGGTATTTCATTGCTGCTGACATTTTTACTTTTTTTGCTATTAATCAAAAATTACCGAAATTTTTGCAAAAAAATGAAATTTTTCACTTTCTGTTGTAAATTTTTTTTAAAAAAACTACATTTCTATATAAATTTTTCTCTAAATTTATTGTTCTACATGTCTTTGATAAAAAAAAATCCAATAAGTGTATATTTATTGGTTTGGGTAAAAGTTATAGCGTTTACAAACTATGGTGCAAAAAGTGAATTTCGGCATTTTGAAGCAGCTCTGACTTTCTGAGCACCTGTCATGTTTCTTCAGGTGCTAGAATGCCAGGATAGTATGAATATCCCCAAATGACACCATTTTAGAAAGAAGACACCCCAAAGTATTCGCGGAGGGGCTTGGTGAGTTCATGTATCATTTCATTTTTTTCACAAGTTAGCGGAAATTGACACTTTCTGAGAAAAAAAAAAAAAAAGTTTCAATTTCTGATAACTTCTGGCAAAAAAAAAAAATCTCAGACGGACTCACTATGCCCCTCAGTGAATACCTTGGGGTGTCTATTTTCCGAAATGGAGTCATTTGTGGGGTGTGTTTACTGTTCTGGCATTTTGGGCGGGGCTAAATTGTGAGCCGCCATGTAAAACCTAAAGGTACTCATTGGAATTTGGGCCCTTTGCGCACCCAGGCTGCAAAAGCGGCACTTATGTGGTATCGCCGTACTCAGGAGAAGTAGGGCAATGTGTTTTGGGGTGTATTTTTACATATACCCATGTTGGGTGAGAGAAATATCTCTGTAAATTGTCAACTTTGTATAAAAATTTTTAAAAGTTGTCGTTTACAGAGATATTTTTCACACAAAGTATGGGTATATATAAAAATACACCCCAAATCACATTGCCCTACTTCTCCTGAGTACGGCGATACCACATGTGTGCCACTTTTTTGCAGCCTGGGTGCTAAAGGCCCTAAAACCAATGAGTACCTTTAGGATTTCACAGGGCATTTTTACGCATTTGGATTCCAGACTTCTTCTCACCCTTTAGGGGCCCCTAAAATGCCAGGACAGCATAAATACCCCACATGTGACCCCATTTTGGAAAGAAGACACCCCAAGGTATTCTGTGAGGGGTATGGTGAGTTCATGTAAAATTTTATTTTTGTCACAAGTTAGTGGAATATGAGACTTTGTAAAAACAAAATTAAAAAAAAAAAAAACAATTTCCGCTGACTTGTGCCAAAAATAAAAATTCTGTGGACTCACCATGCCCCTCACAGAATACCTTGGGGTGTCTTCTTTCCAAAATGGGGTCACATGTGGGGTATTTATACTCACCTGGCATTTTAGGGGCCCCTAAAGTGTGAGAATCCAAATGCATAAAAATGGCCTGTGAAATCCTAAAGGTACTCATTGGTTTTAGGGCCCTTTGCGCATCTTGGCTGCAGAAAAGTGTCACTCATGTGGTATCGCCGTACTCAGGAGAAGTAGGGCAATGTGTTTTGGGGTGTATTTTTACATATACCCATGCTGCGTGTGAGAAATATCGCTGTAAACGACAACTTTTTACATTTTTTATTCAAAGTTGTCAATATACAGAGATATTTCTCTCACCCAGCATGGGTATATGTAAAAATACACCCCAAAACACATCGCCCTACTTCTCCTGAGTACGGCGATACCACATGTGTGACACTTTTGCAGGCAAGATGCGCAAAGGGCCCAAATTCAATGAGTACCTTTAGGAGGGCATTTTACGCATTTTTCTTCTCACGCTTTAGGGCCCCTAAAATGCCAGGGCAGTAGAAATACCCCACGTGTGACCCCATTTTTGAAAGAAGACACCCCAAGGTATTCCATGAGGGCATGGCGAGTTCATAGAATATTTTTTTTGGCACAAGTTAGTGGAAATTGATTTTTATTGTTTTTCTCACAAAGTCTCCTTTCCGCTAACTTTTGACAAAAAGTTTAATTTTTCATGAACTCATTATGCCCCTCAGCGAATACCTTGGGGTGTCTTCTTTCCAAAATGGGGTCACATGTGGGTATTTATACTGCCCTGGCATTTTAGGGGCCCTAAAGCGTGAGAAGAAAAATGCGTAAAAATGCCCTCCTAAAAGGTACTCATTGGAATTTGGGCCCCTTTGCGCATCTTGCCTGCAAAAAGTGTCACACATGTGGTATCGCCGTACTCAGGAGAAGTAGGGCGATGTGTTTTAGGGTGTATTTTTACATATACCCATGCTGGGTGAGAGAAATATCTCTGTATATTGACAACTTTGAATAAAAAATGTAAAAAGTTGTCGTTTACAGCGATATTTCTCACACCCAGTATGGGTATATGTAAAAATACACCCCAAAACACATTGCCCTACTTCTCCTGAGTACGGCGATACCACATGAGTGACACTTTTTGCAGCCAAGATGCGCAAAGGGGCCCTAAAACCAATGAGTACCTTTAGGATTTCACAGGCCATTTTTACGCATTTGGATTCTCACGCTTTAGGACTCCTAAAATGCCAGGGCAGTATAAATACCACATGTGACCCCATTGTGGAAGAAGACACCCCAAGGTAATCCGTGAGGGGCATGGCGAGTTCACAGAAAAAAAAATTTGGCACAAGTTAGCGGAAATTGTTTTTTTTTTTTTTTTTTTACAGTCTCATATTCCACTAACTTGTGACAAAAATAAAATTTTACATGAACTCACCATACCCCTCACGGAATACCTTGGGGTGTCTTCTTTCTAAAATGGGGTCACATGTGGGGTTTTTGTACTGCCCTGGCATTTGAGGGTCTCCGCAATCATTACACGTATGGCCAGCATTAGGAGTTTCTGCGATTCTCCGTATATTGAGCATACGGGTAATGAGATTTTTTTTCCGTTCAGCCTCTGCGCTGAAAAAAAAAAATGAACGGCACAGATTTTTTCATTCGCATCGATCAATGTGGATGAAAAATCTCTGCCAAAATCAGTGACTGCGGTGCGGTGGGCTGGGCGCTAGCTACCTAACAAGTAGCTAACTAACTGGCGGTGATAAGGGACCCTTATGCCCCATTCACACGTCCGAAATTCTGTTTGCGGAACGGAATTGCGGACCCATTCATTTCTATGGAGACAGACTTTGTCCCGCTCGGATCCGGAATTACGGATCCGCGCTTCCGGGTCTGCACTTCCATTCCGCAAAAATATAGAACATGTCCTATTCTTGTCCGCAATTGCGGACAAGAAAAAGCATTTTCTATATAGTTCTGGCAATGTGCGGATCTGCAAAATGCGGAAAGCACATTGCCGGTGTCCGTGTTTTGAGGATCTGCGGATCGGATCACATATGGACGTCTGAATTAAAGCCTTACAAGGGGTGTGATCAATGACAGGGGGGTGATCAGGGGGTCTAGATGGGGTGATCAAGGGGTTAATAGGTGAGGGGGTGGGGGGTAAGTGTAGTGTTTGGTGCAACTTTTACTGTGTTACCTGGTCCTCTGGTGGTCGATCCCAGAAAATGGGACCACCAGAGGACCAGGTAGCAGCTATATCAGACGCTGTTCATAAAACAGCGTCTGATATGGCTGTTTGATGCGATTTATATCGCATCTACAGCCTGCCAGCGATTGATCATCGCTGGCAGGCTGTAGTCCAACTCTCGAGCCGCGCTTCACTGTGAACGCGCGCGCGCACGCGTGCGCGTTCACAGGAACTCTCGCGTCTCGCGAGATGACGCCCCGGCGCGTCCAAACAGAAGATCCCGGCCGCCCGCAGGACGCAATCCTGCGTACGGCGGTCGGGGACTGGTTAAAGACACTTTATAATATTAGAATAAATATGATAATCATGTGCTGGTATCTATCACCCCTTTGTCACCTACACATGGCAGTATACTGTACAGGCTGTCACAGATCACCCTTCTAGCCTGCTTATGGACTGAATCATTTTAATGTAAATGTCCTCCTGCTTTAGGAAGTCTGGTGTATACCAGTGACTGGCATATTTAGTGTATGGTGAGGATTCGGGGTCCTATATATTTACTAATGTACTATATGAATTTAGATGTAAGAATAGAAACTTCTACTTTACCAAAACATCTGTTGGAAGTGCACAGGCAGCTGCATCTCTCCAAGTAGTCTGTGAAAAGAGGAGACATCATCTAATAGTCAGCGAGTGCTGTGTACTGTGCCTATGTGTGCTGCTCACCTCTGAAATAATAGGCACAGTACCCACAGTTTACACAAAGTTTACACACACTGGTGGGAAAGGTCCATTGACATGCATTATATAATGCCATCCTAGTTCCTCTGGCCTATTATAGAAAACTTATACTGTACCTTGATTTTTTGGAGGGCCCCCGGCGCAGACAACCTTCTCCTCGGCGCAGTTCTTACAGTTGGTGTAGGTTTGCACCATTAATCCTGGGGAAATGGACTTGAGTTATAACCTTCCAATCTTATAGAGAATAATAATGGCAAGAAGCTGAATCTGGTATGAAATGAACTTACCACAGCTGTCTGCACCTGAGGAATGGAGAAGAAAGAAGACATTACTGACCGTTCTCATTGTCAGACTCAGAAAACTCTAATATCTGGGTCTCATTATTCTGTGATGATGTCAGTGCCTCTGTGTTTGTCACTTTGTTTTCTAGATTTCCATTGACAAAAATCTCTGAGCTGCCCCAGAACAGTCCGGGCCTCTATAGAACACAGCAGGTCCTAGTGAAAACATCCCTGGCAACCAATCAGATGCCGGTTATGGGGATCTCTAGTTTGGGTCTACATTACTATTACTACATGAGGCCTGTGTGTGTAATACATTTATATGTCATATTATATCTAGAAGAACTCACCTTGTTTATTTGGACACCTTCCTAAAAGTGAGAAATGAAGAAAAGCAGAATTACAAATAGAAAACAATAGAGAACAGAAATCCCCTGTATATGAGGATCCATCTATAACACTGCAATAATACAAAAGAAAACTTCAAGAATAGCAATTCCCATTGGATAGGATATTTTATTACAATCAATCCCTCCTGTCACTAGGCTGTAGGGAAGAGTAAACAAGCCGAAAACATCCTTTCTGACAACCTACCAGACACGTAGAAGACAAGTAGAATGGTAGACAGGTAGAAGATTTCACTTACGTTGGTTTGAGCCCTGGACGATAACCTTGAGCTTTTCTTTGAGTCGCTGGAAATGGAGTCCAATGATGTGAAGAAGCTGGATCTCTAAGATATATAAAGAGGGGAAGAATGAGACTCCAATCCCCTCATCTATCAGTCTGAGCCCCCAACACACTAATTCTATAAATAAGAGAAGTAGAATTTCCACCTCCGTATAAAATATTGTACTTACCCTTAAAATCTATATCCTGGATGACGTCCACAGATTTTTTATATTCAGACGCAATTTCGGATATAGCATATTTATCTGGAAGGAAAATAATCGTACAATAATTATCTATCTATCTATCTATCTAACAAGGAAAAAAAAATCCAGGGCAGCACACCTTGATATTAAAGAGGAGTGCCTGCGGTACAAACTCAACCACAGTTATAAGCTTGAGAATGGTCCCAGTAAGCGGAACCGAAACGTCGCAGGGGTGAATAAAGGATCTCAATTTGTTTCACCATCTGGAAGTGCTGCGTTTTTTTATCTATAGATTACATGAAATAGAGATAATAGTAATATAATTACCCAGTATGCCGACTTCATCCTCAAGGTAGTCCAGGACTTTTTTCTCTGCGGCTTTGGCAAACCGCTTGATGTTAACATAGGCTTCTATTGAGTCAATGTCATCGACTTGGCTTTTGATAAAGGTGTCGAATTTATCCATAGCCATTTTCCCTCCGGAGTCGCATGGTATGCAACAGAGAGATTGTCCGATGAAGACAGATGTTACGAGCAGTAGAAGCCACATGGTCTGGATAGAACCAGACATCTTTAGTAAAATCGCTTCCTGTAGCAAATAATCACTAAGGACGCAAGAGAGCAGAACTATGTCCCACTGAGAAGACAACAACACTGCACAGGTTACAGCATCAGGCACCGGTTAAGGGACAATGTCTTTATGACATCATCAGAATATGCTAATGAAGCTCTGAAACAAGCAATTGGATTGGTGGAAAGTGTCATTATGACATCATCATATGCAAATAATTCTCTGCAACATTAGATGTTTGAAGGAGTAAACAAGTATGTTCACTTAAAAAACATTTTTTTAAGTCACATCTAATACATATAATGACATTCTTTACAGAATATACATATCAGGCATGGGTAACAGAACATATACCGCTCATATAGTCCACTGTATGATGTTATCAGAATTTGCAAATGAGGCTCTGAAACACATGAGTTATTGGATTGGTGGAAAATGTAATTGTGACATCATCATATGAAATATGCAAATGATATTTAATGATGTCATAGGGGCGGCCGCTTCCATTACAGGTAATGGAAGACCTTTAATGGAAGCTGGTGGTTAAGGACCTGACTCACATGGTCTTCTCTTAATCTTGAGGCTGGCAAACGTCAGAACATAGCTGTCTGTGTCACGGCGACGTCACCTAGCAAATGGGCGCCGCGGTTGACTTCACAGTGACTGCCAGTGCTGAGCTAGGCTGATGCCCTGCCTCACTCCTGTGTCCTGCTCTCAGGCGGACTCTCCTGCTGCCAGGCTGCTGAGTGGGGCCATCATCTATCAGTCAATGCCCAGGGCCTTCTAGCTGCTGCCTCAGCTTCAGCCTGCCTCACTTGTCCGCCCAAGGCCTCAGCTGCCCTGGACTGATGGTGGTACGTGCTGCCCAAGTAATATACTGTATATTATGTATATGTATTAGTAATGTGATGTACCAATATCTGCAGTGTATGCTAGTGCATCACATTACTAGTACATCTCATAACATGTTACATGTTATATATTACACATATAAGGCCACTGCACTCGCAGATATTGATGACCTATATGTGGGGAGACCACACAGCCCTGTAGGAATGGGATCAATCAACATCGCTATACCATCCGTAAATTAAGGGCTAATAGCCAGGGACAAGAAATAAAGGAAGAAACACCATTGCCGGTGCCAGAGCACTTTGTAAAAATCAGACGTAACATCTCACAGTTGAGGTTTAGGGTCCTAGATAGTGTTCCTGTACTAAGGAGAGGTTGAAGTAGGGAAAAATTACTAAATAGGAAGGAACTATGGTGGATCTATGAATTAGTTACCTTGGAACCTAAATTGATGAATAGGGAGTTTAAGGTGGGCTCCCTCTTCTAACCTGAAAGTTATCTGTGTGTATATATGGTATAAGGTTTTGGGACCCGGCTTTAAGCCGAGATTGTTTTTAACTTATTTTTTAACATATTTCTGTTTCTCTCTTGCTTTTTTACATAGATTGGTCTACATACTGGCTGGGGGTACTTTTCACGGACTCAGAGAAGAGTAGTGTTGCTCTATGACCAGCTGGCATGCGCCCGTAGTGATGATAGTGGGGTGGGTAGCGAGACCGCTGGTTGGCCTTCTGGAAGTGAGACAGGGGAGACACCGCTTAAGCTAGTGTTTAACTTGACTGTTTTTTAATGGAAACAGGGGTAATGGAAGTTATCCAGGGGTGAAGGGAGTTCTAATGGTTGCATGAATATGGGCAAGTTACAACTTTGGGGGTGTCAAAAGTTTTTAGGGAAGTAGGCAACTGAATTCTCTATCCCCCTGGAAAAGGAGGGAGAGGGATTCAAATAGCCAAATCCCATTTATAAGTTGGTTTGAACGGATGTCGCATTGTCCTAAGAGGGGTCCGATTGGGACAGTGTGGCAGGCTTTGGCTATTTTGAATCACCCCACTGTAAATAAGAACGTGCCGAGTGTATATGATTGAGTGGAATTTTCCACCTCCCCTTTGGATTCCAGCCCCCCTGTTGTGAAATGGTAAAGACATTTAATAATTATATAGTTCTGGTCTATAGACATCCAATTTTCTAGCGTTGTGTGTCCGTTGCCTGATGACCGGGGCGGTACTACCCGGAGAGCGGGCTATGGCCCCCACTTGTTGATGTAGTATGTTATAAGACGCAGAATAATGTGGATTGTATGATAGGAATATAGAGTTTAAGCGTCACACATATTGTGATCATCTGCCTAGATCATGTGGAAAGTCACGTGTGAATTAGCCCCGGAAGTTTGAACGGGGGCTATGAATGAATGTAATGGTAACCGGAGCATATGATAGATCACGTGATCACAGGGAAAAAGCACGCTTCAGAGCGAGATGATGTTAGTCAGCGGTGACGTAGTTGGAGCAGGCGCACTACTCAGACCGGGACGGTGTTGTTAGGCGCAAATTAGTTTGAAGATGTGAAGTCCGTGTGGTGGTTACCAACAGTCAGTATTGTAGGTAAGAATGTATTGTATGCACTTATTCTAGAGAGAGAATTCATTTGTTATGGTTATTTAGGGAAGATTTTGGTGTGATGGACTGAGGCATGGACCAATCAGGTTTTGTCCTGTCCCATCCAATCAATGGTGTTTAAGGGGTATATATGTTCACTATGTTTGGTGTAAAATTTGAGCTTGATAAAGACCGACTGGGTTGAAATGTCGCTTTTTCTGGGTGCTAATAAAGATTTGAAGAACTACTGATATTGGAGTGCCGTGGTATCTATTCCTAATATCTACTCCTTAACGGATCCGAAGGCCGGGATCTTTTTGCTGGAGGCACCGCCAAGAATTGGACTAAATGGGATTACCCAGTGAGTAGTGCTGTCCTGACTTGTTTTTTTTCTATATTCATGATGGATCATCATTATCAGATCGGTGGGGGTCTGAATCTGATTAGCTGATTCAGGCAGCCGCTGCGCCACAAATTATACTGTGTACGGAGCACAGCTCTGTACATGGTATAGCGGCCATGCATGTGCACTGAAGCTCAACTCCCATTTAAGGGAATGTCAAGGGCCCACCATAGCAGATAGCTTGGGGGACACATGGTGGCCTAGTCACTGTCATGTTAATTGAAAGTGTAATGGTTCGTTCAATATGGCTATGTGTTCTATATGGCTGGTGTTGTGTCTCCCCCTTTTTTGTGTATTTCCCCCTCTTGAGTTTCAGTGGTACTTACCGGCCTGGTCATCTTGAGGTCAACTGTGTTTGTCCAGTTCTGATGCGGGAAGATTCTCTGATCTTGATTGGTCCGGGAGGTAAACGGCGGGAAAATTCTCCTTTTATATTGGAGTGCTTTGCTGGGGTCTGTTCCAGTGGCGTACATAGAGAAGTAAGGGCCCCATAGCAAGGATCAAACCAGGCCCCCCACACAGGACAGAAGGGTTTCTGACTAAACCCTTTTCAATGACCCTTGGGCCATATTTTCCACTGCCTCGTTTGATAAAAGTTGTTCCTTTAGAGGGTGGAGTCCTGGCCAAGTTTTCACCCCCAGTAGAAGAGGAGATAATCCCAACTGGGCCCCCTCTTGTCCCGGGCCCCATAGCAGTCGCAAGGTCTGCCGCTTTTGTAGTTACGCCCCTGGTCCGTGCCTGTAAGAAGAAAGAAGACCTGGATCAGCGCTGGAGAGCTTTACTACTGAGGGGGCTGATTCTAAGGCCCCATTCACACGTCCGCAATTCTGTTCCGCAATTTGCGGAACGGAATTGCGGACCCATTCATTCCTATGGGGACACACTATGTCGGCCCGGATCCGGAATTGATCCACACTTCCGGGTCCGCACTTCCGTTTCGCAAAAAATAGAACATGTCCTATTCTTGTCCGTAATTGCGACAAGAAAAGGCATTTTTTATATAGTGCCGGCGATGTGCCGCCTGCAAATTGCGGAACGCACATCGCCGATGTCCGTGTTTTGCGGATCTGCGGATCCGCAAAACACTTGCGGACGTGTGAATGGGGCCTTAGAGCTGAAGCTGAGGGCGGTGAGCAGTGGCTGCGGTCGTGTCTGGAGCGCCCTAATACAGCAGTGGAGGAAAAAGCAGAAGGGCAACAAGCACAGAAGTCTGGAACACAGCGCAACGCTGGCAAAGATTTGAAGATTTGCCTACCTCTTACAGCCAGAAGTCCTCTTCATCTGCGATCTCCAGTCTTGCTAGTGTTGTGGGTGAAGAGCCTGCACACTGTTCCTCTGGAGGACCCTTCGGCTGCTGGGGTTCGGGCTGGTCCTGGTGGTAGTGATGCGTCAAAGTCCCCCGCTGCGGCTAGTTCTGGACAACAGTCAGTTGATGGGTTACCTAGATTTCATAAAGGTTTAGGTGTAGTTGAGACATGTGTTAGGGAAACAATTTCTTGTGAGGTTTCTTCGTTAGGTTACAGGGCCGGACTGGCCTACCGGGATACCGGGAAAATTCCCGGTAGGTCGGTAGCCCTGACTGCCGCACGGCCGGCCGCAGGCGACACTGGCTCCATGGCAGGCACACAGCAGAGGTGCGTGTAGGCTGGCGCTGCTGCTGCCTGCTGGTGTGGAGCACGGCTGCACGCCACGGCCGGCCGACTCGTGAGGACTGGAGGCTGATTCATTAGTTGCTGCAGTGCTCTCTCTCTCTCCCCTGTGGCCCCGAACTAGTTAATGCTGCTCGGCAGCCGCCGCCGCCAGCCCGCCCCGCACTGTGTGTATACTACCTGGGTCACTGGCTGTGGCTGCAGGCTAGGGGCGGGCGGCCGCGGCAGTATTGCATTCAGTCAAATAGGAGGGGGGGCGGACCCGGCGGAGGCAGAGAGAGGTCAGGGGCTGTGCGGCGCCGCTCAGGAGTGATGTGCCCCGCACCCTGCAGTGCTGCTAGCTGGTGAGGTGGTGTGGTGAGGGCAGGCCCTGTGTCTGGCCCTGCTGCTGCCCCAGTGAACTTATTGAAGATTAAGAAGAATAAGAAATTAGAATAAGGTCCACCAGGTCCACTGATGCTCTTGGGAGCAGAGCTTCCCATCATGTCGTCATAAGAGGTAATTATACCATGATGTAATTGCTGTGTGACCATTGTGACTGAAAAGTGACTGTCCTAACTGCCATGATTCCATCCTGCCTCACAAATAAGCCTTAGGGTACTTTCACACTTGCGGCATGCATGGCTATACGGCAGGCTGTTCCGGCGGGTGAACAGCCCACCAGATCCGCCATGCTGCAAGTACCCGTGCACTGCCGTGCTGCCGCTCCGTCCCCATTGACTATAATAGGGGTGGGGGACAGAGCTATGGCGCAGCACGGCAGAGATCAACGGACTAAAAAGTACTGCATGTCCAACTTTTTAGTCCAGTGATCTCTGCCGTGTTGCGCCATAGCTCCGTCCCCCGCCCCAATATAGTCAATGGGGACAGAGCCGCTGCACGTGAACAGCCCGGATAGCCATGCCGCAGGTGTGAAAGTACCCCCATAACAGTGTGTCATCCACAGATCCCCCATAACAGTGTGTCATCCACAGATCCCCCATAACAGTGTCGTCCACAGATTCCCCATAACAGTGTCATCCATAGATCCCCCATAACAGTGTGTCATCCACAGATCCCCCATAACTGTGTCGTCCACAGATCCCCCATAACAGTGTCATCCACAGATCCCCCATAACAGTGTGTCATCCACAGATCCCCCATAACAGTGTGTCGTCCACAGATCCCCCATAACAGTGTCGTCCACAGATTCATCGATCACTTCGGGGCCAAATTTGCACAGGCCTATGTACCTGGAAGGGAGGTCACGGTTAATGAGTCTCTCATTGCTTTCAAGGGGAGACTCACTTTCCACCAATACATTCCCAGTAAGCCAGCGAGGTATGGCGTTAAAATGTACAAAATTTGTGACAGTACCTCAGGGTACACTTACAAATTTCATGTGTATGAGGGGCGAGATTCCCGTATTAAATCCCCAGAATGTCCCCCCACTCTGGGTGTTAGCGGGAAACTCGTGTGGGACCTCATGTACCCACTACTAGATAAGGGTTACCACTTGTACGTGGATAACTTTTATACTAGTATACCCTTGTATCAGGCCCTCGCCGCCAGATCCACGTTCACTTGTGGGACCGTGCGGAAAAATCAGCGCGGCCTCCCTACCATCCCCCTCTAGGTACCTATCCCCAGGTGTGAGACCCGTGCCCTTACCTGTGGAAACCTGCTGCTGGTCATGTATAAGGACAAGAGGGATGTCCTCGTACTGTCCACAATCCATAGTAACGGCATCTCCCCTGTCCCTGTGCGAGGTACCACGGCAACGGTCCTCAAGCCCGATTGTATCGTCGACTACAATCGGTATATGGGAGGAGTTGATCTCTCTGATCAAGTCCTCAAACCATATAATGCCATGCGAAAACCCGGGTATGGTACAAAAAAGTTGCGGTCTACTTGGTACAGGTTGCCTTGTACAACGCTTTTGTACTATTCCGAAGAGCTGGCAGCACAGGGACATTCCTCCAATTCTATGATGCAGTCCTCAAGGACCTGATTTTTTCAGACCGGGAAAGAGCAGGCCGGAGTACCTCGGGAATTGGAGCGCCCGGATCGTCCCTGGCCAACATTTTCCAGGCGTGGTCCCCCATACTGGAAAGAAGGGACGAACCCAAAAAAGATGCAGAGTGTGTCACAAGAGGGGGATACAGAAGGACACCACCACTAAATGTGACACTTGCCCCGATCATCCGGGCCTCTGCATTATCGATTGCTTCAGGGAGTATCAGACTTCCATGGAGTACTACATTTTTATAATTCCCAACAGTCCCCTAGAGAACATAAAAAACTAGGGCACTCAGACTTTGGAAACACAGAAACCCAATTTTCTTTTTCCAAAAATGATATTAGTTTTAGTGCAGGCATCCTCAACCTGCGGCCCTCCAGATGTTGTAAAACTACAACTCCCAGCATGCCCAGACAAACTACAGCTATCAGGCTACAGCAGGGCATAGTGGGAATTGTAGTTTTACAACATCTGGAGGGCCACAGTTTGAGGATGCCTGTTTTAGTGTCTCCAAAGTCTGAGAGCCATACATATTGGGCATCGCCACGTGCGTAAAAATCTGCTCTATAAAAATACCCCTTGAACTAACCCCTCGAATAAACACCGTCAAAAAAATTAAATAAAAACTATGTAAAAAAAAGACATTTGTATTGTCACCTTGGATCCCAAAAAGTGTAATAGCGAGCGATCAAAAAGTCATATGCACCCCCAAACAGTGCCAATAAAACCGACATCTCATTCCACAAAAAATGAGCCCCTACATTACATAGTTGCCCAACAAAAAAAAAAAAACTGTAGCTCCCAGGCTATGGAGATATTAAAATTATTTATTTTTTGTTCCTCAAATGATACTATAGTGTAAAATCTATTTAAAATTTAAAAAGTAGACATATTAGGTATCGCCACGTCTGTAAGAATCTTCCCTATAAAAATAACATTTCATACAACCCCTCGGATGAACAGTGTTAAAAATATAAAATAAAAAAAACTGTGCCAAAACACAAATTTTTGGGCAAAATTTTCATTTGAATCAATTTTTTCCCGGTAATAAAGCAAGGGTTACCAGCCAAACAAAACAAAATATTTATTTCCCTAATTCTGTAGTTTGCAGAAACACCCCATATGTGGTCGTAATTGGCTATATAGCCACACGGCAGGGCATAGGACGAAGGGAACGCCATATGGTTTCTGGAAGGCAGATTTTGATGGACTGGTTTATTTACATTATGTCCCATTAGAAGCCCCCCTGATGTAGCCTAGACTAGAAACTCCAAAAAAGTGACCCCCATCTAAGAAACTACACCCCTCAAGGTATTCAAAAATGACTTTACAAAACTTAATGGCGAATGTAGAAACAATCTTAGAATTTAAATTTTTTGTTACCTTGCATCAAAAAAGTGTAATATAGAGCAACCAAAAATCATATTTACTCTAAAATAGTACCAAAAACACTACCCATTTATCCCGTAGTTTCCAAGATGGGGTCACTTTTATGGAGTTTCTACTCTAGGGGTGCATCAGGGGGGCTTGAAAGGGTACATGGTGTAAATAAACCAGTCCAGCAAAATCTGCTTTCCAAAAACCATATGGCGTTCCCCTTCTTCTATTTCCTGCCGTTTGGCCAAATAGTAGTTTACGACCACATATGGGGTGTTTCTGCAAACTACAGAATCAGGGTAATAAATATTTTTTAATAAGTTTTGTTTGGCTGTTAACCCTTACTTTATTACTGGAAAAAATGGATTAAAATGGAATATTCCCCCCCCCCCCGCCCAAAAAAAAAAATCGAAATTTGAAAATTGTTCCCCCATCTGCCATTAAATCTTGTGGAACACATAAAGGGTTAACAAAGTTTGTAAACCCAGTCTTGAATACTTTGAGGGGTGTATTTTCTTAGAATTTGTATTCTAGGGTGCATCAGGGGGGTTGAAATGGGACATGGTGTAAAAAAACCAGTCCTGCAAAATCTGCCTTCCAAAACCCATATGGAGTTCCCCTCCTTCTACGTCCTCCCGTTTGGCCAAACAGTACCACATATGGGGTGTTTCTGCAAACTACAGAATCAGGGCAACCCATATTGAGTTTTGTTTGGCAGTTAATCCTTACTTTATTACTGGAAAAAATGGATTAAAATGGAAAATTTTCCAAAAAAAAAAAAAAAAAATCGAAATTCTAAAATTGTTCCTCCATCTGCCATTAAATCTTGTGGAATACCTAAAGGGTTAACAAAGTTTGTAAATCCAGTTTTGAATACCTTGAGGGGTGTACTTTCTTAGATGGAGTCACTTTTTTGCTTGAAATGGGACATGGTGTAAAAAAAAAACAGTCCTGCAAAATCTGCCTTCCAAAACCCATATGGCGTTCCCCTCCTTCTATGTCCTCCTGTTTGGCCAAACAGTAGTTTAGGACCACATATGGGGTGTTTCTGCAAACTATCAGGGCAACCCATATTGAGTTTTGTTTTGTAGTTGACCCTTTCTTTGTTCCTGGAAAAAATTGATTACAATGGAAAATTTCCCCCCCCAAAAAAATCGAAATTCTGAAATGTTATCTCCATTTTCCATGAACTCTTGTGGAACACCTAAAGGGTTAACAACGTTTGCAAAATCAGTTTTGAATACCTTAAGGGTGTAGTTTCTAAAATGGGGTCATTTTTGGGTGGTTTCTATTATGTAAGCCTCACAAAGTGACTTCAGACCTGGACTGGTCCATAAAAAGTGGGATTTGGCAAATTTCTGAAAAATTTCAAAATTTGCTTCTAAACTTCTAAGCCTTGTAACATCCTTAAAAAACAAAATGGCATTTCCAAAATGATCCAAACATGAAGTAGACATATGGGGAATGTAAAGTCATCACCATTTTTGGGGGTATTACTATGTATTATAGAAGTAGAGAAACTGAAACTTTTTATGCAAAAAAATTAACTTTTTTGACCCCATTTTAGCAGTGTCATGAAGTACAATATGTGACTAAAAAACAATCTCACAACGGCCTGGGTAAGTAAAAGCGTTTTAACGTGATCCACACATAAAGTGACACTGGTCAGATTTGCAAAAAATGGCCAGGTCCTTAAGGTGAAATAGGGCTGAGTCCTTAAGGGGTTAAAGGTTGATATGAAGGACAATAAGGATGAAGATAGGAAGCGCAGTGTGCCTAGGTTCCCTGAGAAGTGTAGTAGTTTATTTCAATACCTAGATATTGTGCTGGAGGCATACTGCAAAATTGGCGGTATGGCGTGGTACAACTATGATGAAATGTTTCGCCAAAAGTTGGAGGTTCATCCATCATTAAGTTTTGGAGTTAAGGATGTCGGTCTTTGGATTAATTTAATGATCTTGCAGAGGAGCACTCATGCTAAACCAGCTAATTCTCAAGGTCAGTTAAGAAAAGGAGTTTGCTTTACATTTAATGAATCGGCTGCAAATGGCAGGCGAGCTGTAGGTATAAGCCGAGTGCTCCTTTGCGGTGGATCATATTCAATGTCCAGCTGTTTCAAAAGTAATAGCCAAAACCCACAGCAGCAGCTCAGTGTGCGGGAGCAGCTTTTAAAAAGCCTTGATTCCAGTGAAACTGGAAAGAATGCTCCCATGGTTTGAGCTATAGCCAAACAGTGAGATCGCGGAATTGATTTTTAAGGGTTTTAAATTCAGTTTTGATGTGCCAGGTTTTAAAGGGAAGGGCTGTCAGAGGGTGGAGAACCTGAAGTCGGTTTAGCAAGGGCTCATGCACATGACCGTATGGCTTTTTTCAGTATTTTGTAGATCGCGGAATTGATTTTTAAGGGTTTTAAATTCGGTTTTGATGTGCCAGCTTTTTAAGGGACGGGCTGTCAGTGGGTGGAGAACCTGAAGTCGGTAGGGCTCATGCACACAACCGTATGGCTTTTTTCAGTATTTTGCGGTCCGCAAAAAACATATCCGCAAAAAATACGGATGACGTCCGTGTGCATTCCATTTTTTGCGGAAAAGAACAGCGGGCCCCTGATAGAACAGTACTATCCTTGTCCGTTATGCGGACAATAATAGGACATGTTCTATCTTTGAACGGAACGGAAAAACGGAAACGGAAGGCATACAGAGTACCTTCCTTTTTTTGCAGATCCATTGAAATTAATGGGTCCGTATACTGTCCGCATACTAAACGCAAAAACGGAACGTAAACAGAAAGAAAATACGGTTGTGTGCATGAGCCCTAAGGATGTAGGTGTGCAAAAAATAAAAAAAGAGTTAGATGCTGGTCCGATTTCTGGCCCTTTCGATTGCCCTCCTTTTGTTAATTTTCATTTATCTCCATTGGGCATTGTTCCCAAAAAGGATTCCAGAGATTTCAGGTTGATCCATCATCTGTCATACTCGGATAAGAGTTCCCTTAATGACGAGGTGGACAAATCTGAAGCTTCGGTTGAATACGCTTCGTTTAATCAGGCATTGGTTTTTTTTTTACGTCCGTTCAGTCAGGGCGCATTATTGGCCAAGGCTGATATTAAGTCAGCTTTCAGATTGTTGCCAGTGAATCCTAATGGTTTTAACTCTTTAGGTTTTCAATTTGAAGGTAAGTTTTATTTTGACCCCTGTTTGCCTATGGGTTTCACAAAATCCTGCAGTTATTTTGAATCATTTGCTAGCTTCCTTCATTGGGTTATTGATTTTGAGACATCAGACGGAGGAATTTTGCATTACTTAAATGATTTCTTGTTTGTAGGTAGTTCAGAGTCAGATATGTGTTTTAAATTGTTAGTTAAGTTTGAAGAGTGTTCCCGTTTGTTTGGTATCCCAATAGCTTTAGAAAAGACAGTTTTACCTTGTGATTGGAAGTTTTGGGTATAGTGATTAATTCGGATAAGATGGAGTTTAGACCGCCTGAAGATAAATTGACTAAGTTACGTACATTGTTAGTGGTTATGTTGGCGAGGAAGAAATCTACTTTGAGGGAGATGCAGTCACTGCTTGGGCAGTTGAATTTCGCTTGCAGGGTGATTCCAGTTGGTAGAATCTTTTCTAAAAGACTTTATTTTGCGACAAGGGGTTTAAAATCACCTTTTTCTCACATTCGTTTGACAAAGGAATTGAAAGAAGATTTAGGTGTTTGGCTTGAATTTTTGAGTAGGTACAATGGTCATACGTGTTGACAGCATGAGTTGTGATAGTAATAGCCTATTATTATTTACGGACGCTGCAAGTGGTTTTGGGTATGGAGCATTTTATAATAATAAATGGTCAGCTGAGAAGTGGCCTGTAGCTTGGGTGCAGATTGGTGTTACTAAAAACATTGTGCTCCTAAAATTACAATATTTTCGTTATTAGTTGCTTTGGTTATTTGGGGATCTTGCTTTATGAACAGGAGAATTCTGTTACTATCCGATAATAAGGGTGTGGTATATGCGGTCAACTGCCTCTCTTCAAAAAGTGATTTAGTAAAATTACTTAAGCACATAGTTTTGTGCAGTCTGAGATTGAATGTATGGGTTAAAGAGGACCTTTCATCACTTCTAAAGATATTACGGTAACTAACGATGCTCACATGTAGAGCGGCGCCCAGGGATCTCCCTGCACTTACTATTATCCCTGGGCGCCGCTCCATTCTCCCGGTATAGGCTCCGGTATCTTCGGGGACTTGGTAATAGTGGGCGGAGCCTGCCCTTCATCTCCTTCTCCCAGATGATGAAGGGCAGGCTCCGCCTACTATAACCAAGTCCCCCAACTTTGTGAGCACAGATACCGGAGCCTATACCGGGAGAACGGAGCGGCGCCCAGGCATAATAGTAAGTGCAGGGAGATCCCTGGGCGCCGCTCTACATGTGAGCATCGTTAGTTAATATCTTTAGAAGTGATGAAAGGTCCTCTTTAAGGCGAGATATCTACCCTGAAAATGCTGATTCTTTATCATGTTTGCAGTGGTCAGAAGGGACGCCATGTCTAGGACATCTATGGAATGTCATTTGGGACTAATAATTAATAATATTAGGAATTCAGTTGCTGTAAAAACATGGGTTAGTTATACGGCAGCATGGAAAGATTGCAGCTTTTCCGTGGTTCAGTCGGAGCGGGTCTGCAAGATGACGACTTTAGTTTAATCCTTCTTTTTGTCTGTGATTTGATTCGAAAAGGTTTAGCACTCTCCTCTATACACAAAAAATTAGCGGGTATCTCTTTCTTTTTTTAAACTTTTGGGAAAGCAACCAGTGACTAATCATTTTGTTGCCAAGCAAATGTTGAAAGGCTATGGTGAGAATTTTGTTAGTGGAGATGTGAGAAGACCTATTTCCATTGACATATTACAACGTTTGTGGGTTGTTTTGGATAAGATTTGTTTCAATCATTTTGAGACTTGTCTTTTTTTTGGGGGGGGGGCTCTACGAATAAGTGAGCTGGTCTCTGGGAGTCGTTTCTCACATCAGGTTTATTAATTGAGGATGTGAAAAGTGATGATGGTTCTGTGGTTGTGAGAATAAGGAGGTTAAAAACAGACCAACTAGGTAGAGGTTGTTCGTTAAGACTGTTTAGCTTTATTGGTTCATCTATTTGTCCAGTTGAGAACATTATTCGTTGGTGAGAAATTAGGCCAAAGGTCGGGGGCCTTTTGCTTTTTAGCATGAGAATTTATTTCCAGTTACTAAGTATCAATTCAACTCTTTTTTTAAGAAGTGCTTGTTGGAATTGGGTTTAGGGAGCTTTTGTTTTTAATCTAATTCTTTCAGGATCGGAGCTGCAACAGAAGCAGCTAGTTTGGGATTGAATGATGCATTGGTTAAAAAGATTGGACAGTGGGAATCAAATAAATTTAAATTAGACCTGTTAGATCTGAGTTGCTTATTGCAAATTAATTTTTCTCTTAGATCTTATTGTTATATGGATTGTGGGCCACG
Source organism: Bufotes viridis (assembly GCA_033119425.1). Classification (NCBI taxonomy): domain Eukaryota; kingdom Metazoa; phylum Chordata; class Amphibia; order Anura; family Bufonidae; genus Bufotes; species Bufotes viridis. Next base: position 543,792,616 of record CM065589.1, on the reverse strand, counting down.
CCTTCATGTACTGGGCTCAGAAGTGAGCTGGCTCAAGATGTTACTCTGAGACCATTGAATAAAGAAATGAATAGGACGGCACTCATCACTGTAGTATTATAAAAGCAGTCCTTTATTCTCGAAAAACACTTCTCAGGGTAACAGGCAGGGGTGGTACACATACATCCCACACTTAGTAGCGCTATTCATTTCTTTATTCAGTGGACTTTGCAATTTCTATGAGGGCTTGAGCACCGCTATGCTGTTTTGACGATGTGGACATGTGGTGGATGTTCTGGGGCGTTGGGTGTAGCGATTCAGTGGCCCTTCAGCTGTGCCACCGTTTTCTCTGTTTGTGGATGTTACTTTGAGAATTTGGGCTTTAATTGTAAAATGTTTAATGTTTTTTGGTATGGAGTTTGAGGTTTGAAATGGAAGAATTTGCTTAATGAAATGCATAAGTTGCATAACGCAATTTGGCCTTCACCAGATGTTTTAATTTTTCATCTAGGGGGCAATGACATTGGAAAAATAAATACCTGTTTGTTATTTGAGATAAAGTGAGATGTAGGGATCTTGCGCTGCATTTTTCCAAATTCATATTTTTTTTGTCAAATATTTATTTATCACAGCAGTCGTGATACATATAACACAAAATATAGCAACACGCCCCAAAAATCGAGGAGGCATATACGATACAAAGTATGAAAACGTGGTATAATAGAAAGCATATACAATATGATAGGCCGTATAATAGGCTATGAAGGCAGAGGGCTATAGAAGGTCAACGACCCCCAAAGCGCTGAGTACAGATACTAAGAAGTATAGCCAAAGGGAAGCAAAGGAGACACATTATTTCCCCAGGCAAGAAAAGGCTAAGTTGAGCCTGAAAGGCCATAGGAGATAAGAAAAATAACTGCGAACATCACACACAAGGGTTGTTACTCAGGAACCCTGCCCGGGTTAGATTCATTCCGGCACCAGTTCATCCACGGGTTCTATATGGCAAGAAATTTGTCATGTGAGAGAGTCTCCCAACTGGACAACTCCTCGAACCTACAAATCTCATTTGCCCTTTGAATCCATTCTGTGATGAAGGGAGCTCGTACTGAGAGCCAATGCAGGGGCACTAAAAGCTTAGCCGCGGCCAACAGGTGTGCTAACAAAGAGCGCTTGTGGAGGGGAAAGTCTTTAGAAGGTGCATTAAGGAGCACCAGTGATGGGGAGGGCAGGGGGGCTGAGGGATAAATTTGCTGGAGAATTCCACCAAGCTCGGTCCACAATAGAGCCATCCCTTCGCACGACCACCATATATGGGAGAGAGTGCCGACCTCTTTGTGGCATCTTCAGCAAACTGGGGGAGTAAGCCGGTCAATTTTATGCATTAAATCCGGGGAACGGTACCGTTTCGTCAATAACTTGAGGGAATTCTCCTGAATTCTTATGCACCTAGAGAATCCATGACAATTCCTTAGGATCAATGAGACCTCTTCCAGCAACAGCTTGTTATAGAGCAATAAAACCAATTTCTTCGGCGGTCTGGGGGAGACCACAAGGACTTTGTACCATGAGGGGATGAAGTTCCTATTGGCGATCTTCAGATATTGCTGACACATAAAGGAGAAATGGGAGTAATGTGTGGCGGTCCATCTCGGGGCCAGGCGCAACGCCTGGAGGTCAGACAAGGAAGGGATCTTAAACCCCAGAAGTATTTCACCCACCGGGGAAGCCCCAAAGGTGGACAAGAGGCCTAGGTTGTCAGAATAATTCAGGTCTAAAAGGTACAGCAGTAGGTGCATGGGCATAACGGGAGAAGGGCAAGAAGTGAAATTAAATTTGTTGGTCAGCATTCGCCATGAAGTGAGTTGTCCCTTAAATAGAGAGGAAAAATCCGAATCACAGGCTCGATCTGATTTGACCATACAAAGACGAGTAAGTTCAGATGGCGAGAGCAAGTAGCGGTCAATCTCACAGCTTAATTTTGTGACATTGGGGTTTAGTAGTTCAATAAGCAAACGCAATTGAATAGCCTGGTAATACAGTTTTACATCTGGCAGACCGAAGCCACCTTTATATTTGGGAAGTATCAGCTGGGCATGTGACAATCTAGGTCGCGCCTGCCTCCAGATGAAGCCTGAGACAATCTTGCGTAGGTACAGGAAGAAGGATTCTGGCAAGAAAATGGGCAACGTTTGAAGGAGAAAAAGCACCTTGGGTAACATATATGTCTTATTTTTTTTTTAAACTGTAGATTTTTATTGACGGCACTACAGTGCCCATTTTTGGTTTTTGTATAAACACAGAGCACAAACAAGAGCAGAAATAAGGAGGCCCACCGGCCAAAAGTAACATCTGCAACAAGTACAATGCAATACACATGTGATTAATACAAGTACAGTGCCTGATTATTCTAGAAAAGAGAAATAAAAAATAGCATATCCTGCAGACACAGAACAGACACTACATGGAAAACAGAGACGCAGACAGGACATGTAAGGAGGGGGAAAGTAGAGAGGAGGGGGAAGCAGAAGGGGCATCAAGGAGAGACAGAATAGACGTCCCACGGGCGCCACACCTTATCAAATTGTGCCAAAGTGTTGTTAAGGGAGGCGGTGAGATGCTCCAAGTTCCTAAACTCCCGAAGTCTGGACAGCAGTAAGGACCTAGTGGGGGGCCGTCTGCCTCCAGAATTTCGCAATCAAGGTCTTGGCCGCAGTACACAATGAGAGAAAGAGTTTAGAGGATGGTTTATTCAGCTGTCTCGGTGGTAGGTTAAGGAGATAGACTTTAGGGTCCAGGGGTATCAGGAGCCCAAAAATGGAGTTGGCCACACTCCGCACCTCAACCCAAAAAGGAGCAATGACCGGACACGCCCAAAAATGTGATACAATGATCCCACATCTCCCGAGCACCTCCAACAGACCGACGGAACAGAGGGATTAAATGAGTGCAAAAGCGCAGGTGTATGATACCAATGCATTAGTAATTTGTACTGCGTCTCTTTATATGTGGCGCAGATGGATGACTGAGCCGCCCTACTCCATATGATCTGCCAGGCGCTAAGGGAGAGGGGCTCACCTAAGGCCTGGGCCCACTTGTCCATGTAGGAGTGATGAGGGGGTCCCCTGACATAGACCCAGACAATAATTGGTAGATAAAGGAAATCAGACCCCTTGTGCTGGTACCTCGCCTACACAGCCGCTCAAAAGGGGTGGGGGTCGACACCTGAAGAGAGCCAAATACGGAGTACACATAATGTCGCACCTGTAGAAAGTGAAACCTCTCGGACTCCGGCAGTCGGGACTGCTCCCGAAGCTGTGCAAAAGATTTCAACGTAAGGGATCGGGCATCCACTATGTCCGCTAAGCGGAAGAGACCCAACGACGACCAGACCCGGACCATGGGAGCATCTAAGCTAGATGGGATATCGGGGTTGTAGAGGAAAGAGATCATAGAGGAACAAGGGGGGCCAAAGCAAAGCGTTTTTGGCAGCTGTCCCACAAGTCCTTGGTAAAGGCCATGGGCCCTAGGAGTGGCGCTGCTAAGACGACAGGGGACCGATGCCAAAGCAGCGAATTTGGGTGTACCGGTGCTAGCCAGAGTTTCTCGATTTCTACCCATTTCGTGAAGGCCCACTGAGACGCCCAGAATGGGATGACACGTAAATGGGAGGCCCAATAGTAATGAATAACATTGGGGACCGACAATCCCCCTTTCCTTGGCCGTTAGCATAACTTTACGCGGTATACGGTGGCGTTTGCCCTGCCATATGAAGTCAAAGATGGCCCGTTGGAGACGGTGTAATTGCGCCATGGGGACGCGCACAGGCAAAGTTTCGAAATAATAAAGCAGCTTCGGAAGAAGGGACATTTTAACCACGGCTAAGCGCCCCAGGAGGGAGAGGAACAAGGGCCGCCACTTCACCAACAGGGACTCTAATTCGCGAAAAAGAGGAGGGAAATTAGAAGCGTACAGAGAGGAATATGTGGGAGTGATACGCACCCCCAGATACCGTAAATGGGAGTCAGACCAGCGGAACGGAAAGTTACTTTTTAACAGGGCCAGGTCACCAGGGGAAATGGCCACCGGGAGCGCCTCCGTCTTGGATGCATTAATCTTGTACCCGACAGAGCTCCGTATAGGGACAGGGCCTCATGTAAGTTCGGTAAGGAGATGTGAGGATTAGTAAGGGTAAGGAGGACATCGTCGGCGTACAGGGAGATTTTAAATTCCTTGTCTCTCACTCTGAGACCCTGGATATCGGGGTTCAAGCGCACGTGGGCCGCCAGAGGTTCTATACATAATGCGAAAATAAGAGGGGAAAGGGGACAGCCCTGACGAGTGCCATTAGCTATTGGGAAAGGGGGAGAGGAACACCCGGGCAGCTTCACTAGGGCAGTCGGAGTGGAGTAGAGGCGGAGGATAGCTTGCAGAAAGGGGCCTGACATCCCGAAGACCTGAAGAGTTTCAAAAAGAAAAGACCAGTCCAGCCTGTCAAAAGCCTTCTCTGCGTCAAGACTGAGGACGACCATGGGTTTCGAGGCCCTGTGTGCTACATCAATTAGGTCGATGACTCGACGGGTATTATCACTACCCTGCCGGTTGGGAACAAATCCCACCTGATCCTTATGGACCAAACTAGGAAGCCAAACATTCAAGCGGGCGGCCAAAATCCGTGTGAAAATCTTCAGGTCTGCGTTGAGGAGGGCAATGGGCCTGTAGCTGCCACAATCCTGGGGATCCTTACCCGCCTTGGGGAGAACTACAATATGGGACGAGAGCATGGAGGAAGGGATCGGGGTATCCAGTAAGAAAGCGCTATACAGAGACAAGAGATGGGGGAGAGGTCGTCCAGGAAGGTCTTATAATACAAGTCAGTAAACCCATCCGGGCCCGGTGATTTGCCCAGAGGCAGGGACTTAATTGTGTCACGTAATTCCTCAGCTGAGACCGGTTCATTAAGGGAGGCGATCGCTACAGGGGAGAGCGCCGGCAGATTACACGAGGACAGAAAGCTGCGAATACGAGATACCGAGGGAGCCCGAGGACCGCCAGCCGTGAGATTATATAACTTGGCGTAGTAATCCCGAAAACAGCTAGCTATGGCGTCGGGGTGGTACTGAAGGCAGCCGCCCTTATCCCGAACCGCCTGAGGGGTGCGTTGGACCTCCCTGTCGCGCAGTTGTCGGGCCAGAATAGTATGGGCCTTATTGCCTTTTTCATAGAATTTTTGTTTGGAGAACAGCAACATCCGTTCCACATTGTGGATCGCAGTATCCTTCAATTTCGCACGGGTAGTCACCAGTTCCTTGAGGAGAGAAAAGCTCGGGTACGAGCCAATTGGGACTGCAAGGAAGCCACACGGTCGGTAAGAGTACGGACCTGGAGCAATCTGTCCTTTTTAGCCTCGAGGCCAGAGCAATACACTGGCCCCTGACCACCGCTTTGTGGGCTTCCCACAGCATAGCCGGGAAGACACAGAGCCCAAATTCTCCCCAAAGAACGTGTGGATAAAGCCCGCCACCTCAGCGAGTATTCAATGATTTTAACAAGGAATCGCTCATACGCCAGTGGCACGACCGATGCGGTTTGGGTTGCGACAAAAGGTGAGCACGACCGAGCATGGTCTGACCAGGATATGGGACCAATGGAAACGTCGCGCAGCAGTTTCAGGGTCAGTGTGTTGCCGAAGAAATAGTCAATTCTAGAGTGTAGCTTATGGGGAGGGGAGTAGAAGGTGAATAATCTGCTCGAGGGATTATCCACCCTCCAGAGATCATAAAGGGCGTGTCTCCTGATGACACTGCGAAAGTTACGGGCTAGGCGGCATTGGGAGGAAGGCGGGGGAGGAGAGAAGCGACAGCCGGTCTGCATTTTCAGAAAATATCATATTAAAGTCTCCGCCCACTAGCCACGCCGCCCGCGGAGCTCTTGAAGCTTAGCCAGGACCCGACGAAGGAAGGGAATTTGAGAGGTGTTAGGGCGTACACGTTACATAGTATAAGGGGGCAGCCCTGGTATGTGCCCTCCAGGATAACGTAGCGGCCATCGGGATCAATATGGGATGAGGTCACGGTAATAGGGCAAGCGGCCGACAGGAGAATAGCGACTCCGCCTTCCTGCGGCTATGACTAGCACTATACGCTTGGGGATAAAGACGCCTAGCAAAAGCAAAGGTGCCCGTCTGGTCGTAGTGGGTCTCTTGTAGGAATGCCACGTCCGCCTTTGCGGACCGCAGTTCCCTAAGCACCAGGCGACGCTTGATGTTAGAACCAAGCCCCTTAACGTTTAGTGTGACACACCTAACCATGAGTGCAAGGTAAAGGAAAAATAAAGGGCAGGGGACTTACCCACCAAAAGAAGCTACAGCCAAGCAGGCGAGGACCAGCACAGGAACAGCAAGGATGGCACCAACCCTGGGATACAATCCTGGGGAAAACAGGAAAAAGGAAGGAAGAAGAGAAACACAAGGGGACAAAAGGGGAAGACGTAGACACCAGAAAAGACAGACACGTACTACAAATGAAAACTGTAAGTAACGATAATTAGGCAATATACAGACTAGCCCCCAAAAAAATATCAAAAGAGAGCTCCCGAAGGGGGAAGGGGACAGGTCTGCAGCGGGACCGACTCCGCGGCACAAACTGACCGCGGGTTGGACTCACAGAACCCCACTGGGTACTGAGCGAGTCACGTCCCAGGGGGGAAAATGGCCACAGCAAGGCCAACGGCACCAGAACAGAGAACAGGAAGAACAAAAACAATAGGTGGTGCGGGGTGTACAAGCCACCAGGCCACCCACTGGACCCAGAGCGGCTATGTCAAAAAGAAATCCCCAGAGCAGCAAGCAGGTGAAAAGTCCAGCTCCCCGTCACAGGGAAGAGTCAATCAGCGTGGAAGTGCGGGTCCGCCAGGTCTAGGAGGGACCCCCAAGGGTGGGGAGGAGGCCTCCCCGCCCGCCAGAGCCCACGGAGGGCGAAGGTAGACGACGTCTCTTCGACCGCCCGGGTCCAGTCCCTGGTAGTAAGCGGGCGCGGAGCCGGAGGGAACTCCCAATCCGAGACGTCAGGCAATGGAATGTCCAGTGTTTCACAAAACGGCCCCAGATCAGCATGCGTGCGGAGGGTCACCTGTTGACCATTCATTCGGGCAATGAGAGCAAAGGGGAATCCCCAGCGGTATGGGATACGGTGCTCACGGAGGGACTCCAGGAGGGGGCGGAGGAGCCGGCGTTTCTGTAGTGTGATCCAGGAGAGGTCCTGGTAAAGTTGCACCTTGGACCCCTTAAAGTCCAGGGAACGAACAGATCGTGCCTTTGCCATAATCGCTTCTTTACGCGTAAAGTCCTGTACGCAGCAGATGATATCCCGAGGTTGAGAGGTGGAGCCCTTGGGACGGAGAGCCCTGTGGGCCCTATCCAGCTTAGTAGTGGTGGTAGGGGGTCCCCGTGACGGAGTTGAAAAGGGCATCCAGGGTCCCCTGCACATCTTCATCCCCATCCACCTCCGGGAGGCCCCGGATCCGAATGTTATTACGGCGGCCGCGATTGTCCAAGTCCTCCAAGTGGCGCTGCATACCACGGAGCTCCTGACTCTGCAGAGAAAGCGACGTGTGAAGGTGGGAAACGGCGGACCGGGTAGCATCATGTCCTTTCTCCAAGGAGTCCACGCGGACGCCATAGCACGCAGATCGCGCCGGACAGCAGAAATTTCTGAGCGGCACGTGGCCGTTACTTCATCAATCAGAGCTTGGAAGTCCCCTTTAGTAGGCAGTTGTGAAAGCAGAGGGGCCCAATCCATGCCATGGGGGCGCCCTGGGACCCATCATCAGAGTATAGCGAGCGGGCCGGAGTTGGGGCGGCATATCTCAACATGGGGGTAGCCCCCAGATCGCCATCCTCAGGCAGCATGGAGGAGGAAGGGGGAGGAGTGGAAGCCACAGGAGCGGGAGCCGCACCCGGAGGGTCTTCTGGTGGGGGAGAGGGCCGGGGAGGGGGGTCCGCATGTGCCTAGGGTGGAAAACGCTGGCACTGACCTGCAGGGGGACCTCACTCCTCTCCGGCGTTCCCGGCAGTGGCGACGCCATCTTGTGGGCCTGAGATGGGTGTTGAGGTCCGGGTCCCGAGCCTAGCCGCGAGGCAGGAGGGAGATGCGGACCCGGAGGGGAGTCCAGTGTCGGGACCTCCATGGTGTTAGGGGCCCGGTCGGACCGTGATGTGTCCCCCAAGGGGGATGGAGCTGCTCCGGCAGGAGAGTCCAGCGCGGGCTGCGAGGCCGGCGGCGCGCCCAGGCTGGAGCGCAGGACGAAGTCCCAAAGGGGCCCCCGGGACGGGGTGTCGGCCGGAGGTGGGTTTCCCTGCGAGGGCTTCCTGGGCTGCCGTTTGCCCATGAGGAGGGACAGCTGGAAAGGGCTCTGGGTCCTGGTATAGGCGGCCCGATGTCGGAGCTCAGCGCTCACACGTCCGGCGCCATGAGCTGCTAGGCCACGCCCCCACATATATGTCTTAATGATGTTCTTACGTCCCATCCAAGACACATAGGGAATCCAAATTCATTTTTAATCTTTTCAGAAATCATTCTTAGATTGGTCTGGGCCAATAAGCATTGAGTTTTTCTTGAAAGAATTAGGAAGAGAATCAATGAGCAATGTGCAAATTCATGCTGTTGATTGGTGGATTCTCTTATTGTCATACTGATCTAGAGGGTTTTACAGTTGGTTTGTACAGAAATTACAATGTGCATTTATCAGATGTAGGTATCGTATCTTTAACAATGGTCTTGAGAATATGATTGAGCAATGGCTGGGGTGTTTTGGGGGGCCACTTCTCTTTGAGTCGTGGCATGTGGGAGTTTGTCGCCCAGCTAATGCTGGGTGGACTGGTGGTTATGGTTTTCTGGAGTTAATTGATGATTTTATTTGGGATGATTTTTAATTAATGTATGCTAATTATTATTCATGATGCTAATTTATTATGCTAATTTATTTGTTACAAGGTTATCCTTAATAAACATTGTGGCCATATATTTCCACTTAGAAAGTGTCTGTGTATTTATTTATTAAAGTTGGTTGATGACTATGTGACTTGGGCCACCATGACAGCTGGGCTGCAGTGCACCGGTGAGTGAAACTATATGGAGTACAGGACCTTCTGCGTCCAGCTCCACACCTTGTATAAATTCTGGTGTCATGGCTGCTCAAAACAGCTGATTGGTGGCGGTGCCAGGTGTCATACCCCTACTGATCTGATCCTATCTGTATCTGTAACCCAGGCAGCCACTTTAAAGGTGTGAATTTTTTTTAGATTGTGCTGCACTTTGGTATTGGGTTCTGCTGGGGCAGTGTTTTGTGCTGCACTATGGTATTGGTGGTCCAACCTTCTAACAATTTGATCCCCTCTACAATATGCGACCACTTTTAGTTTATTCTTTCCAAGGCCACTTTTAAGTGAGTCTGTCACCAAAATATGCCGTTATACACCACTTACATCGCTCCCTAGCACACCTATCCATGATTCAAATGGTACCTTTGTAATTTTCTTCTGACTTTCACCAGCCCCCTGCTGCCTGGTTGTCTTCAGAGCAGGGGGTGCATGGTTGTCACCCATTGACTTTTTATTATACTCGGGTGCTCGTCCGAGCACACGAACATAGCAATGTGTTCGGCTCAAACATCTGAATACTTTGGTGCTCGATCATCACTAGTGAGATGTACATGACCAAGGGCCCTGTGGTTTTAGATTTGATTCCCAGATAGCTACATTGTATAATCAATTACTGAAGTATACTATGATGGTAGATATGAAAATAGACCTTTTGTAACTATTTCTTTTCATTTCCCTGAAAGTCCTCCTCTTGCACTAGTTTACAGACCTTTTCTTCCAAGAGTGGTAGACCAAGCTCTTATGGTGCCTATTAGCTATATGGAGGACTTGTTTCCCTTTCTGTGGGTGGGCAGCAGCTTATCAAATTCCTGCATCTTCCAGAATGCGTTGTAGTTAGCTCTTGTAAACTCCTTCCACCCTTCATAGAAAATAGTCCCTCACATATAGCCCCAGATATACAATGCTGTGTAATGTCCCACAATTTCCTATTTCACTCTCTAGACAGACAGAGATATCGCTATATATTTTTTTATTAATTTAGAAGTGAGAAGAAATTGTTGTTTGCCAGATTATTGCTTGTTCAACTACTGTTCATCAATCAACCAGTTCCTATCTAAGGTTAACTTGATATCTGCGCTAAAGGTAATCTGTTAGGGTGTTCCAGCAGAGGAGCAGATTACCGGAGTTACTGTATTTGGCATAGTTAGGTACCACTGCACACCAGCGAATCCCTGTTAGGCTACTTTCACACTGGCGTTCTCAAAAGCGGTCCAAAACGGATCAGTTTTGCCCTAATGCATTCTGAATAGAAAAGGATCCGCTCAGAATGCATCAGTTTGCCTCCGTTCAGTCACCATTCCGCTCTGGAGGCGGACACCAAAACGTTGCCTGCATTGTTTTGCTGTCCGCCTGACGAAACGGAGCCCAGTGTAAGTCAATGGGGACGGATCCGTTTTCTCTGACACAATTTGGCACAATAGAAAACTGATCCGTCCTCCATTGACTTTCAATGGTGTTCAAGACGGATCCGTCATGGCTATAGAAGACATAATACAACCGGTTCCGTTCATGACGGATGCATGCGGTTGTATTATTGTAACGGAAGCGTTTTTGCAGATCCATGACGGATCCGCAAAAAAACGCTAGTGTGAAAGTAGCCTTAACTATAATGGGATCCAACAGCGTTAGAAATACTGGTATTTTGCCGGAGGAACAATAGCTAGTAAATTAGTGGGGCATTCATCTGTCAGTATCTGACCGCTGCTGTCACTGTGAAGATGACAGGGGCACAACGATTGTTACTAGGTGGAGCAATCCCAATATTTAGACCTTCTGGTGTAAGATGCTTGAAATATTCAGCAAACATTGCAACTATTCCATGACAGAATTACTCCCTTTCACTTTTACATAGCTTGATAGCCCCTACCCTAAACTGAATAGTTAATTACTAGGCTAGTTAGTTCCTAAGCATAGGCCACCAGAAGTAAAATCCTGGAAAATCTACGTAGCTGACAAGTCAGGGGCGTAGCTATAGGGGGTGCAAAGGTAGCAGTCGCTACCGGGCCCAGGAGCCTGAGGGGGCCCAGACACTTGTGCCGCTTAAGAAGACACACAAAGCACTGAGGGAAGGGGGGCCCAAGCTGAACTCTTGCACCAGGGCCCATGAGCCTTTACCTACTCCTCTATGACAAGTCATCTATGTCCTAAACCCTGTGATCAGCCTTTATTGCTGGAAGAATTGCTCAGGGTATGCTTATTGCACAGTGCTTACTGAAGTTAGCCAGGTCCTCTGGAAGTAGATTTTAGAGGGGGTGTAGGGGATTAAAAAAAAGTGGGTCTGTATTTCCCTAATATGATCCATGGGCTGTGTCTGGAACTCCCAAGTCATGGAAATACAAAATGCGGAACGCACATTGCCGGTGTCCGTGTTTTGCAGATCCGCAAATCACACATGGATGTGTGAATGGACCCTTAAAGGGATTATCCCACAAGAAGTATTGCTATGCAATAAACGGGGCAATTCAAATAAAGTATTATTGCAATATTCCTGAAATACTAATATTGCTAGTTTTTGTAGATACACCACATTTTCGGGCCCTGGTAGCGCCCCCCTTCTCCTGCATTCAGTGGTGGACCAGACATGCTCAGTCGCTTCCCTGCCCTCTTCCTCTGATGATCTGATAGTGAATGGGGTCAGACACCTGGGCACAGACCAAGCAGCAAGAGAGCTTATGTGATGGATTTCACACTGAATGGCACTGGGCAGGCTGCAATGATTCAGAATACCTGCAGGCTGAAGAAGACAGACAGAGCAAATATTTTAATAGCAACCAACTGAGGATGTTGGCCAAGGTGCCAGTAACCTTTAAAGCAGGTACAAGCAGCCACGGAGAAAGAAAAGGGAACTTCTTTTTAAATATTCTTGCATAAAGTGAAATTCCTATAATTTGCTGTGTCTATTGAACTACTACTCCCACTGTGCTCAGCCAGAAAGTTTCAGATCAGTGAGGACATCATGTGTTTTTGAATATGCCACATGGACACAAACTGAATGGACGTACATATGGATAAGTCGCCAAAACAAAAGGTCCAGATTTATCAAAACTGGTGTAAAGGAAAACTAGCTTAGTTGCCCACAGCAACCAATCAGATTCCACCTTTCATTTTTCAGAGCTGCTTTGGAAAATGAAAGGTGAAATCTAATTGCCAGTTTCCTTTAGACCAGATTTGATAATTCCCCCCCCCCCCCCCCCATTACTTTGCTGAAAGTACCAGTGGTATCATGAACAGGTGTGATGTGAAGAGATCCTTAAATGGGGTTGTCCAGGATTATTTTTGAACCCCCCCCATCCCAGTGCTACTTGTGGTTCCTAGATTGTCTTCACTGCACTGACACTCCCCACCTGTCAACTTCTGTCTGGATGGGGTCACCTGCATGGCTGAAGCCAATGCCTGGCCACTGCGATGACACATCTCTAAAGCCTTATTCACACATCAATGTTTTGGTCTGTGATTTCCATAAGTAATTCTGAGCCAAAACCAGGTGCTGCTGTAAACATAGAACATATATTTCCCTTATACCTTATCTGTATGTGTAGGTTCCAGTCCTGGATTTGGTTGACAATCACTGATGGAAAACACTGATGTGTGAATAAGGCTTAAAGACTATGTACACCATTGGGGGGTGGGGGGGGGGGGGCAATGTTTTTATTATTGCATTGTACTTATTTCAAACTAAAAATATTTATTTCAATTGGGCTTTATTAAAAATATGGAACCCTTTTTGTGTACAGAGCTGAGATGCTCTAGTAGCTGCCTGTGGATTTTCGTCATTTGGGGAGCTGACAGGCTCCTTATCTTTGATCTCTCACATTATAAAAATGTATTATAGCGCAGCTCTTATCTTACACCTTTGGAGCAATTTTTTAACCATTGCATTATACTTATTTTGAGCTAAAATTTTTACCAATCGGTCTTTATTAAAAATATGGAATCCTTTTTAGTGTGCATAGCTGAGATGCTTTAGTAGCAGCCTGTGGATTTTCTTTTTATTTCCCGTCAGTTGGGGAGCTGAACTTATAGGTCAGTTCTTATCTTACTGATAAGAATGTGGCTTAAATAAGTGTTTATGACTTCTTAGTAGTTAAGACAGGGCCTGTGTCAGCACCCGGCACACCCCGGCAAGTGCCAGGGCCTACTGCTCCTGGGGGCGCCCACTGTGCCCGCTCACTCCTGCAGCTGTGTTCTGGTCTTTATTAAACTGCCTGTTCTGAATTCTAGGGCAGATTACACCAGCAATGCAGACAATTTTCATCCTCGTGCACTGCTGAGGTGGGCGGCCCCAGGACTCAGAACAGGGTAGATAAAGTTTCCTACCAGGCTAAAGGACCTTCCTGATGTCATCCGCCCATGTGACCAGTGGGAGAGGATCCGGAGGAGCAGAGAACTGTGTTCTTGTACAGAGAAGATCAAGGCTGGAATGTGGTGAGACCTAGCTGTGTATGTTTGTCCCTGTGTTTATGTTCCCCTATGTATGTGTCTGTCCCTGTTTGTGTGTGTCTGTTCCTGTGTGTGTATCTGTCCCTGTGTGTATTTGACTGTCCCTTTGTGTGTATTTGACCGTCCCTGTGTGTGTGTGTATGTGTGTCCCTGTGTGTCTATCTGTCCCTGTGTGTATTTGACCATCCCTATGTGTGTATTTGACCGCCCCTGTGTGTGTGTGCGTGTCCCTGTGTGTGTATCTGTGTCTGTCCGTGTGTGTCTGTGTTTGTGTCCCTGTGTGTGTGTGTCCCTGTGTGTATTTGACCGTCCCAGTGTGTGTGTGTCTCTCCCTTTGTGTGTGTGTTGTCCCTGTGTGTGTGTCTCTCCCTTTGTGTGTGTTTCTCTCTGTGTATGTCTGTCCCTGGGTGTGTGTTCCCCATCATCATGCCCACAGTGTTCCTATGCCTTGACGCAGCTGCATCAGGACGTTCTGTGCGGGGCAAGAAGATAGAAGAGGAGCCAGTGCCACCAGCATGGAGTCCTTGGGAGAGACACAGGGAGGCACACTAAGGACGTAGGTAACACTACCACATGATCTACACTAGTGTTATCTGTGTTTTTACATAGGACTGCAGGTAACACTAACACATCAGCACTAGCGTTATATGTGGTTTTACATAGGATTGCAGGTAAACACTAATACATTATTAGCACAAGTGTTATCTGTGGTTTTACATAGGACTGCAGGTAACACTAACTCTTTATTAGCACTAGTGTTATCTGTGGTTTTACATAGGACTTCAGGTAACACTACTACATTTTCTGTACTCAGATAGCTATCACTGTGTTATCGGTGTTGTTACATAGGACTGCATGTGATATCTACTATATTATCTGTAGAGAGTTATCATTGTGTAAGGGGGCCCACTGAGACTTTATCGCCCAAGGGCCCACATGAACGTAGAGCCGGCCCTGAGTTTAGAGATAAGGCTACTTTCATTTTAGCGGTTTATTGCGGATCCGTCATGGACCTGCAAAATCGCTTCCATTACAATAATACAACCACCTGCATCCGTCATGAACGGATCCGGTTGTATTATGTCTTATATACAGTTGTGTTCAAAATTATTCAACCCCCAATGCTATAAAGGGTTTTAGGGAATTTAGTGTACATTTGTAATTGTGTTCAGAATGAAATCTTACAAGGACTTTAGAACCAAATGCAACTAAAATGACATCAATTGTTTTTGTAATAAAGTATTAAATGTTTTTTTTGTGATTTCTTCATTGACACAATTATTCAACCCCTTAAAGACGACCGCTCTTAAGAACAGAGGTTCATTCAAGTGTTTTCGATCAGGTATTGAAAACACCTATTGGATGTCAAGAAGCAGCAATCAAGCATAATAAGCACCAATTAGGCAGATGTAAAATGACTGTGATACTCAGCTCCTTCTAGACATTTACTGGTGTGTTTACAAACATGGTGAAGTCAAGAGAATGGTCCAGGAAGACAAGAGAAGAGGTGATTTCTCTTCACAGGAAGGGCAATGGCTATAAGAAGATTGCAAAGATGTTAAACATACCAAGAGACACCATAGGAAGCATCATTCGCAAATTCAAGGCAAAGGGCACTGTTGAAACGCTACCTGGTCGTGGCAGAAAGAAGATGCTGACTTCGACTGCTGTGCGCTACCTGAAGCGCAAAGTGTTGAAAAGTCCCTGTGTGACTGCTGAGGAACTGAAAAAGATTTGTCAGATGCGGGTACTGAAGTTTCAGCTCAGACAATAAGGCGCACACTGCGTAATGAAGGCCTCCATGCCAGAACTCCCAGGCGCACCCCTTGCTGTCTCCAAAGAATAAGAAGAGTCGACTGCAGTATGCCAAAAGTCATGTGGACAAACCACAAAAGTTTTGGGATAGTGTTCTGTGGACTGATGAAACAAAATTAGAACTGTTTGGGCCCATGGATCAACGCTATGTTTGGAGGAGGAAGAACAAGGCCTATGAAGAAAAGAACACCTTGCCTACTGTGAAGCATGGCGGGGGGTCAATCATGCTTTGGGGCTGTTTTGCTTCTACAGGTACAGGGAAGCTTCAGCGTGTGCAAGGTACCATGAATTCTCTTCAGTACCAGGAGATATTGGATGAAAATGTGATGCAGTCCGCCACAAACCTGAGGCTTGGGAGACGTTGGACCTTTCAACAGGACAATGATCCCAAGCATACCTCCAAGTCCACTAGAGCATGGTTGCAGATTAAAGGCTGGAACATTTTGAAGTGGCCATCGCAGTCACCAGACTTAAATCCGATTGAGAACCTCTGGTGGGACTTAAAGAAAGCAGTTGCAGCGCGCAAGCCTAAGAATGTGACTGAACTGGAGGCTTTTGCCCATGAAGAATGGGCGAAGATACCCGTGAGATCGCTGCAAGACACTTGTGTCAAGCTATGCTTCACGTTTAAAAGCTGTTATAACTGGAAAAGGATGTTGTACTAAGTACTAAGATTGAATGTCACTTGGGGGTTGAATAAAACTGATAATGATGTGAGCACAGAAAAGACATTTGTGGTTATTTCATTATAAATGTTATGTTATATTTGTCTGACTTACAAGTGCCTCTGTGATTTAATTGTAAACAAGATGACTGAAATGATCAAAATCAATGTCAAACTGGCCAAAACACTCAATTTCAGTGGGGGTTGAATAATTTTGAACACAACTGTATAGCCATGACGGATCCGTCATGAACACAATTGAAAGTCAATGGGGTTTTCTATTGTGTCAGAGAAAACAGATCCGTCCCGATTGACTTACAGTATGTGTCAGGACGGATCCGTCCTGCAGCGTTATTTTGTCCACGATGGGGACGCAACCAAACAGAATGGAATGCATTCTGGTGCACTCTGTTTCGTTCAGTTCAGTTTTGTTACCATTGACAATAAATGGGGACAAAACTGAAGCGTTTTCTTCCGCTTATGATGGATCTCAATAGCGAAATTGAAAACGCAGATGTGAAAGTAGCCTTAGGTTTCTTAGATGACCAGCACAAAGTGAAAGTACCGTTTAGAAAAAGTTAACTCTTTGTGACAGAATGGCTCAATATTTTTATTAAAGGCCAATTGAAAATATGATTTTAGCCAAAAATGAGAAAAATGCAATCCTAAACAAAAATTGCCTCTGAAGGTGTAAATAGCCTTTCCGAAGCATAAGTGTCCCATCTGGAAATGTATGGCCTATCAATAGGATATGCTATATATGTCCAATAGGTGCGGGTCACACCTCTGAGGTCTACCTGGAATGGGGAGGTGTCCACGCATGTGCAGCTCTTTCCATTTAATAGGACTTACGAAGGTAGCCAAGCATGCCCACTTCTCCATTCCGGGGGAATATGCCATAAATGTCCAAACGGGACAACCGCTTTAAGGGGGTTTCAGAAGATTTACAGTCAATTTTTCAAACTTTCATGTGAAGATGGATTGTCACCATCATTCTATTTACTGTATCCATCTGTATAGGTAAGTGCCGTGGACCACACTTTACAGTAAAATATGTATGCCGACGTACTGGCCCCCAGGTCTTACCAAAGGGACGCTCTTTTGGTGTATGCTGTGTGGATGGGGCCCTGTGGATACATTTGGCATCTGCACCAGGAGCTTTCACAGTCCTATGTTCACTAAATAATATGTGACCAGAGCTTAAAGGGGTTATCCGACCCCTGAAATGGCCCCCCACACACAATGTACTTAGCGTGCGGGTGATGCTAGAGAGCCCCCCCCTCCAATTGTTTTCATCCGCACACAGTGAGAAGCAGCAGCGGCTGTGTAGGGACCAGGAGCGACGCGGGTGCTGGGGAGCCAGGTAACTACATTGTGTGTGCGGGGCCCAGGCATACGGGGGCATTTCAGGGGTCGGATAACCCCTTTAAAGGGGTATGTCCATTAGACATAGTTATACTATTAGATGAGTGGGGGTCTGACCTCTGAGACCTCTACCAATCACAAAAATGGGGGCCACATGCATCCTCAAAATAAATAGAGCGACTGGTTGAGCATGCACCCTGCTGCTCCATTCATCTCTTCTGTACTGGCAGAGATAGCCGTACACAGTCCTTATCTATCTCTGGCAGTCCCAAACAAGTGGAGCAACAGTGTGCATGCTCAACCAGCGGCTCCATTCTGTGATCACAGGGCAAGGTCCAACCTGTGGACAGGGGATAACTACTTGTAACCAGACTACCCCATTAAAGGTACATAAAACATGACACCAGGACAAAGAATAAATAAAATTGGAGCAGCAAAGTTAACCATAGCAACCAATCAGAATGCAACTTGCATTGTTCCCACTAAGGGTTATAGAATGTAAGCCGTGCTCTGACTGGCCGGCTCCAGTAGACACCCTCCTCCTCCTCCTCCTCCACTAACTCTCAGTACTAGCTCGTCCTGTAAGCTTTTATATATGCACGGCTCGCTAGGGCCAGCGTCGCGCATCACGTGACCAGGCCGGCGCGGCGCAGCCTATGAGGTGCCCAGCTCTGGCCCACGTGACGTCCCTTGGAGCCCTGTCAGGAAGTTCTTCCTGCAGCCGCTAGCGGTGTACTGCGCATGCCCCGGCCACCATTTTGCCGTGTAGTGTTGTGTCGGGGGCTCGTTCTCCGGGGCGGGGGAGGCTGTGGAATCAGGGCCCGGAGGTTACTGCGGGAAGGCCGGAGCACTCGAGTAATTCATTCTGGTATCACATCCATTGAACCGGCAGATCAGCGCGAGGACAGCGTGTGAGCAGACATGGCCAATATCGCCGCGCAGAGGATCAAGAGGGAGTTCAAAGAAGTGCTAAAAAGCGAGGAGGTGAGAGGGCTGCCGGCTGTCCTGTCATCCCGGCCGGCCACATCCGGTCATGTGTGTGCTGCCTGAGCCCCCCAGAGCCGGGGGCAGTGAGGCAACAGCTGCATGATTATCATAGCCCCATCCCTATGCCCAGCCGCAAGGGGGCAGCCTCACACCCCATTAGGAAAAACATTGGCACCTGCCCTTTAGTGTCCCCACTTTAGAAAAATGCCTTCATGCCATTAACGAGCTGTGCCATCCGATGGGCGCTGTTAAAGTGTCACGCCATCCGATGGGCGCCGTGAAAGTGTCAGGCCATCCGATGGGCGCCGTTAACAAGCAGTACTTTCCGATGAGCGCCATTAAAGGGGTTTTCTGAGATTTTTTATTTTTTTTACTGATCGGTGGAGGTCTGACATCCAGGACCCCTGTCCAGATCAGCTGGTTGAGCAGCTGGTGCTCCTGTGAGCGCTGTGGCCTTCTTTCTGCTTTTCCTGGGCCAGTGCGTGGCCTAGGAGCAGCTCAGCCCCATAGAAGTGAATAAAGCTGAGCTGTGATACCAGTACAGCCGCTATACTATGTACGGCGCTGCGCTTGGTGAGCAGAGAGAAGGCCGCGGTGCTCACAGGAGCGCTGGTGCCTTATCTAACAGCTAATCGCAGGGGTCCCAGCTGTCGGACCTCCACCGATCAGTATGAAAATCTCAAAAACTCTTTTAATGTGCTGCACCATCTGATGGGTGCCCTTAATGTGCTGCAGCTTCTGATGGGTGCCCTTAATGTGCTGCACCTTCTGATGGGTGCCCTTAATGTGCTGCACCATCTGATGGGTGCCCTTAATGTGCTGCACCTTCTGATGGATGCCCTTAATGTGCTGCACCTTCTGATGGATGCCCTTAATGTGCTGCACCTTCTGATGGGTGCCCTTAATGTGCTGCACCTTCTGATGGGTGCCCTTAATGTGCTGCACCTTCTGATGGGTGCCCTCAATGTGCTGCACCTTCTGATGGGTGCCCTCAATGTGCTGCACCTTCTGATGGGTGCCCTCAATGTGCTGCACCTTCTGATGGGTGCCCTCAATGTGCTGCACCTTCTGATGGGTGCCCTCAATGTGCTGCACCTTCTGATGGGTGCCCTCAATGTGCTGCACCTTCTGATGGGTGCCCTCAATGTGCTGCACCTTCTGATGGGTGCCCTCAATGTGCTTCACCTTCTGATGGGTGCCCTCAATGTGCTTCACCTTCTGATGGGTGCCCTCAATGTGCTGCACCTTCTGATGGGTGCCCTCAATGTGCTGCACCTTCTGATGGGTGCCCTCAATGTGCTGCACCTTCTGATGGGTGCCCTCAATGTGCTGCACCTTCTGATGGGTGCCCTCAATGTGCTGCACCTTCTGATGGGTGCCCTCAATGTGCTGCACCTTCTGATGGGTGCCCTCAATGTGCTGCACCTTCTGATGGGTGCCCTCAATGTGCTGCACCTTCTGATGGGTGCCCTCAATGTGCTGCACCCTCTGATGGGTGCCCTCAATGTGCTGCACCTTCTGATGGGTGCCCTCAATGTGCTGCACCCTCTGATGGGTGCCATTAGCGTGTTGCACCTCCATTCACTTACACTGGGGACGACAGGTGAGCTAGTGCTGCCGCAGACCGGTGTGGACGTACAGTTCTAGCTCTTGACTGCAGGATCCGGACTGAGTAGATCCACGGTGACTCACGAGTGACGCCTTCTCACATTGTAATTTCCCTGTCTGCCCCAGACTGGCACGAAGGCTCCTTCCAGCTGTGACATGTTGCTGCTGACTAGGCGTTTTTACCAACTCGCTATTGCACCACGTTTCTCCCACGGCAGGCACAGATTACCCACAATGCCCCTTCTTCCACAAGCCCATCCATGCTTACCCCCTGGTTGGGGGGAAGGGGGGTCCTTTTTTATTTCTGACGCGTAGTATTTGCATACCCATACATTGATGTATATTTCTGCTGCGGAGTACCCAATTCTGGCCCCATTCACTTGTATGGCGTGGTACTGCAGATCTGCCGAGTGCTGCTGTCCTTAGTGATACAAGCTAGCTCTATGGCCCCTTCTTTCCCGGGCTGGGTCCCAGAGGTTGGAGTCGGACCCACACCAATGATAAAGCGAGGGCATATCCCTAGGCCATCACTTTGTAAGATGGGAATACCCATTGTGCCTCCTCAGTGACAGATCTGCCTGTTCATCCAGTACACTTCAGTCCACTGCATAGCCGAGCAGTGTTTGTCATTCAGCTTTCCCTCACTACTGAATGACATGATTGTGGCCGTGCCCGGGATCATTCACCTAGAAGTAAGACGCTGCTGCACGAACTGTATAACGTGGAGGAGGCTTTAAAGAGGACCTTTCACCACTCCTGACATGCCTGTTTTAATAGCTTCATGCATTCCCCATGTACTAACAATTCTAGAGCATCTATTCTTATGTCTCTATGTTGTGCCATTCCTTTATTATTCCTGCTAGAAGTTATGAATGAATTGCTAGCAGTCTGCAGTAAGGGTACAGAGGGGTGGTAACCAGTTGGGGGTGTGTCCCCTGCACAGTCTGATTGCAGCACTGATTGGATAGAGTGAGTCTGTGTAGGTACACGCCTTCAACTAGTTACCCCCTTCTGTACCCTTACTGGAGACTGCTAGCAATTCATTCATAACTTCTAGCAGGAATAATAGAGGAATGGCACAACATAGAGACTTAGAAATAGATGCTCCAGAATTGTTATTACATGGGGAATGCATGAAGCTATTAAACCAGTCATGTCAATAGCAGGGACAGGTCCTCTTTAAGGGGTGTGTGCTACTCTGAAATAATTTAGGGTTTTATGTATTTACTGTAAATGCAGTAAAATTCCTTCCGTCCCATTATCAGATGATCTGTTACCAGTGGAGCTCCCTGGTCGAGGACGTTCCAGAAGACAGTGCAGTGTCTGCTCCTGTTACTATCACTGCTTCCGTATACACATTATATTGCAGTTCTGTGCTGGATTATAAATGATACCCAGAACCCAAGCCCACCACAGCCCCCTCCCTAAAATTATTCCTAATACACTCGAAACCATCCCTTTAATAAAATCCCACAGACCCCCAAAACTCAGCACTTTCCGAAATTCAATTTTTCATCACCACCTACCTCATTGTAACATGATGTGCCCCCCGGGACTGCGATAGTGAAGTGACAGATTGCAGTCATTCTCATCCCGTCCGCAGAGAGTCCCTGCTCTTTACAGCAGCACACGGCGGGTCCGCAATACACGGGCACCAGCTGTGTGCACTTCACATCACGGATGTGGATCCATTCAATCACGGAGATGCGGAACAGAAGCACTATGAAGCGCTTCTGTGGTGTTTCTGTCCGTGCCTCCGCATAAAATAGAACTTGTTAAAAAAAAAATTGTGGTGCGGACGGATCATGCACCCAATAAAGTTGAATGGGTCTCGATCCGTCCTGGCGGCTGCATGGACGTTGCCCATGCATTGGGGACCGCAAGTTGCGGCCACCAATGCACGGAACAGACGCACAATGTTCGTGTGCAAGAGGCCTTAGAGTAAGCCAGAAATGTTTCATTGGTGGTGAGATCATCAGAGTAAGGCTCCATTCACACGTCCGCATTCAGTGTCCGCACCCGTTCCGCAATTATGCAGGACGGGTGCGGACCCATTCATTCTGAATGGGGTTGAAATGGATGCTGAGAGCACACAGTGTGCTCTCTCTGCACTTCCGGAGTGCGCCGCCAAACTTACGGTCCGCAGCTCCAGAAAGAAAAATGGAAGATGTCCTATTCTTGTCCACAGCTATGGACCAGCATAGGCTGTTCTATGGGGGTGTCGGCCGGGTGTATTGCGGATCCGCAAGACACCACGGGTGTGTGAATGGACCCTAAGGCCCCATACACAGTACCGTATGTATTTTGCGGTGCTCAAACTGCAGATCCGCAAAATACGTAAACCGTCTGTGTTGCATTCGCATTGTTTGCTCACCCATTGACTTCAATGCGTCCATGGTCTGCACCTTGCATCCAGGTATAGGACATATTCTATTCTTTTACGGCAGGCATGCTCAACCTGCGGCCCTCCAGCTGTTGCAAAACTACAAATCCCATCATTCCCGGACAGCCTACAGCTACCTGCCTACATAAGGGCATGGTGGGAGTTGTAGTTTTACAACAGCTGGAGGGCCGCAGGTTGAGCATCCCTGTTTTACGGAATGGACATCTGCGTGCTTTTCCAATCTGTATGTCCGTTCTTTAAAAAGATAGAATATACCCACAAAATTGGGACTAGTGACCCACTGAAGTCAAGGGGTCTTAAAAAAATAAATAAAAAAATAATAAAAAATGACGGCACACAGATCGCATCCGTATTTTGCGGATCCACAATTTGCATTCCACAACAAACGGATGCGGTCGTGTGCATGAGGCCTAAAGCATCATCTCCAGATCTGTGTCCAGTAACATAGGGTGCAGCCACACCTACAGATGATTTAGGGTGTACATTGAAGGGGCTACAGCCCTCCGTTCTGATGATCCATGTGGTCACAGCCCCGCCCATTTAAAGGGATTTCACTGTACGTTGTGTGTCTTGTACTGGTGCGTAGTTATAGGCTGTATACTATAGGGTTGCCGTCACAATTCTGTTGGTTATTATTAGAAACAGTCAGCAAGCTTGTCCAGGCACAACATCTAAGTTGAGCTCCTGTAATGCAAACAGACATTTGACTTTTCCTACATCAGCGCCAGCAGGGAATGCTGGGAGATGACAGCTCTGATGGCTGCAGAATTGTGACTCGGTCCGTACACGAGACGTCAAACCTTTGTTTCTGAAGGCGCTATCTACATGTGAGGTGAACATGTGCTGTGAAGGAGGCGTGTTGGCGGTAACAGAATGAGGGAGCGCACGCTGGTGTCACATTCTTCACCATTGTCTCACGTGTGACTAACCGCACCCATTTCTGTCGGCAGGAGAAAGTTGTCCGAAAGGGACGACATTCCCATTCTATTTCCGGATTGCCGCCCTCTCCTGCTCTTTTCTTTCCGACGTTGCTTCTGCATGTAGCAGGTGAGGATCAGCAAAAAAAGAGCATGGTTACACATCTTAGGGCTCATGCACACCACCGTATGTATTTTGCGGTCCTCAAAAAAAAAACACAGTGACGTCTGTGTTACATGCGTTTTTTTAAAGGATCCATTGTAACAATGCTTGTAGGCAAAACGCACAAGATTAGAATATGCGAACATACGGATACTTTTTTTTTGCAAACCCATTGAAATGAATGGTTTAGCCAGGTAAATGTAAAGGGAGTGGGCCTATGCTTTTTGATCAAATTGTATACTAATGCTTCATGTACAGCATGCAGCATAGGGGTAGGTATACGACAAATTGCACTGAGAAGCAATGTTAATTATGCTGAGAAGCATAGTATTGAGGATGTGCAATCCAGTACTTTTTTCTTGTATTTTACAAATTTAAAGGGATCGTTCACGCATTCTACAGTGTGGCCGGACCCGCAGTGGGTAAGCATACCTGATCCCCGCTGCTGAGTTCCGGATCCATGACTACCCCACCATTTCTGCAAGTCCATGGTCTCACTGCGTCGGCATCCTTTTTGACGTGGTCTTGTGGCTGCAGAAGTGATGTGTCACCCATGCGTCAGGTCACATCATGGATGACACATGACCTCTGCGGCCAGTAATTGGCTATAACGGTCACGTAACCTTTGTCACAGGGAGACCCGGCCAGACAGTGATAGATCAGGTAAGTATGATTACCGCCAGAGGTCACGCTGTGGGGCCCCGGGGGGGGGGGGGTGAACAACCTCTTTTAGGGTACTTTCACACTAACGTTTTTCTTTTCCGGCATTGAGTTCCGTCCTAGGGGCTCAATACCGGAAAAGAGCTGATCAGTTTTATCCCAATGCATTCTGAATGGAGAGAAATCCGTTCAGGATGCACCAGGATGTCTTTAGTTTAGTCACTGTCAGGCGTTTTGGACGGAGGAAATACCGCAGCATCTCTGTCCAAAATGCCTGATCAGTTGCCGGAATGCCATATCCGGCATTCATTTTCATTGAAATGTATTAGTGCCGGATCCGGCATTAAAAATACCGCAATGACGGATCTGGCATTCTGGTCTGCGCATGTGTAGACCTTTTTAAAAATGTGAAAAAAATAAATACCGGATCCGTTTTGTTTGACACTGGAAAAACTAAGGCCTCTTTCACACTTGTGTTCTGAGGATCCGGCAGGCACTTCCGTCCCGCTGGATCCGTCAGAATGCAAGTCGCCTGAAAGCATTAAGACTGATCAGGATCCTGATCAGTCTTCTAAATGCTTTCAGGTTACCATGGCAGCCAGGACGCTACTGAAGTCCTGGCTGCCATGGTACTCCGCAGCCGTGTACTTACCTGCGCTGCGGCTGCCGGGCGCTCCTTCATGACGTCACAGGTCCCCGCGCCACCCGGACCTGTGGCGTCATGAAGGAGCGCCTGGAGGCCGCAGCGCAGGTAAGTACACGGCTGCGGAGTACTTACTATGGCAGCCAGGACTTACACTGGGGCCCCGATTAGAACTGCTTCTGCGCATGCGCAGAGCTAAACGTCAGATCCGGCAATGCGCCGAAACAACGTTTAGCTTAATTCCGGATTAATGCACTTCAATGGGCATTAATTCCGGATCCGGCATTACGGCATGTCTTCCGGATTTTTGGACGGAGACAAATCCGCAGCGTGCTGCGGTTTTGTCAACATCCAAAAAACGTTCACATACTGAACGGAAGACATCCTGATGCATCCTGAACGGATTTCTCTGCATTCAGAATGCATTAGGATAATCCTGATCAGTATCTTTCCGTCCTAGAGCCCCGAGGACGGAACTCTAGGACGGAAAGCAAAAACGCTGATGTGAAAGGGGCCTGATCCAGTATTGCAATGCATTTTTCTGACTGATCAGGCATTTTTCAGACCGAAAAAATGCCTGATCAGTCAAAATAAATGACATGCGTTTGCATACAGTTTGCCTGATCAGGCAGGCAGTTCAGGCAACGGAACTGCTTGCTGGATCAGACTGCCGCAAGTGTGAAGGTACCTACACGGTGACGTGTGTCTCACAAACAGGAAGTCCCAGAAAACTTGTGTGGCCAGGAACATAAGAGCTGTGGTTTTACTGTACAGAAGTATCCCTGTCACACGCGGCTTGCATTGCGGTCTATGAGTCGCGCGTCACCCGTGACCAGAGATCCAACAGTGGTGAATTTTCTGCAATTGTCTGTTGCGGCATGCCACGTGTCCCACTAGATGCAGTGTCACATGTTGGCCTGTAGCCCCAGCCTTTCCAAATATTCATTTATTTGCCAATACACAATGGCATTGTTATGCCTTCCTTTCCATGTCAATATCATAACAGCAAATACAAACAACTAAGGCTACTTTCACACTGGCGTTTTTGGGTCCGCTTGTGAGATTCGTTTCAGGGCTCTCACAAGCGGTCCAAAACGGATCAGTTTTGCCCCAATGCATTCTGAATGGAAAAGGATCCGCTCAGAATGCATCAGTTTGGCTCCGTTCAGTCTCCATTCCGCTCTGGAGGCTTGCAGCGTTTTGGTGTCCGTCTGATGGAACTGAGCCAAATGGATCCGTCCTGACATACAATGTAAGTTAATGGGGACGGATCCGTTTTGCCTATGTTCATGATACAAACGGATCCGTTCTGAACGGATGCACGCGGTTGTATTATCAGTGCGGATCCGTATGTGCAGATACATGACGGATCCGCACAAGACGCCAGTGTGAAAGTAGCTTTATGTGTAACATTGCCAGCTTTCAGGTGACGTCGCTGCTTTCCTCCAAGGGCTCCAGGCACATCTGCCTTCCGGAGTTCCATCCTCCTGCCACTTCCAAGCCGGACCTCTGCTCCGGAGAGAAGGAAAGCTTTCCAACGGGAAGTTTTTGAAATTGCTTCTTTTCTTTTAACATATCATGTAGTTTTACTCTGCGTAGTGCCACTCCTGTTAGGTTGAAGGCCGTGCTGCGGCTTGGCGAAAACACAAGGATTCACGTGCCGCAGATTTGTTCAAAAAATTTTCACTGATGGATAATGCATTCCATACATGTGAATGAGTTTTTTTTTCCTGCAGCACCTACATGGAGTTTTGCAGGTCCCATTCAGATGATGGTCATCATAGAACCCAAATTGGGATTATCGTGACATCATCACAGTAGAAGTCAGACGAGCACCAGTGTAACATCATCACCGGAGAAAATAGGCCTGCGCTATTGTGACATCATCACAGTAGAATGTAATCACACATCATCACAGTAAGGCCTCATGCACACGACCGTATGGCTTTTTCAGTATTTTGCGGTCTGCAAAAACGGATCCGCAAAAATACAGATGACGTCCGTGTGCATTCCGTTTTTTGCGGAACGGAACAGCTGGCCCCTGATAGAACAGTACTTCCTTGTCCGTTATGCGGACAATATTAGGACATGTTCTATCTTTAAACGGAAATACGGAAACGGAAGGCATACAGAGTACCTTCTGTTTTTTTTTTGCAGATCCATTGAAATGAATAGCTCCGTATACGGAACGCAAAAAACGGAACGGTAACGGAAACAAAACGTTTGTGTGCAAGAGGCCTAAAAAAACTAATGTTTTTTTCCTTTTGCGTTCCGTATACGGATCCATTCATTTCAATGGATCCGCGAAAAAAACGGAAGGTACTCCATATGCCTTCAGTTTCCGTTTTTCCGTTCAAAGATATAACATGTCCTAATATTGTCCGCATAACAGACAAGGATGGTACTGTTCAATCAGGGGCCAGCTGTTCCTTTCCGCAAAAAACGGAATACACGGACGTCATCTGTATTTTTTGCGGACCGCAAAATACTGAAAAAGCCATACAGTCGTGTGCAATAGGCCTAAGACTACATTGTGACATCACAGTAGAACATACAGTAAACCTTTCATACTTCACTTTACATCATCACTGTAAAGCCCCCGGTGTTATGTCCTCTGCAGAAAGCATTGACGCATGTGAATAAACCCTTTCGTTAGCACCGTGTACTCTTCTTTTATGTTTTCATCAATATCAGATCAGCAGGGTTCCCACACCACCACTGATCAGCACTGGAATTACCCCGCTCCGTCCATCGCATGCATCATCAAACTGTGGCCCTCCAGCTGTTGTAAAACTACAACTCCCACAATGCCCTGCTGTAGGCTGATACCTGTAGGCTGGTGGGTTATGCTGGGAGTTGTAGTTTTGCAACAGCTGGAGGGCCGCAGTTTGAGGATGCCTGGTCCATCGTGTAGGGTGTTGCTGGTAACTACAGCACTGCTTCCATTGAGATTAATGAGAGCAGCGCCATCCACTGCCCAGCGGACAGAGCGGTGTATTCCCGGCACTGGAGTCGGACCATATGGATGTCCTGAGGGTGGGCCATCAATATTAAAATCTTGAAATACCCCTTTAAGAGCTAGACTTGAGATCTCTTATTAAGGGTCCATTCACGCGACCGTTTGAATAGGTCCGCGTCCGTTCTGCAAATGACCCATTCATTTCAATGAAGTTCCGTTCCGCTGCCCCGCAAAAATATGGAGCAGACAAGAATAGGTATTTTCTATATAGCGCCGGCCAAGTGTGGTGCACAAAATGCGGAACGCACACGGCCGGTATCCGTGTTTTGCGGACTGGTCGTGTGAATGTAACGTTAGGCTCATAGTTTAGCTTTTATATGACAGGAGGATGAAACTGTAGGTGCCGTATTTGGGGTGCAGCACTAGTTTGAGGTTTGACTTCCTGATTCTGCGTGTAGAAGGTTAAAGAGCAGCGAGTGACGGCAAAATTGCATGAAGGCGTCTGAGCGTGACGTGCTGGGGGCCATTTTCACAATGATTGACTGGTGTCTGCGCTAAGAAAATGTATGTATGTGTGTGTTGGTATAATAGGGTTATTTAGTATATTTTATCATTCATGTTTTATTTATGCTAAAAGTGTGAAAACTGTCCGGGGAGCGAAAGGGTTAAATCGCTTCTTTCTTTTCGTTGTTGGGGGTGCTGTTGTAAAGCAGTGGCTTCTTGTGAAAGGGCTGCAGCTGAGTCAGCAGGTTGTGTTTGAGTAAACCTTTCCAGAAATGCTGACCTATCGCACTACGCATTGTACCCGAGGTAGTGATCACCGACCACGTGTCGTCGTAGTAACATCCTACGTGGTGTTGCTTGTCCAGTGGTTCTCATTTATCCAAGTCAGCCATAGCCGTGTACCATCGTGCAAGACAATCGGCGTACCCCCTATCTGATCAGTGGGGTCTGACCGCTCGACCCAGAAGGAATGGAGCAGCAGGTGCAGCACTGTCCTGCCTGCAGCGGAGGCCCCAGCACTTGGACCCCCACCAATCAGATGCTTAGGCCGCATTCACATCTCCGTCGCGGTTGCCTGGTCTGGCACAAAGGTCGCTGGACCAAAACCGCTATATTATTTAATAAAAACTCAGGCACCCTTAGGCAGTGGTCTAAAATATATGATGCCCCTTTTCTCTCCTGCCTCTTCCAGTGCTGCACGCCGGTCCTCCCAAACGCTGATGTCACCTTCCTGGCTGCAGCGGCGACGCTCTGTGCACACAGGTAACAGCCAGTCGCTGGCCTCCACAGTATACGGAACCTCTCTTCTGTGGCCAGCGATTGGCTGCAGTGGTGACCTGTGTGCACAGGACGTCACTGCTGCAGCCAGGAAAAACAACCAGCAGTATGGAGGACCATAGCGCCGGGGGGAATGTCGTCTTCTGTTATTTTACACCACTGAACGGGGTTGTCTGTGATTGATTGAATGTGTGTGTAATTGCAGCAGTTACAAGGGGCAGTCACTTCTCCTGACATGTCTCTACAGAATAACAGTTCTGGACTGGAGCATCTCTTGCCTGTGCTGTGCCTCTGTTGCTCCTCCTGGTAGCCTCCTGCCCCTCATACAAATGAGATTGTCAGACAGCCCAGAGCATTATTTCTGCCCATCCAAATTGTGATGGGATAAAAAAATATAATTATTTAAAGGGTCGCTGAGTTTTCAGAAAACTTTTGAAACGTTATGGAGACAATTGCATTTTTTTGATCACTGGGGGTCCGAGTGCTGAGACCCCCTCTGATCACCAGAAGGAGGAGAGAGAAGCATTTGCATAGCGTGCTGTCTCCTTTTTGCTGGAGACGGAAACGAGACGGACTCTTTCTAGCAATCGCCCACACCGATCAAAACTTTTGATATGTCTCTGAAGCCGCTGCCCCATTGACACTTAGGCCCCTTTCACACGGGCGAGTTTTCCGCGCGGGTGAAATGCGTGAGGTGGACGCATTGCACCCGCACTGAATCCGGACCCATTTATTTCTATGGGGTGTGCACATGAGCGGTGATTTTCACGGATCACTTCTGCGTTGCGTGAAAATCGCAGCATGCTCTATATTGTGCGTTTTTCACGCAACGCAGGCCCCATAGAAGTGAATGGGGCTGCGGGAAAATCGCAAGCATCCGCAAGCAAGTGCGGATGCGTTGCGATTTTCCCGCATGGTTGCTAAGCAACTGGACCCGATCTTTATTATTTTCCCTTATAACATGGTTATAAGGGGAAATAATAGCATTCTTAATAAAGAATGCATAGTAAAATGAAGAGGAAGGGGTTAAAAATAATAAAACTTACCTTAGCCACTTGATCGCGTAGTTGCGATCTGTTTTCTCTTTCCCAGCATCAGCTAAGAACTACAGGACCTGTGATAACGTCACATCACATGGTCCAATCACATGGTCCAACCATGGTGATGGACCATGTGATTGGACCATGTGATCTTACCATGGTAAGATGGACCATGTGATTGGACCATGTGATGTGATGTCGTCACAGGTCCTGTAGATCTTAGAAGATGCAGGGAAAGAGAAGACAGATCGCAACTACGCGATCAAGTGGCTAAGGTAAGTTAGCTTTTATTATTTTTAACCCCTTCCTCTTCATTTTACTAAGCATTCTTTATTAAGAATGCTATTATTTCTCCTTATAACCATGTTATAAGGGAAAATAATCAATTCTCCAGAAGACCCGAAACCGGACTTCAGTGATGAAGTCCGGCTTCGGGTCTGGGTACCAAATATGGCGTTTTTTCTCACGCGCGTGCAAAACGCGTTACAAACGTTTGCACCCGCGCGAGAAAAACGCGCATATTCCCGCAACGCACCCGGCTCTTATCCGGGCGTCAAACATGACGCCCGTGTGAAAGAGGCCTTAGGGCTCTTGCACGCGAACGCTGGATGTTTTGCGGTCCGCAAATTGTGGATCTGCAAAACACGGATACAGGCCGTGCATTTTGCGTATCGGAACATCCAGCCCCTAATAGAACAGTCCTATTCTTGTCCATAATGTGGACGATGATGGGACATGTTAAATTTTTATGCGGAATCGCCATGTGGACATACGGAAGCGGAATGCACATGAAGTAATTTCTTTTTTTTTTTTGGCGGCCCTGTTGAAATTAATGATTCTACATACTAGCTGCAAAAAAACAGGACAGACACGTAAAAAAGTACGTTTTTGTGTATGAGCCCTTACAGTGGAATCCAGATGTTTTCTGTGTGTGTGAACGCAAACATCCACAATATCTGTCCCGGACTTTATCCAGACTTTTTCTCGTCAGAGCTCTAGTACTAAATCCGGATTTTGTCCAAGTGAGCGCATGTGTGAAAACAGAAATGTTACGCAAAATCACCGTGTGCCGTGCCTAAAGTCTTTGCCACTTGCCTGGGGACCTGGAACATTTCCTCTGTAGTGAGAAGGCACCCGACCAGGAACATCTCCGGGGTGATGGCTACATGTGTGAAAGGCCAACTCCAGTAAATCTCCGGGTAATCTGGAAATATTCTGGAGTAGAGGTGTGAAAACAGCTTGGCATGTCAAACGTTTTCAGAAAAATCAGCGACCCCTGAATAAAGGTAAATTAAACTAATATGAGAAGAAATGTTTAAAAAAAAAGCTGACCTACAGCGATGGAAAAATTAAAATGTCTACTGGAATACGGCGAGGCAAAAACAAATGGGGTCATTTATCAAACTGGTGTAAAGTAGAACTGGCTTAGTTGCCCATAGCAACCAATCAGATTCCACCTTTCATTTTTCACAGCTCCTTTGGAAAATGAAAGGTGGAATCTGATTGGTTGCTATGGGAAACTAAGCCAGTTCTTTACACCAGTAAGGTAAATCTCCCCCAAAGAGTTTTCTTTAAGAACAAATTGATAGTCGTAGTAAACATGAAAAATACATATTTGGTATTCCCCTCATTGTGCAACATAGAATAGAGGTCACATGGTATTTATGCTGAATGGTATGAAACTTAAAAATGCTACAAAAATAACAAATCTGTTCGATTTCCTTTTTTTTTTTCCCCATTCCCACCCAGTAATAGTAAGTTAATACAAGTTTATCCAGAAGATGACTCTCCTCCTGGACTTCTATCCTGACGTTCGTTACCTGTCAGGACATCTCCAAAGCTTCCAAGTGTGATTATTTATATTTTCTGTGTGACTATCACTCCCATCATACGTTTGGGTGGTACACAGATTTCAAATCGGGTTCACCTGTCTTGTCTCCTGCCCCCAGATCTATAGTGTATAATATTTCTGAAGTATCAGACTTTCCGTTCTGGCAGTGTACAGAGGCCTCCTACAAGCATCCAGAGTTGTCTTCTTACAGGAACAGCTATTTTAGGCTTGTGGCCCAAGAATCCCGTATATCATTACCTTCCGTGAACTCTGGCTCAGCGCCTTTGTTCTGTAATGAAACAGATCCGTTAGGCCTGTGCTGCGCCGCGCCTGTGCTGCTGCACCTGCTGACCTGCACAGCCTCGTACAGCGTCTGCATCAGTCATCTTCTTCTTGAATCTGGTGTTTGTTTGTTTTTTGAATAATCATTTTTATTAGGTTTTTACATCAGCAAATAAGGAGCTTGTAGATAATTACAGCGTTACATAGTAGTAATATATCCAGCATAAGGAATATATGACATACACAAACTGCGATGACTGTGGTAGTTTCCGGGGAAACCGCCCTTTTACAATGTAATAATACACTATTTGTAATACCCATATTAAAGATGAAGAAAGAAAATAAATAAATAAACAGAATATACAATAAACATTTATCTCAGATTGAGCATCTATATCCATGGTCGGGGGTACTTTCCCACTTGCGGCAGAGTGATCGGGCAAGCAGTTCCATTCCCAGAATCTGGATGTAAACTGAATGCATTTGTAGACAGATCCGGGTGCTCACAAATGCATTGCAAGAACAGAAGTACTTTTATTTTTATTTTTTACAGTCTTAAAGGTCTGCGCATGTGCAGACCGGAAGGACGGATCTGCCCTTCAGGTATTTCTAATGCCGTATCCGGCACTAATAGATTTCAATGTAAATTGATGCCGGATTCGGCATTCCAGCAACTGATCCGGCATTTTGAACGGAGATAATAACGCAGCATGCTGCGGTATTATCTCCGTCCAAGACGCCGTGCCGTGACTGAACTGAAGGCAGCCTGAACGGATTTCTCTCCATTCAGAATGCGTTAGGATAGAACTGATCAGTTCTTTTCCGGTATTGAGCCCCTTTGACGGCACTCAATGCCGGAAAAGAAAAACGCTAGTGTGAAAGTACCCTTAGTCGTGTGGGGGGGGGGGGGGAGAGTTTGTCACTTCACGGAATATATTGTGGAGTTGATCACCAGGGGGCCCATATTGCATCTCTCTTTCTAGGGTCAATGATGGAGGGTGGGAGGCGTTTTTCGTACTGCATGTATTGTTCACTGTACCTATGACTTCTTGCAAGTCAGGGGGAGTTACTGACTTCCAGTGACGAGTAATAACTAACTAGGCACCTAATAATATGTGGCCTATCAGGCCTATGTATTCTTTTTTAAACTGATGGATGTCCAAGAATAAAAGCGCCAGATCTGCGGATGGAGGGGTCATAGTAGAGATTGTCTGCGAGATCAAGAGGAAGACTTGGTACAAGGCGCCCGTACCTCCACACTCTCCCCAACAGCAGGCTGGCACACCTGGGTACATTTTACTCAGTCTTTCTGGAGTAAAATACCATCTTAAAAGGGTCTTTACCCCTGCTTCGTAATGTGTCACATTTAAAATTGGAAGATAGGAAACCAATAGTCCTAGACCATTCCTCTTCTGGGTATGACCTGCCTATGTCCGTTCCCCATGCCAGAATAGGCCCAGATTTAAAGGGAGTCTTTCACCCCAAATGTGCACTATCTCACACTAACACCATTGCGTCGATAACAGTCCCCACATTAAAATCCTACTTACCATAAGGTTGTCAGTTGCATAGTTCGTCTAAAAAACACTTTTATTGTATATGTAAACTAGGGTCTGAAGGTGCCCAGGGGCGGCGTTCCAACGGCCGGTGCCCAGGCCCTGTGCTGATTTCCATGTGCAACAACTCCCCTTTCACTCATTTTGCCCGCCCTTTCTCTGGCTGACCTCCTTCTCTTCTTTTGAAATCCAGCGCCTGCGCCGAAGACAGCCCTCTGATGCAGCGTCGGCTGGAGCATGACGTATGGGCCGGCGCATGCGCAATGTACTACCCATTACTGGCAGATGCCTCAGAGTATCCAGTGCGCATGCACCGGCCAGTACGTCACGCCCCAGCCGATGCTGCATCAGAGGGCTGTCATCGGCGCAGGCGCTGCATTTCAGAAGAAGAGAAGGAGGTGATCAGCCGGAGAAAGGGCGGGCCAAATGGGTGAAAGGGGAGTTGTTGCACATGGAAATCAGCACGGGGCCTGGGCACCGGCCGTTGGAACGCCGCCCCTGGGCACCTTCAGACCCTGATTTACATATACAATAAAAGTGTTTTTTAGACGAACTATGCAACTGACAACCTTATGGTAAGTAGGATTTTAATGTGGGGACTGTTATCGACGCAATGGTGTTAGTGTGAGAGAGTGCACATTTGGGGTGAAAGACTCCCTTTAACAAACGTGTTCTTGTCGCCTATCAGAGCGTAGATGACTCTTGTGGTATGCTTTTTATGTAATGTTGGGTCTTGGAGTAACCTTATAAAGTCTGAATTCATTTTCGAAGGCTTCTTTAAGCCTGTATCATAGTGGTGTCTCACTCTTAGATAGTTGTAGAATTCCTTATTAGGGATATGAAAGCGTTCTCGGATAGTTTCAAAAGGAAGCGATGAAGTTCTCTGGACAATCTGATCCATATAGAAAGGTCGAGACCCTCAGAACGGCTTTGGTTTGGAAATAGCCTGTGTCTCCGTGAGTTTGATGTATGCGCTGCCATAAGTTCCTCGTATACGTCACGGTGTATAACTGTGGTTGGGAGCGTTTGGCAGACCATGACAGACGAGCTAGATGATTTCTGGAGTTGAGTGGGGGGTTAAGTGACTCCAACTCAATTTGAATCCACTGCTTGTTGAGTGGGTCAGACCAATGGTGCAATAATAGTCTTTTACGGATGGGAGTCCCAAACCTCCCCGCCCAGCTCGTTAATATTCACTTCACTTGGCTTGTTCTTTTTCCTCCCAGCATGCCAAAATCCAGCGCATGCGCCGTCAGTTGTACAGGACGAGGCTGCTGCCAGCAACATCTAACTGCGCATGTGCGGGATTTCTGCGCGTCAGGATGAAAAAGAACAAGCCAAGTGAAGTGAATATTAACGAGCTGGACAGCGCTGGGAAGATGCTTTTGGGGCATAGTTGGGCACAAAACGGACTGAGGGACAGCTCCTTGGGCACAAATTAGGTCATTTACATATCAATAAAAAGGTTTTTTATACATAATGCCAAGTGGCGGTAATATTAGTATAGTTTGAATTAGAAAAAGGAGACCAGCACAAGGATATGTATAGCTGTCCCTTTAAGCTGTGTGCAATACGAGGATGACCAGGTTTCCAAAGATACTTGTTCAATATCGCCTGTGCGTTTTTAAAGAGAGACTCTGGGACTGGGATAGGCAGGGCTCTGGAGACATAAATAAGTTTGGGTAATGTCATCATTTAGAAGCTATTCTCCCCACCCAGGAAATATCTTTCATGAGAAAGCTGTTGAAATCTTGACTCCTTGTGACCAGGAGGGGTTCATAGCATTGAACTGGGATTTGTAAGCTTAATTCCCAGGTATTGTAACTCTGATGTCTGCCAGTCCAGGGGGTACAGGGCCTGTAAGCGTCTGATTTCTGAAGTAGGAATATTGATCGGGTGGGCTTGTGACTTTGATTCATTAACCTTTTAGTAAGATAGTCAACCAAAATGAGAGATAATCTTTAGAGCTGCACCTAGGGAATCAGAAGGGCTCGACAGGGTTAGGATGATATCGTCAGCATATAATGATATGGAGTGAGTGGTGGATCCTACCGTGACTCCTGTCACTTCCTCTGAGTTACGGATATGCTGAGCTAAAGGTTCTAAGGCCAGGATGAAAAGGAGGGGGGCAAGTGGGCATCCTCGGCGAGACCCGTCAGAGATCTGAAAGCTAGAGGAGATCACTCCGTTCACAAAAACCTTCGCGGATAGGGCCCTGAAAGCCCATCGCATCTAGAACCGAAAAAGCGTAAGCACAGCGCAGTCGGTCAAACGCCTTTTCGGCGTCTAAGGCCCCCGCTAGCACGGGTGAATTATGTAGTTCAGCGAAATTACCGTAAATAGGTCCATTACTCTGCGGGTATTAGACGCTAGGCGGCCTTTGATGAAACCAGTTTGGTCCTTCTTTATCAGTAAAGGGAGAACAAGGAAAAGCCTAGTTGCAATCAGTTTCACGAATATTTTGATATCCGAGTTTAAAAGGGACATGGGCCTAAAATTATGTGGAGAGTGGGTGGGTTTGCCCGGTTTAGGAAGCGTTATAATTAACGCTTGGAGCATGTCTTTTGGGAAAGGGTTCCGCTCATGCATTGCTTAAAAATAGCCAGGAGCCTGGGTGCTAATATCTGGAACTGCTTGTAGTACTCATTCGATAAGCCATCAGGGCCTGGTGACTTTCCCTGCGGGAGGGATGATGGCAATTTTTTGATCTCTAGCTCCGTAAGAGGTGAATTGACACCTTCCAACTGAGTTTGGGTGAGAGACGCCTTAGCTAATACTAATGCGGGATGATTTTCTGGCAGCGAAATGGATTCCTTGAGGTTATACAAGTTCTCGTAATAAAGCCTGAACTGTTCTGCTATGTCCCTAGGATCTATTATTTTTGCCTGTGACTGCGAGTGGAGTATATATGGGAATTTTGATTTGGTCTGCTGAGTTTTAAGCTTTTTTGCGAAGGCCTCTTTCACATGGTCGTCGCGTGTGAGGATCGGATGCGGGTGCGCAATTTTTCTGCGTGATTGCAATGCGTTTCAATACGTTTTGCACGCACGTGTAAAAATCGGAACGTTTGGTACCCGAACCCGGACTTCTTCACAGAAGTTCCAGTTTGGGTTCGGTATTCTGTATATTTTCCCTTATAACATGGTTATAAGGGAAAATAATAGCATTCTTAATACAGAATGCTTCCTAAAATGTGGCTTGAGGGGTTAAAAAATAAAAAATTAACTCACCTCATCCACTTGATGGCACAGCTGGGCATCATCTTCTTTCTTCTCCTTTCAGGACCTGCAAAAGGACTTTTTTTGATGATGTAAGCGCAGGTCCTGCTGAATGGAAATAGAAGAATCTTCAGTCTTCAATCAGCAGGACCTGCGCTGACGTCACCACGCTCACCACAGGTCCTGAAAGGAGAAGAAAGAAGATGGTGCCGGCTGCGCGATCAAGTAGAGGAGGTGAGTTCATTTTTATTTTTTTAACCCCTCAAGCTACATTTTAGGAAGCATTCTGTTTTAAGAATGCTATTATTTTCCCTTATCACCATGTTATAAGGGAAAATAAAACAGTAAATTCACTTTAGTCAATTTACTTTACATCTTCTTCATGTAACCATGCGTGAAAATCGCATTGCATCTGCACTTGATTGCGGATGCGTTGCGATTTTCACGCAGCCCGTTCACTCCTATGGGGCCTGCATTGCGTGAAAAACGCAGAATATAGAACATGCTGCGATTTTCACGCAACGCACAAGTGAAAATCACCGCTCATCTGCATAGCCCCATTGAAGTGAATGGGTGTGGATTTAGTGCCGGTGCAATGTGTTCACGTCGCGCATTGCACCCGCACGGAATTCTCGCCCGTGTGAAAGGGGCCTAAGAGGCGCCCTGCCTTGTTTCCTTGTGCGCAGTACCTGGATTTCAGTCTAAGTACGTTTTTCTCATAGTCCTGTGTTTGTAGTAGTCTCAGTTTGTCTCTTTCTGATCTCGGTTCTTCTGTAACCGCGGCCGAGGAAGCCCGTTTTTTTTTTTTTTTTTCTAGTTTAGAGATTTTTTCAAGTAGTAGTGTAGTGTCCCTCTTAATGAGAGTCGTCCCACAGATGAAAGCTTTGTGTGCTTGCCTGGTGACGAAAGGATCTGAAACTGACCCTTCATTGAACAGGAAATGTTCCTGTATGGCTTGTGGGACTTCCGCCTGGTAGGAAGGGACGGTGAACAAGAAGGAATTATTCCTCCAAACTGGGGCAGAATGGGACGGGTATTGGTCCTCTAGTCTGATTGTAACGGGGGCATGATCAGAGGTGCTAATAATGCCAATTTCCGATGTAGTAGCGTGAAAGAGGGTGGTTTGGTCCACTAAGAAAAGATCAGTACGTGAATATGACCTATGGTGAGGGGAGAAGAAGGTATCGTCTTTCTCCTGACTGTGTTGTGGACGCCAGAGATCTAGTAAACCCTCAGAGTGAATGAAGGAGGACAAACCGCCCATAGTCCTCCTTGAAGGGTTTGTGGAATCTGGCGAAGGGTCTATTACAGCGTTGAAATCCCCACGTAGGATGAGTTTGTCCCGTTTGTGAACCTGTCTCATAACTTTGTGTAAGAATGAAATTTGACGTTCATTTGGGGCGTAAATGTTATCTAAAGTATACACAATATTATTGATGGAACAGACCGTTATCATCTCCCGCTCTAATCCACTTTTTGGGAAATAAGTGTTAACGGCTATAAATACGCCCCTAGCTTTTTTGGTATGATGCGAATGGACTATGCGGGGGAATAGCCTATGTTTGATGCGGTGGGCATCGTTACATAAGAGGTGAGTCTCCTGGATGCATAATATGTCCGCCTGCAACGACAGAGCCTCCCTCCATACCAATGTCCTTTTCTGAGGACAATTTAACCCCTTGGCATTCAGAGACATTATTTTGATTCCCATGGTTCAAGATTATGTCCCTTAAGAGGACGCATGCAATGTCTGAGACAACAAACACGGTAAAACCAGTAGCATGACGTGGTGAATAACATATATACCAGACCGGTGTTTGGAGCTGGGCAGGGCAGGAGTCCTTGCGAGGAAGCCGGGGGATCATAATACACAATCTGTTCCTGCAACCGTTAGCGAGGACCAGAAACTGCACCTAAGAGAGAGGCACATAATGAAGAGAAACCCCCTAAACTTTAGCGGTTAGTGATGGTGAACCTATGGCACGGGTGCCAGAGGCGGCACTCAGAGCCCTCTCTGTGGGCACCCGCATTCTGGAAAAAGTCTGTGGTGTACCAATATGCCTTAGACTTCTCCTGCCATTCATCAGCACAGGGCGCACTATGTACGGCACAGGCAGCGCAGGGCGCACTGTGTACGGCGCAGGCAGCGCAGGGCGCACTGTGTACGGCGCAGGCAGCGCAGGGCGCACTGTGTACGGCGCAGGGCGCACTGTGTACGGCGCAGGGCGCACTGTGTACGGCGCAGGGCGCACTGTGTACGGCGCAGGCAGCGCAGGCAGCGCAGGGCGCACTGTGTACGGCGCAGGCAGCGCAGGGCGCACTGTGTACGGCGCAGGCAGCGCAGGGCATGAATGGAGGGCGGCTGCGCATGCTTTCTCGATAGGTGCGGGTCCCACCGCTGGGACCCGCACCTCTATCAGACAATGGGGGCATATCCTTGTGCTATGCCCCCATTGTCTGAGATGCGACAACCCCTTTAATTAGTTGAAATCTTGCAAAAAATAGTTGCCGTCTCTCTGCAGTAGGGGTTGAGACAAACCTGGAGTAACATCTTTAGACAAAAGCGTAAAGCCCAAAGTTACATCCAACTTATCAAACAATGTGCGACGTTTCATACATTTGGAGCAAATAAGGGCGACTTAGACTCCAGCAAAACGGACTTCAGAACTTCCCCTCATGATGAATTCATCCTATTGTGTTTTAAGATGGACTAGTATTAAATTGATCCCCCAAATGAGCTCTGGGGTATGTAAACCCTACAAGCTTTCCGCAAAACAAAAAAAAATCTGCTCCTCTTTGGTCATTTTGCATCTGTAAAAAGCGGCCTGTACTCCCCAACACCCTTATTTAGGGAGGGGGGTGAATTTCCAGTGGATAGTGGGCATGTCTTTGCAGTAGGTGCTTTGTTTTAGCCGTTTTATGTATAACTTCATAAAGTGTTTTATTTTTTAATGTTATTTTGCCATTTCACTGTGTGTTTTTATGTTGATTGAAGTGATTTTTGTCAAGAAATGTATATCTACCAAGGATAGCTTTAAAGGGCTTGTCCAACCCTTTCCAAGTGATGCTTCTCCTCCGTT
Source organism: Bufotes viridis (assembly GCA_033119425.1). Classification (NCBI taxonomy): domain Eukaryota; kingdom Metazoa; phylum Chordata; class Amphibia; order Anura; family Bufonidae; genus Bufotes; species Bufotes viridis. The sequence continues at coordinate 543,752,564 of CM065589.1, read as the reverse complement.
TAGGACTGTGATGGCTAACCTCCGGCACTCCAGCTGCGGTGAAACTACGACTCCCAGCATCTTGGCTGTAGTGCTGGAGGTTAGCCTTTACAGGTTTAGGCCATCACTATCTGATCGACAGGTGTCTGACAACCCTCACCCCGCCGATCAGCTGTTCTGCAGAGGACGGACCTGGTACTGCTCATCTGTATGAATAATGCCTCATTCACACGTCAGCGTTTCCCGGACGTGTGCTGTACGTGTTCTCCGCGGACAGAACACGTTCCCATTCATTTGAATGTGTGTATTCACACATCAGTGTTTTAGCACAGATGCATGTCCTATCTTGTCCGTATTCCCGGATTCCCCACGCCCATTATAGTCAATGCCATCCGTGTTGCATCCGTGTTTCACGGACCATTAAAAAGATATTGTTTGAAAATTATTTTCCAGCTGCTCAGTATCTGTGAAAAAACGGATGGCACGCGGTCAGCAAAAAACGGCCCCAACACGGGAGGAAACACTGATTGAACACTGATTGTCCGTGTTACCACTGATCCAAAACTGACACTGACGTGTGCATGAGGCATAAGAGCGCACAATGGGTGGAGTAGTGGAAGTCGGTACCGATCAGCAGGCATGTGGGATGTCCCCTGCTGATCAAATAGTGATGGCCTGTCCTGAGGTTGAATAACCCCTTTAAGAACCTTTTAGACAGATTAATATTACAGTGTGATAAGTGTGCAGTGGCCAAGAATATCCTTTTATATATTGACTTTATGTCTGCTTAAGTCCTTGTTTTTATACCTATTATTATTTTTCTCTTTTAAAGACTAGCAAAAACCAAATCAAAGTAGACCTAGTAGATGAGAACTTCTCGGAGCTGCGAGGCGAAATTGCTGGCCCGCCAGACACACCGTATGAAGGTAAGTCCATCTACCTAAAGGTTGTACTCGCTGATCTGGCTTTGTGTAGGGCATTGGTGAGAGGAGCCAGGGTTTCTAGCTGGGGCATAGACCCATTTGACGTACTGTGTGAGTGGCATGATCTCTGCAGAGAAACGCCTTACCAAGGCCAGGTTCACACAGATGTCTTTTTCCTTATTTTGTTAGGAAAAAAAAAACAACTAAATGATAAACTCTCCTTATACGAACTTGACCTTAAAGCGGTTTTCCAGCCCTGCCCAATACATTAGTTGAAAATTAACAAATTCTTGGTATGGCCACATATAGTGCATCTGCCAGAGTGTTTTCCACAGCAGATATTACTAAATAACCGCCTGAAATTCCATGATTTTTGCAGAACGTTTGCGGCCGACACCGTTTTTTCCGCTGCTTTCACATTTTGCATTGCAATCCTGATTGACCTTTCTGAACTCTCAGCCTCTTTGCTTGCACTGTATGTAAGTGCTTTGGATTTTCCATCTGAAATGTCACTGCTGCGGATCCACAGCATTTATTCCACGTGTGGGTGTACTTAACGTGGAAAACGTCTACTTGCCTTACATACAGGCCTTGCAAAAGTATTCACCCCCCCCCCGACTTTTTTCGTATTTCGATTTTGAGGATTTGCATCATTTAATTTACAGAACTTGTCCACAACTTTGAAGATGTTTTTTTTTTATTTTATTTATTGTGAAGCGAACAACAAATAGGACAAAATAACAGAAAAGTTCACCCCCCTAAAGTCAATACCTTGTAGAGCCACCTTTTGCGGCAATCACAGCTCCACGTCGCTATGGATAAGTCTCTATGAGCTCGCCACTTCTTACCACTGGGATTTTTGCCCATTCCTCCTTGCAAAACTGCTCAGCTCCTTCAAGTTGGATGGTTTGCGCTTTATAGAGGATAGCGACATGTAGAGCGGCGCCCAGGGATCTCCCTGCACTTACTATTTTCCTTGGGCGATGCTCTGTTCTCCCGGTATGTCCTCCAGTATCTTCAGATTTTCGGCTCAACTGGGAGGCTTCTGCCCTTGTTCTCCTGGGCGTCTCCTTCTCCCAGGCTGTAAGCTGAGCGCTGCGATTGACCAGCGCCAATGTAGAGCGGCGCCCACCCATCACAAGATTGGGGTTTCTTGTGTGGGTGGAGCAGTGTTTCACATCTACGAGCTTCGGTCCATTCGCTTCTACAGGCCGAGGGCAGCCATTAGAGGTGAAGAGAGCAGTAGTCAGATTTGTGCATCACTGCTTTCTCCATACACAGGGGACTCGGTGACCTCCATTCTCATGATCGGTGGGAGTCCAAGCTACTAGGCCTCCAGCAGTTATTCATATTTCACCATAATCAATTGATTTCATTTTACAAGGGCCTGGAAAACCTTTTTTAGGGGGCTGTCAGGAGCGGGGACTGTTTATGTGCTATATTAGAACATAGAAAAGGGTTGTCATGATGCAGCACCTCTAAGGCAGTGGGCTGTTTTTTTTTTTTTTTGGGGGGTGGTTTTGGCATTCACTTATATAGGCCTTGCTCACATTAAGGCCTCTTTCAGTTGAGCGTGTCCTTTGCGGAAATCATGCTCTGTGTGTGAGCGTGATTCACCGTTATAGATTCTGCTCGTTTCACAGGAGCGCACTGAGTTATAATGATTTATAATGCTGTGTGTCTGCATCTACTGAATTGCACTGGCAAAATGCTGTCAGTATAATTCTGTAGATACAGGTCATGCAGAGACACACAGCATTATAAATCATCATAACGCCGTGCACTCCTGTGAAATGAGCAGTGTCCAACAGAGAGTCGCGGTCACACACGGAGTCTGATGTCCGCACAGGACACCCACATTTGAAACAGGCCTAAGGCCTCGTGCACGCAACTGTTTGCGTCTGATCTGCATTTTTTGTGGATCGCACACCGATCCATTCATTTCTAGGAGTCTGTTAAAAAAAAAAAAAAAAAACGGACAGAACATAGAAATCGCCCGCGTGCCGTCCGCATCCATATGGCTTTTCCGCAAATGATACAACATGACCTTAGTTTTGCAGACAAGAATAGGCAGTTCTATTAGGAAAGTGTAGCCTGCACATGGGCGGTATCTGTGGTGTGCATGAGGCCTAGACTGAACGTTGACTTGCCGACAAACCTTGCATTTGGATTGCGAGAGCCACCTCCATAGCGAAATCCGTGAGCCTGTCGTCCAGTGCTTCTGACTCGGCAGAGCTGGGGTTGTGATAGTCATTTATCCGTGTTCATTGAAATCAGAGCCGGTGTCATCACAGGAAGATTGAATGGCGCTTAATCTTGTATAAGGTGTGTGGCTCGTATAACCACTGGTGTAAGTAAAGCAGGGATAAAGTGACGAGCGCTGGGGGCTGCCGCGTCTTGTCGCCGTGTTATTTGTGATCATTCTGCTCCTGTACGGTCAGTGGACAAATGGCTATTCTCTCCTCATTCGCTTTATTAGAGTAAAGCTAGTTTTGGCTGCAGAAAGTAGTTGTCATTCCCGCCTGTGTTCCCATTGAGAGGCATATCTCCCTGGTTAGCCATGACAGGCCTGTGTTATTTCCAGGCTAAGTGAATAAACATATGATTCATCTACTTCTGAGCTCTTCTCCTTGCGGAGGGGTCTGATGTCATTCAGTGTCGGCTGCAGCCAGTTCTGCCCATGAATACTGGTGCTGAACCAGTGGTCGTATTCCAGGCTATATAACGGGCAGAGGCGCTATGACAGAGAATATCCCTATGACAGTAACTATGGAAGCTTATTGGGAGTTTTCCTTCAGCTTGAAGGAGAATTTTTAACACTAGTCTCATATTCCATGTCCTGAATAAGAAATGTTTGACTTCTGGGGGCCACATCAGTCACTAGAAGGGGTGTATTTTGGGGGAAAAAAAAGCCCCTGTTTAGATCTAGAAAGGGAATTTGGAGCGTTGTAGAGATCTGTGTACATTTAAAAAAAAAGTGGCCCCTGACTTTAAAGGGAGTCTGTCAGCAGTTTTGACCACATGAAACTGATGACCACACTAAATAGGGGCTGGGGTGAGCAGGACTGCTCCGGCTGTATCTTGTTAAAGGGGTTGTCCCATCACATACAAGGGGGCATGTCGCTAGGATATGCCCCCATTGTCTGCTAGGTGCGGGACCCACCTCTGGTTTCCCAGGGTCCGTCCACCACCAAACACTTGTCCTCACTGCTCACCGCCTGCTCCCATTCATTTCTATGGGGCAGATGGAAATAGCCGAGCAAGTGCTTGGTTAATTTTGGCGGCCCCATAGAAATGATTGGAGGGCGGCTGCGCATGCGCAGTGCGCCCTCTGTTTATTTCCACATTCCGTTCTCATTGTAGGAGCGGGACCCGCACCTATCAGACAATGTGGGCATATCCTAGCAATATTGTATATCATGGGAAAACCTCTTTAATGTCTTATGAAGGCTTTCATTCTCAAGCTACTAAAATTGCAACTAATTGGCAGCTAAAGTCCTCCCTGAAATGAGAGGTAATATCTATAATACCTACCCAGTATCTTCAAAGGGTTCCGTGTACTAATGGCAGCATTTTCCACAGCTTTAGACTACTGCTACATGGTGACTTATGGGTATGTGATATTAGATTGCAATGTCACACAGTGACGGGGATGTGATTGTGTTATGACCAACGTGGCGGTCAGCAGATGTCCAAGCCTGTCGGATAAACGTGTGACCGCATTCACATATGAGGTGTGACTGGTAGTGTGACATTTGCAACCTTAAAGGGGTTGTTTCACTTCAGCAAATGGCATTTATCATGTAGAGAAAGTTAATACAAGCCACTTACTAATGTACTGTGATTGTCCATATTGCTTCCTTTGCTGGCTTGATTCATTTTTCCATCACATTATACACTGCTCGTTTCCATGGTTACAGACCACCCTGCAATCCATCAGTGGTGGCCATTCTTGCACAATATTGGAAAAAGCACCAGCTTGTGTGTGCTCCCATGGTGCCGGCCACCAGAGAGGCTGCTGCTTTTTCCTATAGTGTGCAAGCTCGACCACCGCTGATGGATTGCAGGGTGGTCGTAACCATGGAATCGAGCAGTGTATAATGTGATGGAAAAATGAATCAAGCCAGCAAAGGAAGCAATATGGACAATCACAGTACATTAGGAAGTGGTTTATTTTAACTTTCTCTACATCATAAGGCTAGAGCTACATGGTGACATTTGTCTCAAAAAAATATTTTTTGTAACAAACGTAATTGGTATCGCACCGCAACATGCTGCGACATGACAGAAAAAATACTTCCAAATAGTTGTGCAATGCGTTGCACTGTAGGTGTACCCTTGTCGTGTACCCTAGCCTAAAGGTTCAGGGCAATTTCTTTATGGTTGAATTTTACTCATATCAGCTTAAAAATCATTTTTTCAAATGTTCTTTATTAAAAATGTTCATCCCTTTAAGATACAGGGGTTAAAAAAAATCAGCCTGTTTGCAGAGTATCACTTCAGTCCTGTCATCTGAAGCTTATATGAAGTCTTATCCCTAATCTGCTGACCTCATAAGACTATGGTTTAAATGAGTGCTTATGAGGTCAAGAGATCGACGATAAGGCTTCACATGAGCCATCAGCTGACGGGACTAAGAAGGGTACTTTGCAAACAGACTAATTTTTTTAACCCCTGTATCTCATAAACGGCTGAACATTTATAATAAAGGCCAATTGAAAGAAATTATTTTTAAACTAAAAGGAGTAGAATGCAATTGTAAAAAAATAAAAATAAATTGCCCATAGGTGTCCAAAGCCTTTAATGTCCCGTGGCCACAAGGTGCTGAGTAGCCCTAGACTTGCACTGGCCATAGAGCCTGGATCGTCTTCTACAATTCACACGGCTGTTGCCCTTGACTAGTAGGTTTTCCTAACTATACATGAAATGGCTTACAGCTCTCTGTCATTGGGTTTTCTTACTCTTTTTACCGGCGGTTACCTCCTCACCGGTGACTTCTGTTATCCCGGTACACCTTGCTTATCTCCTAGCGTAGAGACAGAGGTCTTCTGTAGAAATGCATTCACTCTTATCTCGTGCCACCCAAATCTGTACAGTGAAGATGAAATCGGAGCACTCACTAGGTCTACAGTAAGGGCCCATTAACATGGACAGAAAAGGGACCGGCGCTCGTTTCCTTCCATTTTTATGTCCGTTATTGTTCGGGGCTATCCCTCCCCTCATAAGTCAGTGTCGGCAGCACATTCTTTGTTTACACAAGGGGATATACTGGCAAGATAATTTTTTTTTTTTGCCCATGTAAAAGATGTGCTGGACCTCAAATGTGCACTTTGTCATTTGGTAATTGGACAATGGTCACAAAAACATTTGCATGATCATCGACCCGTGTGTAAGGGCCATAAAGGGTTATTCCGGCACAATAAAAAAGCTTCAGCATGGCTTCAAATGGTTAAAAAAATAAAGGTATTTATACTCGCTGATCCCCTGCTCCTAAAGCTTTGGCAGTGCCCAGGTTCCCACTGCGAGCCACTTCCTGCTCTTGCTCTCATCAAGGCATCACAAGGCTGTGTATGCCGATCGCTGGCTGCAGCAGTGACCCACTTGGCTATGCCGATCACTGGCTGCAGCAGTGACCCACTTGGCTATGCCGATCACTGGCTGCAGCAGTGACCCACTTCAGTCAGCTGAGCAGAATTCCCAGCCATTTCCTGCCTTGTTGAGAACCGGAGCAGGAAGAGGAGGATTGTATTGGGGACCAAGGCAGCTGCAGGGAGCGGTGACGTACAGCTCCTTCATTTTTATATATATATTTTTTTTTTTTCAGACCATGCCCAAGCCATTTTATTCTACCGGAATACCCCTTTAACTCAAGTTGACATATGTAAAGTATGCATCCATAAGCCATGTCCCCCACATTGCCACCTAATGGGACTGTAATATTGATGAAATGCAGAGCTGCAGTACCATTCCCAGCCACTCTCCAGTGGATGGAGCTGTGCAGTTCCAAGCCCTGTTCTGGAGAGCAGCAGCTGGTTGGTGTGAATGTCGGGAGTCGGATCCCCGCCGATCTAAAATCGATGACCTATCCTAAGGACAGCTCGTTAATATTACTGTCCCAGAAAAACCTTTTACATTTTTTATTTGCTCATAATTGTTTGTTCACGTGTGGCATTTCTTTCATCACTTTTTGTAAAATTCATAGGATTACAGCTGATGGCTTATCTGTGTCAAACACCAACTCTCATATGCACTATATGGTTGGCTGATCCCACCTGAAAGTGACAGGTTCTGTCAATTTTTTTTATTTAAAGAAGCACTCTTACAATTTTTTTTATTCTGATCTATTAGGTACATGGTGTAAACTGTCGTGAAGGTAATTTTCTTACCAGTGACTGTATTTGTGAGTTATAACCTCCCTTCTGATTCTCAGCTGTATTATGTGACCAGCACTCTGATCTCCAACTGACACAGGACAGGAAGTTCTGCTCCGTTCACCCCCCTCAAGTCACTCCCTGCTGTCCTTGATTGACAGGGCCAGGCAGCGCTCGTCTCCTCCTGCCAGCCCTGTGTGCTAGGACTACGCATGCGCGACATTTATCCAGCATACAGGGCCAGCCGGAGAAGCCGAACACTGACTCTGTCAATCAAGGACGGCAGGGTGTGACTTGAGGTGGGCGAACAGAACCTCTAGGAGCAGGAGCGATGCCCCCCCCCCCCTGCTCCTAGAGGCTAATTAGCATATTATAAAAGTTAAAACTGTGCAGTAACGGGGGCATCCAGAAGCATAAGATTAGGAGGGTTAGGGTCTGCTAACATTAGCACATCGCTAATGTCAGCCAGTTTAATAGGGTTAAATCTGGTGACAAAAACCCTTTAAACATCATTGACATCACAGCGTCCCAAAGTGCCCCAACTATTAAAAGGGTTCCCCGGAATACCAAGCACATCCGCTATGCAATAAGGAGGCCACTGCGCTCACCGGAGCTTCCTCAATTATACTGATGAGCAATTCAGAGGTTAGGTCATCAGTATGAAAACCCCAGCAAACCATTTCAAAATCTAAAAATATATCTCATACAGTGAACACCATAACGGCAAACAAATTCTGAATGGCTGACCCGCCTTACCTCCCATAAAAGGAATAAAATGTCAGACATGTTCCAAAATAGTATCAGTAAAAACGACCTCTCACCCCACAAAGAGAGTCCTCACACAGCTCTGTACGTGGAGACATAAAGCAGTTATGGGTGTGAAAATATACAGGTGCAAAAACATTTTAAAAAATAGGAAACTGTATAATTTGGGTATTTCTAAAATAGTATTGGCATTTTTACCACCCAGTGACCGCTGTAAATACAAATCCCATAAAATAATGGCTGAATTTTCTCCCGTTGCATCCCATTAAAAAATGTTTCCAGCTTCTCGATCCATTGTACGGAATAGTAAATGGTGCCATTAGAAAGTGTAACCTAACCTGCACAAAACAAGCCCTATATGAACAGATAAGTAAAAAGAAAAAAAAAAAAAGTTGGAAAGCTGGGATAATAAAACTCAAAAAAAATAAAACATAACTGTTTACGGAGACTACTTCTTCTTCTTCTTTTTTTTTTTTTTTTTTTTATATATAAATCAAGACGCAAAAGGAGTCTTGAATGGTGCTAGACTGCAAGCCGCTCCACCACATTCAAATTAAATCACCGCATCAGAAACCAGATGTTTTCTGCCACAGAATACACAACGCGTATATTGAAAAAGCCTTAGACTGAATAGAGCTGTAGCAAACGTTCGACTGTGAGAAGTCCTGAAAGCTCAGTGATGGCACATTCCCGCAATATGGCATCGACTTGGGATTTAGAAATGAAGGGGGAGATGTATCACACTGGTGTAAAGTAAAACCGGCTTAGTTTCCCATAGCAACCAATCGGATTCCTCCTTTGATTTTTCACAGATCCTATGGTAGATGAAAGGTGGAATCTGGTTGCTATGGGAAACTAAGGGTACTTTCACACTAGTGGCATAGCTATCCCGCAGGCTGTTCTGGTGGGTGAACAGCCTGCCGCATCCGCCATGCCGCAAGTGCCCGTGCACTGCCGTGCTGCCGCTCCGTCCCCATTGACTATAATGGAGGCGGGGGGCGGAGCTACGCCGCAGCACGGCAGTTCACGGCAGAGATCACCGGGCTAAAAAGTCGGACCTGCAAAAAATTAATAGTTGTATGTAACTCAAAATGGTGGCAGTAAAATATACAGCTACTCCCACGAAAAACAAGCGCCAAGCAGAGTTCTTAAACTTGGTGAGGGCCTGATACACAAAATATTTAATGAAGTTGTAAAACTTTTTATTTATTTAAGGAAACAGACCAGACTTTTGCTGCTTGTGATGTTTTATTGTAGTTATATATGTCTGCATTTCTTTTCTTACAGGTGGGCGGTATCAATTAGAAATTAAAATCCCAGAAACATACCCTTTTAATCCACCTAAGGTAAGAAGACAGATGGAATTGTTCACTGCCCCCCCCCCCCCCATGCCAGGGATCAGCAACCTCCAGCCTTGTGACTCCTGCAAAAGTGAAAGGAGGATTCTGGGAGTTGTAGTTTCAGATCAGCGGGCGTTCCGAGGTTGCCGATTCCTATCTGATCATCCCTATCTGATCAGCTGGGCTCACCCCCCATCGATCAGCTGTTCTGCACTCCATCCTGGTTACTGCAGCGCTGCCCCCATTCACTTCACCAGAGCTACCGCAGAACAGCCATTCAGAGGGGGCATGCCCTGAGGATAGGCCATCGCTTTAAAAGCTGTGTCTAACTTCACGACCGTGCATCAAAATGAGAGTGAAGTAACCTTGTTCTCACATATATAAAGTTCATCAAACATAACAATATGTATTACCTAAAGTTCGGTACCCCTGATGCAAACAGACATAGTCGCATGTTACAACCCTGTATAAGGCTGCTCTTTCATGGCCATGCGTGGTCTGTAAAAAGCAGTCTGTGTGATGGCCACATGTACCAGACCAGCCACGGCTCAAGTGAGCTGCAGTAGGTCCGGAAAATGCAGCTATGTGAAAGCAGCCTTACACACCTGGAAAGTAAGTATTACACTTGCGCCCTAAAGCACAATCCGCGGCGCCCAATAAAGCAGTTTAGTGCTCTGTACTTAAAGATTATCACCATTAAGGGCACGATTACAGGGTCAGACTGCAGACGGTGAGTGTGTTGTCTGTTACCATGGAGACAGTCTGCATAAAAGCTGTAGAAACAGACTGCTTCATTTTTCATTTTCGATGATTTGAAACAAAAAAGTGGGCTATGAAAGTGAACATGGCCTGCAAAGTGTACTCTCTTCTCAGATAGGTATGCCATATCTACACCGCTCACACCATCCCGCTGGCCAATACATACAGGGTTCAGGAGGTGTCCAAGCTCGCTGTGCTACACTGATTCCATTCACTTCCATGGTGTGAGCTCTGCTGTTTACATTACCCCAGCCACCTCTTGTAGTCGGGATGCGGTACCAGTAGAATAGTGTTGGGACCCTTCTGAGGATATGCCTTGTATGTCTGAGATGCAAATATCCCATTAACTACAAGGATGTGCTTAGTTATTTCAGAATTAAGTATACCACCAGGACAGCTCCTTTCAGCTTGAAGTTATCCCTAGTGCGTGGCCTGAGGGGGCGTGACTTCTTAGATGTTATTTGAATCCCTGTGTCATGCTCCACCTTCAAGACTTGCACCAGACATAACACACTTCAATCCATTTTCCTTGTGGTGTTCCTTAATCCCGAAGAGACAACTTCAGCGTGCGGTGGGCTGATGGGAGGAGCGTGACATAATGTGAAAGACTGTATACGAGTCTCCAGCCTAATGGTGAGAGGTGTCAGGCTGTAAGATAATCCATAGCATGAATCGGCTATGTGGAATATGAAGCCATTCCTAGTATAACCTGTATGGGTGTAAAAATTGGATTTTTGTACTTACCGTAAAATCCATTTCTCGTTCGATGCATTGGGGGACACAGCACCATGGGTATATGCCCAGCTACCACTAGGAGGCGACACTAGATAATAAAAAAAAAAAAGGTTGGCTCCGCCCAGTGGGCTATACCCTCTCCACAGCCACTAGGCTATTCAGTTTGTACCAAAAGCAGTAGGAGAGAGAAACAAAAGCGAAGAATCAACATGTCCTGGACTGGGGAAGAACAGGGGAACAGCCTGACGACACAGAGAAGAACAAACAGAGGGTGGGATCTGTGTCCCCCAATGCATCGAATAAGAAATGGATTTTACGGTAAGTACAAAAATCCAATTTTCTCGTTAATGGCATTGGGGGACACAGCACCATGGGACGTCCCAAAGCAGTTCCATGAGGGTGGGAAGTAAACCTTCAAGTCGGTTACACAGGTGCAGAAGAACCATGGGACCCCACAGGATCAAAAGAGACATGAAACGGTCCCAAGAAAAAGGAAATGTATGGGAGACCAGCGGGATCCCAAGCACAGGTGCCTGGGAAACAAGGCCTACAAATGGAACAAAGGTAAACACCCAGCTCCACCCAAGGTGGGAACAATAAAGCACTAGAAGAGAAAGAGCAGGGCTAGGAGACCTGCACGAGAACCAATAGTTGAACAACTGAGAGCCCGAGGAAGGCTCTAGAAGAACCAGGGCTCTTCCTGAAGAAACAGGAAAGTAGCAGAGCAGTGTCGGGTGGTAATGACCTAGGGCTCTGCATATAGAGGGATGCTCCAGGAGGAGAACCCTAACAGGACAGACCCAAAAAGATACAATAGACCATGAGGGTGCCTGGCAAGATAAGAAAAATGCCTCGAAATAAAGGACAGGAGCAGTCCTTAATCAAGGACGAAAACCTGTAAATTGTCTCAGACCAAAAGAATAGCTTGTCCGCGGCCAACTCATGTAAAGGCCAGGATAGAGAGGAAACAAGGAAGACCTGGAGGATAAACGCTTGAGAGAAATCATAGCAGAAACCCACATGGAAAAGAAGCAAACCTCTTTTCATAGCAAGGCAGGAGGGAATGAGAAACACCCTAAGAGAAGGTGGAAACCCCATCCTGCCAGAGAAAGAAGCCAACTCCTGGGGAGGAGGGGTCCTAGGTAATGGTCAGGAGAAGGGAACGTAAACACATGCTTCCTAGACAGAGGAGGCGAGGAGCACGCCTCTGAAGAAAACAAAATATCTCTGAGAAACCGAAGACCAGGGAGATCCCTGGCCACATGAAGTCTCAGGGCAGCGGAGACACACTGGTCTGAACGATATTGGAGTAGAAGGAAAGGACTCCAAATAGCGAAGGGGGAAACATTCTCCCAACGAGGGAAGCTTCATCCCAGAAGCAACCATTACAAGGTAAAAAGCTAATTGCAGCAATAAAAAAAACTAGGTACCGGGTACGTGACCTGGGGGGATGTTAGAACCTCAAGAGGTTAGAATCTCAAGAGACCAACAATCCTATGAGGACCCAGGAAGGAAAAGGGCCACCAAACTGGGCCCAAGGAAGAAGCTGTTATACAGAGCCTGTGCGGTCAGAACATCGGCCATGGTTAACCAACCATCCCAAGCGTAGTGACCAGTAAACCGTATACCCGGTCCCAGAAGAACAGCCTGGATCTCGTAAAAGGATCACCAGACATCCAACTGTGAGAAGGGATGCACAAGGCGGCAGGGGAGGCCAGGAGAGACTACACTGACATGTAGAAATCAGCAGACCTCAACGAAACCCCCAGGGCAGGGGGAAGAAGCTGACTGGTGCAGACCAGGCCCTAGGGAGCGGCCCTTCCGTCATATAGCACAACCAATTGGAGAGCATAAGGGAGTGCCAAGAACACCTGGACCATGGAAAAAATACGGAACCATGTCGGAAATTAGAGCAAGCAGCGGAAACTTCCACTGCCCAGGCAGGTGAGTGATGCTCACCAGACCTGTCACAGCATATCAGAGAGGATGTCCAGTGAAGACAAGTGTCTTTGACCACCCAGGGATACTGTATGGTGGAGGACATCCAGCGATGACCTGTAACTGCAGTAGCGGTCGGTGCTCACAATGTTTTGTGCTCCTGTAGGAAAGAACATACAGCGGTGAACCCTGTACTGTGCCAGGACTGTGCCATGTAACTCTGAAGACAAAGCAGAGAGGCAGAAATAACGCGAGTACTCAATCATGAAAAGGGGGACCGCGGCAGTGCAGCAGTACCTTACAGGGTCAACAAGGAGCAAACCCAGCAGGCCAGCCAACAACCTGCCCATGGAGGAGGGGCTAGGGAGTACGGTTGTCTGGCGCATAGCAGGACAGTCATGTTCAAAAGGGCATCAGGCGATGAAGTAAAAATCATGCCTAGTACCGGGGTACTGGACCTAAAAAGAGCAACTCTACTCCGCCCAGTAAGGGGGGAGAACATATGGAGGCCATGTATGCTACATGTATGCTAGAAGCAAAGAAGAGTGACGAATACAGCATCAGAAGGTGAGACATCACTCCGCAGGAATAGCCTGTGACAGATCAGAGCCAGGGGAGGGAGGGAAACACTCAGTAATGCAGGAGCCGTATGGGTCACAGATTGTACCAATAGGACATAGCTCTTGGAGATACTACAAACACTAATAGGAGTAACATTGCTGCCTGGTGCTCAATATAATGAGAGAAAATCGCTACAACGTGCGGATGTGCTCCAGTATTTGGAGACGGTACAGGAACTCAACCAAAAGGGGAGAAAAATGGCTGTATAGTGCAGATGTAAAAACCAGACAAGTGTAATGGCTACAGTGTCTGGAGATGGCACATGTACTCTACCTATGGAGAGAGCAATGTGACTGCTTGGTGCACTAGAACCAGGCATGTGAGATAGCTACAGCCTATGGAGATGAAGCACCAAAGAACCAGACAGGTGTAATGGCCACAGCCTATGGAGATGGTCAGGTACTCTACCTATGGAGGGAGCAATATGACCGATTGGAGCACTAGAACCAGGCATGTGTAATGGCTACAGCGTCTGGAGACAGTACAGGTACTCTACCTATGAAGGGAGTAATATGTCTGCTTGGTGCACTAGAACCAGGCATGTGTGTCAGAGCTACAGCCTCTGGAGATGAGGTACCTTAAAACCAGACAGGTGTAATGGCTACAGCATCTGGAGACGGTACAGGTACTCTACCTATGAAGGGAACAATGTGATTGCCTGATGCAGGCTAGAAACTCACAGATGGAATGGCTACAGCATCTGGAGGTGGTCAGGTACTCTACCTATGGAGAGAGCAATATGGCTGCTTGGTGCACTAGAACCAAGCATTTGTCAGAGCTACAGCCTCTGGAGATTAGGTACCTCAGAACCAGACAGATGTAATGACTACAGTGTCTGGAGATGGTACAGGTACTCTACCTATGAAGGGAGCAATATGGCTGCCTGATGCAGGCCAGAACCAGACAGATGTAATAGGTACAGCATCTGGAGACGGTACAGGTACTCTACCGTTGAATGGAGCAATATGGCTGCCCGATGCAGGCTAGAAGCTCACAGATATAATGGCTACAGCGTCTGGAGATGGTACAGGTACTCCACCTATGAAGGGAGCAATATGGCTGCTGATGCAGGCCAGAACCAGACAGATGTAATGGCTACAGCATCTGGAGACGGTACAGGTACTCTACCGTTGAAGGGAGCAATATGGCTGCCTGAAGCAGGCTAGAAGCTCACAGATGTAATGGCTACCGCGTCTGGAGATGGTACAGGTACTCCACCTATGAAGGGAGCGAGGGAGATGGTACTTGGTGCACACTAGCGAGCACAGCCTCAGTGCAATAGCAAAGGCAATTGCAGGTGGCCGCTATTTGCCACGCCTGGAGAGGGCTGCATAGTGTACTGTAATGGCTACAGGCACTGAAAGGGTGTTGAACCCCTGACCACTGCTTGTAAGGCAAGTGTCTTACCACTGAGCTAACAGTGTGCCCCTCACAGAGGTACAAATACCCTCCCCATTAGGGAGAAGGCGTACGTACCTGGGACTCCACATAGATGTGCCACCATGCTAACATGTGGAGGGCTGACTTACCTGTGTGCAGCCATGGGAGTGCCATCCGAAAGTCCACTAGAGGAATACCAATCCAGGGAAGGAGAGGTTCCTTAATGGACATTAGTCTTTAACCACCCAGAGAGATTCTGTATGGTGGAAGACCGTCTGAGACTCTGTTCCGATGAGAGTCGGTGCAGAGGTGTCCCCAGAGGCAGCAGATGGTGGCAGGGAAGGATGTGTCAGCAGCCTCAGGCCTGTCCTGGGAGCAACCCGAGGATGCCGAGGAGGGTAGTTGTGACAACCAGAGGTCGTTTGCGGGACCATCGGAGCAGCGCTGACACAAAGGTTGGGAGGGCTGGGCGGGGAAGAGGCCTATTCAGGAGAGACCGACACAGAAGGGTAGGTCAGGGCGTCATAAAAGGAGCTGTGCAAAAACAGGGACAGGCTGACCACATGGCAACCCGTAGCGCAATAGCCGCACGTAAGAACGTGGCGACCGCAATGGAAGGCGGGAAAAAATTTCAGCCAGAGGTTGTCCTACCAGAGCCCAGGAGCTGAATCCCAAAGAGGCGCTGCAGCAGCAGCAGGGGAGACTAGGGAGGTGACAGGAAGATGCCAACAAAATTAAGGCATGGTCTCCTTCTTCCAGGCAGAGGAGGAAGAATCCCCCCCCCCAACAGAAAGCCTGCGCTTGGCCAGGATAGGAGGAGAGGGGAGCCCTTCCCCAAGGCCAGGAGGGGGCATTGAGAAGCCCAGAAAACCTAGGAGGAGGGTGGGAGAAGTAAGGCCTAGCAGGCCCAGAAGCCAGGGCCTCGATTTATGAGGCAGTCGGGAAAACAGAGGGGGCGGGGCCTAACGCGAGGGGGCGGGGCTTATCGCCGCGGGTCGGGAGCCCGCCGAAGAGGGGAGAAGCCAGACCCAGGGAGGGGAGACATGAGGCAAAAGGATTGCCTGGGGCCTGGGGACAGGCCAGGAAAAAACATGGCCTAGTCCCAGCAGAAGCCTGGGACTAAAGTAACAGGGAAGGCCAGGGAGGGAGCAGGGAATGCCAGGGAGGTGAGAGGGGGTACTAGGGACCCCTAAGTAACCCTGGGGCAGGGGAAAAATACTCACCATCCGATGTCTTCGGGTGCTGCAGGGTCACCCCTTCGGCAGACTCAACACGGGAACCGTGGGAATGCCGGCAAGCCACTGCGGATGCAGTAATGGGGACTGGGTGACCTGCATGGTACCTGTGGTACGCACCCGCAGGGGGGCAACTAAAGTGGAGTCACGATGGAGCCCCAGCCTGCAGCAGGATGAACCTGCAGAAGAGAGAAAAAACTGGAACAAAAATAACATTAGCAGCAAGACCTGCAGAAAAAGCAGGACAGGTCTGCCTCCTACGGACACTAGACTAAAACTGAATAGCCTAGTGGCTGTGGAGAGGGTATAGCCCACTGGGCGGAGCCAACTTTTTTTTTTATTATCTAGTGTCGCCTCCTAGTGGTAGCTGGGCATATACCCATGGTGCTGTGTCCCCCAATGCCATTAACGAGAAAAACCAGCTTTAGCATCCTAGGTTGTGTGATACCCTTGGATCCATAATGCCATGTAGATGTGGAGTTCTTCAAGGCTTTAGAAAAGACTTCAAAAATAGTTTTCAGAAGTAAATTAGATTCTAAGGGTGGATGCCCCCTGCACCCTCAAAGCTTCTTCTCGGTCTCTTTCTTGTCCCTCTGTGCTCATGTTCAGGATCTGTGTTTTTTGGTAAGTTCTCATGTTTGTGGTGAAAATGGTTGCAGATGATTTATATGTATGGCGAGATATTAGGAGGTTACTGTAGACACTTGGACAGTATCCAGTTACTGTTGTACTAATGCTGCTTCTCTCTGTTTTAGGTGCGGTTTATTACTAAAATTTGGCATCCAAATATTAGTTCGGTTACAGGAGCCATATGTTTGGATATATTGAAGGATCAATGGTAAGACTTGTGATTGCTGACCTCATTTTGTCCACATTTTATTGCCTATATTGTCAAAATTGGGATCGTTTGCAGTTCTTCTGAACAAAGCGTCCATCAGAGGCTTGTACGATGGTTTAAGTTTGGTTCTGCACAGCCAAAGCGGGTCTGGGTCTTTTAAATGTATTATGTTTATCTGAACCTGGCCTAAAACTGGTTATATCAAAGTCTCATCTGGAATTAGGGAAGGTTCACGGCCATTAAAAATGGACACACTGGGTGGCCAGCAGCCAAGATGGCTGGATGTGTTTGAGAGGAGCTCCTTGGCTAGTGCTACAGAACAGGACAAATCCTGACTAACAACAGGCATTTAATGCCAAATTAGACCACTGGCTGAGCCCTGCTGCAAATAGAACCGAGCGCATAGCAGACTCACCCTGCAGGGAGCACGGAGGGAGCCGCGCCGGGAGCCCGCAAGAGAAGTCCGGGCAGTGGACCTGCAGTGAGCTCGGTGCACTTGATCTGGTGAGAAACAAGGGTAAGGGATCGGGAATCGGCGGGCAAGATAATTGCAGTGGAGGAAAAGAATCCAGCCAAACTCGCAGGCCCTTTCAGTTTCCCGCCAGTCAGCCATCTTATCGGCTCCTCTATAGCGCTAGGAAGGGGGAAGGAGGTCAAATCAACGCAAGCTCCTGCTTCAACAGTGCTGTCAGAACCTCCCTGTATCACACAGCCACAGCCTGCCTGTGTAAAGTCACTAGAGACGCAATCGCAGACAGCCTGACCCTGTATACAGATTATTGTTTCGCCTATAGGAGCACAAGACAACTCCAGGAAAATATCCTCTGACCTCACCAGCAGCTTTATTATGTAGAAAAATACATTGCGCTTCCCAGAGCCCTGAAATCAGTTTCACCTATTGTATACCGGCTACTATCCTGATATAACAATGGGGCTGCAAAAAACACAAAGCGCCACCGAAGAATTGCGAGAATTTGCTAGACAACTAGACGAGGGTGCGCGGTCACCTCTACGGCAGCGGAATATGCACACCAGGACTAGCACTGCACCAGAATAATCGGCCCCTATAATCTCTGAGGAGGATCATGAGGAGCTCACTCTTAAACAAGTATCAGCCCAAGTCCTGGAAGCCATTACTGCCTGTAAGACATCTCTCACAGGGAAACTAGATGAAGTCAAGATTGGTCTGGGACTACTGCGCCAAGACCTGCATAACCTGCAAGAAAGAGTTCACCACACTGAAGAGCGTATATCAGGCATAGAAGATGCTACTGCCACTGTTCCCAGATCCATATCTGATCTCAACACCAAAGCGGAGCTCTGGAGGCAGAAAGCAGATGACCTAGAGAATAGGCTCCGTAGAAGCAACATTAGAATCATCGGCTTGCGGATTTCTCTCCGGCATATGCGGTTGAAAGGGCTCACAGAGTACCAGCAAAACCTCCCCCACCGGGGGCCCCACCCCAGCCCTTGCTTGCATGGTATCTTAACTGCAAAGATAGGGAAAGGATACTGGCTCTAGCTAGAAGACGGCAAGAAATGAAATATGACAACGTTGGGGTCTCCATCTTTCCGAATTTTTCCATGGAATTGCAGAAACTACGTGCCATTTTCATGGATTTCAAGAGACGCCTGAGAGAAGCCAACATCCCGTACTCCATTGCAGGTCTCAAGACAAAAAAAATTACCTAGGAGCCATTGGCTCCTAAACCGAAAAATTTAGGAGCCAAATAAGATTTTTAGTCGCCAGAGTTAAATACATATATAATTATTATATAAAAAATTTCCTCATTCACACGTCAGTGTTTGGTCAGTGATTGTGAGCCAAAGCCAGGAGTGTATGCTACACATACATAAGGTATAAGTGAAAGATCTACACCTGTTCTGTGTTTAGAGCCGCACCAGATGAAAATCACTGATGGAAATCACTGACCGAACACTGATTCGTTCAGTGATTTCCATCAGTGATTTTTGTGCGAAAACCAGGTGCGGCTCTAAACACAGAACAGGTGCAGATCTTTCCCTTGTACCTTATGTCTGTGGAGGCTCCAATCCTGGTATTGAATCAAAATCACTGACCAAACACTGATGTGTTAATGAGTGCTGACTGTGTGAATAAGGCATTACTGTGCGCAGTGTCCCAGACACCCGACTGCAGTGACAAGGTTTGGTGTCATCACCGTTCCCCGTCATTGCAGTCGGGTGTCTGACCCGACTTGAATGGGTCCGTGATCCATCCGTTCCGCAAAAAAATAGAACACGGATGGAGGCACGGACATAAACACTACAGAAGCACTCCGTAGTGCTTACGTGGGGTTCTGATTTGTGCTTCCGTTCTGCATCTCCTGAATGCGGACCCATTCAAGTGAATGGGTTCGCATCCGTGATGTGGAGTGCACACGGGCCGGTGCCTGTGTATTGCGGAACTGCTGTTTGCGGGCCGCAATACGGCCACAGGCAGAACAAGGTTGTGCGACTGGACCCTAGACGTGGGTCATCAGAGCAGCGCTGAGTGACAGTAGCTACTGACAACACCCACTAAGGATGCGCTCTAAGGATTTAGCATGGACGAGTACTACTACAGCGTGTCCTAATTATAAGTAAATGGGACATCATGGGAGGAGAGCGGTGCCGGCTGAGACTCGCTATTTGGCTAATGGCAACAGCTCAGTCACTGTGACATGGCTGAGCCTGAAGGCGTTAAACCTAAACAACTGAACAAAAAGCTAAAAAAAAAAAAAATCCCCTTAGTAGATTGAAGACAGGCCAGCAGCAAGCAAGGCAGGGACCAACTCTGGTGATGGGAGGAAGGCAGGGGAAGCCACTCTCTTTATCTCACTGAGTGGTCGCGTCTGGTGATCACAGAACTCTGTCAGGAGCACGGAGGACTGCAGGAGGAGGAGGCAGCGATGGGGTCATTTTCCTGGGGCCCGGCCATCCTTCTGCAAGTGTCTCTCTCTCTCTCTCTCTCTCTCAAGGCTCCCGAGTGCACTCTCTTTGTGGGCTGCGTGAGGAGGCGGAGCCAAGGACGAGGCATCGCAGACTGGCAGTGAGTGAGGCAGGAGGACACTGCCTGCAGGGTCGGGCTTATCATAAGTGGGGACATGCAGACAGCGTGGTGCGTCTGCTGAAGGAAGTTTTTTTTTTTTTTGGGACAAGTCGCATATGGCAATAAGACTTATCGCCATTTGCAAATTCCTGGTCGCCATCTGCATGGAGCCCTGCATGGGCTATCCTGCAAAACTCTGAGTGGTGGACGGCGACAGAGCGGTCTTCTTTACCTCTCCTGGAAAAGTCTCTGAATGGCTGGCCCTACGGTGAGGATCTCCAAGACGCTGAGACTCTCGGCATTATCTAGGGACTGGTCACCAGATGACGTCAACAGACTGGTTTGGCTTTGTTGATATTTTTCAGATATATTTAATTGCAGCCTCTTGATTATATCTATATCTACTTTAGCTAATGACATAGGGCCTCAATACCTGTACACACATACTTAAATAGATACACCATTACTGTAGCCGCAGCCCGCATGCTTTGGCGAATCCTCATCGTAGGCAGAGGCATCCCGGTTTTACTGGCCTATAGTCTGGATTAAGAAGCTACTCCAGACCTAACACCATTGTTGGGGATTCTAGGTGGGTTTTCTGGTTTTACGATATAATTGTTTCATCAGTTATTCATGTTGCACACTACTACACCCACTGCAATATGCTCCACTCCTGATAACGTATGTCTGCCCTGGAATCCATGGCTGAGATAAAAATCTTATCGTGGAATGTCAGGCGACTGGGTACGCCACAAAAGAGATCTATGGTGCCTGCCTTTATTAGAAATTCTAGCCGCAAATTCTGTGTCTCCAAGAGACACATCTTATCACCAACACTTCTAGAGTCCTAAAGGAGCCTTGGGTTCAGTGGGCCGCACATTCCTATCGCACATCTTCTTCACCAGGGGTGTCCCTGTTAGTACACAGACCACTACGCTGGGAGCTAAAAGACCTAGCCATTGATTCAGAAAGCAGATATGTCTGTGTTCACTCTCTTATTGACTATGTACAATACACTTTACTAGGCATTTATAATCCCCCGGCTCTATGCAGGTTTTACATTTAGCAGCTACCTTTGCGGCTACTTAACCACATGCCAAGGTAATCTGCATGGAAGACCTAAATATGATATTCGACCCTTCTTTAGACCACTTTTTAGATGCGGCCATGTAGGGAGTCCCTTGTGACTCAACAGGTTCCTGACAGAATTTAGATGGTTTAACCTCTGGAGGACTAAATATCCCAGAGATATGGTGTACTCCTGCCACAAGTCACAACTCTTCAACCCAGATAGGCTATATGTTAGGCAATGGGATAGCGATGTTAAATCTTCGCTAAATATTATACTTGCTTAGGGGGATATCAAATCACTCGCCTATACTAGGTACTCTAATACGTAGCACTCCCTGAATAATGTATAGAATGAATATACACCGGTTCTGGTTGAATCTTCTGGGCTCAGCGGATGGGACCCCCTATCAACTGATCGAGTTTTTGAAAACATGAAGATGAGCCTAAGCTGGCCCTTGTGTGCGACACCTTAAAGGCGTTTCTCCGCGGGTCCTTACATTCCAGCATATCCTATATCAAAAAAGACACTGAAGGCTAGGAGACGGAGCTGGAATCTCGGTGTACTACACTTGAGCAGCAATATATCCGTCACCTGACTGATGCTAACAGGACTACTTGGCTCCAGCGTTTGAGCTGGGTAATCAATCAGCTAAATTACTGGCTCCGCTAATCCGCCACGACTCGCCCTCTTCAGCAATGTTAGCAGTCAGCAACTCTGCAGGGCAAGAACACTCGGGAAACCATTATCCACACTTTTACACAATTTTACCAAGATCTATATAGATACAGCATGTGAAGCAGAGAGAGCCACATATTTAGAAGGCATATCCCTCCCTAAACTTACTATACCACAAAGTGCCCAATCAGATCAACCAATTTGCCTGGAGGAAACAATACAAGCCATATCAGACCTTAATAACGGGAAATCTCCTGGCCCAGATGGGCTCCCCAAAGAGGTATATTGTAAATATGCAGAGGTGCTAGCCCCCCAATTGTTATCCACCTTTCCCTGGGCCGAGGAAATGGGGCACTAGCCAAACTCATTTATGGAAAGCCACTATAATACTTTTACTTAACCTGATAAAGAACCCCTAGAATGCAGTTCCTATAGGCCCATAGCATTGCTAAATATGGACTACAAAATCCTGACCACAATTTTGGCCACTCCCCTCAATCGGGTGATTTTGTCACTGGTTCACCAAGACCAAACAGGTTTTATCCCAGGGAAGTCCTGAGAACATCAGACGGGTTCAGGTGGTTACACAGGTGGGTTATTGCCTGAATGCGGATTGGGCCCTGGCCTTAGTAGACGCCACCAAGGCATTTGATTCTATAGAATGGGTTTACTTGCTTGGCTGCCTGCGGGGTTTTGGGTTTGGTCCACAGGTCCTCAGATGGATTACTATCCTGTATAGCAGCCCAGGAAGCAGGCTACTGATAAATGGGGAATTATCAGAAAGCTTCCCCCTTCACAGAGGAACGAGACAGGTCTGCACCTTGTCACCACTCCTGTTTGCCTTGGTAATCGAGACACTGGCAATTAGAGTGAGGAGTAGCAACAACATAAGTGGAGTGACCATGGGAGAGAGAGGGGTCCGTATAGGTCTATATGCTGATGATATGATCCTATACCTGTCCTCACCTGATGCATCCCTTCGCAATGCAGTGGCTTTGATGAACTTGGGGAGTTCGCAGGCCTAAGAATTAACTAGGAAATCAGTTTACATGCCCTTGGGCAGGGCAGACTGGACAGGTCCTTACCAGGTGGAACGGCTAAAGGTGGTAGACACATTCAAGTACCTAGGGGTAAATATCACTAAACGACATTCCCAGGCCCTGTCACTCAACAACTGATCCTATACAGAGCAAGCTTTAAAGCTGGAAGACATTGCCTATTTCGGGGGCAGGACGTATTAACCTAATTAAAATGATTATACTCCCCAAGTCTCTTTACGCTTTTCAACACTCAGAGGTTCACATGCCCAAATCGGTGTTCAAAGAAATAGATTCCCTGACTAGAGTTTTTATTTGTGGCAGGTCCCGCGCTAAACTTCGCCTAGATACACTAAAACTCCCAAAAGCAGAGGAAGGTATGGCGCTACCGGACTATTATATATATTACCTGGCAGGCCAGCTGAGGCTCATTAATACCCTAACTTCTTAATACTGAAGACCTGCCCACCTCAGAGTACTTTTTTAAAACTTTACCTAAACTGCTACACCCTTTGGTCAATGTTGGAAATGCCCCCTAAACTCCAGAAACCACTGTTGCCGCTGCACAAATTGGCTCAATCGGTCTGAAAAGAGGCTAAATCATTGTCCCAATTCACGGAGGTTGTCTCCGATCTACCCCTGTGGGTCCACCAAACGTCGCCAGGGGTCAAAACCCTTGGAGATGTTTATGATCAGGGAGTGTTAATGACGTTTGAGACACGATCGCAGAAATATAACTTCCCCCGTACCCGCTTCTTCTCATATTTACAACTCAGATCTGCCATACAGAGTAAATTCCCGAACACCAGCACCACGATCTCTAAATACCCACTCATGGGAGTCGTCAAAACCCAGGGCCCCACAGGACTAGTATCAGTAATCTCCTCACACTTAGTACATGCAAAGGTCAGTACCAATCGCCTCACAGTAATAGACAAATGGAAAAGACGGATACCCACACTTACAGAAGAATCCATAACGGTTTTATTGGAATCACATTTACAAGTATCACCAGCAGTCAATAACAAAATAATCCAGCTTTGTCATTCATCAGACATATCTCAGGCTATATAGAATGGGTAGGGCATCCTCCACGGCAGGTCCACGGTGTGGGGAACTGGAGGCGGACTTCTGGCACATGACGTGGAGATACAGCCCGATTGCTACATTCTGGAATGAGGGGATCGCCTTTCTTTTAAATTTACTGCCAGTTCAG
This sequence comes from Bufotes viridis, assembly GCA_033119425.1. Lineage (NCBI taxonomy): Eukaryota > Metazoa > Chordata > Amphibia > Anura > Bufonidae > Bufotes > Bufotes viridis. Next base: position 543,728,631 of record CM065589.1, on the reverse strand, counting down.
GAAGCTTGCACCCCTGAGGTTTGCCTTCTAGGAATACTGAATGATAGCTGGCATCATTACATGACGACATTCTAGAGAGAGTCACTATTTATGGCTGTATTTATGCCTTTTTGATCGCTTAGTGTTGCATTTTTGTGATTTAAGGTGACCAAAAAAATGGTTGTTTTAGCACAGTTTTTACTTTATTTTTTCTACGGCGTTCAGGGGGTGGATCATGTGATATTTTTGTAGAGCCGTAGTTACGGGCGCGTCCATACCCAATATGTTTTTCTTCATCTTTTTTTTATTTTTATTTTTTTACTTTTTATTATGAAAACCACTTTTTTTTTTGGCCCATTCTGAGACTTAAGCTTCTGGGGGTCTGATCCCCTCTGCAATGCATTACAATACAACCTGTATTGTAATGAATTGGCTGTCAGCTTTTATGCTGACAGCCTGCCTGTGAGACCCAGCCTAATTTTTTTTTGTGCCAGTTAAAACCAGATAGTAACACATCTTCTATTTTTCCTAATCTCTATTTATTTTATAATTGCGGATGTATTTCTTCTATTTCCTGAACGTTATTAACAGCATCTATAAAGCATTAAGAAAATTGCTTTACGGCAGCCCCATGGTCCATAGACACAATGGTCAGGAGGGGGCCTCAGTGACTTCTATGGGAGAGGTTTCTCTGTGCAGAGGTTACTGTACAAGGAAAGAATAGATAAGCTCTGACAATCAGCCATTGTGAATGGAGGATCCTGTCTTCTCTATACACAGAGATGATATTGTTACAGGCAGGATTAGAATGACAGATAAGACAGACCAAGAAGTGGCCAGTGCAAAAAAAAAAAAACTGCAGGAATTTATAGTGTTTGATTAAAAATAGATATTGGCATGGAAAATTAAAAATGACCCTCAAAGTATTTAAAAATGTTAAACATTAAAATGTGATTTAAACAATGGGTCATTTTCTGTTGACAGATTTACTTTAAGGCAAACAATGTGATAAATTAGTAGATTTGTAAGCTTGTTTCTATTGTGATCTTATTCCTGTCCTCATCTATCCCCACAGGGCAGCGGCTATGACATTAAGAACAGTGTTGTTATCGTTGCAAGCTTTGTTGGCTGCAGCAGAACCAGATGACCCACAGGACGCGGTGGTGGCTAATCAGGTAAGGCGAAGAGTTATTAGCCGGGCCTGAGAGCAGCATCAGGGCATCTAATATTGAAGAGGGTGACTTTATTTGACATGGGTAGTCCATAGGTTGTGCTGAAGAATGACATGATAAGAATAGACAAAGATAGGCCAGTATAGTAGCTGCACTTAATAAGGGGTTATCCAGCAAATGATGACCTATCCTCAGGATCATTATCACATCAGTGGGTCAGCCATTTCAGCCCCATTCACTAAGCTGCAACTAGGCCATACGACTATGTACGGTGACATCACACGGCCTAGGAAGAGGCTGCGGCACTGACCGAGAACCGTCCTCTCCTAACAGCTGATCGGCGGGGGTCGGACCCCCACAGATCTGATATTAATGACTTATCCTGAGTATAGGTCATCAATATTATTTCCAGGATAACCCCTTTAACTTTAGGAATCCTGAACTGAAGCCTCAACTGTGACATCCACTTGTCCTCATATAGCATATCGACAGATATGGATCACACGTGGACCCATTCATTTCTGTGGGGCCACAAAAAATGTGCACAGCACACGGATAATATCTGTCTGCCTCCTTGTGCCCGTTATAGAACATGTCCTATTAATGTCCGTTTTGTGGACAAAAATAGACATTTTTACAATTGACCCCCAAAAAATGCGGGATGCACACGGACCACATCCATATTTTGCAGATCTGCGATTTACAGACGGTAAAATGCATACGATTGTGTGAATGTAACCTTGTCTATCGTTTCTTCTCCTTGCTGCCTCAAAATGTTTTATCTTTTCCTTTCTTTTCTAGTACAAGCAAAATCCAGAAATGTTTAAACAGACAGCTCGGCTGTGGGCACATGTATATGCAGGCGCACCAGTCACTAGTCCAGAATACACACGAAAAATAGAAAATCTTTGCGCTATGGGCTTTGATAGAGTAAGTATTGCCTGGTTCAGTAGCCTCCTGTATACCCCATCTGCGGGGCCGTTGGCAGAAAATATAATGCAGTGTACACGGAAAATTTTAACCTCTGCCTTTAGGGTACGTTTACATTAGCGACAGGGAAGTCCGTCAGGCTGTTCTGGCGGGTGAACAGCCGGTCGGATCGGTCCTGCCGCTAGTTCACGTGTGCCCCCGGACTGGCGCTCTGTCCCTATTGAATATAATGGGGGCGGAGGTCCGGCGGCAGCGCACGGCGAGAGGCCGCCGGACTAAAAGTATGACATGCAGTACTTTTAGTGCGGCTGCCTCTCACCGTGCGCTACCCCCGTCTCTATTATAGTCAGTGAGAACGGAGCAGCAGTCTGGGGGCACACGTGAACTAACAGCAGGACGGATCAAACAGGCAGTTCACCCGCCGGAACAGGCTGACAGACTCCCCTGCCGCCAGTGTGAAACTAGCATTAAAAATGTACAAGGTAGATGGTTACAGTCAGGTTGCCAGACTCCCTCCCATTTTCTGAATGCTAAAAAAAATATTTTTTGGCATGTCTTTTGGCTATATCGGTCTATCAGGCTAGAAGGAGCCTGTTTAAGTGAATTGGGATGTGGGTTTCTAAGTAAGTGCTCATTTTAAGGACTCAGTGGGCACTGGCCTGGCAATATGGCCTGGCAATAACTGATTGTGGAACCATTATGGGGATGTTTTCCAAGACTTAAATACTGATGACCTATCCTCAGGATAGGTCATCAGTATCTGATAGGTGGAGGTCCGACACCCAGGACCCTGCCAATCAGCTGTCAGCGCTGCGGCCTTCTCCCTCTGCGGCCTTCTCCCTGCTCACCTAACACAGCATCGTGCCCCATTCACTTTGAGGATGAGCTGCTCTTAGGCCATATGACCAAAGAACGTGATGTCACTGGCCTAGGAAAAGTAGAGAGAAGGCCTCGGTGCTAACTGTGGGCACCACTGCCGTCTCAAACAGGACCCCCAATGATCAGGTGGGATAACCAATCCTACTAAATGGCCTATTAAAGTCTCAGAAAACTCTTTTGAGCTAGCACTTTCTCCCACTTCACACAGGCGTGATTTCCGCGCGGGTGCAATGCGTGACGTTGGAGCATTGCACCCGCACTGAATCCGGACCCATTCATTTCAATGGGGCTGTGCAGATGAGCGGTGATTTTCCCGCAACACTTGTGCGTTGTGTGAAAATCGCAGCATGCTCTATATTCTGCGTTTTTCACGCAACGCAGGCCCCATAGAAATGAATGGGGCTGGGTGAAAATTGCAAGCGTCCGCAAGCAAGTGCGGATACGGTGCAATTTTCACGCATGGTTGCTAGGAGATGATCGGGATGGGGACCCGATCTTTATTATTTTCCCTTATAACATGGTGATAAGGGAAAATAATAGCATTCTCACTACAGAATGCTTAGTAAAATGTGGATTGAGGGGTTAAAAAAAATAAAAATAATGAACTCGCCTTATCCACTTATTCGCGTAGTTGCCCATCTTTTCTTTATTCTTTAACATGAGCTGCCGGCTAAAGGACCTGTGGTGACGTCACATTACATGGTCCAATCACATGATGGACCATGTGATTGGACCATGTGATGAGCTCAGTGATGTCACCACAGGTCCTGAAAAAAGATCAGTAGAAGGGCAGCTACGCGATCAATTGGAGGAGGTGAGTTAATTTTTTTTATTTATTTTTTTAGCCCTCAATTGACTTTCTACTAAGCATTCTGTATTAAAGAATGCTATTATTTTCCCTTATAACCATGTTATAAGGGAAAATAATAAAATCTACACTACAACTAACCCAAACCCGAACTTTATTGAAGAAGTTCGGGTCTGGGTTCCACTCTCAGTTTTTTCTCACGCGCGTGCAAAACTGAACCACGCAACGCAATCGCAGTCAAAACTGACTGAAATTGCGTGTGCACTCGCATGATTTCCCCGCCACGCACCCACGTCTTATCCGGCCCCAACCGGCAACGCCCCCGTGTGAAAGGGGCCTTAGTGCGCGCATGGTATTTTATAAGGTTGGTGTAAGTCTCATCTTTTTCTTTGCTTCCCTCTTACAGAACGCAGTAATAGCTGCTTTGTCATCAAAGGCATGGGATGTAGAGACTGCAACAGAACTTCTGCTGAGTAACTGAGAGAAATCATCTGGTCCCCGCTCGCCCCTTCCCATGAGCTCGACATCTGTTATTTTTAAGATTCTGCATAAAAAAGAAAAAAAAACACACAAAAAAACGCACTCCTGCGTGACAATACTGTTTAGGCCATACTGGAGACTGATGGGGGGTGGGGGAACTGCTCTGTAAATAAAGCTAATTAAACCCGTAAATTAAATGACAACCAAACAGAGGGGAAGGGTAGGAGTATCATTTTTTTTCTTAACTATTGTGAAAAAAAAAAAAATCTTGGAGCTGAACCAATGGAAAAAAAATGCATTTGCTTTACCATGTGACCAAGAGCGGCACGATGCCTCGGATGTTTTTTCTTTCCCTGTTTAATCTCTTGTACCAGAGAGGACATGCCAGCAGGCTCATTTTTTGGGGTTCTAGGCCTTCATTTTGCCAGTCACTGTCTACCGTACCGCTAGTACCAGCCATCCTTTGTGTCTGTGGACTTGCATGCATGCACAACATTGGGTTACATTGATTCGTCCAGACTCTCCATTTGTAATATATTTGGTACTTTTTTTTTTTCTTCCACCCCCCCTCCTCCCCCGGGGTACTGAAGACATGAAAAATAAGGTTGCCATAAACCAGGCTTAGACACGTTGCGGTGTACCAGGCGTTACTTGGGTGAGAGATGCTTATGTCTGTTACGCACTCTATACTATTGGGGTTGTTTTAGTTTCCACGCAATGATATATTTTGGAAAAAATGAAGAAAAAGATAATGGAAGGAGCCAATCAATGAGGAAGCAAATGAGAATTTTGCGGCCACATTGCTGGGACCTTTTAAGCCAGTGTAAGCCACATGTGTTTTTTTTTTTTTTTTTTTTCAGGCAATGTCTACCTTTGCAACCAGTTTTATTCTGGTTTTTCATCTAAAAATTAAAAAAAAAAATTAAGAACTGTGCAAATAGTCTTGAGTAAAAATATCTACCGCTTTGTGTCTACAGCTTCCATGCAGACCTGGGTGTCTCCATGATTAGTCTGATCCTGCTGACGTACTCCATCCCATCCGCCCCCTATCTAATGGTTAGTAAGAAGTAGTTACAAGTGGATGGGTCTCTTACTAATTAGATTAACATGGCTCTGCATGGAAGCTGTGGATGAATTGACCCAACTAATTTACGAAAATCTGAGTAGCTTCAGCGTGATCTGATCCTTGGAGGTCTTCAGTACGTGCTGGAGATTGCTGAAATTCATGAGCACCCGGAACTCTCTGTTGCCGATTGTCCTTTTTTCCGCCTTCAGCAATCAGTGGGGAGAGCTGGTGTAGCGGTTTAATTTTTCTCAAATCCCAGACAATCCCTTTAACTGCACGATGTGGTTATTGCCTAGTGTAGCCTGAACAATGGATGCAATTAAGAGTAGTACAAGAAAAGCGTGCTGTGGGTCATAGAAGGTAAAGCTCTGGAGGCTATAGGCCAGTGAGGGTGAAGCTTTTACAGGCCGAGTGCCCAAACTGCAACCCAAAACCCACTTATTTATTGCAAAGTGCCAACACAGCAACTTATCCTGAATATTACAGTCCAGTATGGTATATCTTCCATGTACTTTATCACTTGGCTATAATATCCTGCCTACATTGAGTGCGCTTCCTGTGCCGTACATAGTGCGCCCTGCGCTGCCTGTGCCGTGCATAGTGCGCCCTGCGCTGCCTGTGCCGTGCATAGTGCGCCCTGCGCTGCCTGTGCCGTGCATAGTGCGCCCTGCGCTGCCTGTGCCGTGCATAGTGCGCCCTGCGCTGCCTGTGCCGTGCATAGTGCGCCCTGCGCTGCCTGTGCCGTACATAGTGCGCCCTGCGCTGCCTGTGCCGTACATAGTGCGCCCTGCGCTGATGAATAGCAGGAAAAGTCTAAGGCACATTGGTACACCATAGACTGTTTCCAGGGTGCGGGTGCCCACAGAGAGGGCTCTGAGTGCCGCCTCTGGCTCCCGTGCCATAGGTTCGCCGCCACTGCTATAGCCAATATTACTTCGCCCTGAATTAGTTCAGTGATCTCTAGGATGGTGAAACCATTGACTGTTTACATCCAGATCAAGCCCTAATCTCAGAACTTTCCATGAAGCCTGTACCATAAGCCCGTGTTCTGTATATAAACTGTTCATAGGTTGCAGATCCCACAGGGGTAGGACAATCTATTGGAGAGAAAAAAGCTCTGAAATATATCATTTCTACTCCTTTACAATTAGGACCATTATATGATTCAAACTGGTTTTCATTTGACGTCAGGTTTTCCCTGTATGGATACCTCTAGCAGACTTGCTTTAGATGCACGCATGTGTATAAATCAGTATTTCTGAAGGTGGCCACGATACAAGTAATTTTTGGCGTTCTCAGCAGGAACAGGCACTAAAACATGAAATCTTTTTTCAGTGAAAAATGGCTTGTCACGTTGGCAGTATTGAACATTTGCCTGGTCTCTGATGGAGTTTCATAACTACCTGAAAAATCTAAGCATGATCAAGTGTTTTGACCAGTGGATCCGACTTTCCTTTGAGCAGAATTATAGCATTCTAAACCAATCATAAAATATTTAGCTATGCTATAATGTATATATTATAGACTATGAACGTCTATAATGGTTACATCTATAAGCAGCTTCTGAGCTGTATCCAATGAATTCTGTTTGCTGGAGGTTGACATTCCTCACAAAGTGCTGAATAGAAACCACTCAGAGCATACATTACATGAAACACGAGGATGTTTTATTGTTTTTTTGTTTTTTTCTTCTTCCCGAAACTGTGCCACACTTAAATAGAATTGAGCTGCAATACCAGACGCAGCCTATGCATAGGGGTGTTGCTGTTTCCAGGGGGTGGGGGATCCCTTTCAACCTCTTTATGAAATCAGGCCCACAACCTTGAAGTCTCTACTGCCTGGATCCCAGCAGTGGGAAGAGGATAGCTATTCCCGAATGTCTACGATGTCGTCCTCCGAAGAATCCAGCAGAGAGCACAGGCCTTCATTACAGTCCAGATGCCGATTTCACTAGCACTTAATGAATTTGCTAATTTCCATTTACTGGTTTGAATGAAATTTCCCAATTCCTGCCCTGTAATAGTAGTTTGAAACGGTCATTTAGCCACCTTGTCACCTTGAGAATGCCTATGACGTGTTTACAGTGGATGATTTGCTTTCTCATCTTTTGGCCTTTCTAGAACATGTCACCAAGTGCTCCAAAAAGTTTATTAACAAATGATAAAAAACGGAAATCATTGTACCGGATGTATATTTTTCTTTTCTGCACATTTTCTAGGTCTGTGCCATTTTCAGTAGCCCGAATGTTTAAGCTATGGAAATCTTGTTATTTGCATACCTGTGGTACATTCCACCTCGTCTGACAAAGGTTTGGTATGTTTGGAATAGTTCAACAAATAAAGCTAAAATGAAAAATAAAAAAAAATCTGGAAAAAAGACTTTTAAACCTTAGCTTGTCTGTTTTTCATTGAACCTTTTGGCCCAAGCTGGCCATACAGATTAGATGTACACTATGGTGGCTGTACCTGCCAGCAACTGCCGCCTATTGTCTGATGGCGGATGTCGGGCTTCATCCTATGTGTGGGAATGTGTGTGATGGATCGTTTTGAAGCCATTTTACGTGCATGATGTGCACTTGTAATGGTCTTGTTTCTATTGAGAATTTTTTTTATTGGTCTTAGCTCCTGGTTGCACCCACAGTGCCTCTTTTTTTTAGTTTTTGGCTGCGGCCCCACCACTTTGGCAGTGAAGACATAATCATGTCTGGCCCTGAATTCTCGCAGCAGCACATTCGGCGCACGCGCTGTACATGGCTGGAGATCGCCAGATCCTCCAGCCATGGGATAAATAGGTCCATGAGCATTTGAAGTTCTCCCGAGCAAAGACAAATGGCTCTCTGCTTTTCTGACAGGTGTGATTTAGAGCTAATGCACATGGCTGTTGTTTTGGTCCGCATCCGTTCCGCAACAGATGGGTGTGCTGTCTGCATGTCCGTTCTGCTGCCCCACAAAAATGAAAAAAAAAAATTGAACATGTCCTGTTCTTGTCTGTTTTAGAAGTTAAATGAAAAAGTGGTGGCTTGTACTGGGCTGGGCTCGCAAGCAAACCACTTACAGGCCGTGTGCCCTTAGTAAATACCCATCAAATAATAATTCCGTTTTTTTTTCTTAGAATTCTGCATTTTGTCATTTCTGTTATTCTTCCTTTAAATGTATGAATAAATTTGGTGTTAGGAGCCCCCTTGCCAAGATGGTGTAGCCCTACACAGTCTGATATTGTCAGCACAGAATGGCAGGGTCACACCCAGTTGTCAGTCTATACTTTACCAGAGGAATAACGTGGAAACAGAAAAACCCAAAATTTTGACCGAGCCCTGGTTTTGGCTTATAAAAGCTGTTTTATATATATATATATATATATATATATATATATATATATATGAAAAAAGTTGGACTGCACACCTCAATAATAGTGAAAAACAATAAAAACTTTATTCACCCATATTGTGGCAACCTTGCGACGTTCCTCAAGCTGTTTTATTTATATATATATATATATATATATATATATATTTAGAGATTCTCAAAGTGGTCACATTTTGTTAATTTTTTTGTGAAAATATTGGCATGTTCAGCAGCTGCAGTGGGGAAAATAAGTATTTGATACACTGGTAATTTTGCAAGTTAGGAATGGAGGGGTCTGTAATTTTTATCTTGGGTACACTTCAACTCTGAGAGACAGAATCTAAAAAAAAATCCTGAAAATCACATTGTATGATATTTAATGAATTAATTGCATTTAATTGTATGAAATAAGTATTTGATGACCTCCCAACCAGCAAGCATTCTCGCTTTCAGAGACCTGTTAGTTTTTTTTTTTTAAGAAGCCCTCCTACTCTGCACTCGTTGCCTGAATTAATTGCCCCTGTTTGAATTCGGTACCTGTAGAAAGGACACCTGTCCACACACTCAATCAATCACACAGCAGCTTGGTGAGAGAGCAAAAACTGTTGGCGCAATTATTAGAAAATGAAAGAAACACAAGATGACTATCAATCATCCTTGGTCTGGGGCTCCATGCAAGATCTCGCCTCGTGGGGTAAGGATGATTCTGAGAAAGGTCAGAAATCAGCCCAGAACTACATTGGAGGACCTGGTCAATGACCTGAAGAAAGCTGGGACCATAGTCTTAAAGATTACCATTTGTAACACACTACGCCGTCATGCATTAAAATCCTGCAGAGCACGCAAGGTTCCTCTGCTCAAGGCAGTACATGTCCAGGTCTGTTTGAAGTTCTCTGATTACCATCTGGATGATCCAGAGAAGGAGTGGGAGAGGGTCGTGTGGTAGGATGAGACCAAAATAGAGACCCAACCGTGAAGCATGGGGGTGGAAACATACTTTGGGGCTGCTTTTCTGCAAAGGGGAGAGGACGACTGCACCGTATTAAATGGAGGATGGATGGGGCCATGTATCGTGAGATTTTGGCCAACAACCCCCTTCCTTCAGTAAGAGCATTAAAGATGGATCGTGGCTGGGTCTTCCAGTATGACAATGACCCGAAACACACAGCCAGGGCAAGTAAAGAGTGGCTTCATAAGAAGCATTTCAAGGTCCTGGAGTGGCCCAGCCAGTCTCCAGACCTGAACCCAATCGAAGATCTTTGAAGGGAGCTGAAACTCAATGTAGCCCAGTGCCAGCCCCGAAACCTGAAAGATCTGGAGAAGATCTGTATGGAGCAGTGGGCCAAAGTCCCTGCTGCAGTGTGTGGAAGCTTGGTCTGGAAACTTCGGACCTCTGTAATTGCAAACAAAGGTTTCTGTACCAAATATAAAGTTTTGTTTTTCTATTGTATCAAATACTTATTTCATGCAATAAAATGCAAATTAATTATTTAAAAATCATACAATGTGATTTTCTGGATTTTTTTTTTAGATTGTCTCACATTTGAAGTGTACCTACGATAAAAATTACAGACCTCTCCATTGTTTGTAGATGGGAAAACTTGCAAAATCACCAGTGTATTAAATACTTATTTTCCTCACTGTATGTAGAAGTGGGGCTCAGACAGAAGGCTAAGGTCCCTTTCACACGAGCGAGTCCCATGCTTTGGACTCGCAGTGTGTGTCAGGTAGGGTATTTTCACACTAGCGTTTTGGATTCCGTTTGAGAGATCCGTTTCAGGGCTCTCGCAAACGGTCCAAAACGGATCAGTTAAGCCCCAATGCATTCTGAATGGATAAGGATCCGTTCAGAATGCATCAGTTCGGCTCCGTTCCGCTTCTATTCTGTTGTGGAGATGGACACCAAAACGCAGCATGCAGCATTTTGGTGTCCGTCTGAAGAGACGGAGCCTGACGGATCTGTTTTGAATTACAATGTAAGTCGATGGGGACGGATCCGTTGTCAGTGACACAATATGGCGCATTTGAAAACGGATCCGTTCCCCATTGACTTTCAATGTAATTCAAAACGGATCCGTTTTGGACTTTGTTATTTTTCTTTTAACTAATGCAAACCGATCCGTTCTGAACGGATACAAACGTTTGCATTATAGGTGCGGATCCGTCTGTGCAAATAAACAGACGGATCCGCACCAACGCAAGTGTGAAAGTACCCGTAGAGCTCTCGTCCTAAACTTCCAGCACGGCCCGGGTGTTATAGGATCATATTGATTTATGATGCTTTGTAACCTTTAGGCCTCTTGCACACGGGCGTCATGTTTGACGCCCGGATAAGATGCGGGTGCGTTGCGGGAATCGCCGCGATTTTTCCGCGCGTGTGCTAACGTTTGTAGTGCGTTGAGCACGCGCGTGAAAAAATCCGCATGCTTGGTACCCAGACCCGAAGTCAGACTTCATCACTGAAGTCTGGTTTCGGGATGAGTATTCTGTATGTGTAATTATTTTCCTTTATAACATAGTTATAAGGGAAAATAATCGCATTCTAATTACAGAATGCAATGTGCCCCGGGCTTTAAAGGGTTAAAAATAATAAAGAGTTAACTTACCTTCTCCCATTGTACTGCGCAGAGCCCCAGAACGTCTTCTCTCTTGATAGTTTGGATGCATGAGGACCTGTGGTGACGTCACAGATCCTTGGATGAAGGACCTGCCGTGATGTCACAGGATCACATGGGTCACATGGTCCCTCAAATTCTTCTATGATTGGACCATGTGACCCTGTGACGTCACCACAGGTCCTCATGCATCCAAACTATCAAGAGAGAAGACGTTCTGGAGCTCTGCGCATAATGGGAGAAGGTGTTAACTCTTATTATTTCAACCCTTAAAGCTCGAGGACATTGCATTCTGTAATTAGAATGCGATTATTTTCCCTTATAACTATGTTATAAAGGAAAATAATTACGATCGGGTCCCCATCCCGATCGTATCCTAGCAACCATGCGTGAAAATCGCAGAATATAGAACATGCTGCGATTTTCACGCAACCCAAAAGTGATGCGTGAAAATCACCGCTCATGTGCACAGCCCCATAGAACTGAATGGGTCAGGATTCAGTGCGGGTGCAATGCGTCCTCCTCACGCATTGCACCCGCGCGGAAAACTCGCCCGTGTGAAAGGGGCCTTACAGTTCTAAAATGTATTGGATAACACTGACATCATAATGTCAGTGTTATACAACACATTCCAGACCTCTAAGAATTACATAGCATCATAAATCAATATAATGCTATGCGTTCAGGATGGGAGCTGTCTTACACTGATTTTGCGAGTCTGGAGAGTAACACTCTCAGCTGAAAAGGGCCTAATACTTTGCAGCAGCATCTATCCCGATGGGTGTCCTTCAGACCTTGTTCACACTGTTCAGTTTTGGTGTTGCCATAGCTGTGCTTATGGTACAGTCACATGGAGGATTTTAAAACTGTAAAGTCAGTGGCAGAAACCACTGCAGTTAATGACTTTCAATGCCACAGACCTGTTTATCCTTTCGATAGGTCATCAGCATCTGATCAGCAAGGGTCTGACACCTAGGACCCTCGCTGATCAGCTGTTTGAGAAGGCAGTAGCGCCGTGGCCTTATTGCTGCAGACCAGTGACGTCACGACTATAGTTCACGTGGCCTGGATGCACCTTAGCCCCATTAAAGTGAATACCACTATTAATGGCTCTCAGCTAGGTTGAGGACCACACAGGGAGGGGTATACAGTACAGTCTGGGGGCTCTTGAATGGTTTTCATCCTCAAACCTTAAACCTTTTCTCAATGAAGTCGGAAGGGTAATGACAGATAGAACGGAACTAAAGTAGATCTCCATTGTCCGGGAAATACCATAGATTTATCTCATGGCGACCAGGTTCAGTGCCAAGATGGAAACCTGCCTTTCCCTTTTGCCCCTTGCAGATGAGCGTGAGCGGATTAGGTCCTGATGCGTTCAGTGAAAACTGTGTGATTTCACAAGCAAGTCCTTTCAGTTTTGCCTACGATCGCGTTCAGTTTTTATTGTGCGGGTGCAATGCAATTTAATGCGTTTTGCATAGAGGTGATAAAAAACTGAATGTTTACAAACAACATCTCTTAGCAACCATCCGTGAAAACTGCATCGCTTTCGCACTTGCTTGCGGATGAGATTTTAACGCAGCCCCACTCACTTCTATGGGGGCTGCGTTGCGTGAAAATCGCAGAATATAGAACATGCTGCGATTTTCACGCAAGGCACAAGTGATGTGTGAAAACCAATGCTTATGTACACAGACTCATTGAAATGAATGGGTCCGGATTTCTGTGCGGGCGCAATGCATTCGCATCACGTATTACACCCGCGCGGAATACTCGCTTGTGTGAAAGGGGCCTTAATCAGAAGAGCAATCTATTAGCAGTGGATTCTCTGTCCATTCCTTAGAGGGTCAGGCTGGCCCACATTTTCCCTCAGGTTTCCTTGATATCTAGGGTACTGATAAAAATCAGACAAGACCTGGCTACAGTGACAGCCATCATACTGTTCTGGCCGAAGTAGTCATTGTTTTTCCCAATTTATTCAAATGAATTGAAACTGTTACTGAGACTTCCCCCAGTGCAGATTATGTGTGTCTAGGCCCCTCAACTCTAACAAAACCTAAAAAGGTTCAACCTGTCGGACTGAAGGTCGACTAGCCCCTATTACGGATTAGTGAATAGACTTCGGATGAAACATCCGAACTTGATTCGCATAAAACTTTGATTTAATACTGTACGGAGCAGGCGCTCTGTACAGTATTAAAATGTATTGGCTCTGATGAGCTGAAGTTATTACTTTGCGAAGTCTCGCGAGACTTCGCATAATAACTTTAGAAATTGATTTATACTGTAAAAAACATTTCTCGAACTCTGGTTCAGTCCAATACAGTATTGAAACAAAGTTTTATACGAATCTACTTCGGATGTTTCATCCGAAGTCGATTCGCTCATCCCTAATTACTATCTAGAGGCCTTCCTGATGCAGTCATGAAGACCTTGTCACACTGTGGGTCTCAATCCACCAGGAAGTGATGCTTTCCCAATTTATTCAAATGAGTCAGGGGTGTAACTGGAGCGCAGATCGTCTGTGTCTACAGTATTCAACTTTTCCTAGACCTGAGGAGATTCAACCAGATAGCCTCTATGTCAACATAGTCATAAAGTAAAGTCAAAAACAGCTCACCACTGGGCGCCTGCACGGGAAGGGGTTGTCCCCAGGAAAATAGAAATCGATGAATCCCAGCAAGCGTATAAGGAATAAACTTCTTTTATTTTCAGAAAAAACAAAACAAAATGTCACAGGACGCGTTTCGGCCCGTCCAGCCTTCTTCAACTGCACATCAGTTACTGACTAGGTTCCACATTTTATAGGTATAATCACATGATCTCATCAATCAATTCAAACAGGAAATGACATCAGAAAAAGGAAAAAAGAAGAAAAGAAAACAAGGAAAACGGGGGAGGGGAAGGAAAAAGGAAAATAAGAAAAGTTTTTTTATATATATATAGTAGGAATCTTTCCTGAACAAAGTATTTGCACGACTAATATCCCAGTCCAGGAATAAATCTTCCCCTCACGATCCGGTTATCGTAGTCTGCAAAGAAGGATATTAAATCAATTAAAACACATCACTTCATAATCCCTATTGAGACCTTTGGGGTGTAAGGTATCAGAGTGTGTATCCAAAGGCCTCTCGTCTGAGTAACAACTTTTCAGATCCCCACCTCTCCTTGGTAAATGTACCCGCTCAATGACCTGGTATTTCAGCTGCGCTATTGAATGATTATGACTATGGAAATGAGATGGTATGGGGAATAGAAGATTTTTCTTTCTTATAGTGGACTTGTGTTTGCTGATGCGATCTTTTACCATTTGCATCGTCTCCCCAATGTATAACATACCACATGGGCATTTTATTAAGTAAACAACATTGGTGGTATCGCATGTATAGTAACCTTTAATCTTGTAGGATTTGCCAGTCTGTGGATGTTGGAAATATTGGCCCTTCAGCACATTACTGCACTGCATGCAGTGGAGACAGGGAAAAGTGCCTCCCTTCTGATGGGTAAGTGTACTTTGTGTCACTATTCTACCCATAGTGCCCATGTCAGAGTGCACCAATCGGTCTCTGAGACTGGGATTTCGTCTATTGCAAATTAATGGCGGATTTTGGAATTCCGCTATTGTGGGATACGCCTTCCCTAGAATATGCCAATGTTTGCGGACTATGTTGTCAAAGTTGTGATTCATAGGATGGTACTTATGAATAAACGCTATACGCTCACCACTAGTCTTGGATGGAATATATCCCTCACTTGCATTCACTGCTGTTCTCAATATTTCTTGTGGGTAACCCCTCATTAAAAATCGTGACGTCATCTCATCTACTCTTGTCTGCCTCATGTCCGGGTCCGAAACGATCCTTCTCACTCTCATAAATTGAGATTTTGGGATCGATTTTTTGAGTGCAGGTGGATGTGAACTCTGGTAGTGCAAGATGCTATTTCTATCCGTTTCTTTCCTGAACAAATCAGTGGTTAGTGTACCTCCTTCTTTTTTATATATAGTGACATCTAAAAAATGTATGGACTTCTGATCGTAGGTCATAGTGAATTTTAATTCTTCCCATACCTCATTCAGATGTTCAAACAATTGGAGGAGGGGCGCGAGTGGCCCCGCCCATATGCAAAAAATATCATCAATAAATCTTTTCCACACCAGTGAAAAATTCTGAAAATCTTCATTCGAGTATACATGGTGTTGTTCAAAAGAGGACATATATAGATTTGCATAGGGCGGGGCCACATTCGCGCCCATAGCTGTCCCCCGTTGCTGTAAGTAAAATTGATCTCCACAGAGAAAGTAGTTGTCGTGGAGGACCACATCCAGCAAGTCAAGTAAAAATTGTTGTTGTTCAGCAGAGTAATTGCTTTGTTGTAAAGCTGTCATTATGGCTGCTATACCCTTCTGATGTTCAATAGAGGTGTATAAACTCACCACATCTATGGTCACCAACCAGCTATCCTCTGGAATGTTTTCTAAACCCCCAATAACTTGTAAAAAATGGGAGGTGTCTAAGAGAAAAGATGTCGTGTCCTTCGCTAATGGTGTTAGCACTTTTTCTAAAACTATTGCCAGAGGTGATAGTACTGAGTCAACCGAGGCCACAATCGGTGGCCCCGCCCTATGCAAATCTATATATGTCATCTTTTGAACAACACCATGTATACTCGAATGAAGATTTTCAGAATTTTTCACTGGTGTGGAAAAGATTTATTGATGATATTTTTTGCATATGGGCGGGGCCACTCGCGCCCCTCCTCCAATTGTTTGAACATCTGAATGAGGTATGGGAAGAATTTAAATTCACTATGACCTACGATCAGAAGTCCATACATTTTTTAGATGTCACTATATATAAAAAAGAAGGAAGTACACTAACCACTGATTTGTTCAGGAAAGAAACGGATAGAAATAGCATCTTGCACTACCAGAGTTCACATCCACCTGCACTCAAAAAATCGATCCCAAAATCTCAATTTATGAGAGTGAGAAGGATCGTTTCGGACCCGGACGTGAGGCAGACAAGAGTAGATGAGATGACGTCACGATTTTTAATGAGGGGTTACCCACAAGAAATATTGAGAACAGCAGTGAATGCAAGTGAGGGATATATTCCATCCAAGACTAGTGGTGAGCGTATAGCATTTATTCATAAGTACCATCCTATGAATCACAACTTTGACAACATAGTCCGCAAACATTGGCATATTCTAGGGAAGGCGTATCCCACAATAGCGGAATTCCAAAATCCGCCATTAATTTGCAATAGACGAAATCCCAGTCTCAGAGACCGATTGGTGCACTCTGACATGGGCACTACGGGTAAAATGGTGACACAGAGTACACTTACCCATCAGAAGGGAGGCACTTTTCCCTGTCTCCACTGCATGCAGTGCAGTAATGTGCTGAAGGGCCAATATTTCCAACATCCACAGACTGGCAAATCCTACAAGATTAAAGGTTACTATACATGCGATACCACCAATGTTGTTTACTTAATAAAATGCCCATGTGGTATGTTATACATTGGGGAGACGATGCAAATGGTAAAAGATCGCATTAGCAAACACAAGTCCACTATAAGAAAGAAAAATCTTCTATTCCCCATACCATCTCATTTCCATAGTCATAATCATTCAATAGCGCAGCTGAAATACCAGGTCATTGAGCGGGTACATTTACCAAGGAGAGGTGGGGATCTGAAAAAGTTGTTACTCAGACGAGAGGCCTTTTGGATACACACTCTTGATACCTTACACCCCAAAGGTCTCAATAGGGATTATGAAGTGATGTGTTTTTAATTGGATTTAATATCCTTCTTTGCAGACTACGATAACCGGATCGTGAGGGGAAGATTTATTCCTGGACTGGGATATTAGTCGTGCAAATACTTTGTTCAGGAAAGATTCCTACTATATATATATAAAAAAACTTTTCTTATTTTCCTTTTTCCTTCCCCTCCCCCGTTTTCCTTGTTTTCTTTTCTTTTCTTAATTTTTCCTTTTTCTGATGTCATTTCCTGTTTGAATTGATTGATGAGATCATGTGATTATACCTATAAAATGTGGAACCTAGTCAGTAACTGATGTGCAGTTGAAGAAGGCTGGACGGGCCGAAACGCGTCCTGTGACATTTTGTTTTGTTTTTTCTGAAAATAAAAGAAGTTTATTCCTTATACGCTTGCTGGGATTCATCGATAACATAGTCATAAAGACCTTGTCATAACCAGGTCTTAATTAACCAAAGAGGCTTACACAAGGGTCAAGGGAATTTGTTCAGCCTGGCATTCGACTCAAAGAGTGGATAGATTATCAATCTTAGACTTCCTGCAGGAAGGATTTGGGAAAGTCCTGGGTAAATTGATTTTAAAGAGAAATTCTCACCACTCCTGACTTGTCTTTTCTGACATTGTCCAATCTGTGCTGCCAGTGGCAGACTGTGCAAGGACACACCCCAAATGGTAACATCCATCTGTGCCTTTATCCCTAAACTTCTAGTGTAATAAGAGAAAAACTGCACAATGTGGAGTTTTATGAAAAGATGCTCCAGAATTGTTATTACATGGGGAATGTAAGTAGTTAGTAAAACAGAATTATTAGGAGAAGTAACACTTCCTTGTTAAAGGTTTACATTTTGGCCATGTCTGTTCTTTGGGTAGATCCTGGTCACTGGAGCCCTTGATGAACATGTTCCTGAAAGCTAAGCTAAAATGTGACCTTCCATACTGATCTGTGTCAAAATGGGACTTAGTCTTAAGCCTCATGCAGACGTCTGTGGAACATGGTCCTTGAGATACCGGACTGGCATCCTACTGAGTGCAGGAGTGCACGGCTTAATTGCTTGCTATGGCGCTGTGCGCTTTGTGCCACCGCTGCTGTACAGCAATACACTCGTATGATCTATACCTCGTATGAGTTACACTAGATAGATACAGTACTTTAGACTGCTATTAGACTGACAAATTTAGGGGGATAGAGTACTGAATAAATAAGCCAGAGACCTTCTGCTAGAGCAGTGTCCACCTCCTGGGCTGATTAAAGTCTGATCCTGCTGGATCAGATTTCTTATGCAGCTTCCAACTTCTATTGTATGTTGAATTTCTGGTTCTCAGAAGAGATGGCTGTTGGTTGATCGATTTTGAGTTCCTTTATGCAAGAGGGCCCTCCCTATGGGGTAACTGCTTGCTAAACCCCCATTATTGTGCTGCTGGTTAGGATGAAAGGGAATCGGTTTTCCCTTAGCCCTAACAGCAGCACAAGCTTCCCACCCTAAGCAGGAGGCTAGATGTTCTTATATAGGCTCAGGAATCTCTATTTAATTATTCATTAAAAATTACATCATTCCTAGTAGTACATGGGGGCAGAAATACCCCACTATTGTGCTTAGTAGGACTAAGGAAAAACAGATTAATGTTCCCTCACATGGGCCACAATTTCTACCATCAGCTTGATGAATACTCTCAGGGACCAGGAAATCCCAAAGGGCAGGGCCCAATATTTAATGTGAAGAATGTCTTTTCCCAAATTATTTGAAATCCTCAGAAATTTCTGAGACTCTAGATCTGTGATGGCTAACCTTTGGCACTCCAGTTGTGGTAGAACCTCTTTTGCTAAGGCAGATAGTGCTACAGAGTTTGTGTGCAAGTCTGTAATTTTGAATCTCTCTGGTGGAGGGGGCACTAGTCGAAAACCTTCCTTGGCTGTTCTCAGAACTCCACAGAAATGAATGGAGCATGGGAGTCGTAGTTTCACCACAGCTGGAGTGCCAGAGGTTAGCCATAACTGGTCTAGATAGATCAGCACATGATAGTAAGCATCCTTTATTTCCCGAGTAACCATCAAACATTCTCCGAATAGGTACTGGACTGTTAACTGAATTGATTTTATCCTTAGCATCCTATGGGACAGGTACTGCTTTACACTGATGAGCAAAACGGTAACAATGTTTTGAACTTTTGACTTTCAGGCTCCATATCTCACCATCCACTACAGCTTCGAACATGAGACTACCATCCTTTTATAGACAATTATCTTGGCTATCTCATACATAAATTGGACTTGCAACTATGTAGCATATAATTAGTTATGCAGATTCTTGTCATATAACTGCATTGTTACTGTTTTGCCCCTGGTGGTGGAACAATCTTTTTCTTCTTGTATACTACAAATTACAACCTGTTCTCTCTTCAGCTCATCGATAGCGGTATCTCGGCCAAGAAAATTGCCAAACTGCATCATATGAGTGCAATGACAGTTGAAAGAATCCATTCCAAAGCCAAGATGTGGATCTCCAGGCAAAATATTGGAGTCAAATACTCGGCTCATCACATGGTCTATTAGTTCTGGTGTGACAAACATGGCAGAGGAGGTGGCTCATATTCTTCATAATAGGGAGATCACAGATGTCCATGCAATGCGCATTACACAATTCTTTGTACACTTGAGTACTATGGGTATGAAAAGGACATCATTGTGTTCCAGCAGGACAAAGATTCGAAGCAAGATTGGCGAAGAAATGGTTCAATGACGATGGAGAGGAGCTAGAGTGTCCCCCACAGTCCCCAGACCTCAACTCAATCGACCACTTGTGGGTACAGTTAAAGAAAAAACTGTATTCGATCCCAAGTGAGTCGACCAGTGTTCACCAACATTGGGAATGCGTAGAAGAGACCTGGGAAAAAGATTTTGGTTGAGACATCCTTGAATCTGATCGAGAGCATGCCCAGAAGGATTCAGGCAGTCTTGAAAGCCAAAGGTGGATTTATAAATGAATAAAAATGTAAATGTAGAACTTTAGGAGCAAAACAGTAAAAATGCAGTTACATGACAAGAATCTGCATAACTAATCATATGCTAAATAGTTGCAAGTCTAATTTATGTATGAGATTACCATCATTTTTTACACAGTCATCTTGGCTGTCTCACATTCAAAGCTGTAGTGGATAGTGAGACATGGATCCTGAAAGTCAAAAGTTTGAAATATTGTTACCCTTTTGCTCATGAGTGTAAGTCTCCTTACAGGAGCCATTGGGCTTTTGGACAACTAAATAGTGGAATAAAATCCTCTATTTTTCTTCTACTGGGATGGAACCTCTTACGCTAAGGCAGATAGTGCTACAGAGTTTGTGTGCAAGTCTGTAATTTTGAATCTCTCTGGTGTGAGGGGGCACTAGTCGAAAACCTTCCTTTATGCGGCTTCTTACTCAAGAGCTTGAAGACATTTAAGCCTGCAGAAAAGAGAAAAGGTTAGATCGGCCTAGACTTTTTTCCCAGTATCTGTCCGGGTATTAAACTTTTGCTTTTCTTGTCACTATTGTCTTTACGGTTCTCAGGCTACTTTCACACTAGAGTTTTTGCTGGATCCGGCCCAGCAAAAACGCTTCTGTTACTGATAATACAACCATCTGCATGCGTTATGAACGGATACGGTTGTATTATCTTTATTCCATTGAAAGTCAATGGGGGATGGATCTGTTTTCTATTGTGTCAGAGAAAACGGATCCATCCCCATTGACTTGCATTGTGGGTCCCGACGTTTTGCTCTGCATCCCATGACAGAAAGAAAACCACAGCATAATGCGGTTTGCGCTTCTATATTGGAACGCAACGCATTTTTGAGCATTCGGTTCAGTTACGTTTTGTCACCATTGACAATGAATGGGGACAAAACTGATGTGTTTTTCTCCGGTATTGAGACCCTATGACGGATCTCGATACCAGAAAATAGAAACGCTAGTGTGAAAGTAGCCTTATTTCTCCTGAAGAAACTATTTTCCTCTTTATTTTAATGAAAGGGCATCTTCTGTTTAGAGAAATTTGAGACTAGGAACCCATTCTTCTTGTTACAGGAACTATCTGACAACTAGCCTAAAGCTGGCCCGAAGAGGAATTCTCCCTGGCAAAGGATAGAACAAACATTTGCTTTGGAACGTATACGTCCTGATCAAACCTTTAATCATAAGGCTATTTGGCAGCATTCAACAAGGCAGCCGATCTACCTGTTTAGAGCTCTCCATACGGCCTCTTGCACACGTTTTTTTTGCGGGTGTACGGGCCGTTTTTATGAGGTCCGTATACGGATCCATTCATTTCAATGGGTCCGCAAAAAAAACGGAAGTGTTTCCGTATGCATTCCGTTTCAGTATTTCTGTTTTGTGCAAAGATAGAACATGTCCTATTATTGCCCGCAAATCACGGTCCGTGGGTCCATTCAAGTCAATGGGTCCGCAAAAAAAATGGAATGCATACGGAAATGCATCCGTATGTCTTCCGTATCCGTTCCGTTTTTGCAGAACCATCTATTGAAAATTTTAAGCCCAGCCCAATTTTTTCTATGTAATTACTGTATACTGTATATGCCATACGGAAAAAAAACGGAACGGATCTGTAAAAAACGGACCGCAAAACCATACGGTCGTGTGCAATAAGCCTGTGTTCATGTCCTGGAGCTGGTCTCTCTCAGGGTGCCGTCATGGGCGGAAAGGAAAATACTCCTATTACTCTGCACACAACCGATTTTGAAAAAAACACCTTAGAACAATTTAAACCCCAGTCTGTATTAGATTTAAAAAAATCCAAAGCCAATCTTGAAAAGAGAGCAGACTTTATTAAATAGCTGTATGTACACTTTGGAGGGAAAAGAGAAATGGCTATTTTCCCTGCAAGAACCTGGATTCATTAAGTGTGTATGATGGGCACAAAACCTTAAAGGAGAGAATATTAAGCGACAGATACAAAGTTTAACAGTGTAACTAGTGTTCACTAAGGAGCGGTTCAAAATATTAATATGAGTTGTTAGGAAGACAATTAAGAAATTTGTTGAAAATTGGGCACACAGGAGAGATAAAGTATACATGGCACTATCTACATTTATTTTCAGTTTACACTTCTTATTCTCTGCACGGTTCAATGTAGAATATTAACATTTTCCAGAACACATTTCATGTGGAAAAACCCAAAATCCTGTAGACTCCAGTGAATCTGCAACACTAGAAAGGAGAGCACAACTACAAGACAGACAGGTTAAAATAGTGTCGTAAGGAGTCTGGACACAAAGGGGAAAATAGGATGCAACAAACTTTGAGGAACTTTTTTTGGTTGCGCTTTTTGTGCTCTTTGAATTCACCGAAAAGGGCAAAGTAAATAGAATAAGAGCAAAAGGTGGGAATTACCTTGAATAAATTCCCTCAACAACACCAGGAACATTGCTTGAAAACATTTCATGAGATAAGGCACAAGAAAAAGGAAAAGCAACCCACAAAAACAATGCACCAACCTATTCAGCTAGTAAGAAGTGAGCCAGAAACTAGATCAAATCCTTACAACACATCAAGGAGGACTGGCATGGTTGCAGACCTCTAACTGTTCTGCAAGCATTCAGTCAACACAGCATGAAGGACAGTCAACTGGAATCCTTTGAAACCAATATGGTTTCCTAGGCTGTTCACCATCATATCTTCATGGGCACTACTCAGGGGAGCATAAAAAGGTGCGTATAAATGCAGTTTTCCCATTAACAGAGATGAGGGGAAGGTGTGGCTGAGGACAAGCATCTAACTTGGTGTTCACTTTTGTTCAGACAATGTGTGTGTGTGTGAAAATAGCTTTTATCCATTCTGAAATGTAAGATCTATTATTTTACTAGTTTTTTTTCTTATATATATATCTGAAATCTCGATCAGAATGTACATTTGTTTTAAACCCCTAAATTGATTCAAAATGCTGTGCAAAAGCAATTACAGTGGCAAGAACTTCTTTTTTTCAGATACATAGATCCAAATACCTCCCATAGATACTTAAATGGAAAACTCTGGTTCCCTGCAGCCACTAGAGGGAGCTCACTGCACACTGGTTTATTATAAAGGTGTATAAACAGTATACAATGGGCTCCAGGAAGACCCTAAATTTACCACTTAACAGTCTATGTAAGGGATTTGGAGTGCTACACACTGCTTGTTTCCAGCGATTACACCACCCCGCAATCCAGCATCAGTGGTAATGCTTTCACATTATAGGAAAAAGAGCTGGCCTATGCACACTCCTGCAGTAAGCTTGTGCTTTTCCTATAATATGCAAGCATGACCACCTCTGCTGAATTGCAGGGTGGTCGTAACTGCCTAATATAAGCAGTGTATAGGCAATATGGACAATCACAATACATTAGTAAGGGTCTTGTATTAACTTTCTCTACATGATAAACACCATATTTGTTTAAGTGAAAGAGGAACAAGTTGTCAGCATATACATGTTTCTGAAGGCCCTCCGATCAGTAGACATGTAAAAAAGTAATGGGCATGGGGTTTATGGACTTAAGGGTCCATTCACACTTCTGTGGTGTGTTGCGGATCTGCAACACACCCGGCCGGGGCCCCCCATAGAAATGCCTATACTTGTCCGCAAGCTGCGGACAAGAATAGGACATGTTCTATCTTTTGCTGACCCATGGACCAGACGTTCGGGGCCAAAACCCGGAATTTCGGGGTCAATAGGTTCGCACCTGTTCTGTAGAATTGCGAAACTGATGCGGACGTGTGAATGGGGCCTAAAGGTGTTACCTAACTTTGCGAACGTAAAAGTGTTTGCCCAGATTTTCATACTGATCAGTGGGGGGTCCGACACCCGGGACCCTCGCAGATCAGCTGTTTGAGGATGCACTTCTCTGAGCGCGGCGGCCTTCTCTGTGCTCATCAAGCACAGCGCCGTACATTGTGTAGGGCTGTGCTTGGTTTCACGCTCATCACCATTCACATCTTCGGGGCTGAGCTGCACCTAGGCCACGTGACAGATGAACATTTCGTCACTTGGCTAGGGAAAGCAGAGAGAAGGCTGCAACGTTACTGTGAGTGCCGCTGCCTTCTCGAACAGCTGATCTGTGGGGGTCCAGGGTGTCAGACCCCCACCGATCAGATACTGATGACCTAACCCTGAAGATAGGCTATCAGTAAAAAATTCCCGTAAAACCCCTTTCATCAGTGTATGAATAAAAAAAAATTCTGCAACTTTCCAACAACTGGGGGTGTCTGGCATTGTTACTTATTCCAGTGACTATTGCCAAGCTATAATGCAAGACACAGCCACTGGACAAGAGTGGCATGGTTTCTTGAAATAACATACACCTCCTCTAAAAAGGGAACCTGTCAGCAGCTTTTGGTGTATCAAACAAACTGCATGGGAGACTAGGACTGTTCAACAGCATACCAACCATGCTCCTGTTAACACTTTCCCAACATACGTTGTGCGTATGGTGTATGTAGAGTCCTTAAAGGGGTTCTCCGGGAATTAAGAAAATTAAAATACCTAAATATTACTTTATAATAAATATATTACCAAATACCTTTCATTAGATATAATGACTTGTTTTGTCTGGGGAGCATTTATCAGGGCAAACAAAAACCATCCTATTAGTTCACACAAAACCTGTCCACACAGGAGGACAAGTTACTTCACAGCACTGAGGTAAAGAGCTGCCAAATCCTCCTCTCTACCCTACTGGTCAGGGATTATGATCCATAATACAGTCGATAAGATCTTTAGCCGAAAATTAATACAGGGAGGACGGACAGGCTGTGGTAATGTGGAGCTCCGGTCATTGAGACTGTAAACAAGTGCTACTGTTCATTACCCCCACCCACCTCTCATGTCTCCTTATCTTCTCCATTCCCACAGAGATTCCCCTGTATTCAGGATCATAATCGCTAACAAGTAGAGAGAGGAGGATGAGGCAGTTCTTTACCTCATTGTGGTGAAGTAACTTGTTCTCCTGTGTGATTAGGACAGGTTTTGTGTGTATTAATAGGATTGCGGCCATTTTATTTCTCCTAATGATTGCCCCCTGAAGCCATTATAACTAATGAAAGGTATTTGGGAATATATTTATCATAAAGTAACATTTAAGTATTTTAATTTTCTTAATTCCGGGAGAACCCCTTTAAAGATTCTGTCCACTCATGGTGAACGGCGACCAGGACACCTAAGCAGTGAAATCTTGGGAGGACTGCGCTCCTGGGGAATGAACGGCTCTCCCGCACCTAGATCGAGGGAGCCATTTGGTTACTATGGCAGCCTCTGGCCTTCTAAAGGCCCAAAGGCCTGTCATAGTGACGTTTCTATGGAGCAATGGGAAAAGTGCCCCTAGGGGGACTTAAAATAAGGTGAAAACTTTTTTTTTTTAAACATATAAAAAAATTAAAACCATCGCAAAATGCCCATACTATTTAAATATTTATCCAGTAGGGTGAACAGTGTAACGGAAAAAAACAATACTTCCAGATGGTATCAATATAAACTACAGACAGCCCAGCAAAAAATAAGCCCTCACACAGTGTTGTAGACTTAACTATGAAAAACGTTAAAGGGGGTCAGCATATGGCAATGCAAAAAAATAAAATAAAATCAAGCCCCCAAAGTGTGTGTGTGTAAAATATATATATATTTACACACACATTTTTTTTTTAAGGTATTCTGTCACCAATGACCTCTCTATGAAAATCAGAACCCGCTGTGGTTCACCTGATTAAAAGGCAATTTTTATTTTATTTGAGGCTCCGTTCGAGTTCTGATACTTTTTCTTAATATGCAAATTAGTCCTTTGGTGCAATGAGGGCGTCATTATTGCTTGTGTGGTACCCAGGCGCCATTCCCTTCTGTGGCCAGCCCCTTCATCGCTGCTTTGTCTCTGTCTGGTCCTGCCAAAGTAGCCAGAGAAAGGAGTGTGGTTGGGTGCAACAGGAGCAATGGTGATGCCCTCATTGCACCACAGCCCCATTAAGTCTGATACCCAAAAAGGTGATGGCAGCCTTCCCTTTACTATAATACTGGATGGTCGGCAGTGGCACTATTTTTAGGTTCCAGTGCTCTGTATATCACGGCACTCGGGTATAGAATGCAAATTAATCAAATATTTATTTAATCCGTAGTGTTTTCTCTGCAAGTGGCAGTGAAGTGGATGAAATAATTATTTGATAACTTGCATTCTATACCTGAGTGCTGTGATTTTTGTTCCCTTTACCACTCACCTGCAGAGCTAACATCACTAATATAGACACTAGACTGAATTATCTTCTATTATTAAAAAGCTTAGATCTGTGTAATGAATGAATGAGAATGGAAAGAAAACAAAAAGTAAAAAACAAACAATGGACACAATGCGACACCTAAAAGCGTTTATTGTATGCAACAAAACTTAAATATGATCATGTGTACATACAAGGTGCACGGGCAGCATTAGGGCAACACTTACGTGTCCACTAACCCTTTGACAAAATGCAGAGTGCACACTGATCTAAAATAGAAAAATTATTCTGCAACAAACAAGAAACATGGACTTTAGAACCGCAAAACACCTATAAAAACAAAAACAAAAAAATACCAGCCAGCATTTCTGTTACACAGCTGCCTAATGCAACCATTTTCTTAAAAAAAAAAAAAAAAAAGGCGGGATTTTTAAAAATGTTTTACATTGTTATTAAAAATCTGGCAACCAACATTATAAAATCAAGTGCCGGACTGTGTTGCTTATGCAATACAGTATTCCAACATGAGCATTTTATCAAAATGGCGTTTTACGAGAAGTGATATATGGTATTTAAAGGAAAAAAAAAAAAAAATATGTACATTTACCTAAATTTTTATCCAGAACAAAGAGGGTGAAAGAATGGCATTAATGAAATGTCTGAAAAAAAAAAAAGGCGACTCCCTCTCCTATTTAGTGCAGAGAGATAAGTGGGACATGATATCTTCTGATGGGGTTGGTCAGGGGTGAGGGGCTGTACATCTCATTCTATTTAAAAAGTAGACTTGTAGCACATTTATTTTTACATTAAAC
Organism: Bufotes viridis; assembly: GCA_033119425.1. Lineage (NCBI taxonomy): Eukaryota > Metazoa > Chordata > Amphibia > Anura > Bufonidae > Bufotes > Bufotes viridis. Next base: position 543,701,535 of record CM065589.1, on the reverse strand, counting down.
AGTTTTTCTAATTAATTCAACACATTCCTTCAACAAGTGTTTCCCTTGTCCCCGGCTGTGCCTTGCCTCTATGTACACCAGCAGAAAACAGTACAATCTGTTTTCACAGCGAGTCCTATGTGCAGGGTCAAGATTCATGAGGCTGAAGCCGGCTGGAGAGTCACATCAGCACCTTCTGGCTTTGTCTTGTACAGCAGGATACAGCAGACACGGCGTCAAGGAGACCCAACAACAACCATAGTGAGATTTCAATGGATGGAAACAAAAAAATAAAATAAAATATTAAAAATTCATTGGGCTTGCTGAAGACTACATTTTTGTATTTGTTAAAAGTAGAAAGCAGTTCATGTTTGAAGCAAGTTTATCTTCTGAATAAAAAATGGAATTCAATCTTGAAGTGTGGAGCATGCCTGGTTACGCACAGTCACTTCTGCCTTTTCTTCAGGATCTTTCTTTTTACCTGTGCAGAAAAACAAAACATAAAGTCACAAAAATGCACACCAGACATTTGACATACCTATGAAAGGGGCTGTCTAGGATTAGAAAAACATGACAGTTGTCTTCCAAAAACAGCACCACACCTCTCCACAGGTTGTGCACGGTATTGCAGCTCTGCCCCACTAATTCCAACGGAACTGAGCTGCAAAACAAGACAACCCTGTGGCCGCTTTTTTTTTTTTTGGAAGAAATCAGACATGTTTTTCTAATCCTGCACAATCCCTTTTAAATATACATGAGGCAACCAAAGAGTTATGAATGCAACAGCAGTAAGGCTGCGTGCACACGTTACGGATTTACATGTGGAAAAACGCAGCGTAATATAGTACCAGCAAGTGTACGAAAGACAAATCTTGGGTAAGCTTCATTTTTTTTCTCCTTGTGTGGAAATTGAAATGCTGTGCAGATTTAGGAATCCGCAGCATGTCAACTGTTTGTGCAATTTTTGGTGTGGATTTCACCCTTTTCAATGGAAGGGTGATCCGCTGAAAATCTGCATCAAAAACTGCAAGCAACACAGTTTTTGGTGTGGAAATGCACAGAAATCTGCAAATTAACCTGCACCAGGAACCCTAAACGGGGTCAATATGAGGAAGATGGGCATCATAGCAGGGAACCACCGCTATGAACCGGTACAGGGAGCAGCTCACTAAAAGGGACTCCCGCTCTGCTGCATTCGAGCCGTCTCTGTGGTACTTGGATGGCGGTCACCTGAATGGACACTATATAATACTGCATTTTCCGTCAGGAAATCAATTGTTCACCATGGGTCATGGTCTCCGTTTGCCTCTCATGAGATACGTGGTCCATTTAAAGAACAGGTTAATAAAGCATAACAATTCTCAATGACACAGGAGGTATAAGATGTCACCAGTTTCTATGCTTCTACTCTCGCCTCTATGCACCTGGAAGAAACCTCTCTCTTCTGCCTCCTGGCTGCTCTCACATGCACTAAATAGCTCTGCTTCACTAGCTGTATATCCTGGACTGGAGTCTATCTCCCATAGGGGATCTCCTTCACTGCCCAGACATAGGCTGCGGGAAGAAGCGACAGATTACCACATTGAACAGTACATTACTCTGGAATAACTTACATTACATTTTTTTTCTTTTTTACATGGTTAATGCTCAGTAAAACACAATCCAGGAAACAAAGGGCGGTCATATAAATATTTTTTTTAATCTCCTTCAATTAGGTTGCAATACCATACATTCTGTATTAGGAGAAACCATTTAATAGTACCACAGGGCGATGGCCCCAGTTTGAGAGCTAGGCCCGTACCAATACGGGCAGGTGCCATCTGCATTATACCGCAGGCACCCTGCTCTCACTACAGGGATTGGACCAAACTGGGCAGTTTAACTCCTTAGATGACAGAGGTTAGACAGTGGGGAGAGGGCTCAGTCTGAGCTGAATGCAATTACGAGGTGCAGAGTACTCAGTATGGTAGATGCGGGACTTCTAAAGTACCGCAGGCCTGCCATGTCATGGCCGACCAGAATGACTATGGACTGTAATACAGGAGTATTACAGTGCATACTACAAGTAATCAAAAGATCACAGGTTCAAGTGCTCCAAAGGAACTAATATAATAAAAGACCTAAACATGAGGGGAGACAGACACCTTTAAACCAGCAGAGCTGATCTGGGTTTGCAAAGAGGCAGTGGCATTGCCGCTTGCTCTATTCATACAGAGCACAAGGTCTTCTCCTCTGGGTCCCAGGCTATGAGCTGTGCGCTGTGATTGGCCAGCTCTGCAGCAAGGGACACGCCTGATACAAAGTCCCCGCCCCATACAACAGAGGGAGCTCGGACACCGGAGCCTATACAGGGCGAACGGAGCGGCGCCCAGACATACTAGTAAGTGCAGGGAGAGCCGCTCTGCCTACAGATATAGTTAGTTTTTAAATAGGTGAAAGGTCCTCTTTAAACCCACAAAATGCTAATTCAGCAAGTTATTACCATGAAACATTTGTATCACACAGTTGCTATATAACATCCATTAGAGTCTACTTAACTACAAGCATCAATGGCTGCGCAGTACAGTACATTTAAAATTTTGTGCAAGCTGCATTCTGGGTAGAAATGTGGAACATTTTTTTTCCCGTTTTCCCATCACTTTTTAAATAGGGGTGACGCCAACTCCACAGATGCTTCGGTTTTCTTAAGAGTCGCCCTGCATCTTAGTTGTTCTTACTTTTAGATTAAAATGCGTATGTAATGCCGGTCTTAATAGATCCCCCCTAAGATTTTGACTTGCTCATTGTGATTACTGTTCTGTGTATCATATTCATAAAGGCGAGAGGGTCTGCTGAAGGCTCTCCAGGATACCTGGACATGGCTTCAGGAGAAGGGCTACAACCTCCCTGGAAAGTCATTCAATTAACTATCAATCACAACATCTTCTGGCAGACTGATCCATATTATCGACTGCTATTAAAGGGATTCCGTCACCTCTGATGACACAAATTCAGCTTTTAAACCAGTCATGCTCCACAGATTACCTTGAATTGGCTTTGCTTTACTATACTGTAATCCGTCCAGTAGTTTTGCTGAAAAACGACTTTTATAATTATGCTAATTAATCCTGAAGGTGCCCAGAGGGGCGTTATCTTCCACTTTGTGTGCCCAGTAACGCCCCCTGCAGTGCCCAAAACCGGCTCCTTACTCAGTAAAACACGCCTTCCTCCTGAATCCCTAACCGCCCACAGCGTCTCATCCCTCTCCTCTCCCTCCCTGACGGCCGAGCGAAGTCTCGCGCAGACACAGTACCCACTGAGGGCTGCGCCAGTGCGATGTGCTGGAGACTGAGGGAAGAGCAAGCATCGGACGTCACTGGGCTCGGCGCATGCCCAGTGATGACGATGAAGCTCCTGAATTTGTGTTATCAGAGAATCCCTTTAAAGAAACCTCAGAGCTCAATAGCATGACAGATTTATATATATATATGTCACATGACTTCCTTGAACCAATTGAATTCTATTAAGGCTAGTCACACGGCCGTTTTAACAGCCAGTGAATAGCGGCCATCAAAAAATAGGACATGTCCAATTCTTGGCCGTTCTCATGGTCATTCGGATCCCACTGAAACTAATTGGTCCATTTTAACAGGAGTGTACCCCCGTCTAACAGCCATTAAAACTGATACACTGTGTATGTATGTATGTATGTATGTATGTATGTATGTATGTATGTATGTATATATATATATATATATATATATATATATATATATATATACTCTATCACGCCACTGCTACATGAGTAATACCGCTACTAATGACATTTGATCACTAATTTATACGTTACAAACTATGCCCCAGACTATGGACACCCTCTGGTCAATTTACTTCAAATACATTGGCTGTATTATGGGATAAAAAAATTACATATTTGCAATTTGTTTAGTAAACAGTTTGCTCCACTTGGCTTCTGCAGACTGCATTTCTTCTCATACATTGCAGGCTGCTCAGTTCTGTTCTGAATGAAAATCAACTGACTAACTCAATTTGGAGCCCTCATATCTGTTCTCCTGAACAGTCATGAAGCTGACATCCCTTCTGATTTAAGTTCGTCTGCTGGTATCAATGTCAGGTTTGATGAGTGCTTAGGAGAGCAGAGACTAGGGCTAGAGAGTAAGCCATCAAAGTGCTTATCGGATGGATTTCACACTGAAAAAGACTGCGTGGCCTTCAATGTATAAGAACACACAAGCTGCAGGAGAGACACAGAGCAAACTGTTTACTAAAAACTAAATTGCCAAGAATTCAGTGGAAATACAAACACCCTGTAGCATTCCTGCATTATTAGATCCCTGCTACTCAGAAGAACTTAGAAGAATATGGGCACTTTGTTCCAGAAACAGCTCCACATTTGATCACGGGATGTGTGGGGTACTGCAGCTCAGCCCCACAAGGCTGAATGGGATTGGTCAAGAATACCAGAGCCAGCCTACGTACAGGAATAGGAATGGCCGTAGAAAAAAGCGCAACATTTCCAATGTTATAAAACCACATTTACATGCAGTCATTTAAATAAAATAAAAATTGTCACCCAAAAAATGATATATATTTGTATGTTACCTTTGTAAATCGATTTGTCTTTGTGCTGTTTTTTTGGCTGTAAGATCTTGCTGTTTTGGTACCTTTGCATTGCCTGCCTCCATCCCAGGGGCACTTGCTTGACTGGCTGCTGCCCTCTTACGTCCTCGCCCAGGCGGCTTGCTTGAGTCATCATTTTTTGCTGCACTGCCCTGAGACTCTGACTTTGGCGGCCGTCCTCTTCTAGGCTTGGGTGGTGCCGTTGGAACTACATCATCTGCCTTTTTGTCCTCACTCTCCTTATGGATATTTTCTGTCCCTGGTGAAGCTGCGGGTCTTTTTTTCCCTCTTTCTGTACCAATATTTGGCGCAGCTATTGGATCAGAAATCACCTCCTGACAAAAAAAACAAAACAAAACAAAAAAAACACATGTAAAACAAGATAAATCAGAAGACATAAGAAGTGGCTCAAAAAAACAAAATAAAACACTTTTAAATTAAAGGCATTTCCAGCATTTAAAAAGTGATAACCTATACTCCGCATAGGTTACCTATATCTGATTAGTGGGGTTCCAACTGCTGGAACCACCTCCGATCACCCGCTTGAGCACCGCGGCCTCTTCATCGAACAGTAATGTCACGTCCATTGGACACATGGCCTTTGTGCAGTTCAATCCCATTCATGTGAATATGACTGAATTGCAGTACCAAACAAAGCCCATACATAGTGTACATCAGCTGAGCTTGAAATGCTGTGAAGAGGACCCCGTGCTTGCTTGCCCCTTTCAAAAAGCGGATCAGCTGGGGTGCTGGAAGTCAGACCCCCATCAATGTCATATTGATAATCTCTCCTGAAGATAGGTCATCAATATTTAATTTCTGGAAAGGCCCTTTAAATATAACAAGACAAGTGGTGAGGTTACTGTACCTTGCTCTTAACCACGTCGCATTTAACTGGAGTGGAGGAGATCATTCTAACTGGGTGCTCCTCATTTTCACTTACACCAATTTCAGATACTTCTGAGCTCTGATCCCTAAAAAGAAATGGTTTATCATTTACAAAACTGCAAGAATAAATACAATCTGCTTTCTTGTATGCAAAGGAATAATTACAAGCAATAGCCTCAGGAGCAGACAACCCCTTGTGGTCCTAAAATCTGCCCCATAAAACAAAGAAAAAATAAAAACACTCACCTGTCCGCTGTCCTGGTGCTGCCCTGTTCCTGAAGGACCAAGAAGGGTCGGGCCAATGACTATTGTGACAAATCACAGGCCTCAGTGGTCACATCAGCTTAAATGATGTTATCCTGGGACAGCGGGACCTCCGACAGATAAGTGTGGCTTTGTGTTTGATGGGGCACAGTTTAGGACCATAGGGTTCATTGGCTCACAGGCCAGACAACCTTTTTAAAACAAACATCTTTCGACACTTCTCTAACTTGAAAGCACCTATTGGGTGTCTTACTTTTGTGCCAAATAGCTTAGTAAGTCTCCCCCTTCGCGAACACATATTTAAGTCTTTGTCATTAAAAAAGAGAATTTATTTATTTTACCTTTGCCGCAAAAGAACATTAGGGTCTGTTTCGGAGATGATGATATTTGTATTGATTACAGCATCAGAAACAGAACTCCTTTGATAAGGCCGCCTGCCAGTGGCAGAGAGAGGCTTGTTCAGTGCACCAAGGACAGTTGTCGGTTTTGGCTACCGGAAAGAAGAAAAAAAATAAATAAAGAAAAAACAAGTAGTGAAAACCATGAAATGTATGAAGAACAAACTTTATGGCTTTGAGTTCATTTTAAACGCAATCCAAGTATATTAGTGGTCCACTGAAAAACCACCAGCAGAGAATGTTAAGGGCTCATGCACACATACGTATTTTTTTTTCTGCATCAGATCTGGATTTTTGTGCAGGTCAGTTGCAGACCCGTTCATTGACACTGTGTGCTGTCTGCATCACGGTCCCGCAAAAAGACAGAGCATATTCTATTCTTGTTCGTTTTACGGACAAGAAAAGGTCTGTTCTATAGAAGACAAGACTTTCCATTCCGCAAAATACCGAACGCACGAGGCCAGTATGCGTGTTGTGGACTGCAAATCAGGCTACGGTCATGTGCAAGAGCCCTAACTCCATTCCTGCACACAGTCTTGAAAACACTTAAAGGGAACAATTCCTGCTTTATAATTACCTGAAACTTATTTTACTCACTTCTATAGAACCGACATATTCTGCAGCACTTTACGACATTATCATAGTAGAGCTCACAATCTAAGTTCCCTATCAGTATGTCTTTGGAGTGTGGGAGGAAACCCACAGACACAGGGAGCATGCAAACTATGTTGTCCGTGGTCGGATTCAAACCCAGAACCCCAACGCTGCAGGACACCAGTGCTAACCACTGAGCGACCGTGCTGCCCATAATCATGTCATTTTAGGGTTCATACAATTTACAGTTTAAACTATTACCTTTCCCGTTAGCAGAAGTATCCTGGTCTCTTCAGTTATGTAGCTCTTGTCATTGCAGAAGTCCTGCAAGATACAGAATCATTTGTTATTCTCTCCCAAATACGGAGAATCGAGCTAAAGCAACAAAAAAATAAGGAATTTATTTCAACAAGCAAAAAGTACAAAAAAGGGAAACTGTGTAACATGTTTATCTTTCATTTGTATTGAAATAGTTAACCTCTTAAGGACAGGGCAATACTTTTGGAGTCATACTGAGAATCGTGTAGCTGCCTGTCAAGTGCCCTGTTCCTGCAACAGAATGCATAATCTCATTATCATTACAGGGTGGAGGCCTCAAAGGGATTGTGTAGGATTGTCAAACTTTCCTGACACACATGATCACCGGTTTTGTGGGGTATTGCAGATTAGCCTCATTAACTGAATTTTATGGCAGTGTGCTAAGAGATAATGCTACTCTGGATGCAAAGAAAATCTGTAACGTTCATATGGTATACATATAGGTCAAGCAATTTATAAAAAAAGATTCTTCCTTCTCGTTTCATTAAGAATTTTTGATGGAGAAAAAAAATAAAAATAAAAAATCACAGGGCTGAGGATTACCTTGTCAGGCTGCGTATAAAATCGACTTGGTAACATAGGTTCCTTGGGGGCTTCGGCAAGGGTGATCGCAATTTTGCTGTTTATAACACAAAGAGCCACATCGCAGACCGTATACAATTTCTAAAAACAAAGATTATGATTTCATAGTACAACTGAATATGTCAGACCAAAAAAAATTATATATATATATATAATATACACATACACACCGCAATTATTTTTACTTATTTTATTAAAAAGCAGCATCTCACATTATTATGACCACTTCCTACTTTAAAAGTTGGCAGTGCCTAGCTCACGCCGTATCGTGAGCTGGCCTGGTGGGTACAGAAGGTGTGTGATATGCAGTCTGCACACACATCCCTCATTTCTGACATGGGTAAAAGGGGTGATTTATCAAAGTTGTAAAAAGGGATGATTAGTAACTTTCAGGCCAAGGGTGACGGTATTTCCGAAACTGCGCAGTTTGTGAACTGTTCACCTGCTGCTGGGGTGAGTGTACAGTGGGTGCACAAATTGTGAATAAGTGATGTGGAAACTGCAGAGCATCAAGTACCCCTGATGTGAGAGGACGTTGGCTACAAAGCTAGACCCACATACTACAGTGGAGCAACTCGCTGCCAGAATGGGGGGCGACCAGACGTGTCTAAAACAGTTCAGTGAACCCTACTGTGTATGGGGCTCTGAAGCAGACTGATGGTCGCTGCACCTCTGCTAAAGAATTGAATCAGCAGAAACGGCTTCATTTTCACAGTAATATCAAAATTGAACCTCCACTGATTGGCAAAGGGATGTCTTATCCAACGAGTCAGAGAAAGAGCAGAGGACAATCACCCTGCAACCATTGCTGGATGAGGACAAGCAGGTGGTGGCAGTGTTATGGTCTGGAGAATGTTTTCCTGGCATTCTCTGGGCCACTCATCCATGTGGAAGGCACTCAACAGATTTGTGTTTGAATCCATCCTTGAAGATCATGTAAACTACAGATGCCGATTGTCTTCCCTCGGGCAGATGGAATCTTCCAGCAAGACAATGGCTAGAAATATCAGACACTGGTTGGAAAAACATGACCAAAACTTCCAAGTACTACCTTGGCCTCCTAATCCCCCAGACTTAAAGAGGACCTGTCACCGCTCCTGACATGCCTGTTTTAATAGCTTCATGCTTTCTCCATGTAATAATTCAGGAGCATCTATTTTTATGACTATGTTGTGCCATTCCTTTATTATTTCTACTAGACGGTATGAATTGCTATTAGCCTTCAGCAATTCATTCATAACTTCTAGTAGAAATAATAAAGGAATGGCACAACATAGAGCTATAAGGATAGATGCTCCAGAATTGGTATTACATGGAGAATACATGAAGCTATTAAAACAGACATGTCAGGAGCGGTGACAGGTCCTCTTTAAACCCAACTGAGCATCTATAGGACCACCTTGATAGTTGTGTCCTTCCCTGCGCACCTCCAGCAGCCGTGGGATGCACTGCAGTCAGCCTGGCTCCAGATACCTGGGACAACCCACCAGGACCTTACTGAGCCCAGCCCGTGTAGATGCTGTCCATGGTGCTCACAGCGGTTACTCTGTTACCGTTAGCCTGGATATTAGATGGTGGTCAGGATAATGTGACAGGGCAGATTCATTAAAGAACAAAGCAAAAATTGAAAGGGCAGAGGGCGTCAAAGCAATTTTGCTTACAGATCATAGCTCTTAATATGGCCGTTATATGGCATTTGATCTGATATGTAATAAATAATAAAAAAAACAAAACAAAAAAAAAAAAAACAGAAGTGGACCCTTCAGAGAAAAAGTATAATGGAAAGATTTTTAACTCTTCGGTCACTCCTGGTTTTGACTTACAAAGACAGCGAAAAGACAGATCAAATGCCGACCATACAAAAACTGGGCAGACAAGAAATTGAGGACAGAGACCACACTGTTTGCAATGAGCAAGAGCGCTAACATTATACCTGTGCTCCCTCTACAAACATCCCCATTTATTAAAGGTGTTTTGACATCCCTAGACAATGAAACCCCTTTAATATCTTAATAAATCTCCCCTTCCTGTGCCTTATACATGTAATTGTTATGGTGCAGTTAGGAGTCATGGTGTGCACGGAGCCTGATAAGTGATCAACAAAATCCCTGCAATTCCATCAGTGACATATGCATGTACAACATGATGCCATAGATTTCTATAGGTGAAACCATTCAGAGCTTGCATAGAGCTGCAATATGGATTTTTGTATGAGCCATAATGCAGTTTTGACTCACTTCATTTACTTTAGGATCATCAGGAACTTGGGCATCCCGAGTCTGTTTGATGCTCTCACACATTTTCTGCATGAATAAATGACTGTTGTTCTCATTCTTTGCCATTAAAACTTCAAGCATGAACCAAAGGCACCTGCATTGGGAAAGACAGTTTTTAATAAGAGGTTACAATAACAGTTCATTTTTTTTCCAGATATTCACAAGTAAACTAAAAACTGAGTGCTTCTTGGTAACTTACTCTTTGATATCACGGAGTTGTTCAACATCCTGAGGTTTAGTAAAATCTGGATCATGAGCCAGAAGATGAATCATGTATGGTACAACGTATTCTGGCAGTAATGATAAAAGCTTTTCTGTGGAAATACAAACCACCACACAGTCATGACAATTCTTTGAATTTTAAACAGAACCTGTCATCCACCTTATGCTGACCTCACTGAGGGCAGAATAAAATAGTGACAGAAATGCTGATTTCAGCGCTGTGTCACTCATGCGCTAAAAGTAAGTGGTTGCCGAGAACCAGCATCATAATCATTGCAGCTTAGGCTTTGAAAAGAGTCAAATCTACCTGAGAAGAGTCCTGGTTATTATAATCTCCTGCTCTCCCGCCCATCTGCTGATGATTGGCAGTTCTCTTCTAGAGAGAAGGGGAGAAAACTAGGTAGAAGACTGTCAGTCATCAGCAGGTGGGCAGGAGAGCAGGGATTCATGAATAACCAGGACTCTTCTCAGGCGGCGGGGACTCTTTTCCAGGCCAAGTCTGCAATGATTGTGATGTTGGTTCTCGGCAGCCACTTACTTTTACATTATAAATGACAGAGCGCTGAAATCAACTCACCTGTCTCTACTTTATGCTGCCGTTAGTATGGACAGCATAAAGTGGATGACAGGTTCCCTTTACGTACGTTACAGTAAAAGATCTGTAGGCTGCTTTCTTGAATTACATAAAACTCACCATTTGCCAATGGGTTTTGCTTTATGTATTCCCTCCGTATACTTATGTTTTTGAGCAAGCATTGCCTGGCATGTGCTCTTCTTTCTTTCACTGGATCCTTGGCACAAAGTGCAAAGATAGCCATATACTCAAGTGGAAGCTGTAGTTTAACCAGTGCCTTGTGCAGCTTCTGTGCAAATATCTGTCGAACTTGGTAGCATTCATCCTGTAAGGAAAAACAGAATTAAAACATCTTCTACTGGCAATTCCCTACATTCCAGCAGCACCTCCATATTACCTAGAAGAGAGACAGGTGGACAGAAGAATGGTCTTTATATAATGGGAACGTCGTTTTTGCATGACAATCCTCTAGCCCAGGGATGGGCAAACTCAGCTCTCCAGCTGTTGTAAAACTACAATTCCCACCATGCCCTGTTGTAGGCTGATAGCTGTAAGCAGTCTTTGCATGCTGGGAGTTGTAGTTTTGCAATAGCTGGAGGGCCGCAGTTTGCCCATCCCTGCTCTGGCCACTGTATAGTTCATCACCTAATTCTATGCTTGTGTGAGGAGTAGATGTTTTGCAGCTCTATATGTTATTCCAGGTCTGCAGAGAATTGTGTTGGGACCACCAGGATTAATTTGGGTGCAGAAGTGCTTTGATGAGTGCAGTGGCCCTTTGATTCCACTCTGCATCTTAAATTATGCCTCATTCGGATGGACATTAAAGGGGTTGTGCAGGCAATATATATTGATGACCTATCCTCACGACAGGTTATAAATATCTGATTGGTGGGGGGTCTGACACTCAGCACCCCCGCTTATGAGCTGTTTGAAGAGGTGGTGGTCCCTGCGAACACCAATTCCTCTTCATTACACTGCCCATTGTCCGAGGCTCAGTACTTGCTCCTTTAACTTGGAGTGAGAACTTGTAATTACACTGCGCTGCCGCCGCCTCAAGGAGAACGGTGCGCAGTGTAAGGACTCATGCACACGAATGTATTTTCTTTCTGTGTCAGTTCTGGTTTTTTATTGCAGACCATATGCAGAACTATTAATTTCAATGGGTCTGCAAAGAAACAAAAACAGAAGTTAATCCTTGTGCATTCTGTTTCCGTATGTCCATTCTGCAAAAGAATAGAACATGTCCTATTATTGTCCACATTACAGAACTAGGATAGTACTGTTCTATTAGGGATCGGCTGTTTCTGTTCTGCAAAATACATACAGTCGTGCGCATGAGCCATATGCAGAGGAAGCAGCGCTCGCATCCTGCCTACCCATATGAAAAAGGGGTTCCCAGTCTTGTAGAATCCCTTTACAGACTGTGAAAGAGATACATATCAGTTAAGGGGTTAACAAATGAATGAAATACTTACATTAATAACCAGTGCACATAACTGGAACTGCTCCGGTGTGATTATTTCATGGTAACAAGGCTCCTGGGCTAATTTCATAATGGCACCACCCGCTGCCAGCCTCAGACGGGACATATCTGATTTACTAAAATAATGAAAGTTAGGTTCAATGCTTGATCAAAAAGCAGCAGAAACTGACGCCAGCCCCGGTAGGTCTCGGAATACTACTGATGCTAAAAATCTCACCTTATTTTTTTGTGTTCTGTCAGGTCTCCTTCACTAACCAACATAGCAGAGAGCAATCGCAAAGTAGAGTTTGCAGATTTTGACTGATTGTTCTTCATACCCAGCAACCAACGCACTAGTAATTTTATTGCTTGCACCTAAAAAGTAAAAGTAAACTGAAACCGCTGTGCATGTCATACCTCCCTGCCGGGACCATTAGATACGGGATTCTAAAAGCTTGCATTATAGGGAGGGGCAGAGGAGAAATCCATGCAATTCTACCATTTATCCTACCTGGAGCAGCTGCTTTCAGTCCATTTATACTGTGATAGAAGCAAGTAGTGCTAGAGAATGCTCGGCCTGAGAGTTTAGCTACTAATGCAATACACACGAAAACTGCATATCACCTAAAGATCGCAAAGTATGCGAAACTAAACTTGTTAGAAATATCTATATAGAAACACATCAGGTGAGGACATCATTAAAAGGGCCGCTGACATCAGCAGACACTAAGATAATGAACATCTTGCAGTGTCTGAAGAAAAGCAGAATAGATTGAAAGGATATAGGTGTATACTGCAGCAACAGATCCCACTTAGAACATAACCAGGCATAAAACTATAATACCGTTATCACCTTCCACAATAAGAAATTAAATCATGACTGAATGTACAAAAGATCTATAAAAAAAATAAACTGTCCGCCACCACTATAAACATATGCAGAACTTACTTTAGCGAGGACTTCTGGTGAAACTTCTTCATCAGGGGACCAGAGTTTGCCATTCTTATCACCGTTGGTCTTTTAACAGAGAAGTAAAAAAAAAAAAATTTTAAATTGCGAAAGACATCAAAAATACAAAAGTGAGTGTTTTGAGAAGTCTTACCCGGTCATTCATTAGCAGATCTTTCACAATGAAGTTTGCTACAACTGATTTCATAGGTGAAGCAAACTGATCAGGCGCCAACATGGAAATGTGACCCAAAGATACAAGAGGCGTTACTAACTGTTCAGGTACATCCGCATTGAGACTTCGGCTGAGGGGCTAAGACAGGAACAAAGTATAAGTTTAGCAAAGTATCTGAAAACATGAGAACAGCATACGTATTGCTAGTAACGACAGAGGTTTATAGTGAACGCGACTTTCAATACATCAAAATGCTGAACATTATATATAGGGTTGAGCGAACTTGTATTTTAAGTCCGGCGTCCAAAGTTCGGGTTATTGAAGAATCCAGTTATGGATTCCGCTACCACGGACCATAATAATTTTTCAATTAACCCGAACGCTGAACTTCAAAGCGTTCGGGTTCATTGAAAACCTGTCTTTCACTGCTCTACTTCCTTCTTCTCCTCCACACAGAGCACAGGAGCTCCGCCCCTCATGTCACATGATCATTATACCAGGCCCTTTACCACCTCTTATCCAATCCAGTACTGAGCCATGCCCCCTGCTCTGATCACATGACGGTGATGTCACCCCAGGTCATTAGTGTTGTCCAAGGTTCGGGTTCATAGAAGAATCCCCTTATGGCTTCAAAATTCCATTATGGTCCGTGGTAGCGGAATCCATAACGGGATTCTTCGATAACCCGAACTTTGGACGCCAAAATTAAAATACAAGTTCGTTCAACCCTAATTATATACCATCCTGACAGCCTGCTCTTCATTTAGCCATTCAAAAAAATATATAATAAAAAAAAAAACACAATGACCACTACCCCAATATAGAGACATAAAGCCACCAGTCATTCAAAACAAGAGAAAGCATATTCTTTCACAGATTTACTTTTGTAAACTGTTTACAACAGAAAAAATATATTACCTCAAAGATCTGAGCCAGTTGCACTTCTTTATTAGAGAATATAGCATGGATGCAGTGTACAGCCTGCTTTGCTTGATGAGGTGTACCTCTCTTGGCCTTCTGATGCAAAATTGGAATAAGCGCCCTATTAAATTACAGATTTATCAAGCGTATTAAAATATGAACATTAAAAAAAAATAAAAAAAATCTACAAGTAGACTGACAAATAAGACCATTTTTGGACATGTTTGCTGTTACTTTATACTACCACATAAATGCTTGACTATTGTCCTGGTATACATTTTATATGGAGTCCTTTTGCACAGGAAAGTGTATTAAGACCACGTTCTTTTTCTTTACAGTGAATAAAAGGTACGCGGGCAAATCTTGACCCCCCACCAGACTGCAAACGGACACGTCTGATGAAAGGGCTGCTAGAAAAGTATATACAGTAATAAATCATATGGATTGATCACAAAATACTCACGATCTTATTTGTGGCAAATCTATTTCTATTCTATGCCCTGTGTTCCGAAATATCTGGATAGCCGCCTCTGCTACTTTGTCATCATCCATACGAAGGCACTGGAGGAAAGACTCGTATGTCTCTGCTGAGTGGAACGCAGTTGGATGTGTAAAGGAAAGTACCTGCAAGTAAAAGAATGTAGAGGTTTTATTTTACAGTAAGAAAATAAATCTCTACCTGCAAAAGTAATGACATATGAACACACAAAGAATTAAACCAAAACACTAGCTCTTACTATGCTTAACACCAGCTGCTACTCCACCACCAGAAATAGGAAAGAACTCAACAACCCACAAAATAAAAAAACGCAAATAATTTTATCAATGCCCATCCATGCAGCCACAACTATCTACCCAACAAACAGCAGGTCAAAGGGTAACCGTCATGTTTTCATTAACAAAAATATCAATTTTAGCACATGTTACTGCTGGTGCAGCATTATGCATAAAGTAATCTTTAGTTTCTTCACATACCACTGTTTTCCATGAGTTTTCACCTTAGTTATGGCTGTTTTAACCCCTACAATATGAGGATCTTCTCAAGATGGCTCCTCTGCCAGACCTCTGAGGCCAAAACTGCCTTCCCTCACTTCACATACACACTTGCTGTAGCCAGCAGCCAATCAGATTGGATTATTGAGAGACACGCCTCCTCACTCTGAAGCCTAATGCAGCAATGCAGTGTGAAGGACCGCCCCTCTGTCTTCTGTTTATACTAAAGGGAAGACAGACAAGCCCTAGCAACGGTCTTTTAAGGGAGCAGTGTAAAGGGACAGAAGACATTATTGAAAGCTATTATAAGGTAATTACAGATCTTTTGACAATCATTGGCAGACTAACTCAGGAATACATGCCTAGCTATAATAAACTAGCAAATAAAAAAACATGATGGCTACACTTTAAAGCAGCAGCCCCCGTAGTGTCCAAAATGCCTGACCCTTCTACTGGAGTGAAGATTTACCTTTAGAAGCTCCAATCCTGCTCTAATTGCAGAATCAGGACTCACACCTTCCTCTTCATCATCTGCAGTACCCTCAATGGACTTGTTCATCAGCTTTACTAATGCACTGGAATATATAATTCACAGCATAATAAATACTTGAAGAATTGCAAAGAAATATAAGTCGTAGATAATGCATGCATTTATTTTACTCACTCATACTGCGCCGACATATTCCACAGCGCTTTACAGTCAGACATTTTCATTGCAACCCATGCAAACACAGGAAGAACATACAAACTCCATGTTGCACTTGGTCAGATTTGAACCTTGGGCCCCAGCACTGCAAAGCACCAGTGCTAACCATTGAGCCATTATACACATTTCATTTTCTTATCTGAGGCATCAGCAAGCAGTAAAGTAAAGCCATTTATGCTATAAAATTCTGCCTTTAAGGGGTATTCCCATCTGGGACATTGATGGCAAATTGCTAGGACATGCCAGCTATGTTAGACAGGAGCAGGACCTAGAGGTGGGAACTGCACCTATCTCCAGTAAGGGGTCTCCAAAGTGAAGGAGAGCCCACCAAACATGCCAGCCAGCGCTTGGCTATTTTTTGAACTCCTATGGCAGTGAATGGAGATGGCCACTCATGGTAGCATATCCTAGCGATATGCAATCAATGCCACCTTTGCTAGCCTGTGGCTAATTTCTCTCACAACCTGTTTCTCAAGATGGTTTTCCCTCTGCTAGTTCAAGGAAACAAGTTACATTTTTGAGGCCTCGCTTTCAAGCCCATTATTGTACAGAGACCAGCTGAAATATATGCCAATAGTGTAAGAAACACTATGGTATAGACCAAGGGGCTCATTTATGATAAGTACACCACTTTTTGGCATACTTTTGTTGCAGTTTTGGTCACAAAGGAGATTTGCAGCTGAATCTGCGACTTTCCCCCCGCTCATGACACTTTTGAGGTGGGGGGCATAAGCATGGGCAGGGAAGTGGCCCGGCCGTCTCATTTATCATTTTCTATGTCTGTTTTTGGCATGGAAAAGGACTTAAATCTGCGCCAGCTCCCTTGCTGGCGTAGATTTGAGCGAATCGCAATGCCAGCACGAAAGTTAAGTAAAGTAGAGGCTAGTGCCTCTACATAACTTAGGCGCATCAAGTGCCAGTGCAGGATTAGTAAGACCAGCGTCTAAAATGCAGGTCTTAATAAATAACCCCCCAAATGTCTAAAAGGTCAACTCTTTTAATGAAAGGAGGTGGCCAGGGACTTAAAAAAATGCACCTTAGTGGTAAATGTTATAACACCCCAAATAAGTTAAGCCCCATGTCTAGTTATGCAGTGATAACATGGCATGGGCTCAGGAGCAGAGCCTTCTCCATACACAGCGGGTGCCAGCTTGTGTTCCACAAGTGATATCAGTCTGCAGTGGCCAGGAACTGAGATGATAGGATTTTTTGATGCTTAAAATCCTTTTGTCGCTCAGTTTATTGAGGGAAACAGGAGACCATGAGTATAGTGGTTGCCAATAGGAGGCGACACTAAGTTGAAAAAGAAAGTGTTAGTTCTACTTTACACCAGTGTGATAAATTACCCCCATTAGTGTTTGCTGAATATGTAAAACTCTTGGGCAACTCCATTAACAGTTTTGTTAAAGTCGTAGGTGGTACAACAGGACAACCTTATCCGTCAGCATTATTAGCCAATATTCTGTTTCATTAAAACTTGATAGACAGAAATATATTTTTTGTCCGTGTCCACTAAAATAGAAACCCTGAAATGACTGTCCATTCCACAAAATAAATAGAACGTCTTATTATTGTCCGCATTACAGATAAGGATAGGATTATTCTATCAGGGGCTGTTCCTCAAAATGCACAGCCAGTATCTGTTTTTTTTTTGCGGATCTGCTAAACAGTCGTGTGCGTGATCCGTTAAACAAGTTCTACATACCTGATTGCTTCTGAATCTATATGTACAGGAGCTATTCTTTCCAACAAGAACTTTACCATTTCCAAGAATGGATTTGTTGGTTGCTTAGGGTTAGCAAGTTTTCTGGCAATCTCTCTCTATAAAAAATAAGCAGATTAAAAGAAATAAGTTCAATAGTCACAGAAGTGGAATTTTACACAAGAAAGGTCATTTGTGTCTAGTGCAACAGATTCTCAAAGGAATTCTGACCCTTCACGTCTAACCACAGCAGATGTGCAAAGACTAAGAGTAACCTAGTGGTGCAATTTGGGAGCAGCACTGCCGTAACCAGTTGCAACTAGTACACATAATGGACAGAGCTGTAGATCCTGTGCTGAAGTTAGTGGTTCAAGATGTCAGAAGCCCTTCAATCAGATGTTGGTGGATCAATCGTGAGGATGGGCCATAAACATAATGGGAAAGGAAAACCCCATTAAGGCCACTTTCTGAGGCTCAAAAAGTGGGGTAACTAAGGTCATCCATTATTACGGCCAAAATAGGGCAACTATCTGAAGGCAGCCTCTATATATATATATATATATATATATATATATATATATATATATATAAAAACGAACAGCACATCCAGAAATCAAAAAAGGTGTTTTATTCACCCATATGGTGCGACGTTTCAGCCCAAACTTGAGCCTTTTTCAAGCTGCACCCGCCTGTTTCCATATTTTGTCAGTGCCGCCATTTTTCGTGTATATATATCCATCCCTCATCTCTAAACTCCAACGTGCTCATAAACACTTATTTAAGCCCTATTCTTAGCAATTTGATAGAAATGGAGCTATAATTTCTGAGCACTCAAGAGATCAGAGATAAGTTTCACACAAGCTGTCAAGATGTTCTCAGATGGGACAGTGTAAACAGAGAGCCTGCTATTACAAAATCTCAACGCTGTACAGAGAAAAGGGCGGACAATTTTTAATAAAAAACAATCAAAAATTCTTAAGTGGAAATAAAGCAGTAACCAGCCTCACTCACCACACAGACATCCGCTTGTTTACATGAGCATGTCGGGCTTATGAGCAACTCAAGCTGAGACCGAAGCTTCTCATCATCACCCAAAACTTGATTGAACTTTTTCACAAAATCTTGTGCTTTTCCAGGGTCAGGTAAATTTTCTATAAAAAAAAAAAAGAAATACAATTGACTATGTAATCTACATTACAGGATAATTTACGTCATAGCACAATCACACACAAAACAGATCCTGTAAATAACCAGCAAAACCAGAATCAAAGTTTCATGTTGTTTCATATTGCATTTGGGTACGCCAATCAATCCTCTGTAAATAAGAGGCATTGGCACTGTAGGAATTACTCACTTGCTATGGTCATTAATTTTCCAAACATGGCTGAATTGTTTGCCTCACACTGTGAAAAGAGAAATAAGAACACATGCGTTAGGGACAAAATAATTCCAAATGTGGTTAAAACATACACTGCTCACAAAAAGCAGAAAGGTGCCCAGATAAAACAATTAAATCCTGAAAATATGTACTACAAGCAAGGTTTAGAAAGAAATCTCTCAGAAGGGATAGGATACGGTAAACTTACTGCCGGCTGCTTGTGTAGATCTAATAATTCCCGAACATGATTTCTTAGCATATTTTGACATTTCCACATTTCATTCAGTGCCCTGTGTATTAAGCAAACCAACAACGTAAGGAACAGAAATACAGATATCGGATAATAGTTATAAGCTGGAGGAATAGCTTGAGTTGCAACTCTCTGCACTATACAGTCAAAGATTCGCCAATCAACTTCTGTTACTGAAGGGGCCCCTCAAATGTACGTCGTGCTCAATGAGGGCAGCATATAGTAGTGATAGACACTCCGATTTTAAGGTTCTGTTACTCTTCTGCTAACATTAGGGGGTTATTAAGCACAGCAGACAAATCGTGCTGGGAGGGAAGACTGTCTTATTTGTGAGGTGCCACTCCACTAGCTTTCTTTTAGGGAAGGCTGTGGCCAGTGGAAAGCCAGCATAAAGTTGACAACAGATTCCCTTTAAAAACCCCAAAGCGTTACTGCTTTAAGTGTTATTGCACTTTAATATGTTGTCCTGACAAACCAAAAGTATTTTTCAATGGCTTTGAATGTGGCAAGGGTCCGAGTGCCGAGACCCACACCGATCACTAGAAAAACTAGAGAGAAGTGCTCACATAGTGCGCTTGCTCTCGTGGCTGCAGGAGATAGAATAGAGACGGGCCCACTGACTTTTTAAGAAGTCAGTCAGTGCTTTAGTTTCCTACACTGATGAGAGTGGGCACTATGTCAGAGCTTCTCTCTACTCCAGGCAAGTCCAAACTGTGGCCCTCCAGCTGTTACAAAACTACAACTCCCAGCATGCCCTAACAGCTGTAGGCTATCCAGGCATGCTGGGAGGTGTAGTTTTGCAACAGCTGGAGGGTCGCAGTTTGGACATGCCTGCTCTAGACATTCTAGTGATTGGAGTGGGTCTCGGCACTCAGACCCCCAACAATCAAACTCAGATGCTATGATTAGGGTTGAGCGAACTTGTATTTTAAGTTCGGCGTCCAAAATTCAGGTTCGGGTTATCGCAGAATCCAGTTATGGATTCCGCTACCACGGACCTAGTTCTCAGTTTGTTGAATGTAAAGTATCACTGCACTGAAATCATAGCTAGGGTTGAGCGAACGTGTAGTTTGGTGTCCAAAGTTTGGGTTATCGAAGAATCCCGTTATGGATTCCGCTACCACGGACCATAACGGAATTTTGAATCCATCGATGATTCTTCGATGAACCCGAACCTTGGACAACACGGAGGACCTGGGGTGACGTCACCGTCATGTGATCAGTGCAGGGGGCGTGGCTCAGTACTGGATTGGATAAGAGGTGGTAAAGGGCCTGGTATAATGATCATGTGACATGAGGGGCGGAGCTCCTTTGCTGTGTGTGGAGGAGAAGAAGGAAGTAAGCAGTGAAAGACGGTTGCGCGAACTTTTTTTTTTTTTAAGTTCAATGTTCGTGTTCATTGAAGAATCCCCTTATGGATTCCAAATTCCGTTATGGTCCGTGGTAGCGGAATCCATAACGGGATTCTTCAATAACCCGAACTTTGGACACCAAACTACAAGTTCACTCAACCCTAGCTATGATATAGTTTTTTTTCTAAGTGCAGTGACACTTTACATTCAACAAACTGAGAACAATGACTGCAAATGGCTACTGTAAGAAATGAGCTGCAATATAGTAGCCTTGTCTAATGTGTGCATAAATACATCTGCTATGCAGCAGCATGAGCCAGGGAATTCATTGTCATGTATAGACATAGAAGTCACTTTCTAGGGCAGGGATCAGCAACCTCCGGCACTCCAGATGCTCTGAAACTACAACTCCCAGAATGCTCCATTCACATCTATGGGAGTTGTGAGAACAGCTGAGCATTTTTGCATGCTGGGAGTTGTAGTTTCACAGCAACTGGAGTGCCGAAGGTTGCCGATCCCTGTTCTAGGAGAGGTTTATCCGCCTGTGCCGCTTTTCTTGACTAGAAACTAGTAAAGCTGGACGAGGTGTGAACCAGCCTTCTGGTACACCCACCTCTGTGTAACCAGCATACAGGTACTTACTTCACAGCATTTGGATCCAGACTAGCGTACAGATAATAGAGACATTTCATTCTTTCTTCTGTTTCAAGATTGTGTGGTACAAGAGACTGGGCAAATATCTTTTCTACAAGTAACCTGGCAGGAAGAAAGGGTCACACATAAGACTAGTATACTCGTACAATGTCTGGACTAATAACCTGCATCATATGGAACAAAGAATAGAATATCCAAGAGCACGAGACTATAAAGAACAGCTCTTCTATCAACTATATAATAGTGTTATATGGCACAACTGCAAACTGTTCAAAGAAAGTAAAAAAAAAAAAAAAAAAAAAAAAAAAACACCTACTTGTCATCAATGCTGTTTTGGTAATATATGTGTAAGAGTTTATCCTTTATCCAGCTCACTTTATCGGCAGCTTCCTTCCCGGCTTCAGCATGCAGGCAATACTTTTTGTACAACTGAGCAAGGCCCATCATGGCTTCTTTCCTGACTCGCCACTGTGCGATTAGAAGGAGCGACGCAGGTGTTATTTTATACGACCAGATAAGATCAGTACATTGATTGCTCAGAACTGATTGTCCTGGTATGCCGCACATATGTATATTTAGTATTGTGCACAGTGAGCTATGTCTTACCCTCTTGTCCAGTGTTCTCTCACGTACAAAGCCAAGCAGCTGATCATTTACTAGAGACAGATCCTTCTTGCCAGCTGTGATGATTGTCACAATAACATCATGGCGAATTGCTTCTTCAGGATCGTGTGACCTCACCTTCAGAAACTCTGTCAATGCAGAGAACATGAGCAGTCAGAATTTAAATATTCCCACAATATCTACGTTATGACCCTTAAAGGGGTATTCCAGGATTTTGATATTGATGGCGTATCTTCAAAATACACCATCAATATCTGATCAGCTCTTTTCTAGTAGCTCCAGTGCCGAAACTACACAGCTCTGTCCATCGGGTAGTAACGACAGCGCTACTCCCACTCAAATTAACGTGAGCAGCGCTGCAGTCACCAGCCCTGTCCACTACACAAGGAGGGTCCCCACTATGAGCCAAAGCAGCGGCTCTTGCCCTTCCCCTTTACAATAGGCCATCAGTAGAATATAGGGGTCAGCTGCTCCTCCAGTCAGTTGTAGGAAGGGACCTTGCTGCTCCTACAGCGGGCACCGTGTCCCCTTTATCATTTACTAGGCAAAGCTCTGTACTTTTAGTAGTGGCTGTGCCTGTTAAAATTCATTACAACTTTGGCCCATGTAAGAGAATAGGGTGTAATATCAGGCAATTTCACAAATACAGCTAAAGAAATGAGGGGGACATGGTACTCCCCCGACGACTCTTCTAACAGCTGACTGGCAGGGTTGCAGAGACTGACTACACCCCATCTAATACGTTTGGCCAAGCCTAAAAAAGGCCACACATTTTGAAGAAGTCCCCAATAACCCCTTTAACATTTTAATATAGTAAAGTATAGCAGTGCCCTACCTGTGAGATCTCTAGCCAGGTCAGGATGGTTCATTAAACAGTGACTGGCAAATTTGACACTTTCCAGTCTGACAGGAACATGAATATCATTAAACCTAAAAAAAATAAAAAAAAATTTTTATTTTTACCAGAAATATAATTGAATGAATATTGATCTAAACACAATTCTAATGGAAAAAGCTACATACATGCAACAAAGTTTCTAGAAAATAATTTTCTGCTGTAGTCTGAGATTAAAACGTAACTTCTACAGGGAAATTGCATTTTTGTGCTTACATTCAAATCCTTTCTCGTTCAATTTATCGGGGGACACATATGGCCAGGGATCACTAGATTTACCTTCTCCACAGATAAGATTCGTTTGTACTGAAAGCAGTAGTAGAGAGGAAATAAGAACCAGCAACATGTCTGAGACCAGGAAGGAGAATAGTCTGAGTACAGGAAAATATATGGAGACGCAGGGGTGGGGAACTGAGTGAGAAAAGGGATTTTACAATAAGTACAACATTTTCTTGTTCCTGTCATTGGGGGACAGCACCACGGGACGTACAAAAACAGTTCCACAGGGTGGGAAGAGAACAGCCATGAAAATGATTTATCACACAAGCAGAACCGTATGATCCATGCAGGTATCGGTATAGGCCAAGAAAGGGATCTGGTTTGATGGATACATTATTTGGTGATGGTACAACTATCCTGCATGGTGACGAGATAATATGGTTGTCTGGTGTACACTAAAACCAGGAATGTGTTGGACATGGCATTTAGTGATTAATCACTTATTCTACTTGATGAAGGGGGTAATATGGTGCTGGCTAAAACCATGAAGGTTTGTCGAATTCGGCATGGGGTGAAGATAATTAATTCCCTTCATCAGGTGGAGTAATAAGTGTTGGGGCACACCATAACTGTACATACATGATAGGTAGGGCAAGGGGAAAACCAGCTAGCTGGGGCCTGCAAGAGCCGAGTAAGGGTCCATTCACACGTCCGTTGTTTAGTTCCGCATCTGATCCCGATTTTTCGGAATAGTTGCGGACAGAATTCGGACCCATTGATTTTCAATGGGTCTATAAAATATGCGGACAGCACAAAGTGTGCTGTCCGCATAATTTTCTCAGTACATAGTGTCCGTCAAAAAATAAAACATGTCCTATTCTAATCCGAAAATTGCGGATAAAACTTTATTGGAATAGGAAAATGTATTCTTCTATCCGTTTTTTTTTGCGTATCCGCAAAAAACGGATGACAAACGGAAAGAATTCTTGGAAAATAGGATCCGCAAAAAACGGACGTGTGAATGGACCCTAACCAACACACGTCAGCAAACAAGCTTACCTTTGGAGATGAGAAATTACTCATATGACTGGAGGAGAGCCACCTGAGAATATACTAAAGGGGAGACCAACCACTTGAAGAGGTGGAGATGTTCCTCAGTGGAAGTGTGTCCTTAAAGGGGTTTTTCGAGAGTTTTGGGCCTTATTCACACCGTCCATGTCAGTGATTTTGAGCCAAAACCAGGTGCGGCTCTAAACACAGAACAGGAGCAGATCTGTCCCTTGTACCTTCTGTCTCTGGAGTCTCCACCACTGGTTTTGGTTCACAATCACTGATGTGTGAATAAGGCCTAATACTGATGACCTATCCTCAGAATTAGAGTCAGAAGTGTCTCCAGACCAGACAGACAGGAACCTGAAGTATTTCTGCCAGTAGTAGTTGTGGTCCTAGGAAGGATCCAGGACCCTGAGGATGAGCTGGGCCTATGAGGGGAGACACTGTGCCGCCAATGGGACCTGCTGTTGTATATTGAGTGTGACATGAAAGCAAAGGACTCGCTGGGAGGGGGGTGAAGTTGCTACACATGGGCATGCAAGCGCTCCATCGACTATATCATAGTCAAGAAAGAGTGCCTGGCCAGGAGGAAAGAAGGGACCCTTCAGTAGATGTGTCCCTCCAGGTAGTGCTGTGTCTGCTGCATGGGGATTCACTGAAGATGGCGATGCACCCTTTGTGGAGAAAGCATCTCCCCCCCATAGCAAAAGCCTATGCTGGGCCAGGATGTGACAGAGAAGGACAGCCATCCCTATGTCCGTGAGGGAAAGCAATGCCCCTGGAAAGGAGAATGAAGGGGATCTATCAAGAAAGGGAAGGGGAACATACAATCCGGCATCTTTGGGCACTTCAGGGTCAACCCTTCGGTAAACTTGCACATGAGTGGAATCGCTGGCAGTAAGGGAGACAGGGTGACCGGTGAGGTACTGGGGTACGCACCCCGAAGGGTGTGCTACTAAAGTGGTGGCCTAAGATGAAGACCCCCCTGTGGCAGGATCTAACCCACAGAGTGTAAAGAGAAAAAAATAGCAGCAAGACCTGCAGAAAAAAGCAGGTCATGTCTGCCTCTATGGACACTAGAGTAACACGGATTAGGCTAGTGTCTGTGGAGAGGGTATAGCCCGCTTCAGAGACAAATTTATTAATTTTTTTTTTTTTTATTTCTAGTGTCAGCTGGGCATATCCCCACAGGGCTGTGTACCCCAATGACATTACCGAGAAAGTACCTTTCACAGACTGCAAGGAACAATGACAGATCCACTGCAGCATGAAAGCTGTGCAAATTGGAAACATTTCAAAGCTCTCGTGTTGGGCAATGAGAAAATCTGCAAATGCCATATGTAGTAGGTAGGCTTCCAAACCCAAGAATTACTAAATGAAACACTAGACCTTCTCAATAGACACTTCACTACATCAATGTTGCATACAATTGTACTTAATCAAGGTAACCAATGCCCATCATAGTTAAAGGCTACATACTCCTTTGGGGGCATTTTTTCTTTATTATTGCATTATACTCATTTTGAGCTAAAAATATATTTTTAAATTGGTCTTTATTAAATATATGAGGTCCTTTTTTCTGTACAGAGCCGACATGCTCTACTAGAACCCTTTGAACTGTCGTTTCCCATCAGACCAGGAGCTGAGGCTACTTTCACTCTCACGATTCGTGCGGATCTGGCTGCATCCGTTCAGAACGGATCCGTTTGTATTATCTTTAACGTAGCCAAGACGGATCAGTCTTGAACACCATTGAAAGTCAATGGAGGACGGATCCGTTTTCTATCCGTTCTCATTGACTTACATTGTGTGCCAGGACAGATCCGTTTGGCTCAGTGTCAGACGGAATGGAGACTGCACTGAGGCAAATTGATGCATTCTTATGCGATCCCTAACTATTCAGAATGCATTAGAATGCAAACTGATCCGTTTTGGAGCGCCTGTGAGAGCCCTTAACGGATCTCACAAACGGAAAGCCAAAACACGTGTGAAAGTAGATGACAAACTCCTCATCTCTGCTCATTATAAAACAGTCATATCTCAGGTCTTATCTTACTAATAAGAACATGGCTTAAAGGGAACCTGTCACTGGGATTTTGGGTATAGAGCCGAGGACATGGGCTGCTAGATGGCCGCTAGCACATCCGCAATATCCAGTCCCCATAGCTCTGTGTGCTTTTATTGTGTAAAAAAACTGATTTGATGCATAGCAATTAACCTGAGATGAGTCTTGTCCCTGAGATGAGTCATGGACAGGACTCATCTCAGGTATCAGCATATGGATCAAATCAGTTTTCACAAGCACACGACATGGGACTGGATATGCGGTGTGCGGTCCAGCATGTCTCAGCTCTACCAAAATCCAGTGACAGTTCCCTAACCCTTAGGACCAAGGGTACATGTCGCCTGTGTTAAACTGCTACTGCACCGATGTGGCGCAGGCAACATGATCCTGCTGATGTAGATCAGCAGGAACCATGTTCTAATGCCGAGGGTGGTCATGTGACCCCCGTACGGCGATCGCTGCGAACCGCAGGTCAATTCAGACCTGCGGTTTGCAGCGGTTTCAGCGATCTCTGATCCTCGCGGTCTGTGACCGCGGGGATCAGAGAGTACTGCCCCAAAGGTACTATTTTAACTCCGCACCCCCGCGCCATAACAAGATTGGGGTGGTTGCGGCGGCGGTAGGCGGTGCGGGGGCGGCGGTGCGGCAGGCGGGATCGCGATAGCGTCCCGCCCGCCTCCCTTGCAATAATTCCCTGGTGTCTAGTGGCACATTGCTGGCACTCTGATAGAAAACGGCTGGCATCTGTGCTGCAGATGCCAGCCGTTAACCCTTTTCTTACCGCGGTCCGGACGGACCGCGGTATGGAAGGTGTTAACAGGGAGGAGCTCCTCTCCTCTCCCCATCGGGAGGCTGCTGTGCCTATGCAGCCCCCCTCCCTCCCTATCCATCACCCACTGCTCTCTAATGGCAGTGGGTGATGGTTACCATGGCAGCAGGACGCTTTCAGAAGCGTCCTGCTTGCCATGGTATAGTAACTCTGGTCAGACTTCTGCTAAAGGCAGAAGTCTGACCAGACTGTGAAAAGTAAAAAATACAGTGCAGTACACTATATAGTGTACTGTACAGTATTATATAGACACCAGATCCACTGGATCTACAAGAACCAAGTGGGTCTGGGTCAAAAAAAAACACAAATCACTGAATAAAAAGTAAAAAAAAAAAAATAACCAGTCCAGCAAAATCCGCCTTCCAAAAACCATATGGCGTTCCCTTACTTCTGTGCCCTGCCGTTTGGCCATACAGCAGTTTACGCCCGAATATGGGGTGTTTCTGAAAACTACAGAATCGGGGCAATAAATATTGAGTTTTGTTTGGCTGTTAACCCTTGCTTTGTTACTGGAAAAAATGGATTCAAACGGAAAATTTTCCAAAAAAAAAATCGAAATTCTGAAATGTTATCTCCATTTGCCATTAACTCTTGTGGAAAACCTAAAGGGTTAATGACGTTTGTAAAATCAGTTATGAATACCTTGAGGGGTGTAGTTTCTAGAATGGGGTCATTTTTGGATGGTTTTTATTATGTAAGCCTCACAAAGTGACTTCAGACCTGAACTGGTCCCTAAAAAGTGGGTTTTTGAAAATTTCTGAAAAATTTCAAGATTTGCTTCTAAACTTCTAAGCCTTGTAACGTCCCCAAAAAATAAAATGGCATTCCCAAAATGATCGATACATGAAGCAGACATATGGGGAATGTAAATCAATAACTTTTTTGGGCGGTATTACTATGTATTATAGAAGTAGAGAAATTGAAACTTGGAAAATTGCTAATTTTTCAAAATTTTTTGGTAAATTTGATATTTTTTTATAAATAAAAATGAAATTTTTCGACTTAATTTTACCAGTGTCATGAAGTACAATATGTGACGAAAAAACAATCTCAGAATGGCCTGGATAAGAAAAAGCGTTTTAAAGTTATCACCACATAAAGTGACACTGGTCAGATTTGCAAAAAATGGCCTGGTCCTAAGGTGAAAATGAGCCCGGTCCTTAAGGGGTTAAACAGGACCTTTCATCAGGGAAAAAAATATTAACAAAGTATGCCGACATGTAGGCCGGCGCCCAGGGATCTCCCTGCACTTACTATTGTCCCTGGGCGCCGCTCCGTTCTCCTGGTATTGGCTCCGGTATCTTCCCTCACTTGGTTCTACTAGGTGAAGCCTGCCCTTGTTCTCCAGGGCATCTCCTTTTCCTGGCCAATCGCAGCGCAGAGCTCACAGCCCAGGAGAACAAGGGCAGGCTCCACCTAATAGAACCAAGTGAGGGAAGATACCGGAGCCAATACCGAGAACGGAGCGGCGCCCAGGGATAAATTCTAAGTGCAGGGAGATCCCTGGGCGCCGCTCTACATGTCAGCATACTTGGTTAATATTTTTTTCCTCTGATGAAAGGTCCTCTTTAATTAAGTGTTTATGACCTCTTAATAGTTTAGAGATAAGGGTTATTAGATGACCGGCACAAAGGGAAAGTACCAGTCACAGTTAGAATAACCCTTTGTGACCGAACAGTTCAATATTTTTAATAAAGGCCAATTGAAAAAATTATTTTCAGCCAAAAATGAATAACATGCAAACAAAAATTGCCACCGAAGGTGTACATAGCCTTTAAGTCACAAAAATAACCCAATGAAGCCAAGAGAAGTCCAAAAGTATAGTTTAGGTGCTGAAGGGCTTCATGGTGGTCTCAGCCCACAGACCTTGTAGGATTATATTTTAAGATGTTTAAAGGGTTCATATATATACCCCTTTCATATGGCTGTACAGAATAATATTGGAAAGTGACAGAAATGCTCACCGTCCAAGAAAGCACTGCCATAGAGGCCTGTTCTGATTTGCCAAGTCTGAATCTTTAGAACCAAATAGCTTTGCTAGAAGCCGTACAACAGCCAGTCGTTCCTCTCCATCGTTACTCTGAGAACATAAAGTACAAAGAACGTAAGAGTTAACATACTAAGTAAGGATTAATACACACTGCCTATTTAATCCCATCCCAAGGCAGGACATTTTCATTTTATTCATTTTCAGCTTTTCCTCTTTGACTTGTTTTCTGCAGGACAAGTTGTATTTTTTAATGGCACAATTTAGTTTACCATATGCACTGAAACATAGGTACACTTTTTTTTGCGAACTTGGAAAAATAAAAAAATAGCCATTAAAAGTTTTTTCCCCCCGAGACTTAACTACAGCCGTTTGAGAAGGCAACGGTGCTCACAGTGAAGGTGCGGCCTTCCCCCTGCTCACCAAGCATGTGCCATCCATTTTAAGCGACTGCTTGGTATCGCAGCTCAGCCCCATTCACTTCAGGATGAACATGGCGTCACATGGCCTAGACCAGAGATGGCCAACCCGAGGCTCTCCAGCTCTTGCAAAACTACAACTCCCAGGATGCCCACACTGCCTACAGCAATCAGTCTACAGCAGGGCATGTTGGAAGTTGTGGTTTGACAACAGCTGGAGAGCCGCAGGTTGGCCATCCCTGGCCTAGACTAAGCTGAGAGAAGGCCATGGGGCTACTGCGAGCACCGGTGCCTTCTCAAACAGCTGATCGGAGGGGGTCCTGGGTGTAAGTATAGTATAGGCTCTAATTCTGCAGATGAGTAAGATTACAGACGTATGAACTTTATAGCAGTTTTATGCTTTACTGCTTAAAAAATAAAAACAAACTACACTTTTTTTCCCAAACAAAAGCCACATTATGACGATGATTTCCTATTTTTGACGTTGGCACAGTGTAGCTCATGAATGAAGTCACGTGTTGTAAGCTGGCCTGGTAGGTATATAAGGTGCGGACAGCCTATCGGCACACACATCTCAATGCTATTATGGGTAAAAGGGACAATTATTGGCTTTCAGGCCAAGGGTGGCAACATTTCAGAAACTGAGGTGTATAACCTCAGCTCACTGTGCATGTCGGGAGCGAGGAGGAAACAGTGTGTAACATTCAGGCGTGAGATTTTAGATGCTGACGTCAGTAAGTTATTGGACTGTCATTCACAGCGAGGTGGGCAGGCTTGCGGCTGTGACTCGGTGAATTCAGCTACGTACCCCGGTGACTCCAGGTCCGGAGCAGAGTTCAGGTCAGGCCCAATTTGTAAGTTTCATTTCTGGGAAATGACTTTATGGACACTTAATAAACACAGGCTTCATATGCAAAAGGCGATAACAGATGCAACGCTATGGTTCCTGTGGTGACCGTGTAAGGGAATCGAACACTCGCTGAAAGATTGCCTCACAGATTACACTGAATGCTGGCGGTCTAAGCAACGTGGCAGCCTGCGATATGGCGTTAGGGGCTGCATGTAACCGAACGTTAGGAGCTTTTAGGTACAGTCCTCAGGCGAGCAGAGTACCTAAGAAGTCACCAGTGAAGTCAGTAAGCACAGTCATCTGAAGAGTAGAATAAGGACCGACAAGCAGATTACTGGGACTAAAATAACTAATAAGCTACCAGCGGGTAGGCTATAATGAGAAATCAGCACACTAGCCCGAGATTCCATACGACTACTCTAAGTAATTAACGTGCTGTCTACACAAATATTTAGTGTCAGTGTTTTGGGCAGCTAGAAGTTGGTTGGTGGTGGACAGGCATTTTACTAAATTGTCATTTTTAGGTAAAAACAAAGAAATCCATTAGGAGGCTTCCGGCTTCGTTGCTTACCTTTAACTTAAATTCAAGCTGTGGCATTACGGAAACCAACAAATTTGGATCGATTGCAAATAGTTCTTGAATGAGATCAAATACATGCTCCGACAAGTCACTGACAGACGATTTTCCTAACACCAAGACCTGGTTAAAAAACTATTAGGTAGAGAAAGATATGTGAGAAAATAAAATTAAAACCGAGCAGGAAACTTCTAAACGCAATACAAAAATATTTCTGTGCAGAATGACGGCAGCAAAACTGACATAAATGCAGATGTGAAGCTAGAGACTGTTAATGAATACATCTACACGTATGTAGAAAACACGTGGTATACATACAAAACTGCAGAGTGAAAACGTTGTACTCAAACACAAAAACTAAGCAAGCATACAGTATGTGTGGGAGACTACTAGGCCGACCCCCAGACACTTGCTACTCCTTTACAGTGTGTATGTATCTAGGTAAAAATTTTGGGTTTTGGGTGCAAATTGTGCACGTCTTGGGTATGAATCCAGAGGACAGCACGCGTTAGATGCATTCACATCACAGTTTGGTTTTCAGTCTTTTGATCCGTAAGAAAAACAAGCCAAAAAACGTTATTTTAATTTTATTTTTTTAGATGGTATAAAAAGTTCTCCTCGCAGGACTTTTTATCCCATCTAAAATAATGGATCTATGGCGGAACAAACTGATGGATCCGTTTTTTTTCTTCATTTTTCTGTTCTTCAGATGTATCAGAAGAATGGAACGCTAAACGGCCATGTGAACGCACCCTTGCAGACGACCGTGTGTCACGCTGCGAGTCCGCAGCGCAGCTCCTGGCCTGACCTCCCAGCACTGACTGGGTCACACAGCATTATATTGATTTATGATGCTATGGAACCCTACAGTTCTGGAATGCATTAGATGATACTCACAGCATTATCCAATACATTGCAGAACTGTAAGGGTTACATAGCATCAAAAATCAATATGATGCCATGTGACCCACGTCTGTGCTGGGAGCTCTGGTCGGGCAGCTGCTGCGGACTCGCAGTGTGACATGCTAGTCTGCAAGGGACCTTAGGGATAGCACAGGACTTAATGAATGTCACCTGAAGACTAATAGAGTTTAATAGATGCAACCAAAATGAAAACCTAAAACGGTCATCCTCAAACTGCGGCCCTCCAGCTGTTGTAAAACTACAACTCCCACAATTCCTTGCTGTAGGCGGATACCTGCAGGCTGTTCGGGCATGCTGGGAGTTGTAGTTTTGCAACAGCTGGAGGGCCGCAGTTTGAGGATGACCTGACCTAAAATATACTCATTTCAAATCAACGCTTAAAATATATACTCACGTTTGCAATACATGGCTCAATAGTTTGAACTGTTCTCTTTAAAAGTACTTTGGCAAGATCAAATGCTTGCTTGTTTAAATTCTGGTAGAAATACAGAGGTAAAAAATAAAAATAAAATATCATTATGAGAGAAGAAAATACAAGACCAAGCGCAACAGGTTAGGCGTCTTTGACACTTGTGTTGCGAGGATCCGGCGTGCACTTCCGTCGCCGGAAATGCCCGCCGGATCCGGCACAACGCAAAACACCTGAAAGCATATGAAGACTGATCAGTCTTCAAAATGCTTTCAGTGTTACTATGGCAGCCAGGACACTACTAAAGTCCTGGTTGCCACAGTAAGTAGTGGGGAGCGGTATACTTACAGTCCGTGCGGCTCCCAGGGCGCTCCACGACGACGTCAGAGCGCCCGACACGCATGGTTCACGTGATTCATGCGATCATGTGAGCCTTGCTCATGGGGCGCTCTGATGTCATTGAGGAGCGCCCCGGGACTCGGGAGCCGCACGGACGGTAAGTATGCTTCTCCCCTGCCTCCCCACCACACTTTACCATGGCAGCCGGGACTTGTCCTGGTTGCCATGGTAACCATTCACAAAAGCTAAACGTCGGGTCCGGCGGTGCGCCGTTTAGCTTAATTCCGGATTCGGATTAATGCACTTCAATAGGCATTAATACCGGATCCGGTGTTACGGCATGTCTGCCGCATTTTTGGACGGAGACAAATCCGCAGCATACTGCGGTTTTGTCAACGTTCACATACTGAACGGAAGACATCCTGATGCATCCTGAACGGATTTCTCTCCATTCAGAATGCATTGGGATAAATCCTGATCAGTATCTTTCCGTCCTAGAGCTCCGAGGACGGAACTCTAGGACGGAAAGCAAAAGCGCAAGTGTGAAAGAGATCTAAGGAGCATAGCTCAACGCTGAGCACTACCAGTTGGGACAGAGGAAAACACCCAAAATAACTGAAATATTGCATCACATTGAGTAAGGTAAAAGGGCTGCTGGTTGTGTAGAATTTCTTCTACATAAGACATACACAGGTTTGTAGGACCACTGACATAAGGCTGCTGCTGGGTGAATGTATGTGCTACAACTTAATATGGAAAGGAGATAGGCGCACGTCAAGCCCCTTTATCACAGTTTTCGTGGAAGATGCATGTATGTAGGTAACTCACGCACAGAGGAGTAGGAGTATTTCCTTTACATTTCCCAATTGTTTTGGATCCACTTGTGGCATTGGATTCAAGAATTGGACCAAAAGCAGGATGTAGAGCGGTGGTCAGCAACCTTAGGCACTCCAGATGTGGCAAAACTACAACTCCCAGCATGCTTCATTTACTTCTATGGGAGTTTTGAAAACAGCTAAGCAAGTGTGCATGCTGGGAGTCGTAGTTCACCATAGCTGGAGTGCCAAAGGTTGCCAATCCCTGATGTAGAGCAAGCACCATCTCCCAGAATCACTGTCAATGTTTGATTTTTAATTAGCCATTAATTATGGCTTACAACGTAGAGGGAAGCAGTAAACAGAATTCCAAACGGGATGGAATAAAAAAAAACTAAACGCAATTTTACAGGGTTTTTTTCGCACAGCTTTCCATTTGCGGCAAAAATGACCCATGCCCTTCATTCTCTGGGTCAGTACGATAACGACGATACCCCATATGTATATTTTTTTTAAATGTCTAAATAGTGTAAAAATAAATTTTTATTTGTCGTCGTTTTATTCCAGCGGCCTCTCGGCGTGCCTCCTCCCCCCCATTATAGTCAATGGGGCCGGAGCGGTAGTCCAGGGGCACGCGTGCACTAGAGGCAGGACTGTTCACCCGACGGAAACTATCCTTAGCCTGAACTAATTGATGATAATGAAACCCATACATCATATCAGTGCCTCCTCCTTCGCTTTAATATCTTTAAACGTCTTAAACGTACGATGCAGCACAGTGGTAATGCAACCAAATCCAGCGTTTGCATTAATACCTTTCACTAGGCAAAATACACACCATGAATGACTTCTCAACCAACATACTTAACTGACCTTATGGGCAGGGATGAGATTTATAAGGATGGAATCCAACAACTCTTGTGTCACCCCATCACCTTCCATAGTAATGGAGCTCATCAAATCCAGCATGTGCATCTGTACCTTCTGGTTGTGGCTGTTACTGTATTAAAAAATGCACAAAACACACTTAAATATAAAAATAATTAGAAGAATTTATAAAACTGTAGCTCCACAACAGAGGACCTGTCTTGGCATGCAAATCTTGAAGCTCTGGTATTTCCAACACTCCCATAGAATTTAAAGCGAACCTGTCACCTGGAATTCACTTTATAATCTATTAAAAGTACCTTATAGTTCATCACAAGTGGGTTGTCATACTGTTTTTTCTGCGATCATTATTCATGAAACAAATTGTCTTGTAAAATCCTCTCTTTCAGCTTCCCAAGCCCCGATAGAAGTTAAGGGGGCAGCGCCTCCTTGACTCCAGGCTGTGCCTCCCCTGCCCTAACCCCGCCTCTCTGCAGTATAATTGACACGCGGCTCAGTCGCCGGGACCACTCTTGTACAGGCGGCGCATGCGCCGTCGGCCTCAGCAGCAGCGCGATCCCGGCTATCGCACGTACACAAGCGCGACTCTGTAACTGATTAGCGCATGCTCCCCATCGATGCCGGCTGGCGTCCGTCTCCTCTCCTGTACAAGCGCGGTCCCGGCGACTGAGCCGAGTGTCAATTATACTGCAGAGAGGCAGGGTTAGGGCAGGGGAGGCACAGCCTGGAGTCAAGGAGGCGCTGCCCCCTTGACTTCTATCGTGACTTGGGAAGCTGAAAGAGAGGATTTTACAAGACGATTTTTTTCATGAATAATGATCGCAGAAAAGCAGAAAAAACAGTATGACAACCCACTTGTGATGAACTATTAGGTACTTTTAATAGTTTATAAAGTGAATTCCAGGTGACAGGTTTGCTTTAACAGAGAAGAGCATGTCTGACCGCCATACCATTCCTACAAGGGAACAGAGGACCCCCTGAACAGTAAGGGGGGGGGGGGGGGGTTCTTGTAAGGACTTGGTTGGCAGTAAGGACTGCTGCTGTTCCTACATAGTGGGAATGATTCCCCGTAGCCGTACATTTACTAATTTTGATGAAACTGAGCAGCTCACACTGAAAAGCACACGCGCTGAACTTGAAAGGATGCATAACCATAAGGCTTCATGTACACAACTGTGAGGCCTCAAAAAAAAGAAATGCTACAGTCTGGTTCCATATTTCTCACTCACATCAGTAGAAACGACTATTCTCTTCCGCAATAAGGACAAGTGTCAGACTTTCTATAATTTCGCAACGCGTATGCGCGAAAATATGGATGAGTGCATGGCACCACAGAAATAAAATGGGCCAAAAAAGGATTAAAAATACACCTGTGTGCATGAGGCCTATGGACGGTTATTGACATGACAATGTGGGTTCAAATCCTATCCAACCACTAGGTGGCAACCTCAGTCATGTGGGACACAGCAAAAGCAGGAAGACAGAACTAATGAAGGGCCTAAAGCAGGCATGTCCAAACTGTGGCCCTCCAGCTGTTGCAAAACTACAACTCCCAGCATGCCCTAATAGCTGTAGGCTATCCAGGCATGCTGGGAGTTGTAGTTTAGCAACAGCTAGACAGTTTGGACATGCCTGGCCTATAGGAAGGCCCCAGAACATGCATTATCCCATGGCCTCCCCAGAATGTCCTCCGCTTCTATAACAGATTATGGCGATAAGATTTTACTGGGAATTGCTATTCCTGACCTAAATATCAAGAAGTCAAGGAACTGAAGTGGTGGAAACGTCAAACAGATTTTAACTTACTTTATAACAGAGAAGAGGGTCTTAAAAAGCTGAATAAAAATTTCATTGCAGTCTTCCAACTCGAAGCAAATGTTGTAAGATTTGACCCACGCTAAATTCTGAAAATGAGAAATGGAAAGCACATAGAAAGACGAACGTGTCAATGATGAGCTGCGCCTCTCCTGACGTCTGTGTTAACAACCAATTGTATTCCCATTGGAATAATTCTGGAGCATCTATTCTTATGACTCTTTATTGTACCATTCCTTTATTATTCCTTCGAGAAACTATGATTTAATTGCTAGCAAGTGTGCAGAGAAGGTCCAGATAGGTGTACCAGTTGGGAGGTGGGGGGATCCAAGCACACTGACAGCACTAATTGGAGAGTGTTAGGCTACCTTCAGCTCTCCTGCAATAGAATGCCAGGAATTGGTTGGATGAAAAACGTTGCGTGAAGCGTTTTTAGTCCAGACTAATCCTGGCATACTTACCAGGTAATACCAGATCTCCACTGGACCACATTATAGTCAATGGGGCCGGTGCGCATTCCGGCAACGCTAAAACCAGAGAACTCCAGCAGGCACCCCAACTGGTACCACCCAGCTGGACCTTCCTAGTAAACTGCTAATTCAATCATAAAATTTTAGAAGGAATAATAGAGGAATGACAAAACAAAGAATATATGGTCCAGAATGGTTACTACAGACATGTCAGGCGAGGCGATGGGACCTCCTTAGGGCCCAAGCCCAAACATGCCTGCAATAATCAGCCACTGTTACACAGATCATTTAGGTCCTAGCGGCCCAGGCATTAACCGCAGTGATGGCTAACCTCCTGCACTCCAGCTGTGGTGAAACTACAACTCCCAGCATGCTCCAATCATTTATATGGAGTTCTGAGAACAGCCAAGCAAGTGTACACTTGGGAGTTTTACCACAGCTGGAGTGCCGCAGGTTAGCCATCACAGGGTTAATGTGTACATGACTTACATGATGCCTGGATATGTGATACAATAGTTATCAGCTATTTTATTACGGCCATAAAAACTGTACATGCGGCACAGGGCTCTGTGTCCAGGCCATATGTATGCAGAAAAGCCACATAAAAAGGCAATTAAAAAAACACATACACACGCACTATTTATTACAGTTTTTGTTGCACATTTTCTGTTTATCTTAACCCCATTGAAGTATGAAATGAAAACCACTATCCCTATCTATCTATCTCATGTATATAAAAATGAGTTTGTCTGTCTGTTCTTTATGCGCGACCAAACGACTGGACCGATCTTCACCAGATTTGGCGCACAGGTACATCAGGTGTTCGGGAAGGTTTTAGATCGGGTCTCAGCTCTCTAGGACGTACCGTTCCTGAGATATTCCCAAAAACGACCTGCATTAGCCAATACAACCCTGCAAGTCTTTCTCTTCATATCCCAAGTGCCATACACACAGTCACATGTCACTTATCAGCCAATAGAAGCTCGCAGGCTCTTAAGTCTTCACATACAGTTTTACTCCAGGTTTCCATTACAACCCAGCCATTTTTCTTCACTGCTGTAGGTCAGCTTTAGGCTAGGGCTACACGACAACATGTGTTGCGCGACAATAAGTCTCACGACACATAGGGCACACCTACACTGCTACATGCATCCATCTTGAACTAATTCTTTGCGACGTGTCGCAGTGCAACACCATAGCCCATCATTAAAAAATGGTTGTGCGACATTGGTACGACAAAATGTCGCGAGACATGTTGTGTTGCCCTAGCCTTAAAGGGGCAGGGCGCTTTGGAGGTCACTGTAAAGGGAGCAGGCCACTGTGGAGGTCACTGTTAAGGGGGCAGGAGCCACTATTAAAGGGGAAGCTGCTGTGGAGGTCACTGTTAAGTCAGCAGAGTACTGTGAGGTTACTGTTAAGGGAGCGGGGTACTGTGGAAGTCACTGTTAAAGGGACGGGTGCTGTGGAGGTCTCTGTTAAGGGGGCAGGGAACAGTGGCGGTCACAGATAAGGGGACGGTCCCCTATGGAGGTCAGTGTTAAGGGGCGGGGTGCTGTATAGGTCACTGTTAAGCGGGCGGGCCCCTGAGGAGGTCAATGTCAAGGGAGTGGGGAGCTGTGAAACTCACTGGTAAAGGGGCGGGCTGCTGTGGACGTCCCATTTTAGGGAGACGAGGCACTGTGTGTGTGTGTGTGGGGGCTCAGTGCTAAGGGGTGGGGTACTGTAGAGGTCACTGTCGATATCTTAACGACACATGGAAACATTAAATGAAATAGAATAAAACCGTGCGAAGCCGGATCCTTCTGCTTCCTTGAGTAAGGCTCTAGTATAGAGACGAAGCGTCGCCTTTGCCATATGGGTGAAAAAACTTTTTTTCATTTTTAAATCTAGTCTTTGTGGAGTGCTGCCCTTTTTTCATTTATATTATTTTGATTAGCTATTCCAGTGGGCCTTGGACCCTGATATCGCGATAGGCTGTGCTGCCAATATTTCATAGATTATTTATATATATATATATATATATATATATATATATATATATATATATACACACACACACATATATACACACATATACACACACACACACACATACACACACACACACACATATACACACATATACACACACACATATATATACACACACACACACATATATACACACACACACACACACATATACACACACACACACACACACACACACATATATACACACACACACATATATACACACACACACACACACATATATACACACACACACACACACACACACACACACACACACACACACACACACATATATATATACACACACACACACACACATATATACACACACACACACATATATACACACAGCGCAGAGTCACACAAACAATTGACATGCTGAAAATTTTAAAATCCGCACATCAGGCCAATTTCCAAATTTACCAAATTTGCTTGTACTGTATTACAATGCAGTTTTTCCACATGAAAAACTTTGCAGAAAAACCACAAGCCATCTGTACCATGTGCAGTTATCCTCACACTTCCAACACACATCAGTGCTGAAAGTTTACTGCCAAATAGGAGACCATTACTGCTGAAGAACAGACCCTCCCTCCATCAGCAGGACCCCCTGTGACCTGCATTTACAGAAAGAAAGATGGCTGCTAATACAGAAAGGAGCCAGTCTTCATGGGTAGCAATCACAGAGAGGCATGACGGCAGCATATGGCATGTCTTCATGATGTGCAGTGCACACGTAAAAAAAAATCATTATATTATATTAACCAAGACACAGATAAAAATGATCATCACTAGCAGCTGCCTGGCATCTTCATTTTTCTGGTATCTTCCCTCTAAAATGCAAATGTCTAAATTGGGCATAAGGGGGACAAGAAGGCTAGATCAAACCCTGCTGTCTTAGTGACAAAAGCATTAGCAGAGGATGTTGTAGATGAAAAAACACTAGAGCTGTGAAAGAATATGCTGCGTGCTGTAGGCACAGATCAGAGCAGGAAATTACACACACCGACCAGCAGAGGGCGCAGTGAGCTGTTAAAGTGGATAATAGGTGGCAATGGCTGCAAGGCTCTTCACAGCGTTGTGCAGCGTCCGCCCGAGGCTTCTGTCGGGAGGACACCTCAGTGTACAAGATAAAGGCAATCTAGGCCTATTCTAACTACAGTACAGTGGCAGCACTTGTAGGACATGATACAACGCCTGTGCGACTACTACAGGGAGTTGTACATGTTTAACTGCTCAGGCTAAGGACCCAGCATGAGATGTAGTTAGTAACTGGGTAGGCGCTACTGAACTTGCGTGCAAAACCATCAGTTTTTCCTGAACAGATCTTAACACAATCCATAAAGAGGTTTCCATCATGAGAGTTTTTTGGGGTAATGACCAGCATCTGCTTTTACCGTTTTATTTTTTATTCTAGCAAAACTGTACACAGGCATTTTCCAATCAAAGAGATGCCCAAGGGGAGGGGAGGAAAAAACACTATAACCAGAGCATGCTGCGTTTTCACATAAAGCCACAAATGCTAAGCTGCAGAAAAAAGAAAACTGTCAATGAGTGAATTTCTGAACTTATTAAAGACTTTAAATGTATTTTCCAGACTACATAAAGAGATGACCTATCCTCTCATGCACACAAACATTTTTTGTCCACACCTGATCTGCATTTTTTGAGGGTCCGATGCGGACCCATTCACTTAAATGGGGTAGCAAAAGATGCGGACAGCACACCGTGTGCGGTCTGCATCCACTTATCCATTATGTGGCCCCACAAGAATATAGAATGTGTCATTGTTGTCCACATTACGGACAAGGGTAGAACTGTTCTATTATGGCCTAGACGTTCCATTCTGCAAAATGCTGAACGCACACAGCCGGTAGCCATGTTTTGCCGACAATTTGCAGTCCGCAAAAACGGCTACGGTCGTGTGAATGAGCTCCGAGTCATATCTGCTCGGTGAGGGTCAGGCTCCTGGCAACTCGATCAGCTGTTTGAAAAGGCTGTGGTGTTAGCACTGTGTCCTCTACAATACTTACCTGCATGCAGACTGCTTTGTAGCGGTACAGTCACGAGAATGGAGGAGGTAGCTGTAATTACACTGCACCACTACTACAATCCGGATGGCAAGCAGGCATACACTGATGAGGATGCAGCACTAGTGCTACAGCCCCTTAAGTGGCTGATCGGCACTGGTGACAGGAGTCTGACTACCGCCAAGCTGATACCTGCACACTGGACAACCCCTTTAAAAAGTGTAAAAAAAAAAAAAAAAAACTGTGTGAAACCAGCCTTATGGTGTTTTACCAAGGCTTAACAGGATTCATTGTTCAGGTATAGTGCAGTAAAAATGTGTCTGTAAACCTTTAGGGTAACTCACACAAGGCGGATTACGTATGGTTTTTCAACCCATATTTTCATGCGGAAAAACAGCAACAGAAAAAACAGTACCAACAAAGTTTATGCGATCAGACAAACCTCATGCACAATTTCTTAGGTGCGGAAATTGATCTGCCATGCAGATTTTAAAATCTGCAGCATGTCAATTGTTGTTGTATTTTTCCTTGTGCGGATTTCACCCTTTTAGATTTGTGAAAAATCTGCATCAAACACACAAATAGTGAGGGTTTCTATGCATTTTCTGCACACCCTTAGGGCTCATGCACACGACCCTGGTTATATTAAAGGTCCGCATACAGCAGGTCCTCAATACACGGGCACTGGCCATGTGCATCCCGCATCACGGACTCATTCACTTGAATGGGTCCGCGATCCGGTGCGAAAGGACAGAGCGGAACCCCACCGAAGCACTACAGAGTGCGTCC
This sequence comes from Bufotes viridis, assembly GCA_033119425.1. Classification (NCBI taxonomy): domain Eukaryota; kingdom Metazoa; phylum Chordata; class Amphibia; order Anura; family Bufonidae; genus Bufotes; species Bufotes viridis. The sequence goes on along the minus strand of CM065589.1, from coordinate 543,660,265 downwards.
GTGGTGTTTCTGGCTGTGCCTCCGCACCGCAAAAAAGTAGTGCACTGCATGCACTACTTTTTTTTGTGGAACAGACGGATCACGGACCCATTCAAGTTGAATGAGTCTGGATCAGTCTGCAGCAGACGCACGGATGTTGCCCGTGCATTGGGGAGCGCAATTGGCACACGTTAGTGTGCATGAACCCTTAATGTTCAAAAGAAAAGAAAGAAAAAAAAAAAAAAAGTACTTTGGACTTTCAAAAAAAACTAAAAAAAACAGAAGCTGATGATATTCTGTAAAACAGTACGCAGATGGAAATGATCACGGGATGTTTGTATAGAAGAAGCACATGGTTTGGATCTCTAGTTTGTACGTACGGCCTCTATCCCAGTGGATTCATACATACCTCAAGTAGGTAAAAGTATCTGTTGAACTGTGGGCTTTTAGTGTCTTCTAGACCTTTCAATTGCCTTGTTATAAACAAGAATATATCCTGAAGAAAGAAAACACAAGAATGCACAAAATAATTAAAGACTGATTTAGAGTAATGACATCCAACTTACGGGGAAGCATACATTGGACTGCTATAGCAAAATGCAAAAAATAATGCAACATTAAAATAAGTTAAAAAAAATAAAATAAAAAGGGGTCTCCGTTATGAGTCCTCCGTATACATGTACTCATTGCTCCCCACACTCCCTTATCAGTGACAGGCACTGGTAACACAGTTACATGTAAGGCTGAGTTCACACTTCAGTGATTTCCATCAGTTATTCTGAGCCAAAACCAGGTGTGGGTCAAAAACACAGAACAGGTGCAGATCTTTCCATTATACCTTCTCTCCGAGTTTCACTACTGGTTTAGGATCACAATAACTGATGGAAATAACTGACCATATAAGTGTGAACTAAGCCTAAGGCCTCATTCAGACGGCCATATGTTTTGCAGTCGGCCCTGTGTGCGTTTCGCATTTTGGGGAATGCACACAGCCAGTCCTATGATAGAAAGGTCTATTCTGGTCAGCAATTGCAGACAAGACTAGGATCTGCTCTATCTTTTTAGCTGGGCTGCGGAACGGAAGCACGGTTGCAGACAGCATACGCTGTGCTGACCGCATCTTTTGCGGGCCCATGGAAATGAACAGGTCCACATCTGATCCGCAAAATTGCGGATCGGAGGCAGACACTAACATATGGCCATCTGAATGAGCCCTAAGGTATGTCAATTTATTTTCCACTACATTTGGAACTCTTTGGTGCTCTCCCCACTGTACGCTGTACAGTATGTGCTATAAATATATGATCTTCAGAACTCCCAGTCCTCAACGAGCCAGTAGCTTTATAAGGCATTACCTTTAATTTGTCATGTGAGGTGTATGGTGCTTCTGGTGCATATATTCGGAAGATGTCAGCCAAACAGCAGGCCACAAGCAGGCGGACATCTTTATTTGGATTCCTGAGGAAGAACTCAGACGAGAGGTGCAAGGCTAAAGGCATATATTGCTGTTTTTCATCTTCTGAATCCTGGTCCATATCCATAAACGTTTTGACCACCATCTAAGCAAAAAAGCAAAATGAAAATTAGGGGTATCATCTGCAGTGATCATCACAGAAAGCAGATAGGAGAATCACCATCCCTAAACTAAGGACATACCCTGAATGGTCACCTTATCAGAGACGCCCATCTGTGGTGTGCTGGGCCTTCAGAACCATAGAAGATCATTGTGGCATTGACTACTAGGTTCTGAAATTGTTCTGCAGGAGTACTGGTCCATGTGGGTAGGATAGATACACACACCTGTAAATTACAGGGAGGTACTGACCTGGCCGGACAGGCCTGTTCTCCCCCCTCCCATAGAAACTCTATATGGCATAAAAAACTCACTGTCATGTTCCTGGAAGCCAGCCATGACTCTTACGGTACGGTGCACTGTCCAGCAGAAAGTGTCCTTCTGCCACAGGATAAACTGATGTCATGAAGAGGAGAGCTTGGTCATCCACATGCTCGGGTAAGCCCTACTGTCCAAATAACCGTCCACAGGTTTCAGACCAACCGAGTGTGCCACCCATTACGAGCCCACACCATTACTCCACCAGCTACAACTCTTGACACCTGACAAGACGGGTTCGTGAACTGGTCATCTGTCTTCACTGCCAATCTGAGCTATGAAATAACGGGCTGGGCATCAGGACACATTAGAGGGAGCAGCAGCTTTCTATGTGCCGCCGCCTGTATGACAGAACTATTATAGACATCCTCCTCGGACCCCTCGAGCTGATGAGTTGTTTAAGGCCTCACAACCCCCTTTCACTGGAAATCGTTCCTCCATTCTCAGTACTCGCCCCACAAGGATGGCAGTTCCTAAATCCTGGCTCCCGCTAGCCTGGCACTGAAGTCGATGCAGCGCTTGAAGTCGCTCAGATTGCTCAATTTTCCTATTCTAATGTGGATTTACACCAAAGCTGATCCAAAGAAAACTTGCTCCCCTGATTTCATGCTGCACCTGGGGTCACATGTATAACATCTATACAGGGAAGCCCCAGTCGTGAAAAGGCAGATGTCTAAGGGTACTTTCACACTAGCGTTTTGGATTCCGTTTGTGAGATCCGTTTCAGGGCTCTCACAAACGGTCCAAAACGGATCAGTTAAGCCCCAATGCATTCTGAATGGATAAGGATCCGTTCAGAATGCATCAGTTAGGCTCCGTTCCGCCTCTATTCCGTTTTGGAGGCGGACACCAAAACGCAGCATGCATTTGTCCGTCTTTTTTTACAATGTAAGTCAATGGGGACGGATCCGTTGTCAGTGACACAATATGGTGCATTTGAAAACGGATCCGTTCCCCATTGACTTTCAATGTAAGTCAAAACGGATCCGTTTTGGACTTTGTCATTTTTCTTTAAAGCTAATGCAAACGGATCCGTTCTGAACGGATACAAACGTTTGCATTATAGGTGCAGATCCGTCTGTGCAAATAAACAGACGGATCCGCACCAACGCTAGTGTGAAAGTACCCTAATAATGTGGTCATTTAGTATATTTAACCTGTGCATGTCATAAAGCATGTATCCATATCACAACCTGCATGCTTATCTAGTTATGATCCTGATGGCAGCCTGTATTATACGCTCACAATTCTGCAGGCTACACTCCGCCATTGCCTGCTGCCTGTATGTGCACACAGCGTGCTCGGGTGAGAACGGTCAGGAACGGCCCCCATTTACCACGGCTAGCCACCAGAGCCAAACAACTGAATGTATTACTGGCTATGAAAATCTCCTACAGACTACACATGGCGTAGGACACAATCAGTACCAAACCATAATGTGAATGAAATAAATACTCATCAGGCCTAGAACACTGACAGAAGTACTACACTGCACAAGTACTACAGCAATAAAGCTCATGGAAGTTCAAGTCCTCATGTGAGACTAAAAATAAAAGAAAAAAATTGTGCAGTGTAATACAAAAACCCGCTCCATTCATTACACTACGCCGCTGCTACACAGGAGATGACACATAGCATGCATGGAGCACTGCCTCCTCATCAAACAGCTGATTGGTAGGGGTAACAGGAGTCGGACCCCCACCGATGTAACATTGATGACCTATCCTGAGGATAGGTCATCAATATTAAAAGCCCGGACAATCCCTTTAATACTGCATTGAAAGGATACTGGATACTCTGCATACAGTACTCACAGACAGTATGGAAACGCATCTAGAAAGGGCCGTGTATAACCCTGCAGACACTGTACAGATTCCCCTACTATACCTCTGCACTCGTGGCCACATACATTAAGGCCCCTTTCAAATTAGCAAGTTTTCCACGCAGGTGCATTGCGCGATGTGAACTCATAGCACCCGCACTGAATCCTGACCTATTAATTTCAATGGGTCCGTGTACATGAGCGTTTTTTTCTTCACACATCAGTTCTGCATTGTGCGAGAATCGCAGCATGTTCTATATTCTGCATTTTTCACGCAGCCCTGGCCCTATAGAAGTGAATGGGGCTGCGGGAAAAAAGCATTACATCCGCAAGCAGGTGTGGGTGCGATGCGTTTTTCACCGACGGTTGCTAAGAGATGTTGTTTGTAAACCTTCAGTGTTTTATCACACCCATGCAAAATACATCAAAGCACATTGCACCCGCACTGAATCCGGACCCATTCATTTCAATGGGGCTGCACAGGAGCGTTGGTTTTCACGCATCACTTGTGTGTTGCGTGAGAATCGCAGCATGTTCTATATTCTGCGTTTTTCACGCAGCGCTCGCCCCAAAGAAGCAAGTGCGGATGCGATGCGTTTTTCACTGATGGTTGCCAAGAGATGTTGTTTGTAAACCTGCAGGTTTTTATCACGTGCGTGAAAAATGCATCAAAACGCATTGCACCTGCGCGGAAAAAACTGAACAACTGAACGCAATCAGAGACAAAACTGACCGAACTTGCTTGCGAAATCGCGCATTTTTCATTGAACGCATCCGGAACTAATCCGCGACGCTCGTCTGCAAGGGGCCTAAATCTATGTCGGGTGAACCTGCAGATTTTGGCTGACCGTCTAGTGCCCTCAATGCTTCTCCGATGGCTGAAGTCAGAGGACGTGCGAGTCAGGGAAGCCTTCAGCCCTCTCTAGCTGCTCATACATATCTTCAGCAGCCTCGGTGCATGGAAGGACATACAGGGAAACAAGGAGCCGCATCCTGTAGTCCACAGAGGAGGCTGACCCCATGTCTACAAAGGACTGGGGACAGACTGGGAATCACAGGGTTCAAAATGTCCGGATGCAACAGTGCCGGGAAGACGCTTATCCGCATAGAGCGGTTTTACGGAGCACTGAAACTGATTTTTAACGCACCTGTGATTTTATAGATGAAACAAGTTAAACAATAGTTTCATCTGTAAAAACCATGGTAATGTCCTTTTTTACTGCAGAATTACGTGTAAATTTACCCTTACACGGCTCAATTACTGATGAGGTATTATACAGCCAAAAGCGAAAAATAGGCGCCGTTCTGTCACTTATTAAATGCTGAATGATTTGTACTCCACTTGTCCCCCCAAACAATAGACGCAGGAAGGGGTCTCGTAACACAGGGCTCTGCACAAATGACAAATTTGCTCCAATGAACTTAATTTGTAGAATAAAACTACATAAAAGAACTGTGTGGGCACACGAGGGGAATAAACCAGGTGGATTTTTTGTATACTGGAGTGCTGCTGCCTTTAGTAACTTGCTGGTCTGATACTGGAAGGAATCATGCTGGTGGGTGAGGTGTATGATAGCCCTCACACATCAGCATGGGAGCGCGGCATTTCTGCGGATTTGGCTGTACGCCAGGGACGATTCTCTTGCATCGTGATCATAAAACAGTTTCAGTGGTGAAGCCACTCGCAGCTTTACCCCATTCAGAGGCGATAATCTGCAAGCAGACACCTGCTGTGGTTTTTGGCGACGCCTGGAGAACAGTATGGAAATAATCCACGGTCACATGAACAGCAGCGCAGACTCTTATTGAAAACGTTTTTTTTCCGCCCCGTGTGAATGAGGCCATCCTTTATTCTCAGCAGTCAGTATATTCCTTTCAGGATTATCTATGTATAGTCTCATGCCCACAACGATCACAGCTGATGTGCAAAATACGGATGTGGTCCGCCGACTGCAATTGTATTTTTTTGCAAACTCACTGACTTCAATGGGACCATGGTCTGCATTCTCTGCGGAACAGCCATACGGATGCAGAAAGCATACCAATGATCCATGTCCCACAAAGGGATAGAATATGTCCTATACTTGGCCGCAAAATGCAGACCATGGACAAACTAAAGTATACATAGGGGTGCAAAAAATGCGGATGCAACATATACAGTACTCGTATTTTGAGGATCTGCAATTTGCGGAGTGCACAATACATTGTTGTGTGCATGAGGCCTAAGCGGGATTAAAGAGGTTCCAGCAAAAAGTAAAGTAAAACAAGTCCAGACTCCAGACCAACATCTAAGCAACAGCTCCAATGGCTGAACAGGTATCGTCTTAACCCTGGGTTCACACCTGAGCGTTTTACAGCGCGTTCAAACGCGCTGTAAAACGCTCAACAGATTAAAACCAATGCATCCCTATGGGAGTGGTTCACACTTGAGCGTTTTACAGCGCGTTTGAACGCGCTGTAAAACGCCCAACGCATAAACAAGTACTTGTGCTTCTTTTGGGGCGTTTGACGCTCGTTTTGTGATTGACACCACAGTAGTCAATCACAAGAACGCGCGTTTTACGCGCGTTTACTATTTGCAAAAACGCGCTGTAATACGCGCGACACAAACGCGCGTAAAACGCGCGTTTCAAGAACGCTCAGGTCTGAACCCAGGGTTAGGGCAGACACAGCGTAGTCCAAAAGGACGGAAACCTCACAGAAAGCAAAACTCAGACATGAACGGTAGCCTCACAATGACAAGGCACCAATAAAATATTCATTCCAACGACACATACGCATGGAAGCATTTACCCAGCTCCTCACGTGGGCGTTGTATCAGTTTACAATGTTGAGGATGTCAAATTGCCAGTGAGGAGTGTAAAATATTTAAAGTAGTGGTAATTGAGGTCCACATGTTCAAGAAGAGCTATGCAAGAAGTTATTACGTAGACCAGCAATTCCCCTGTAATAAGGACGTCTGGTCTCCCCTCCTCCACAGCCAACGTCTGCCGGCAGAGCTCGATTACAGGCAGTGTGACACAGCTTCTGAGGCCAAATCGAGGGGACAAGCACCATGGAGAAATGTGCAAATAACGGGAGCAGCTAGAAAACCTCTGGATGAACGGTGCATCTCTAGTGTAGGCCTCCCCAACCTCCTGGGTACACAGTAGGGGTCGACCGATTATCGGTTTGGCTGATATTATCGGCCGATATTCATGATTTGCACAGTTATCGGTTGCACAGTTCCCCAAACCCCCCAATCCCTCCCCCCCCCCCCATCCCTTCAGTATTGATATCATTGGTGGCAGTGGCCACAGGGTCCCCCACCTCCTCTCTTCTGATCGGAGCCCCAGCAGTGTAATGCTGGGGCTCCGATCGGTTACCATGGCAGCCAGGACGCTACTGAAGCCCTGGCTGCCATGGTTCCTGCTGCTGTGTGCCCATAGCACAGGGCAGCAGGGAGAGTGTGAGGTCCTATTCACCCTGATAGATCTCTATTAGGGTGAATAGGACAAGGGATGTAAAGAGCCCAGGTTCTACCCCTAAGGGGGGAAATAGTAATAAAATAAAAAGTAAAAAAATTTACACCAAAATATTAAGTATAAATTAACCCTTTTCCAATTTTACATATAAAATATATAAACAATAAATAAAAAAACATATCGCCGTGCCTGAAAAGTCCAAACTATTAAAATATATATATATATTTTTTTTTTTAAAAGCGTTGGACGCTGTAACAGAAAAAAAAAAAAATAATCAAAAAATTTTAACGCGCAAAATATCGGTATAAAATATCGGCTATCGGCCTGAAAGTTCACAGAATATCGGTATCGGCTCTAAAAAAATCAATATTGGTCGACCCCTAGTACACAGCACCAGGCCGGATCCATGACATGCCTCCTGGTCAATCGCAGCTGCCAACGTGATAGCTGCTGTCACGTAGAGAAGATGCCTCAGAGGTCACAGGCCACCCTTCTGCCAAAAAAAGGTTCATCTAATGGACTTGCGTAGAAAAAGAGATCCGAAATGCACAAGCAAGAGCACAAGACTGGCCGGGGAGAAACAGGCTGCTCTACTGGACCCCACTGAAATGTAATTTAAATGGGCAGAACATGCACAAACACCCGACACTGGTAGGTCGCATTCATCAAAAGCACAGGAGCAGCACCCGGCACCACCCGCAGGGGCTGCAATATGTGCTCACAGCTACGACAGAAGAGATCAGAGCTACCTCTGATCCCGGCTATATAACCCCTTAGATACCATGTGTTCTGGCATCTCCAGAATTGTAACAAACCAAACAGTGGCGTTAATCATTTACTTAAACCGCATGGAGGGTGCCATAAAAAATTAAATAGACACTCCTCTAGCCATCAGACTATCACGCATTGATTACACTTTCGGAAATCCTCTGTTGTGTGCTAAAGGTTTGGCTGTAGATTACGGGGTACGAGGGGTGTCTGATCACTCACCCATACAGCTAACTAGATCTACTTCAACGGTCCGATCAAGGGTCTCGGAGTACATCCCTTTTGGTTGACACTCCTGACTCCCAATGATTGGACACCTGACCAACTCTCGGTATTTCTAGCCGATCAGGATTTTTTTGAGAACCCACTATTAATATGGGAAACTTTTGAAAGCATATCTCAGAGGTTGTCTGAAATCATCCATATCATACGTTAAACGGGAGAGTGAGTTAGCAAGGGAGTGCACGCGACTGGAAGCGGCTTATGTTGCTGATCCCACAGAACCTAGTAGACAGGAACGCCGTAAAATAAAATAAAAAATGCACGATTCGCCATTTTCTGTTAGTCGCCTTGTCCTCCCAAAAAAAGAGTATAGGACTGTTGTATTATGAGCCGGCGGTTCCATAAAATGTGGAATGCACGCGGCTTTTTTTGGCGTTTTGTTTTCGTTGCGTGGTATCAAATGGTATCGAGTATCACAATACTTATTTATGGTATCGATACCGAATCAAAATTTTGGTATCGAAACAACTCTAATGAGCAGTCTAACTGGCGAGAGGTAACTGATGTATAACACATAACTGCACAAATCAGTTGTCATTCGCCGGAGACACATACATAGGTGATTGTAGTATCTCAGAGACGTCCTCCTCTGACAGATCTGGATCACAGTTTTCCACCTATTCAACACATGCAATTCTGCCAATTGGATTCGAGTTGGCGGTGGGCAATATGACCAAAAATCTATATTGCGATATAATTTTAAGCATGTGCGATATATTATTTTCCAGCTTTTCAGGTATCGTAATTGACCCGCTAAATAGTAAAAATAGAAGTCGGGTAGGGACATAACACCATTAGATCTGGGGCGACATAGGGTGGAGAGAGAGAGTTTAGGCCTGCTAGATCCCCATATAAAGGGCAACATTAGAGCGTTTAGTTGTTGAAAATCTTTTGGGTATAATGTAGGGAGAATACTCCAGCATATATATGCATTTAGGAAGTACCATCATTAAAATCCGGTTTATGCGACCTGCTGCTGAAACGTATCCTTGCAGTAATTTAGAAGGGGTTGTAGGTTCATAGAGTGGAAGGTATGGGGATTCTTGGATATAACAATACCTAGGTATTTAAAATATTGAACTATGGACAGCTCCTGAATAGTGGTCTGCCAATCTGTACCATATAGTGGAAAAAAGGATGATGTCGACCAGTTTATGCATAGACCTGAGTAGCGGCCAAAATCATTAATGAGCATGGCTCGGGGTAGTGTGACCTCTACATGTGACATGACCAATACCACGTCACCAGCAGAGAGTCTGATCCTATCTTCCCTATCCCCAATTTGCAGACCGCAAAACACATATGGTTGTGTGCATGAGGCCTTAGACTAATAGCAAGGGATTCAATAGCCAAGGCAAACAATAAGGGAGATGGTGGGCATCCCTGTGGGGTCCCCCTTAACAGATTGAAATATGGAGAAGAGAAACTATTAACTGACACATTAGATCTAGGGTTTCCGTAAAGAACGGAGACTCATTGGATAAAAACTGGTCCAAAACCAAATCGATTAAGGCCTCTTTCACATTTGCGTTGTGAGGATTCGGCGTGCACTTCCGTTGCCAGAAATGCCCGCCAGATCCGTCACTCACAACGCAAGACACCTGAAAGCATATTGAAGACTGATCAGTCTTCAATATGCTTTCAGGTAACCATGGCAGCCAGCACTTCAGTAGCGTCCTGGCTGCCATGGTAAGTACTCCGCAGCAGTGTACTTACCTGCGCTGCGGCTGCCGGGCGCTCCTTTTATGACGTCACTCGGAGTATCTCGATACCACGCAAAAAAAAAAAAAAACCTCCAAAAAAAGCCACGTGCATTTCACATTTTATGGAACCGCCGGCTCATAATACAACAGTGCTATCCTATTTTGGGGGGACAAGGCGACTAAAAGAAAATGGCGAATCGTTATATATTTTTTCTTTTAGCGTTTACTGCATAAAAGAGGATTTTTTAATACTTTGGACTTTTGAGACGCAGCCATATGTAATATTTATTTTTTATATATTTCATATGTAAAATTGGAAAAGGGGGTGATTTAAACTTAATATTTTGGTGTACTTTTTTTTTTTTTTTACAGTTTATTTTATCAACTTAGGAGCTAGAAACTGGGATCATTTTCATCCTATTCACCCCGAGAGCTCTACCAGGGTGAATAGGATCTCTCCCTCTCCCTGCTGCCCTGTGCTCTGTGCACACAGCAGCAGGGAGCTGACTATGGCAGCCAGGACTTCAGTAGCGTCCTGGTTGCCATGGTAACCAATCAGAAGCGAGATGGTGAGGGGACCCTGTGGCCACTGCCACCAATGATATTAATACGGAAGGGGTGGGGGGTGGGGGAGGGCGCACTGGCCACCAATAATGTCTTTTAATACTGGGGACAGGGGGCAGCGCCTGAGGGGTTAACTGCCGCTGATGGCAGCGCCCTGTCACAGGCAGGGTGTCGGCAGTGTGCTCCTGCAGCCTGCATTTATATATGAAATGTTACTAGTCATTGGTGGCCAGTGCCCCGCCCCTGCTCCGCCCCCCTCTCCCTCTATTGGTTGCAGCGGCAGCACAGGGGGCGGGAGAGAGACTGCCTCCTTCTCCCTGTGCTGCCGAGGAGAACATGGCCGCACTGAGAGCAGCGCAGCCACGTTCTCTGATACTGGGCTGTGCAGTAGTGCAGCCCAGTATCGATAAAATACTAATCCTGGTATCGAGCTCGATACCAGAGAAAAGTATCGAATGGGTATCGAAACTGGCGCGGGTTTTTGGCACTTGTTGTGGACCTGTTCTTATATTAGAACATTTTGGACGGAGGTCATCCAATTTCTGGCTGAGCTGACTGACCTACCGATTGCTGCTCACCCTAATGTTTATCTGGTATCTTAGATGACGCCATATATACCCATTATACCAGAATATTCCTGCGAGAATCATTTTTTCTGGCAAGAAAAGCCATCGCTCTGCGGTGGATGGGACAGAGAAGACCATCACTCAATGGAAGACATTAATAAATGTCAGAATGGCATATGAATATATTGTCTACAAACATAGGACGTGTGAGTCTAAATTTGACAAAGTGTGGGGGCTGCGGTGTGCATCTCCACATACACAACACCCAGTGCATTATCCTCTACACCAGGCATGCTCAACCTGTGGCCCTCCAGCTGTTGCAAAACTACAACTCCCAGCATGCCCGAACAGCATACAGGTATCCACCTACAGCAGGGCATTGTGGGAGTTGTAGTTTTACAACAGCTGGAGGGCCGCAGGTTGAGCATGCCTGCTCTACACACCAAGATGTATGAGCACAATCATTCTTGACGTCTTCCTCCATTTCTCGTGACTATAACCATGTAAACGTGACCATGATTATACTCTGCTACGCTAAGCAATATACCTTTATACTTTGTATGCACTATGCAATGAAACACTGTACACCAATTCTGTATTACCTCAGTTTATTTTCATAATTTGTTATGGTCAATAAAAAAAAAATAATAATAATTTGAGGCAGAGTGCTATCCCCCCCCCCCACCAAATAATATAAATAGATTAGCTTTTATGGACTCCAAAAAGGTTCTGTCACAAAAAATGACTTGTCCCGCAAACATAAAAGACCATATAGATAGTGCAGGAAAAAATTATGTTATGAGTTATGTCACTTTTTTGGAGTTTCTACTCTAGGGGTGCATCGGGGGGCTTCGAATGGGACATGGTGTCAAAAATCCAGTCCAGCAAAATCCACCTTCCAAAAACCACACGGCGCTCCTTTCCTTCTACACCCTGCCGTTTGGCTATACAGCAGTTTACGCCCACATATGGGGTGTTTCTGCAAACTACAGAATCGGGGCAATAAATAGAGTTTTGTTTGGCTGTTAACCCTTGCTTTGTTACTGGAAAAAATTGATTCAAACGGAAAATTTTCCAAAAAAAAAAAAAAATCGAAATTCTGAAATTTTATCTCCATTTGCCATTAACTCTTGTGGAAAACCTAAAGGGTTAATGACGTTTGTAAAATCAGTTTTGAATACCTTGAGGGGTGTAGTTTCTAGAATGGGGTCATTTTTGGATGGTTTCTATTATGTAAGCCTCACAAAGTGACTTCAGACCTGAACTGGTCCCTAAAAAGTGGATTTTTGAAAATTTCTGAAAAATTTCAAGATTTGCTTCTAAACTTCTAAGCCTTGTAACGTCCCCAAAAAATAAAATGGCATTCCCAAAATGATCGATACATGAAGTAGACATATGGGGAATGTAAATCAATAACTTTTTTGGGCGGTTTTACTATGTATTATAGAAGTAGAGAAATTGAAACTTGGAAAATTGCAAATTTTTCCAAATTTTTGGTAAATTTGATATTTTTTTTAAATAAAAATGAAATTTTTCGACTTTATTTTACAAGTGTCATGAAATACAATATGTGACGAAAAAACAATCTCAGAACGGCCTGGATAAGAAAAAGCGTTTTAAAGTTATCACCACATAAAGTGACACTGGTCAGATTTGCAAAAAATGGCCTGGTCCTTAAGGTAAAATAGGGCTGAATCCTTAAAGGGTTAATTATTTGTTTGGTTTAAAAAAAAAAAAATTGGGCTTCATTTTCGAAAACTGTTATGCTTTTTTGGCATAAAAATGTTGCATGACCTCCTTTTCATGACTTTTTAAATGACCATGTGAACATATTTTGTCACAGGTGCAATTTTGTGTCGCATTACACACCAAGGCATGTAGAGGGAGTGGCGGGGGCGTGCCACCTATAGGCCCCGACAAATTTACCAACATTTAGGCCTCTTTCACACGAACGATATGGATTAGGTCAGGAGGCGTTCAGTGAAACTCGCACCATTTTGCAAGCAAGGCAATCAGTGAAAAACGAATCGCATACGCACTTGCTTGCGGATGCAATGAGTTTTTCACTGAGGCCCCATTCACTTCTATGGGGCCAGGGCTGCGTGAAAAACGCAGAATATAGAACATGCTGCTTTTTTCACGCAATGCAGAACTCATGCGTGAAAAAAAATAAAAAAAACTGTACATAGAAGAACCATTGAAATGAATGGGTCAGGATTCAGTGTGGGTGCTATGTGTTCACATCACGCATTGCACCCACGTGGAAAACTTGCAAGGGGCCTTACACATGGAAACAAGCTTACATGTTGGGAAAAAAACTACTTCAGCCAGGGGCTGGAGTAATTTTTCCGCCAGGCGAATGGACTGCTGAAATTAATGACAAGGTGCACGCCCCCAGTCATAAATTATGTGCATATTCCAGCACCAAAGCCAGCGCAAAAAATCGCCGAAAAACGACCTGCATTAATCACAGCAATCATTCAGAGCAGGTCTGATAGCTTACTATGATTGCCTATGTATGGGGCAGCATTTCACACCTACCGGTAGCTACTGCTCGCAGCGAAAACTTCATTAAAAAAAATAAAATCAGCCGTTTTGTAGGGGGGAATTTATCAAGAATAACGTTTCATACGCCAGGGTTCACCTGCTTTGCAATGGAGCGAGATGTGTAGATTCAAGCTATAATTTATGTCAAAAAGTCAAATTTACACTAGCTATGAGAACTGGCGTAGAATTGAGCTATAATAACTACGTGTCCCATCCACTTTTTGGAAAAGTGGTGAGCAAGACAAAAGGTACACATTTTTTGTGCAAAATTCCCCCCATAGTTTATCAGTCTTGCGTTTTCATGAGCAGATTGGTATATAATTTTATTTCTTCTCATTCTGGTCTTTGAAGTCCAGGAAGCGGTCCTATCAGTGATGACAGCCTTCCCTCTATGACTGTGTATACAGAGAGCTGTATGGAGGAGGCGGTCCTATCAGTGATTGACAGCCTTCCCTCTATGACTGTGTATACAGAGATAGCTGTATGGAGGAGGCGGTCCTATCAGTGACTGACAGCCGTCCCTCTATGACTGTGTATATAGAGATAGCTGTATGGAGGAGGAGGTCCTATCAGTGATGACAGCCTTCCCTCTATGACTGTGTATACAGAGATAGCTGTATGGAGGAGGAGGTCCTATCAGTGATGACAGCCTTCCCTCGATGACTGTGTATACAGAGGTAGCTGTATGGAGGAGGAGGTCCTATCAGTGATGACAGCCTTCCCTCGATGACTGTGTATACAGAGATAGCTGTATGGAGGAGGAGGTCCTATCAGTGATGACAGCCGTCCCTCTATGACTGTGTATACAGAGGTAGCTGTATGGAGGAGGAGGTCCTATCAGTGATGACAGCCTTCCCTCTATGACTGTGTATACAGAGGTAGCTGTATGGAGGAGGAGGTCCTATCAGTGACTGACAGCCGTCCCTCTATGACTGTGTATACAGAGAGAGCTGTATGGAGGAGGAGGTCCTATCAGTGACTGACAGCCTTCCCTCTATGACTGTGTATACAGAGATAGCTGTATGGAGGAGGAGGTCCTATCAGTGACTGACAGCCTTCCCTCTATGACTGTGTATACAGAGAGAGCTGTATGGAGGAGGAGGTCCTATCAGTGACTGACAGCCTTCCCTCTATGACTGTGTATACAGAGATAGCTGTATGGAGGAGAGGTCCTATCAGTGACTGACAGCCTTCCCTCTATGACTGTGTATACAGAGATAGCTGTATGGAGGAGGAGGTCCTATCAGTGACTGACAGCCTTCCCTCTATGACTGTGTATACAGAGATAGCTGTATGGAGGAGGAGGTCCTATCAGTGATGACAGCCTTCCCTCTATGACTGTGTATACAGAGATAGCTGTATGGAGGAGGAGGTCCTATCAGTGACTGACAGCCTTCCCTCTATGACTGTGTATACAGAGATAGCTGTATGGAGGAGGAGGTCCTATCAGTGACTGACAGCCTTCCCTCTATGACTGTGTATACAGAGATAGCTGTATGGAGGAGGAGGTCCTATCAGTGATGACAGCCTTCCCTCTATGACTGTGTATACAGAGATAGCTGTATGGAGGAGGAGGTCCTATCAGTGACTGACAGCCTTCCCTCTATGACTGTGTATACAGAGAGAGCTGTATGGAGGAGGAGGTCCTATCAGTGACTGACAGCCTTCCCTCTATGACTGTGTATACAGAGATAGCTGTATGGAGGAGGAGGTCCTATCAGTGACTGACAGCCTTCCCTCTATGACTGTGTATACAGAGATAGCTGTATGGAGGAGGAGGTCCTATCAGTGACTGACAGCCTTCCTCTATGACTGTGTATACAGAGAGAGCTGTATGGAGGAGGAGGTCCTATCAGTGACTGACAGCCTTCCCTCTATGACTGTGTATACAGAGATAGCTGTATGGAGGAGGAGGTCCTATCAGTGACTGACAGCCTTCCCTCTATGACTGTGTATACAGAGATAGCTGTATGGAGGAGGAGGTCCTATCAGTGACTGACAGCCTTCCCTCTATGACTGTGTATACAGAGATAGCTGTATGGAGGAGGAGGTCCTATCAGTGACTGACAGCCTTCCCTCTATGACTGTGTATACAGAGATAGCTGTATGGAGGAGGAGGTCCTATCAGTGACTGACAGCCTTCCCTCTATGACTGTGTATACAGAGAGAGCTGTATGGAGGAGGAGGTCCTATCAGTGACTGACAGCCTTCCCTCTATGACTGTGTATACAGAGAGAGCTGTATGGAGGAGGAGGTCCTATCAGTGACTGACAGCCTTCCCTCTATGACTGTGTATACAGAGATAGCTGTATGGAGGAGGAGGTCCTATCAGTGACTGACAGCCTTCCCTCTATGACTGTGTATACAGAGATAGCTGTATGGAGGAGGAGGTCCTATCAGTGACTGACAGCCTTCCCTCTATGACTGTGTATACAGAGAGAGCTGTATGGAGGAGGAGGTCCTATCAGTGACTGACAGCCTTCCCTCTATGACTGTGTATACAGAGAGAGCTGTATGGAGGAGGAGGTCCTATCAGTGACTGACAGCCTTCCCTCTATGACTGTGTATACAGAGATAGCTGTATGGAGGAGGAGGTCCTATCAGTGACTGACAGCCTTCCCTCTATGACTGTGTATACAGAGAGAGCTGTATGGAGGAGGAGGTCCTATCAGTGACTGACAGCCTTCCCTCTATGACTGTGTATACAGAGGTAGCTGTATGGAGGAGGAGGTCCTATCAGTGACTGACAGCCTTCCCTCTATGACTGTGTATACAGAGAGAGCTGTATGGAGGAGGAGGTCCTATCAGTGACTGACAGCCTTCCTCTATGACTGTGTATACAGAGATAGCTGTATGGAGGAGGAGGTCCTATCAGTGATGACAGCCTTCCTCTATGACTGTGTATACAGAGATAGCTGTATGGAGGAGGAGGTCCTATCAGTGACTGACAGCCTTCCCTCTATGACTGTGTATACAGAGAGAGCTGTATGGAGGAGGAGGTCCTATCAGTGACTGACAGCCTTCCCTCTATGACTGTGTATACAGAGAGAGCTGTATGGAGGAGGAGGTCCTATCAGTGACTGACAGCCTTCCCTCTATGACTGTGTATACAGAGAGCTGTATGGAGGAGGAGGTCCTATCAGTGACTGACAGCCTTCCCTCTATGACTGTGTATACAGAGATAGCTGTATGGAGGAGGAGGTCCTATCAGTGACTGACAGCCTTCCCTCTATGACTGTGTATACAGAGATAGCTGTATGGAGGAGGAGGTCCTATCAGTGACTGACAGCCTTCCCTCTATGACTGTGTATACAGAGATAGCTGTATGGAGGAGGAGGTCCTATCAGTGACTGACAGCCTTCCCTCTATGACTGTGTATACAGAGATAGCTGTATGGAGGAGGAGGTCCTATCAGTGACTGACAGCCTTCCCTCTATGACTGTGTATACAGAGATAGCTGTATGGAGGAGGAGGTCCTATCAGTGACTGACAGCCTTCCCTCTATGACTGTGTATACAGAGATAGCTGTATGGAGGAGGAGGTCCTATCAGTGACTGACAGCCTTCCCTCTATGACTGTGTATACAGAGATAGCTGTATGGAGGAGGAGGTCCTATCAGTGACTGACAGCCTTCCCTCTATGACTGTGTATACAGAGAGAGCTGTATGGAGGAGGAGGTCCTATCAGTGACTGACAGCCTTCCCTCTATGACTGTGTATACAGAGAGAGCTGTATGGAGGAGGAGGTCCTATCAGTGACTGACAGCCTTCCCTCTATGACTGTGTATACAGAGATAGCTGTATGGAGGAGGAGGTCCTATCAGTGACTGACAGCCTTCCTCTATGACTGTGTATACAGAGAGAGCTGTATGGAGGAGGAGGTCCTATCAGTGACTGACAGCCTTCCCTCTATGACTGTGTATACAGAGATAGCTGTATGGAGGAGGAGGTCCTATCAGTGACTGACAGCCTTCCTCTATGACTGTGTATACAGAGGAGCTGTATGGAGGAGGAGGTCCTATCAGTGACTGACAGCCTTCCCTCTATGACTGTGTATACAGAGATAGCTGTATGGGAGGAGGAGGTCCTATCAGTGACTGACAGCCTTCCCTCTATGACTGTGTATACAGAGAGAGCTGTATGGAGGAGGAGGTCCTATCAGTGATGACAGCCTTCCCTCTATGACTGTGTATACAGAGATAGTTGTATGGAGGAGGAGGTCCTATCAGTGACTGACAGCCTTCTCTCTATGACTCGTATACGATACCAGGAAAGAGCTATTATGCTGACACTGGGCTGCACTGCTGCAGCTCAGTATGAGAGAGCATGGCTGCACCGCTCTCAGCGGCTGTGTACTACAGCAGCACAGCTGGATGGAGGAGGCAGTGCTCCTCCCTCTGTGACTGCACAGCTTCAGCTCTATAGAGGAGGAGGCTGAGCAGTGAGCTGGATGGAGGAGGAGGGGCTATCGGGGACTGGCAGCACTGTCCAGCTATGACTGTGTTACAGATAGCTGTATGGAGGCAGAAGCATCAGCCTGCCAGCACCTGCCTATGACCCAGCACTGCAATCAGAGCATTAGCCCCTCAGTGACGGCACCTGAGGGCTATAGCCTCTGATCGCAGCGCTCGTTCACATGGCAGGTGCCTGCAGCCTGTGTCTGCTGCCTACGTCTATATGGAGAGAACATCCTGATCAGTGACAGTAGCCTTCCTCTCTGCCTAGTATTAAAACATTGATGGCAGGAGCAGTGTCCTCTCTAGTATTAAAGCATTGGTGGGCAGTGTGCCTCAGTATTAAAACATTGGTGAGGCATGTGCAGCCTTCCCTCTATGAATGAATATCATAGGTAGCAGTATGGCACAGAGGTCCTCACCTCCTCCTCATTGGTGGCAGTGGCTGATCGGAGCCCCAGCACTGTAATGCTGAGGCTCGATCGGCTACTATGGTAACAGGACGCTTCTGAAGTCCTAGCTGCCTTAGTCTGCTCTCTGCTGCTGTGTGCACTATGCAGAGGGCAGCATGGAGAGAGGTGAGATCCTAGTCACCCTGATAGAGTTCTATTAGGGTGAATAGATGAGAATATCCCAGGTTCTAGCCCTAGGGTGGAAATAGTTACTAAATAAACTGTAAAAAAAAAGAAAGCAGTTTAAGTACACCAAAATATTAGTGATGAACCGCCTTCCCATTTTACATATAAAATATATAAACAATACATAAATAGAATATTGCATATCCACGTCTCAAAAGTCCAACTATTAAAAATCCACTGTGTATGCTGATGATAGCTGTCATGAGAGAAAGAGAAAAGAAAAATGCACGATTCAGCCATTTCTCTTAGTCATCTGTGTCCCCACAAAAGAGGTATGGAGTAGGACTGTCGTATTAGTGATGACAGCGGTTTCACTCATATGACTGTGGTATGCAGCAGATTTTTAGCTGTTATTTTTTGCGTAGGTATCGAGAGATCACAATACTTCTTATGTGTATCGATAGCCGTATCAAAATCTATAGTACTGAAACAACTCTGATACAGAGGTAGCTGTATGGAGGAGGAGGTCCTATCAGTGATGACAGCCTTCCTCTATGACTGTGTATACAGAGATAGCTGTATGGAGGAGGAGGTCCTATCAGTGACTGACAGCCGTCCCTCTATGACTGTGTATACAGAGATAGCTGTATGGAGGAGGAGGTCCTATCAGTGATGACAGCCTTCCCTCTATGACTGTGTATACAGAGAGAGCTGTATGGAGGAGGAGGTCCTATCAGTGATGACAGCCTTCCCTCTATGACTGTGTATACAGAGATAGCTGTATGGAGGAGGAGGTCCTATCAGTGATGACAGCCTTCCCTCTATGACTGTGTATACAGAGAGTAGCTGTATGGAGGAGGAGGTCCTATCAGTGACTGACAGCCTCCCTCTATGACTGTGTATACAGAGATAGCTGTATGGAGGAGGAGGTCCTATCAGTGATGACAGCCTTCCCTCTATGACTGTGTATACAGAGAGCTGTATGGAGGAGGAGGTCCTATCAGTGACTGACAGCCTTCCCTCTATGACTGTGTATACAGAGAGAGCTGTATGGAGGAGGAGGTCCTATCAGTGACTGACAGCCTTCCCTCTATGACTGTGTATACAGAGATAGCTGTATGGAGGAGGAGGTCCTATCAGTGATGACAGCCTTCCCTCTATGACTGTGTATACAGAGATAGCTGTATGGAGGAGGAGGTCCTATCAGTGACTGACAGCCGTCCCTCTATGACTGTGTATACAGAGAGAGCTGTCAATCACTGATAGGACCGCCTCCTGGACGTCAAAGCCCAGAATGAGAAGGAATTTAAGGAACCTGTCACCAGGAAAGTCACTGATAAAGCAGACATGCTGCCTTGTAGGACTCACTCTGCTGAATATAATGATACCTGTCACTTGGTGATCTGTAGCTGTATGGAAAAGTACTTGTACTCCATATGCTAATGAGCTGATATGAGTCCAGCGGTTTTTCTATTCAGAGCTGTAGCCCCTCCCTATTCACTTATTCAGGTGTAAAATGAGCGTGGTTTATTACATCATTCATTTTAATAATTGTTTATCAATCATGTGTTTATCACCCCATGAACAAACTCACCCTTATTATAATTACTAACTTCAATACTATATTCCTCCCCTTTTTTTACCTCAGTAATATAATACCTTAGCATTCCTGTTATTCATTTTCCGCCAATTATTAAAATGAATGAATGATGGTAATAAACCACGCCCTTTACATATGAAGAAGTGAATAGGGGAGTGGCTACAGCTCTGAATAGAAAAAACACCGGACTCATATCAACCGCTGGACTCAAATCAGCTCATTAGCATATGGATTAAAAGTACTTTTTCTCCCCAATAAAGCAACAGATCACCAAGTGAGAGGTATCATTACATTCAGCAGAGTGAGCCCTACAAGGCAGCATGCCTGGTATATCAGTGAATTTCCTGGTGACAGGTTCCCTTTAAATGTATAAATTACAAGTTTTCCTGAATCTTTTCCCTCCTGCTCTGTAACATACCACCTGCAGCTCAGACACCATGTTCAACATGATAGACCAAGTAGGAGCTTATTAAAAGGATGAGCTTTTGACATCTGTTCACATGATGCGGATGCTTTGGCGCTTTGCCTGTGTTCTGATAGGGCACAGTGCCAAGAGGGCTTAGTCTGACAGCAGGGGTGCAGTGTTTTAGCAATATAAGAGAAGGTACCCACTGGAAAGAGGCAACCCTGACATGGTGAGTGGGCTTATGCATTTTGATCAAAACATATACAAACGTGTCATATACAGTTTAGATCAGGGTACACAACCTTTCCTGGTTGGAGGCCACATTCTCCGCCTGAACCAATTCCAAGGGCCGAAAATAAAACTTAAAGGGTATTACCAACTGAAATACTGTATTTTGGCATATTGAACATACAGTATATACTATAAATGTCTAGTTACAGTTCTCGGACTCCCATCTAATAGGAGAATACATGTAAGAAGCCTTAAGACCTAGACGTCTTTTACCTGATGTTTGGGGCGCATAGCAGATGGTATCGAGGGCCATGTGGCCCAGCCACAGGTTGCGCACCCTGGTTTAGATTAGGGGCTGCACGATATGGAATTTTGTGCGATTGCGATTAGGGCCCTAAAAATTGCGATAACGATATGCGATGCGATATTTTAAGAGAATTGTGCTAGAGGTCTATCTGCTTAGATTTTTAGAGTGAAGCCGCACACAGATGACTGATAATGTGAAATGTAGTTATGCTGAACTCAAAGAACTGAAATACGCAGTGTTTTTCAAAATAAAATACATTTGCATTACTGCAAAAGTACAAAATACAAACTTGCTATTTTCTTACAAGCCCTGCACAGAACTGATAAATAAAATAGATTTAGAACGTGTTCATCAGTGATTGACAGCCTTCCCTCTATGACTGTATATATAGAGATAGCTGTATGGAGGAGACGGTCCTATCAGTGACTGACAGCCTTCCCTCTATGACTGTGTATACAGAGATAGCTGTATGGAGGAGGAGGTCCTATCAGTGACTGACAGCCGTCCCTCTATGACTGTGTATACAGAGGTAGCTGTATGGAGGAGGAGGTCCTATCAGTGATGACAGCCTTCCCTCTATGACTGTGTATACAGAGATAGCTGTATGGAGGAGGAGGTCCTATCAGTGATGACAGCCTTCCCTCTATGACTGTGTATACAGATATAGCTGTATGGAGGAGGAGGTCCTATCAGTGACTGACAGCCTTCCCTCTATGACTGTGTATACAGAGGTAGCTGTATGGAGGAGGAGGTCCTATCAGTGATGACAGCCTTCCCTCTATGACTGTGTATACAGATAGCTGTATGGAGGAGGAGGTCCTATCAGTGATTGACAGCCTTCCCTCTATGACTGTGTATACAGAGATAGCTGTATGGAGGAGGAGGTCCTATCAGTGATGACAGCCTTCCCTCTATGACTGTGTATATAGAGATAGCTGTATGGAGGAGACGGTCCTATCAGTGATGACAGCCTTCCCTCTATGACTGTGTATATAGAGATAGTTGTATGGAGGAGGAGGTCCTATCAGTGATTGACAGCCTTCCCTCTATGACTGTGTATACAGAGATAGCTGTATGGAGGAGGAGGTCCTATCAGTGATGACAGCCTTCCCTCTATGACTGTGTATATAGAGATAGCTGTATGGAGGAGGAGGTCCTATCAGTGATGACAGCCTTCCCTCTATGACTGTGTATACAGAGATAGCTGTATGGAGGAGGAGGTCCTATCAGTGATGACAGCCTTCCCTCTATGACTGTGTATACAGAGATAGCTGTATGGAGGAGGAGGTCCTATCAGTGATTGACAGCCTCCCCTCTATGACTGTGTATGCAGAGAGCTGTATGGAGGAGGAGGTCCTATCAGTGATGACAGCCTTCCCTCTATGACTGTGTATACAGAGATAGCTGTATGGAGGAGGAGGTCCTATCAGTGATGACAGCCTTCCCTCTATGACTGTGTATACAGAGAGAGCTGTATGGAGGAGGAGGTCCTATCAGTGACTGACAGCCTTCCCTCTATGACTGTGTATATAGAGATAGCTGTATGGAGGAGGAGGTCCTATCAGTGATGACAGCCTTCCCTCTATGACTGTGTATACAGATATAGCTGTATGGAGGAGGAGGTCCTATCAGTGACTGACAGCCGTCCCTCTATGACTGTGTATACAGAGAGAGCTGTCAATCACTGATAGGACCGCCTCCTGGACGTCAAAGCCCAGAATGAGAAGGAATTTAAAGGGAACCTGTCACCAGGAAAGTCACTGATAAAGCAGACATGCTGCCTTGTAGGGCTCACTCTGCTGAATATAATGATACCTGTCACTTGGTGATCTGTCGCTTTATTGTGGAGAAAAAGTACTTTTACTCCATATGCTAATGAGCTGATATGAGTCCAGCGGTTTTTCTATTCAGAGCTGTAGCCCCTCCCCTATTCACTTATTCAGGTGTAAAATGGGCGTGGTTTATTACATCATTCATTTTAATAATTGTTTATCAATCATGTGTTTATCACCCCATGAACAAACTCACCCTTATTATAATTACTAACTTCAATACTATATTCCTCCCCCTTTTTTTTACCTCAGTAATATAATACCTTAGCATTCCCTGTTATTCATTTTCCCGCCAATTATTAAAATGAATGAATGAGGTAATAAACCACGCCCCTTTTACATATGAAGAAGTGAATAGGGGAGTGGCTACAGCTCTGAATAGAAAAAACACCGGACTCATATCAACCGCTGGACTCAAATCAGCTCATTAGCATATGGATTAAAAGTACTTTTTCTCCCCAATAAAGCAACAGATCACCAAGTGAGAGGTATCATTATATTCAGCAGAGTGAGCCCTACAAGGCAGCATGCCTGGTATATCAGTGAATTTCCTGGTGACAGGTTCCCTTTAAATGTATAAATTACAAGTTTTCCTGAATCTTTTCCCTCCTGCTCTGTAACATACCACCTGCAGCTCAGACACCATGTTCAACATGATAGACCAAGTAGGAGCTTATTAAAAGGATGAGCTTTTGACATCTGTTCACATGATGCGGATGCTTTGGCGCTTTGCCTGTGTTCTGATAGGGCACAGTGCCAAGGGGGCTTAGTCTGACAGCAGGGGTGCAGTGTTTTAGCAATATAAGAGAAGGTACCCACTGGAAAGAGGCAACCCTGACATGGTGAGTGGGCTTATGCATTTTGATCAAAACATATACAAACGTGTCATATACAGTTTAGATCAGGGGTACACAACCTTTCCTGGTTGGGGGCCACATTCTCCGCCTGAACCAATTCCAAGGGCCGAAAATAAAACTTAAAGGGGTATTACCAACTGAAATACTGTATTTTTGGCATATTGAACATACAGTATATACTATAAATGTCTAGTTACAGTTCTCGGACTCCCATCTAATAGGAGAATACATGTAAGAAGCCTTAAGACCTAGACGTCTTTTACCTGATGTTTGGGGGCCGCAACGAATGGTATCGAGGGCCGCATGTGGCCCCCGGCACAGGTTGCGCACCCCTGGTTTAGATTAGGGCTGCACGATATGGGAATTTTGTGCGATTGCGATTAGGGCCCTAAAAATTGCGATAACGATATGCGATGCGATATTTTAAGAGAATTGTGCTAGAGGTCTATCTGCTTAGATTTTCGAGGTAAAAGCGCACACAGATGACTGATAATGTGAAATGTAGTTATGCTGAACTCAAGAACTGAAATGCGCAGTGTTTTTCAAAATAAAATACATTTGCATTACTGCAAAAGTACAAAATACAAAACTTGCTATTTTCTTACAAGCCCTGCACAGAACTGATAAATAAAATAGATTTAAGAACATGTGTTCATTAAAATAATAACTTGCCTCCAGCCCCTCCTCCCTCCCCGCACTGTAACTGATGTATCGCTGGCCGCGCTGTGCAGCCTCCAGCCCCTCCTCCCTCCCCGCACTGTAACTGATGTATTGCCGGCCGCGCTGTGCAGCATAGCGGCCGGAGATACAGTGTCAGTGTCATGTAGAAAGTCAACCATCGCTTTATAAGACGCACTGCCACCCCCCCCACTTTTGGGGGGATAAAGTGAGTCTTATAAAGCGAAAAATTCGGTAATATTGGGTCTAGGGTTGGGCAATAAACCGGTAGCTATGATATACCGCGATATTAGAAAACAGCGATATTGCGATATCACTGTTTTCTAATAATCGCGGTATTCTGTGACGTCATGCGCTCCGCTCGGCGCCTTCCCACTCACCACCCGCCGGCCGCCGCACATTAGAAATCTTTGCCGGCTCCTGCGTCCCTGGCTCCGCCTCCTCCTACCCGGCGCATCGCTGCCCACATTCTCGGGGGGTGCAATTGCCCCTTTGCCTCTCTCCCCCCCTGGATCCGCCGGAAGACTCACACAGGCGCCTGTGTGAGTCTTCCGGCGCTCTCAGTGAAGTGAATAATAACTACCTACAACAGCACTGGGCTGGGAGGAGGCGGCGCTGGGCAGGTAGGGAATCTGTTAATGGGGGGAATCTGTGGATGACACTGGATGGTGGGGGAATCTGTGGATGACACCGAGAGGGGCGGATCTGTGGATGACACCGAGAGGGGCGGATCTGTGGATGACACTGAGAGGGGGAGATCTGTGGATGACACTGAGAGGGGGAGAATCTGTGGATGACACTAGATGGGGGATCTGTGGATGACACTGAATGGGGGATCTGTGGAAGACACTGAATGGGGGATCTGTGGAAGACACTGAATGGGGGGATCTGTGGAAGACACTGGATGGGGGGATCTGTGGAAGACACTGGATGGGGGGATCTGTGGAAGACACTGGATGGGGGGATCTGTGGAAGACACTGGATGGGGGATCTGTGGATGACACTGGATGGGGGGATCTGTGGATGACACTGGATGGGGGGGATCTGTGGATGACACTGGATGGGGGGATCTGTGGATGACACTGGATGGGGGGATCTGTGGATGACACTGGATGGGGGGATCTGTGGATGGCACTGAAGGGGGGTCTGTGGATGGCACTTAAGGGGGTCTGTGGATGGCACTTAAGGGGGGTCTGTGGATGGCACTTAAGGGGGTCTGTGGATGGCACTTAAGGGGGGTCTGTGGATGGCACTTAAGGGGGTCTGTGGATGGCACTTAAGGGGGTCTGTGGATGGCACTTAAGGGGGTCTGTGGATGGCACTTAAGGGGGTTTGTGGATGGCACTTAAGGGGCAGTGGATCTGTGGATGACGTCTCCTTGTAGCTGCCGCTGCCCCCATACAGTATAACGTCTCCTTGTGGCTGCCCCCATACAGTATAATGTCTCCTTGCGCTGCCCCCATACAGTATAATGTCTCCTTGCGCTGCCCCCATACAGTATAACGTCTCCCTGCGGCTGCCCCCATACAGTATAATGTCTCCTTGCGCTGCCCCATACAGTATAATGTCTCCTTGCGCTGCCCCCATACAGTATAACGTCTCCTTGCGCTGCCCCCATACAGTATAACGTCTCCTTGTGGCTGCCCCCATACAGTATAACGTCTCCTTGCGCTGCCCCCATACAGTATAACGTCTCCTTGCGCTGCCCCCATACAGTATAACGTCTCCTTGTGGCTGCCCCCATACAGTATAATGTCTCCTTGCGCTGCCCCATACAGTATAGTCTCCTTGTGGCTGCCCCCATACAGTATAACGTCTCCTTGTGGCTGCCCCCATACAGTATAACGTCTCCTTGTGGCTGCCCCCATACAGTAGGTCTCCTTGCGCTGCCCCCATACAGTATAACGTCTCCTGTGGCTGCCCCCATACAGTATAACGTCTCCTTGCGGCTGCCCCATACAGTATAACGTCTCCTTGTGGCTGCCCCCATACAGTATAACGTCTCCTTGTGGCTGCCCCCATACAGTATAACGTCTCCTTGTGGCTGCCCCCATACAGTATAACGTCTCCTTGCGCTGCCCCCATACAGTATAACGTCTCCTTGCGCTGCCCCCATACAGTATAACGTCTCCTTGCGCTGCCCCCATACAGTATAACGTCTCCTTGCGCTGCCCCCATACAGTATAACGTCTCCTTGCGCTGCCCCCATACAGTATAACATCTCCTTGCGCTGCCCCCATACAGTATAATGTCTCCAAGTGTTTTTTTCTTCTAAATGGGCATTTATCGTGATATATATCGTTATCGCGATAAATTTCTTAATATCGTTATCGTGGCAATATTTTTGATATCGCCCAACCCTAATTGGGTCAGCAAATTGCGATTGTGATATGGTGATTAATTGCGATTGCTTTCGCGATATATTGTGCAGGCCTAGTTTAGATTATGGCGTTGTATACAATTACGTTAATCATGCTGCGAAGCAATAGATCGAGAATATAGATTTGCGATCCAAAGGGGTCATTTACAAAGTTTTATGACAATCTTTGTGACCAATATACTTACCTGGCTCACGGGTGACGCTAGGGAGGCTTGTACATGTCTGCCATTGGCTGCTCAGATCAGAGCCCTCCAGCATACCGTCCCATGTAAGCAACATCTCTTCCCTCCTGTCAGCCCCTCTAACATACAATCCTATGTAAATAATCACAGTCCCCCTCCAGCATAGGGTTAATTGGCCCCTGGGAGGGGTCTGGAGTGAATGCACAGGAAGCTATTATAGTGAAGTGATAAAGTCCAGTCCAGTATAGTGGATCTTCCCTGTACTTTACCACTTGGCTAGAATATCCTGCCTGCATCCACCACCCTGGAATCCACCTCAGCTCCTCTGCCACCATGTTCTCCGGTGTCCTCGGGCAGAGCGCACCGCTCCCCCCTACTCTCTGGTTACAGCAATGGCCCGGAAGTTAACCCCTTCTTCCTTGTCAATTACAGCCATTACTCCCGCCAGCTGCAGGACACGAGATGGCTCTGACAACCCACCCAAACCACCCACATGGAAAAGAGCAACACATATTGATACTCCCATTATGGCAGTCACTTTATGGGTTAAGTACTTTGGGGTAAATTCATCATTCCTATTACACCTCTTTGGTGTAGAAAAGTCACCATTCGGCGCACCGCTCTGAAGTTAGGAGGCATAACCCTGCAGGGGCACGCAATCTTCACCTAGTGGCATCTGACGGGGTAAACGGTAGACTTCTGTGGGGGTCTGTAGTGGGTTTTAGCAGGGGTCTCAGGTCTGAGCTCCCCGCTGACCTCTAATGTTAGCGATGCACAGTAACACCTGTACAGGCACTATTACGCTTTGAAAAAAGTCTGGGGAGTACTAATACATCTAAAGCTTTCCCTGCACAATGTGAACGGCGAGAGTAGCACAGCAATACTTGCTGGCGCCCAAAGCGTCTTATTAAAAAGCTCCATACTCACAGAAATCAGTGAGTAGAGAGCTTTGTTATGATGGAAGAAGGCTGCTGATTGGCCACTTTCAACGTGATAATATTTGATGCCGTGCCATTGTGGAGGGGGACCCCCGTATGTGTGAGAGTTAAAGCTGCGCGGTTGGATAAGCAGCCTCTCTCTTGTAGTGTAAAGCAGAGCTTTAAAGTATAGGTGCAGACGGCCAGCTGGGTAGGCATTTTGAGGGCTCTTCTGGCTGTTATACGCCAGCATGTTTAGCAAGAAAGCGGTGGCACAGACCCAGCACAGGCAGGAGAAGCGTCTGGGAAAGTGATTGTGTATGGCTCTGTTGTGGCGGCACTTATGGAAGCACTGTGTATGGCTCTGTTGTGGCGGCACTTATGGAAGCACTGTGGATGGCTCTGTTGTGGCGGCACTTATGGAAGCACTGTGTATGGCTCTGTTGTGGCAGCACTTATGGGAGCACTGTGTATGGCTCTGTTGTGGCAGCACTTATGGGAGCACCATGTATGGCTCTGTTGTAGCGGCACTTATGTTGTGGATGCACTGTATAGCTGTAGTGTTGTGGAAGCAGTGTGTATGGCTCTGTTGTGGTGGCAGTGGTCTTATGTTTAGTATAGGATGTTAGATAAAAATAAAATTGTCTACTTTGCTATTTATGCATAAAACACAGTAATGGAGTAGAGTAGCAATAGTTTCAATGCATGAATAGCAACCTCCTAATGTTATCCAGGCCTACGTATTATATATGTTAATTACTGCAACTTTCATAGTCCCCAAAAATGTTAAGAGGAGCATTTTTACGCTGGTGGAAAAAAAATGTAGTGTGACCTCTGGTCTCAGAGTCTCTGGGACCGTCTTCACTACCGCACTCAGCAGTGAGGAGAAGCAGTGCTCGGCTGAGCACTTCAGACTGCTCGTTCTAGAGATCAGTGGGGGTCTCAATACTGGGACCATCGATCAACACTTTTGATATGTCCCTATGACATATCAAGTGTCAAAAAAGTGTAGTGAGGAGAGCCTGCCTAGAGTTTCCCAGCATGCTGTTTTTTGTTTTAGTTTTTTTTTCAAAAATTGTACAATATCCGAAAGAAGAAATCTCTCACATGCAGAGAAGAGTGCCAAAATAAATAAAAATGTATAGGTGGCTTATTACATATCGATGCAACCCCCAATTATACAGAGTGGTATTATTTAGGACAACCACAGACTTGAATAAGTCCTTGAGCAGGAGGCCTCATGCTGCCAGCTAAACAACCTGGTGGGTAGCCAAGCGGGTGTGCGTCTGATGGCCCATTTGCAGCTCTACATATGACAATTCACATAATGAGGTTTCTTGCATAGCGTTTTTGTAACCCCTGCATTTGTTTTGCGACCTTTTCCCCCCCCACTGAACGCTACATTTTTTAAATTTTTTACCAATGCTCAGGGTTTTCTACAGGAGTTCTGAGTACAGGTTCGTTTAGCATATGCACCTCACAAAAATGTCAAAATTTTTCTCTAACACACTAGGGTTGTTTCGGGTATCGAACTTTCGACACCCAGTCTATACTTTTATGCCAGTATCGATTCGGTATCAGGATGTTCGTTTTTTCGATACTAAACCGCGCTACTGCGCAGCCTAGTATCTCCTGTTAGGACACGGCGTGTGCAGCGCTCGGCACGCAAGGTGTTCTCTGCGGCCAAAGACAGTGAGGAAGGAGGGAGGTAGGAAATCCCTCCCTCCTATGACGCCGCCGGTGATTAGTGCGGGAGGAGAGAACTGCTGCGGCGGGCGAACGGCAGCAGCCTCCTCAGTGTCCTGTGCCCTCCTCCTGTGTGCTCCTCCGCTGTCCTCCGTAAGCAGCCTGCAGCTCTGCCCCCACTCCTGCCCAAACAATGATTATTAACCTTTAATACAGATACAGGAGGTTAGTACCGGCGGTATTCGCCTCCTGTATCTGTATTAAAGGCTAATTATTGTGTGGGCAGTGCGACCCCCCCACCCCGTATTAAACTCAATGAGTGGGCAGGGCGCCCTCAATCACCCCCCCCCCCTCCCAGTATTAAAGTATTTAGAGCATTGGTGGCAGTGGCCACAGGGTCCCCTCCATTGGTGGCAGTTCCCCATGGCAGCCAGAGCTTCAGTGGCATCCTGGCTGCCATGGTAACCGATCAGAGCCCTACATTGTGATCGGTTACCACGGCAGCCAGGACGCTACTGAAGCCCCGGCTGCTGTGTGCACAGGGCAGCAGGGAAATGTGAAGTCCTCTTCACCCTGATAGAGATCTATTAGGGTGAATAGGACAAGGGATGAAAAGATCCCAGGTTCTACCCCTAAGGGGGGGGGAGGGGGGGAAGAGATAATTATTAAAGAAAAGGTTAAAAAAAATAAAGACAACAAAATGTTAAGTATAAATCGCCGCCTTTCACAATTTTAAATATAAAATATAAAAACATATCACATATCGCCATATCTAAAGTCCAAACTTAAAAAAATATAAGTCGTAACAAATAAGTAAAAAAAAAAAAAAAAAAGCGCAATTCACAAATGATTTTTTTTGGGGGGGGGGGGGGGAAGGTTTTTTTTCCCGCGTGGAATCGAGTATTGCAATAGTTTTTAATGGTATCGATACCAAATCAAAATTTTCGTATCGAAACAACTCTATAACACACAATTTAATATTACTAAAGCTACTTTCACACTCGCGTTTTGTGTGGATCCGTCAAGGACGGATCCGTTCAGATAATGCAACCGTCTGGATCCGTTCAGAATGGATCCGTTTGTATTATCTTTAACAAGACAGATCTGTCTTGAACACCATTGAAAGTCAATAGGGGATGGATCCGTTTTCTGTTGTGCCAGAGAAAACAGATCCGTCCCCATTGACTTACATTGTGTGCCAGGACGGATCCATTTGGCTCCACTTTAGACGGACACCAAAACGTCCATCTCCAAAGCAGAATGGAGGCAAACTGATGCATTCTGGGCGGATCCTTTTCCATTCAGAATGCAGTAGAATGCAAACTGATCCGTTTTGGACCGCCTGTGAGAGCCCTGAACGGATCTCACAAATGGAAAGCCAAAACGCAAGCGTGAAAGTAGACTTAAGCATGCAGCCAGCCTGGAATGCACAGCAGACTATAATAGCCAAGTGATAAAGTCCAGTCCAGTATAGTATAGTATATCTTCCCAGTACTCTATCACTTGGCTATACTATTCTTCTGTGCTTTCACTTCAGTCTCCTCCCAGGGGGCTTATTAACCTTATCCTGGAGGGAGGGGAGCAATGTTAGTCTACTTTCACACTGGCGTCTTGTGCGGATCCGTCATGTATCTGCACAGACGGATGTGCACTGATAATACATCCGCATGCATCCGTTCAGAACGGATCCGTTTGTATTATCATGAACATAGGCAAAACGGATCCGTCTTGAACACCATTGAAAGTCAATGGGGGACGGATCCGTTTTCTGTTGTGTCATTGAAAACGGATCCGTCCCCATTGACTTACATTGTATGTCAGGACGGATCCGTTTGGCTCAGTTCCATCAGACGGACACCAAAACGCTGCAAGCAGCGTTTTGGTGTCCGCCTCCAGAGCGGAATGGAGACTGAACGGAGCCAAACTGATGCATTCTGAGCGGATCCTTATCCATTCAGAATGCATTGGGGCAAAACTGATCCGTTTTGGACCGCTTGTAAGAGCCCTGAAACGGATCTCACAAGCGGATCCAAAAACGCCAGTGTGAAAGTAGCCTTATTTGTTGGAGAAGCTGATGGAAGGGGTTGGTTATTTACATAGGACTGTATGTTAAAGAAACTGACAAGATGGCAGGTTCACACCACTGCTATTTATGTCTGCTGCTCTGCTCCTTTAGATAAGCAGAACAAAAAATAGGATTAATGCACACGAATGTGTGCTGGCCGACTGCAGGGCCACCATATTTAGACACAGGACCCATTCACTTGAATTAGGTCCATGATCTGCACTGCAAAAAAGTAGTGCATGGGCCTGTGTTCCGCACTGCCCGGACCCATTCACTTGATGCAGTGCACAAACAGTCGGAGCCCATATATTGCGGACCCAAATGGGGGCTCTGGCCGACAACGGTCATGTGCATGAGCCCATAACGCATTTGCTGGATTGGGCACATAACTGCCAGTAACAGAGCCAAGCATTAACTATGATGGAGCCAATTTGTGATCCTTTTTACCAGACCAAAAAATTCCTGCATACAAGGCTTTTTTGTCCCAACACAATCTGTGACAGAGGTCCCGAACACAGATGTGAATAAGTAACATTAAAGGGAGTCTGTCACCACATTTTCACGTTTTAAACAGTTCACATAGCGCAGTAGCCTAACCATAGATGATTGAAATGGTACCTTTCTTTGTTTCTGTTGAGCTTCAAAACAGGCAAAAACGCACTTTAATTCATATGTTAATGAGGGCTCGCAAGTGCCCAGGGAGGGTTTGCCGTTGGAGCTCAGGCTGCTCGGCCTCTTGGGCTCATATCCGCCTCCATCCTCTGCCTCAGCCCGCCTTCTGTTCCCTGGTGTTCGTCTTCTTTCTATTGCGATACAGTGATCTCGCGATGCCTGCGCTCTCCCTCGCTGGGCCGGGCATGCGCAGTAGCGACAGTGAAGCCGTGCCCACAATGGTCATCGCAGTGCGCATGCCCGGCCCAGCGAGGAGAGCGCAGGCATCGCGAGATCACTGTATCGCAATAGAAAGAAGACGAACACCAGGGAACAGAAGGGCGGGCTGAGGCAGAGGATGAGGCGGATATGAGCCCAAGAGGCCAGCAGCCTGGCCCAAACAGCAAACCCTCCTGGGCACTGCGAGCCCTCATTAACATATGAATTAAAGTGCGTTTTGCCTGTTTTGAAGCTCAACAGAAACAAAGAAAGGTACCATTTCAATCATCTATGGTTAGGCTACAGCGCTATGTGAACTGTTTAAAACGTGAAAATGTGGTGACAGACTCCCTTTAAGTAGGCCTCGTCTAATCTCATACTTTGCTGGTTCTTCCACACAAGATTCTGTGCTTAAAGAGATAGCAATGAGCAGTGTGTGCAGGCGGCCCTAAAGTGCTGCACGACGGATCACTTCACCTTGCTCGTTCGGAAGCACATTTAAACGAGCAGATTATCAGGAACAAGTGTTCACAGCAATGTGACACCCGGTAATCTGAGGTGGAAATGCGCCATTTGTCTTTGCGATCTGTCAGAATTCACTGACTTCCATTCAGGAAGGAATCCCGTAATGTCGTTGTGGCACCATATTTAAGGGGGCCACACATTTCTAAAGACTGACTCTAAAAGTACTGCTTCAACCACAACCCATACTCAGAGCATGCACAGACGATGAACACCAATGTAAATTACAGCAACAGGCATCTTGTAAAACATACGGCCACAGTTATAGCCTTCACATGGTATCAAACACTGCAAAATCAGCAGAGAGATTTAATGCGTGCCCTACCAGTCAGAGCCCATATCAATCAATAAGCTCTATGGGGATGAGCACTTTTACAATGCAGCCGGCAGGGGACTAGTAAATGGTTTTGCCCAGCGGCCCCACGGACAACCACTTCATCCCGAGGATGCACCCAGAGGCATCTGTGAAGAGATCCTGCCCATTATCAGGGCATCCTGCTGCCAAGTCCCACAATCCATGTCGTACACAACGTTCACTGCCTCAGGAGCAAATGCGAGTCCTCAGCTGCTGCAGCAAGGTCTGTCCGCTCCACCCGTTATATCGCCACAGAGGAGACCTAACCTGCCACAAGAGGCAGCCTGTGCGCACGCCGAGCGTAGACTGACATACACTTGATAGGATGAGCAGTGAAGTGGTTTTCATGATCAGATCGGCCAACAAGCAGGGTGTCCATGTATCTCCAAGTAGCAGACAACTTTTCCAACCAATGGAACAGAGAACACATCAGACAGGGGAGACTGCCTGGTCACCGAGAACGGTCTGTACATATCACGCCAGCCATCTGACGGCTATACCCATGCATATCGTTAATGCAGCCTAGCAATTTGCAGTAATCCATCCAGTGACAGGACCGCACCATGTACATGCCAATTCACACGACTGTGCTCGGTCTGGGAAACACGCTCCATCTCTGGGACTGACCGCGTCTCCACACGTCCGACATGACTATATACCTGTTTTATGATAGTCAGTTTCTGCCCGATTGTGGCTCTAACGTACTTTAAAGGGGTTCTCCGAGCTTTTAATATTGATCACCTATCCTCAGTATAGGTCATCATGAGGTCGGCACCCCCCGCCGACCAGCTGTATGAAAAGCAGGCGCGCACACCGCGTGTGTGCATGCAGTCTCCCTTTCTTCCTGCTCACCGTCGGCTACTTTCACACTTGCGTTTTTGCCTGTTTTCCTTACTGATAATACAACCATCTGCATCCTTTGAACGGATCCGCTCGCATTATCTTTAACACTACCAAGATGGATCTGTTTTACCCTATTGAAAGTCAATGGGGAACGGCTCCGTTTTCTATTGTGTCTGAGAAAACAGATCCGTCCCCATTGATCCGTTTTGCTCCGTGTCTCATGACAGAATTAAAACCACAGCATGCTGCGGTTTGCTCTCCGGTATGAGAACGCAACCAAACGAAACGCATTTTGGAGCATTCTGTTCAGTTACGTTTTGTCCCCATTGACAATGACTTGGGACAAAACTAAACTGATTTTTCCCGGTATTGAGACCACATGACAGATCTCAATACCGGAAAATATAAACTCAAGTGTGAGAGTAGCTATAGATATAGCACCAGTGAGTAGGAAGAGACAAGGGAGACGACATGTGCACTGTGCGCGCGCCATCTCTTCATACAGCTGATCGGCGGGGGTGCCAGGTCCTCAGTATAGATCAGTGGTGGTGAACCTATGGCACAGGTGCCAGAGGCGGCATTCTGAGCCCTCTCTGTGGGCACCCACACTCTGGAAGAAGTCTATGGTGTACCAATATGCCTTAGACTTTTCCTGTCATTCATCGGCGCGGGGCGCCCTAGGAACGGCACAGGCGCCCTGGGCGCCCTAGGAACGGCACAGGCGCCCCTGGGCGCCCTAGGAACGGCACAGGCGCCCCTGGGCGCCCTAGGAGCGGCACGGGCGCCCTAGGAACGGCACGGGCGCCCTAGGAACGGCACGGGCGCCCTAGGAACGGCACGGGCGCCCTAGGAACGGCACGGGCGCCCTAGGAGCGGCACGGGCGCCCTAGGAACGGCACGGGCGCCCTAGGAACGGCACGGGCGCCCTAGGAACGGCACAGGCGCCCTAGGAACGGCACGGGCGCCCTAGGAACGGCACAGGCGCCCTAGGAACGGCACAGGCGCCCTAGGAACGGCACAGGCGCCCTAGGAACGGCACAGGCGCCCTAGAACGGCACAGGCGCCCTAGGAGCGGCACAGGCGCCTAGGAGCGGCACAGGCGCCTAGGAACGGCACAGGCGCCTAGGAACGGCACAGGCGCCTAGGAGCGGCACAGCGCCCTAGGAGCGGCACAGGCGCCTAGGACGGCACAGGCGCCCTAGGACGCACAGCGCCCTAGGACGGCACAGGCGCCTAGGAGCGGCACAGGCGCCTAGGAACGGCACAGGCGCCCTAGGAGCGGCACAGGCGCCCTAGGACGGCACAGGCGCTAGGAGCGGCACAGGCGCCTAGGGCGGCTAGGCGCCTGGACGGCACAGGCGCCCTAGGACGGCACAGGCGCCCTAGAGCGGCACAGGCGCTAGGAGCGGCACAGGCGCCTAGGACGGCACAGGCGCCCTAGGAGCGCACAGGCGCCCTAGGAACGGCACTAGGCGCCCTAGGAGCGGCACAGGCGGCGCTGGGCGCCTAGAACGGCACAGGCGGCGCTGGGCGCCCTAGGAACGGCACAGGCGGCGCTGGGCGCCCTAGGAACGGCACAGGCGGCGCTGGGCGCCCTAGGAACGGCACAGGCGGCGCTGGGCGCCCTAGGAACGGCACAGGCGGCGCTGGGCGCCCTAGGAACGGCACAGGCAGCACACTGAATGTAGGCAGGATATTATAGCTAAATGATAAAGTACATGGAAGATGCACTATATTGGACTGTAGGCATTCGGGTTACATTGCCATGTTGGCACTTTGCGATAAATAAGTATTTTTTTGGTTGCAGTTTGGGCACTCGGCCTCTAAAACGTTTGCCATCCATGGTCTAGGTCATCAAAATTAAAAGCCCGGAGAGCCCCTTCAATCACTTCAGTACATCACACCCACGATCTGACAGCACCTGCCTATGATAAAACCCTATGCTGCAGTCAGCTGCGGTCTGTCCAGGAGATGAGGCTGGCACGTGGGCCGTGTTTCCCGGACTGAGCATAGTCGTGTGAATCAGCCCTTCCAGAAGTTAGTGGGTGCGATGCATGTGTCTGGCACAGGAGCCCTCAAATCTAATCGGAGGACAGGGCCCAACTCCTTCATTTGCATATTGCAGGACAACTTTTAAATCCCCCTGGACCTTACAATTAAGAGGGTCTTTACATGTTTAGGTGCACCAACTAAGGGGCCCTGTCCAAACATCTGGAGATGGGGAGGAAGATGTACTAGGCCCCGGGCACTACAACCCCCCAGCAGCACTCACCTTGAGACGTTTGACCACCTCATCGTTGGTGATCTTGTCTGTGATCTCCTTCACCCCCGGGGGGTAGATGATTTTGCCATCGGAGGGCTTCTGCTGGGTAGGGAACTCCATTACGCCTGACTCTTCTTCTCGCACAGTCCTCTAGCGGCCTCTATCGGTCAGAAAACAAAACGTCACCTACATGTACTGGGCACGAAACAAAAACAGCCCGTTAAGAGCCCCGGTCAGCCCGTGCCCGCTCCCAACACTTCACCTACGGGCCAGGGTCCCCGGGAGGGCCCTGCTGGGACGGGGGCAGCGCCGGTGCGAGATCGGGACAGGGCCCGGTAGTTACTTTCACGCGGTAACGATTGAATGGAAGGCCGGAAAGTAATCGGCAGAGGTTTCCCGCACTCTGCTCCCTGTGCGGGGCTCCGGGGGCGGCTGCTGGCCAGGACGAGGCCTGGATGCGGCCTCACACTTTACACGGGACTCTCCTGTCAGCAGTGGGATAAACCCTGGGCCCCTGCACGTTGTACAGGAAGGCTCCGCTCCGCGGTCTTACCTCCAGAGGAGGGCGAGCTCCCCCCGCATGTATCCGGCGCCCGGTGTGTCGGGGCGGCTCTCGGAGAGGAGGAGGAGTGTAGAAGGGGAAGGCCTCTCAGCGTGCACCTCGCTTCCTGTCCGGAGCGGCCTGTCTCGCGCACACGGATCACCGGGCACCAATCAGCGGGCGGACACGTGACCCCCGCACCGGGGGTTTCTGGGCGGGAATGCCGGCCTCAGTTAGGGCGCACACACGCTCGGGCTCGTCGTCGTCGCCGCCGCCGCCACACTCCCCCACACTCTGCTGCTACTGCCGAGACCTGGGCTCTCGCTGGCGCACAGCGACCTCTAGCGGTTGGCGCCAAAACCCCAGAGACGAACTGGGAAACCGAGCGAGCGCTGCGAAATCTGCTGTGACCTCTGACCTCCCCTAGCAGTCGTGACCTCTGACCTTCCTGCAGAAGTGACCCTGGGCTCAGTGCAGAGCTGTCATGTCACCGGGGACTCACAAGTTATAGGCAGGGGCGTACATAGAAATCACTGGGCCCCATAGCATGAATCTGAATTGGGCCCCCATCTCTGGTACCTCCCACTACTTGTGCCCTGGCCCCTCCCCTGCCCCACCTATGTTCTTCTGCTGTGTGTTATACAGTGTGCTATTCCAGATATGCCAAGGGGCGCCCAGACAAATACCGCTGCACGGAGCAGTTTTCGTCCGGCCGCGTCTTGGCATATTTGCCAGGTTGTGGCCAGATCTCCATTATAATGAATGGGGCAGGACCGAACCTCGGCAGTATTCACGGATCTGGAAGAGGCAGCTTTGAAAGGATTAGTGTGCGGCAATCTACATGCAACAAGTGGAACTACAATGCCCAGCAGTCAATTTCTACAATATATATGCAATAACCCTGTGATGGCTAATCTCCAGCTGTGGTAAAACTACGATGTACTCCATAGAAATGAAGAAGGCATGCTGGGAGTCGTAGTTTTACCACAGCTGGAGTGCCATTTTGGAGCCTCAAGCAGAGAGGAATTTTTTGTTTGTTTTTAACACCCCAAGTATTCTTCGAAGATCATCCAGAGGCCCTAGTTTTGTCTGTACTGGGTCTCGTGCACATGACCGTATTTTTCATCTGTGTTTGAGCCACGTTTTTTGCCAATTGCACACAGACCCATCCATTTTTTAAGAGACAGCACACAGGCGTCATCTGCATGTCCGGTCTACAAATTATAGAACATGTCCTGTTCTTCAGAATAGTCCTTGTGTGAATTGCACATGAAAGTATTGTGGGGATCACAATACGGACACAGTCGCGTGCATGAGCCGTAAGGCTGAGTCTCCGTTACCCGGAAAATTTGGGCAGCCATTGGTCGCTGGATGCTGAAGCCTCATAGAAACCCAGCATTAGCATGGTACATAGCGTTTCTCAGAAAACTTCTGGCTTTCAATAAAATAATAGCTTTTTAAAAAAAATAAAAGATGAGGATGAAACGAGAGGATCCGCCCCTCTGTGGTCACGCTCCTTACATGCTGTGGGCAGCAGGGTACCCCGCTGCGTGGCTCCTTTGGATGCCATATGTAGGGAGCTGTTCTGTAGAAGCATGCATGCTGCTGCTCCATTCCAAGGCCTCCTGCACAGGACCGTGTCCGTATTGCGGTGTGCACACCACGGATCAGCAAAATCGGGACCCCTTCTTTTTGAAATCCGCATCTTTCTCACTCCCATTACTAGAAATTACTATTCTTGTTCTGTAATTTTTGGAACGGACCCATAGAAATGAGTGGGTCAGTGTGTATTCCGCAAAAAATGTGGAACAGATACAAAAATGGTCGAGTGCATGAGACCGAAGTCTATGGGACCAATGGAGATAGCAGAGCACAGAGCCTCGATGTCATGATCAGTGGGGGGTCCCAGCAGACCCCTTTAATTTGTACTGGTTGTAGGACTAGGCCTAATGGGGGAATTTATCAATGCCGTTTGCCAGTTTTATGGAGTAGAAAAGTTGCACATTGGAAAATGCTTGTGTAGGACAATTACGAAGACCAGCATATAACATGCCAATGTTAGGGCTCATTCACCTGGCAGTTGTTTGGCCGTGCCCGCATTGCGGTCCACAATATATGGGCACCAGCCGTTTGTGCAGGGGAGTAGCTATAAGGGTTGCAGAGGTAGCAGTCGCTACCGGGCCCAGGAGCCTGAAGGGGCCCAAAGACACTTGTGCCACATAAGAAGACACACAAAGCACTGAGGGAAGGGGTGCCCAAGCTGAACTCTTGCACCAGGGCCCATGAGCCGTTAGCTACACCCCTGCATTTGTGCACCGCATCACAGATGCGGACCCGTTCACTTAAATGGGTCTGCAATCCGGAAGGTGCGGTGCAGAACGGAAGCACTAAAGAGTGCTTCTGTGGGGTTTCTGTCCATGCCTCTGAACTGCAAAAAAAAAAGCATGTTCTATTTTTTTGCTGTGCGGACAAATCACGGACCCATCGTGGCAGCCGCATGGTTGGTGTCCATGCATTGGGGACTGCAACTTGCGCCCCCCAATGCACAGAACGTTCGTGTGAATGAGCCCTTAACCACTACCTTGCTGGATTCAGATGCCAGATAGTTGTGGGGCATCTGTACAGGTCTATGCACAAAAACGGAAATCTACGCCAGAAAGGAAGCTTGTGTAGATTTCTGCTATAATCCATTTACAATTTTCTGCCAAAGATTATAAGACATGTGGCTGGTCGGCTCTGAACCAAATGCTCCCCACCCTGCTCCACTAACGTTTTGGAAAAGTGTTTAGCGGTGCTCCAAACTTCCAAAAAGTTACAAAATTTTGGGCAAATATGGTGAATTTTTTTGCATCTGTTATCTGCTGTAAAGGGGTAATAAACAACATCCCTCTTGTTCTTTTGGGATTTCCTGCTGGACAACACACTTTTCGAGAAGTTGTAGTAGCTTAGCAGAAGGCGATGGGCGTCGTTCCTTTGGGGATGCGCATAGGGAATGACTATGCCGAGTACAAGTGGCCACATGGGACATCCTGTAATAAATTCTGAGCCCTTTTGGAACACAAGTTTGTGCATTAAAGGTCTATTGTCAGCAGACCTGTACCTATGAGACTGGCTGACCTGTTACATGTGCACTTGTCAGATGAAGACGCACCCACTGCATATCTGGCTCTATTGTTATGTAATACAACATTGATCATGACCCCCCAAGCAAGACCACCCAAACCAAAGATCATGAAACAACTGCACAAAACTCTTACGTTGGGTGTTAAATGGAGTAAATTTATATTTAATCAGATTATTGTATTCTCTTTCAGTGCCTCAAATTTTTTCAAACCAATCCCCGAATCCCGAAGAGTCACCCTCCCCAGCATTTAGGAGAGGAAAACCCCTGTGGAGGAAGCCTGCAGGGAACCATGGATGGAGGATCACCTTTCCCTTGGGCTTAAGGTCAATGTCAACATGAAACAGCATATTTTAGCAGAATGTGTACGTTTACAATGAGACATTCACTATAGATAGTAATGACATCAGTCATACAGGTTAAAGAGTTAAGTAAGCAGTTCTACATTATTAAAGAAGGAAAGGGCAAAGCAGGCCCCCTGTGTGAGCCTCTAATGGTGATAGCCAAATGCAACCACTCCAGGCCTTACACATAAAAGTGTAGCAGCTAGCGCTGGATGTGAGGGAGATCCGGCCCCAGCATCTGTCACCCCATTGATCGCTAGGGTTAACTTGATGATCTGGCTGGCTAGGGGGGGTAGGGCTGATATGTCTCTATAGGGGGATAGGACTGATCTGTCTGGCTAGGGGGATAGGACTGATCTGTCTGGCTAGGGGGATAGGGCTGATCTGGCTGGCTAGGTGGATAGGGCTGACATGTCTGTCTAGGTGGATAGGGCTGATCTGTCTGGCTAGGGGGATAGGGCTGATATGGCTGGCTAGGTAGATAGGGCTGATCTGTCTGGCTAGAGGGATAGGGCTGATATGTCTGGCTAGGTGGATAAGGCTGATCTGTCTGGCTAGAGGGATATGACTTATCTGTCTGGCTAGAGGGATAGGGCTGATCTGTCTGGCTAGGGGGATATGACTGATCTGTCTGGCTAGAGGGATAGGACTGATCTGTCTGTCTAGGTGGATAGGGCTGATCTGTCTGGCTAGGTGGATAGGGCTGATCTGTCTGGCTAGGTGGATAGGGCTGATATGTCTGGCTAGAGGGATAGGGCTGATCTGTCTGTCTAGGTGGATAGGGCTGATCTGTCTGGCTAGGTGGATAGGGCTGATCTGTCTGGCTAGGTGGATAGGGCTGATCTGTCTGGCTAGGTGGATAGGGCTGATCTGTCTGGCTAGAGTGATAGGACTGATCTGTCTGGCTAGGTGGATAGGGCTGATCTGTCTTGCTAGGTGGATAGGGCTGATATGGCTGGCTAGGTGGATAGGGCTGATCTGTCTGGCTAGGTGGATAGGGCTGATATGTCTGGCTAGGTGGATAAGGCTGATCTGTCTGGCTAAAGGGATAAGACTTATCTGTCTGGTTAGAGGGATAGGGCTGATCTGTCTGGCTAGGGGGATATGACTGATCTGTCTGGCTAGAGGGATAGGACTGATCTGTCTGGCTAGGTGGATAGGGCTGATCTGGCTGGCTAGGTGGATAGGGCTGATCTGTCTGGCTAGGTGGATAGGGCTGATCTGTCTGGCTAGGTGGATAGGGCTGATCTGTCTGGCTAGGTGGATAGGGCTGATATGTCTGGCTAGGTGGATAAGGCTGATCTGTCTGGCTAGAGGGATATGACTTATCTGTCTGGCTAGAGGGATAGGGCTGATCTGTCTGGCTAGGTGGATAGGGCTGATCTGTCTGGCTAGAGGGATAGGACTGATCTGTCTGGCTAGGTGGATAGGGCTGATCTGTCTGTCTAGGTGGATAGGGCTGATCTGTCTGGCTAGGTGGATAGGGCTGATCTGTCTGGCTAGGTGGATAGGGCTGATCTGTCTGGCTAGAGGGATAGGACTGATCTGTCTGTCTAGGTGGATAGGGCTGATCTGTCTGGCTAGGTGGATAGGGCTGATCTGTCTGGCTAGGTGGATAGGGCTGATATGTCTGGCTAGGTGGATAAGGCTGATCTGTCTGGCTAGAGGGATATGACTTATCTGTCTGGCTAGAGGGATAGGGCTGATCTGTCTGGCTAGGGGGATATGACTGATCTGTCTGTCTAGGTGGATAGGGCTGATCTGGCTGGCTAGGTGGATAGGGCTGATCTGTCTGCCTAGGTGGATAGGGCTGATCTGTCTGGCTAGGTGGATAGGGCTGATCTGTCTGGCTAGGTGGATAGGGCTGATCTATCTGGCTAGAGGGATAGGACTGATCTGTCTGTCTAGGTGGATAGGGCTGATCTGGCTGGCTAGGTGGATAGGGCTGATCTGTCTGGTTAGATGGATAGGGCTGATCTGTCTGGCTAGGTGGATAGGGCTGATCTGTCTGTTTAGGTGGATAGGGCTGATCTGGCTGGCTAGGGGGATAGGGCTGATCTGTCTGGCTAGAGGAATAGGGCTGATCTGTCTAGCTAGAGGGATAGGGCTGATCTGTCTGGCCAGGGGGATAGGGCTGATCTGTCTGGCTGGGTGGATAGGGTTGATCTGGCTGGCTAGGTGGATAGGGCTGATCTGTCTGGCTAGGTGGATAGGGCTGATCTGTCTGGCTAGGTGGATAGGGCTGATCTGTCTGTCTAGGTGGATAGGACTGATCTGGTTGG
Organism: Bufotes viridis; assembly: GCA_033119425.1. NCBI lineage: Eukaryota > Metazoa > Chordata > Amphibia > Anura > Bufonidae > Bufotes > Bufotes viridis. The sequence goes on along the minus strand of CM065589.1, from coordinate 543,617,366 downwards.
CTAGGCCTTAATGATGTGGCTGGCTAGGCGGATAAGTCTAATTTGGTTGGCTAAGGCATAAGCGATAGGGCTGATATGGCTGGCTAGGTGATAGGGCTGATCTGGCTGACTAGGTGATAGGGCTGATCTGGCTGGCTTGGCGGATAGGGCTGATGTTGCTGGCTAGACGCATAGGGCTTATTTGGCTGGCTAGGCGGGTGTCCCCCTTCCTTCCCTCCCAGATGGTGAAGCTCCAGGTCTCCAGACATCAAGCATGGTGTTGCATATGGGCGTGTGTCCTTCTGTTATAGAATCTTCTTCTGTGGGTTCTTTATGTCATAGACTTATGTATCTATGACATCAGCAGAGTTGCCATAGTTACTTTAGGTGTTTATTATGGATGCGTGCCTCAGTCACTTTAAGGGTCCATTCACACGTCCGTAAGTGTTTTGCGAATCCGCAAAACACGGACCGCACATCGCTGGCACTCTCATAGAAAATGCCTATTCCTGTCCGCGATTGCTGACAAGAATAGGACATGTTCTATTTTTTGTGTGGATGCGGACAGCACACTGTGTGCTGTCCGCATCCTTTGCGGCCCATTGAAAATGAATGGGTCCGCACCCGTTCCGCAAAATTGCGGAACGGATGCGGACCCATTTTGCGGACGTGTGAATGGACCCTAACTATGAAGTCATCCACAGGTGTCTTGAGTATTAACCCTTTAAGCTAGGGCTACACTGCAACTTTTTGTAGCGTGAGTAATTGATTTTACCTTGAATGCAATCTTGTGGACTGCAGCAGTCATTCAATAGTTAAAATCAATTAGTTGCGCTATAAGAAGTCGAGTCCACGTAGTCGAGTCCAAGCCTTAATGACTGGCATTGTGCTTCTCTACAGAAGCCTCCACCGTGTACTTGCCCTTTATCATAATGGCGTTTATAAGATGTCCTAAGAAAAGGAAGTCGGTAAGTGTATTGTGGTAAGGTGCAGGGTGCCGTCGTGGATGGCAGGTATGTGTCACCGAGGTTCATAGCCTCGGTGAGGTAAGAGCCCGTTTTTGTTGATGTCAGCAGCAGCTAGTGCTACTGACAGAGTGTAAATAGCATGGCTGCAAAGCCGATCCGGGCCGGCTCTTACCGGGAGCAGCTAAAGTGTAGGGTGGGTGGCTGCTCCCCACGACCCAGTCTTGGTTTTGGGCTGGGTTTAAAAGCTCAGCCAGCTCAGCAACTGGAAGTGGTGATTATCCTGGAGCTGCTAACAGGGCTGAGGAGTTCTCTGTCCTGGAGGAAAGAACTCAGCAAGGAGGTGTTTTGTTCCTGGCTACCTGAAGCTGGATTCTCCTGCGGCTGGGCCGACAGCGTGGTGCGAACCTGCACCTACACCTCCCAGGTGACTGAACCTGTGTTGGCCTGTTTTTGTTTTGCCACGTTATTTCCGTTGTGTGTGAACTGTCACCAAAGAGACTGTTTTTCATTTATGGTGTGCAAGTGTGAATAAAACACTGTTTGTTGCACAATCTGGACTCCTTGTTTTGCCTCTAAACTGCACCCGCACCGCTGTCTACCAGAGCGACTCCCACATTTGGTGGAGGATGCGGGCATGCGCAGTGAGGCTGGCGTGAACGCCGAAGTTTTGTTTTTCTAAAGTGCATGGAATATATTAAGCCAGCAAAGCTGCAAGCAGGAGTTTCTGGCAACATGGAGGCTGCTGTGAAGGCTCTCATAGAGGCTAACGTGCAGCAGCGGAGACCAACCAACTACTGCTACAACATGTGATGGCGTTACAGGCGGCAGGAGCGTCCCACCACGTCCATGATGCCCGGAAGCGGTCCGTGCGGCGATCCCAAAAATGACCCCGCAGAGCGACGTTGAGGCGTACCTGGCGGTTTTTGAGAAGGTCGCCGTGAGGGAAAAGCTACCCCGTGACCAGTGGGCGAGGTGGTTGCTCCGTTCCTGGCATCCGGACCCCAGCTTTTTTGATTTGGCAGACGACCAGGCTGCTGACTATTCCACGGTGAAGGGGAGATCCTGGCCAGACTGGGGGTAAGCGTGTTGGTCCGGGCTCAGCGGGTCCACCAGTGGGACTTCAAAGTGGCTGAACCCGCCAGGCCGCAGTACTATGAGTTGCTGCACAGGTTGCAAAAATGGCTGCAGCCTGAGGTTCTAAGTCCGACTGCTATGCTGGACCGGCTGCTGGCTGACATGTTTTGGAGGGCCTTGCCTTACCCCTTCAACACTGGATTGGCCAGGTATCCCCACCGATGCCCTTGAGATGGTCGACCTGGTGGAGCGTTATGAGGCCACCAGAAACCTGCAGGGGGTTCTTTTGGGAGGGGCCAGTCAAACCCGGAAATCTCCACCCCAGTCCGGCGGCCGGCCAAACCCGCCCGGGATGTACCTCTTGCAGATCCGTCCTCAGTGGTCTGTTGGCAGTGTCGGGAGCCTGGACACATAAGGGCCAACTGTCCACAGTGGGAGAACCCATGGAGACTAATTATGGGTACCGGGCTTCCATGTATGCCCGGAGACTGTGTGCGACCGGCATCCCGGGACAATAGACAATCGTCATCTGTGCCAGGTGTCGGGGATAACCTGGCAGTGGCGCTGTTGGACTCAGGGAGCCTGGTAACCCTGGTAAGTGCTGCCCTGGTACAGCCCACCCAGTATACGGGCCGGACAGTGGGTGTGGTGTGCATACACGGAGACTTAAAGGACTATCCCACTGCTGTAATGTCTCTGTCCACGGCGGTCGGCACCTGGACTTGTGAAGTGGCGATCTCCACAAAGCTGCCCTATGAACTAATAATTGGGAGAGACTTCCCTGGTTTTCCGTCACTGTGGCCTGAGATGAAAGTGACTAATAGCCCTGAGACAGGGGTAACCCTAGCAGAGTGGCCTGATACCCCTGGAAGGCCAGAACCCTGGGAGCCCGAGTCTGAAGGGCCAGCGGTAGGAGTGACCACTGCTGCAGCGGTAGTGGGGAGACAACCCCACTGAGTGTAATGGTGGGAGACACGGAGGACTTGCCACCGGGACCTGAGTTGGCAGACCTCAATGTCTCGGGGAAAATTTTGGGACCGCACAACACCGGGACCAAACCCTAACCAGGGCCTGGGAGAATGTGCTGGAAATTGATGGTAAACCCCAGAAACCAGGGGCTGAATTAATGTTCCCACGATTTATTGTTCTGCAGGATATGTTGTATCGGGTGAACCAAATCCGAGGTGAACCTGTTGAACAGTTGGTGGTGCCCACAGCGTATCGCAAGCTTGTCATGGAGCTTGCCCACCAACATGTTCTTGGGGGACACCTGGGGTGGCAGAAAACCCAGGACCGCATACTGCAGCGGTTTTATTGGCCCAGTGTGTTCAAGGAAGTAGAAAATTATTGTAAGTCCTGTCCGACCTGTCAGATAACTAGCCCCCAGCCACATTTCCGTAGTCCTCTGGTACCTCTGCCAATTATTGAAGTACCGTTTGAGCGAATTGCTATGGATTTAATTGGGCCTGTACCAAAGTCTGCTAGGGGCCACCAACACATTCTGGTAGTTCTCGACTATGCCACTCGGTATCCGGAGGCGGTGCCTCTGCGACATACCTCAGCGACATACCTCAGCTAAGCTCATTGCCAAAGAGTTAATGGAGATGTTTTCCCGTGTGGGCCTGCCAAAAGAGGTTCTGACAGACCAAGGGACCCCTTTTATGTCCAAAGTAATGAAGGAACTGTGTAAATTGTTGCGTATAAAGCAGTTACAGACATCCGTTTACCATCCGCAAACAGACGGTCTTGTTGAGAGGTTTAACCAAACTTTAAAAAATATGTTAAAGAGGGTGGTGTCTAGAGATGGGAAGGACTGGGACCTGCTTCTGCCCTATCTCATGTTCGCAGTGCGAGAGGTGCCCCAGGCCTCTACTGGGTTCTCGCCCTTCGAACTGCTTTATGGCAGACACCCTCGGGGCCTGTTGGATATCGCCAAGGAAGCATGGGAACAACAGCCTGTCCCCACAAAAGTGTCATTGAGTATGTCGCCCAGATGCAGGAACGGATGGAATGGGTGTTGCCCTTGGTCCGGGAGCATATGGAGGCAGCGCAACAAGCCCAGAGTAGGGTGTACAACCGTCAGGCTCGGGTGCGGGACTTCAATCCGGGAGATCGGGTTTTGGTTCTGGTACCCACCCTTGACAGCAAATTCCTAGCTAGGTGGCAGGGCCCCTATGAGGTGATCGAGAAGGTAGGGAAGTGAATTACAAGGTACACCAGCCAGGGCGGCGCAAGCCGGAGCAGGTGTACCACGTGAATTTACTTAAGCCGTGGAAAGATAGGGACGCGGCCGACGACCACAGCCCCGGCCAGGGCTTCTAGGTGAAAAGGGTCCAGCCCCACAGTTCGAGGCCTGTGAAGCCGTAACCACGGTAAAATTGCAGACAGCCTGTCTTCCAAACAAGTTCAGGAAGTCAGGGAGTTCCTCAGTCGGAACACGGATGTGTTCTCGGACCTCCCTGGCCGCACGTCTCTCATCCGACATGACATCGTCACTGAGCCTCAGGCCAAGGTCCGGTTAAAACCATACCGGGTACCCGAGGCTCGGCGGCGGGCCATCGCGGAGGAAGTGCAGTTAATGTTGAAGCTCGATGTCATTGAGGAGTCGAAAAGTGAGTGGGCCAGTCCCATAGTCCTAATACCCAAGCCGGATGGGACGTTGCGGTTCTGCAACGACTTTCGCAAGTTAAATGAAGTGTCCAAGTTTGACGCGTATCCCATGCCCCGAGTAGACGAGCTTGTTGAAAATTTAGGACAAGCCCGTTATTTTTCTGTGCTGGACCTCACTAAAGGGTACTGGCAGGTACCCTTAACGGAGGCGGCTAAGGAAAAAAACGCGTTTGTTACCCCGCAGGGCCTGTATCACTACAAGGTGTTACCCTTTGGCCTGCATGGCGCCCCCGCCACTTTCCAGAGGTTAATGGACATAGTGCTGCGACCACATCGTCGGTACGCCTCGGCCTACTTAGATGATGTAGTCATCCACAGCACCGACTGGGAAAGCCATTTACCCAAGGTGCAGGCGGTAGTGGATGCCCTGTGGAAAGCTGGACTAACAGCCAATCCAAAAAAGTGTGCGATTGGGTTGGAAGAGACCAAATATCTGGGATATGTAATCGGGCGGGGAGTCATCAAACCTCAGGTAACTAAGGTAGAGGCCATTCGTAACTGGCCCCGACCGGTCACCACCAGGCAGGTAAAGTCGTTCCTGGGGATTGTAGGATACTACATGAGGTTTGTGCCCCACTTTGCCACAATAGCAGCGCCATTGACAGACCTGTTGAAGGGGCGAAAGTCTGGGAGGGTTAGCTGGAGTGAGAAGGCGGAGGAGGCTTTCGCCGCGTTGAAGTCGGCCCTGTGTGGGTCCCCGGTTTTGGTGACACCCGACTTCAACAAGGAGTTTGTCGTACAGACCGACGCCTCGGAGGTAGGCCTCGGTGCAGTACTGTCGCAGGAGGTCAACGGGGACGAACATCCCGTTGTCTTCCTGAGCCGTAAGCTCAGTCCCGCCGAGTCCAGATATAGTATAGTGGAGAGGGAGTGCCTGGCTATCAAGTGGGCACTCGAATCTCTCCGCTACTACCTGTTAGGGAGGAGGTTCCGTCTGGTGACCGACCATTCCCCCTCAAATGGATGAGTCAGGCCAAGGAGAGGAATGCTCGGGTCACCAGGTGGTTCCTGTCCCTTCAAAATTTCAAGTTCTCCGTGGAACATAGGGCAGGTCGCTTGCAGGGAAATGCAGATGCCCTTTCCGCGTCCACTGCCTCACATGTGTCCACCCCTCAGGGTTGAACAAAGGGGGTGTGTGGTAAGGTGCAGGGTGCCGTCGTGGATGGCAGGTATGTGTCACCGAGGTTCATAGCCTCGGTGAGGTAAGAGCCCGTTTTTGTTGATGTCAGCAGCAGCTAGGGCTACTGACAGAGTGTAAATAGCATGGCTGCAAAGCCGATCCGGGCCGGCTCTTACCGGGAGCAGCTAAAGTGTAGGGTGGGTGGCTGCTCCCCACGACCCAGTCCTGGTTTTGGGCTGGGTTTAAAAGCTCAGCCAGCTCAGCAACTGGAGGTGATGATTATCCTGGAGCTGCTAACAGGGCTGAGGAGTTCTCTGTCCTGGAGGAAAGAACTCAGCAAGGAGGTGTTTTGTTCCTGGCTACCTGAAGCTGGATTCTCCTGCGGCTGGGCCGACAGCGTGGTGCGAACCTGCACCTACACCTCCCAGGTGACTGAACCTGTGTTGGCCTGTTTTTGTTTTGCCACGTTATTTCCGTTGTGTGTGAACTGTCACCAAAGAGACTGTTTTTTCATTTATGGTGTGCAAGTGTGAATAAAACACTGTTTGTTGCACAATCTGGACTCCTTGTTTTGCCTCTAAACTGCACCCGCACCGCTGTCTACCAGAGCGACTCCCCACAGTATATACAGACTTCAGGTGTAATCTGCACAGTAATACCCTCGGCCTTATTAAAGGCATACATGAATAATATGAAAATGGCAGTGCCATCTTGGCCAATCAAATATGCTGAGAGGGTTCATGTACCATATGTTCTTGTGCGAAGTGGGTACAAGTGAGGCAGAAATGCGCTGAGGCAGTAGGTGCGGTAACCAACAGTAAAAGTGGTCCAATCCACAGTGGTCCAATCCAGAGTAGTGCTCCAGGCTCTTATGGATGGGCAGCATCGCTCTAGTGCAGGGGTGCACAACCTTTTCTGATTGGGGGCCACATTCTCCGCCTGAACCAATTCCAAGGGCCGAAAATAAAACTTAAAGGGGTATTACCAAATGAAATACTGTATTTTTGGCATATTGAACATACAGTATATACTCTAAATGTCTAGTTACAGTTCTAGGACTCCCATCTAATAGGAGAATACATGAAAGATACATGTAAGAAGCCATAAGACATAGACCTACATGTCTTTTACCAGATGTTTAGGGGCCGCACAGAATGGTATCGAGGGCCGCATGTGGCCCCCTGCTGCAGGTTGTGCACCCCTGCTGTAGTGTCTGAAAGTAAGAGAAGCAGCAGCAGCTAGGCCGTGTGCAGCAAGTAGAAGGGACCCCAAATATGAGATGAGGGACCGTTATGGTGGAGGATTCACATATGTATTAGTGGCTGATACTATGGGGCATTCACTGTGAGAGGGGCAGATACTGTGAGGAGATTCTCTATGAGGGGCAGATACTTTGGGGAGATTCACAGTATTAGAGGCTGATATAGTGGGGGGATTTACTTTGAGAGGGGCAGATAATCTGGGGGATTCCTTGAGAGAGGGTAGATACTTGGGGGGCTTTACTGTATGGGCGCCCATACTGTGGGGAGCTTCACTGTATAAGTGGCTGATATAGTTGGGGGGAATTACTGTATGAGGGGCTGATACTGTGGGGGCATTTAATTTATGGGGGGCAGGTAGAGTGATCAGGTGGCACATGGGGGGCAAATTGAAGGCGCATTGGGGACAGAGTGGTGGCCTGTTGAAAATGAGAGAAATTGTCTTCAGGTAGATAGTGTCCCGGCAGAACTTCAGATCTGTGTGACCCTCACAGAAGGGTGTAGAGAGATGGACCACAACCAATAGGGAACTCTTGGAGGCAGAGAGGAAAGGAGATAATATCACAAGTAAATGTCAAGTTTGGTCATTTCTTATAGATTTCTAGTGTAATTTGGCTGACGGCATTAGATAGATTAGGGTTTCCATTCTGTGCCTTGCCGTGTCATGCCCCATTGTTCTGGGTATGATGTCCTCCTTTTGGGGGGTGATATCCTCCTTTTGGAGTTATGCAAGTGGTTCCTCTACTACTGTGCCTCAACTTAAAGGGGTATTTCCATCTCAGACAATGGGAGCATGTCGTTAGGATATGCCCCCATTGTCTAATAGGTGCGGGTCCCACCTCTGGGACCCACATCTACAACGAGAATGGAGGCCTTTCTACACACCAGTGTTATTGATTTCTGTTACTCAGTTGCAGGAGCACAACTACAAAAAAAACTGACCAATGTATTACTGTCCTGCAGCGGTGGCAGGGAGCGCACGGCGTCATAGCAAACAATGCCGTGCGCTCCTGCTGTAAAGAAGAAATCCAGTCCTGGTTACCATGGACTAGTCACGTCCGGGTTTAAAGGACGTGTGCATCTAGCCTAACAAACAAAGACAGCCACAAAATAAAAAAATTGTGTATTTTTTTTCTCCTGTTATTTTTTTTCTTTTTTAATAGTTCTGACTTTTTCAGACGTTGCAATATCTAACATTTTTTTTATTGTTTGTATATGTAAAATTGGTAAAGGGGATGATTTAAACTTTTAATATTTTTGGTGTTTTTTTATTTTATTTTTTACTTTTTATTTAATAACTTTTAGCCCCCTTGGTGGGGGTGTACAACCCTTGTCCTATTCACCCTAAGGCCTCTTGCACACGGACACTGTGTGGCTGTATTGCGGCCTGCATATGGCGGGTCCGCAATACAAGGGCACTGGCCCATGTGCACGCCGCATCACGGATGCAGACCCATCACGGAGATGCGGAACGGAAGCACAGATCGGAACCCTATGGAAGCACTATGGGGTGCTTCCGTTGTGTTTCTGTCCGTGCCTCCGCACCGCAAAAAAATAGAACTATTTTTTTGCAGTGCGGACGGATCATAGAACCATTCAAGTTGAATGGGTCTCGATCCGTCCTGGCCGTGTCCGTGCATTGAGGACCGCAAATTGCCATCCCCAATGCAAGGAACGGATGCACAACGTTCATGTGCAAGAGGCCTAATAGAGATCTATGACGGTGAATTGGATCTTACACTGTCCCTGCTGCGCTGAGTTTTGTGCACACAGCAGCAGGGAGCTTACCATGGCAGCCATGGATGCCTTTAGTTGCTTCCTGGCTGCCATGGTAACTGATCGGAGCACCACAATTTCACTGCTGGGGCTCCGATTGGAAGCTGCCACTGCACCACCAATGAAAATACTTTGGCCACTGGGTCACCAATAATTATAACACTGAGGAAGGGGGAAGGGGTCTATGACCACTGCGCCACCATTGAATATCATTAACCCCTACATACAAGTGCAGGATTGGTGAGGACTACCAAAAGACTTAAACAACTCCTTTAAAAAATTAAAGGCTTTAAATTCTAAATATATCTCACAACCGTGCCGGATCCGGTGGGACAGTCCTGGATTTCAGTAGCTGTCCCGGTACTGGGGAGCTATGTCCCGCTTTCTGGCAGCTGTCTCTGCGTCAATAGGAAGCGGAGACAGTTGCCTGTATTATGATGAAGCAGAGAGTCGGCAGCGGCTCCCTGCTCCATCATCTCTCCCCCCTTCCGGCTCTCCACACCTCTGGTCTGGAGCGGGCCTTGACTCCGCCTCCTCCACAGACCAGAGCAGCCAATGTCCTGCTGCTGCTAGGAAGAAGGTAAGTATGTGGTGTTTATTTCTTTTACTTTCTGTGAGGGGAACAATGTGGGCAAATTACTGGGATAACAATGTGGGCATATTACTGGGGGCACAATGTGGGCATATTACAGGGGGCACAATGTGGGCATATTCCGGCACAGCTGGGCATATTACTGGGGGCACAGATGGGTATATTACAGGGGTCACAGCTGGGCAAATTACTGAGGGCACAATGTGGGCATATTACTGTGGGCACAGCTGGGCATATTACTGGGGGAACAGCTGGGCATATTACTGGGGAACAGCTGGGCATATTACTGTGGGCACAGCTGGGCATATTACTGGGGGAACAGCTGGGCATATTACTGGGGGAACAGCTGGGCATATTACTGGGGGAACAGCTGGGCATATTACTGGGGGAACAGCTGGGCATATTACTGGGGGAACAGCTGGGCATATTACTGGGGGCACAGCTGGGCATATTACTGGGGGCACATAACTGGGCATATTACTGGGGGTACATAACTGGGCATATTACTGGGGGCACATAACTGGGCATATTACTGGGGGCACATAACTGGGCATATTACTGGGAAGACACCTGGGCATATTACTGGGGGCACAGCTGGGCATATTACTGGGGGCACAGCTGGGCATATTACTGGGGGCACAGCCTGGCATATTACTGTGGGCACAGCTGGGCATATTACTGGGGGGACAATGTGGACATATTACTGGGGGCACAGCTGGGCATATTACTGGGGTCACAGCTGGGCATATTACTGGAGGCACAGCTGGGCATATTCCAGAGGCACAGCTGGGCATATTACTGGGGGCTCAGCTGGGTATATTACTGGGGGCACATAACTGGGCATATTACTGGGGGCACAGCTGGGCATATTACTGGGGGCGCAGCTGGGCATATTACTGGGGGAACAGCTGGGCATATTACTGGAGGCACAGCTGGGCATATTACTGGGGAACAGCTGGGCATATTACTGGGGGAACAGCTGGGCATATTACTGGGGGAACAGCAGGGCATATTACTGGGGGCACAGCTGGGCATATTACTGGGGGAACAGCTGGGCATATTACTGAAGGCACAGCTGGGCATATTACTGGGGGAACAGCTGGGCATAATCCTGGAAGCACAGCTGGGGATATTACTGGGGGCACAGCTGGGCATATTACTGGGGGCACAGCTGGGCATATTACTGGAGGCACCGCTGGGCATATTATTTGGGGAACAGCTGGGCATATTACTGGGGACACAGCTGGGCATATTACTGGGGACACAGCTGGGCATATTACTGGAGGCACAGCTGGGCATATTACTGGGGGAACAGCTGGGCATATTACTGGGGGCAGAGCTGGGCAATTTACTGGGGGAACAGCTGGGCATATTACTGGGGGCACAGCTGGGCATATTACTGGGTGACACAGCTGGGCATATTACTGGAGGCACAATGTGGGCATATTACTGGAGGCACAGCTGGGAATATTACTGGGGGAACAGCTGGGCATTATCCTGGAAGCACAGCTGGGGATATTACTGGGGGCACAGCTGGGCATATTACTGGAGGCACCGCTGGGCATATTATTTGGGGAACAGCTGGGCATATTACTGGGGACACAGCTGGGCTTATTACTGGGGACACAGCTGGGCATATTACTGGAGGCACAGCTGGGCATATTACTGGGGGAACAGCTGGGCATATTACTGGGGGCAGAGCTGGGCAATTTACTGGGGGAACAGCTGGGCATATTACTGGGGCACAGCTGGGCATATTACTGGGGACACAGCTGGGCATATTACTGGAGGCACAATGTGGGCATATTACTGGAGGCACAGCTGGGAATATTACTGGGGGAACAGCTGGGCATAATCCTGGAAGCACAGCTGGGGATATTACTGGGGGCACAGCTGGGCATATTACTGGAGGCACCGCTGGGCATATTATTTGGGGAACAGCTGGGCATATTACTGGGGACACAGCTGGGCATATTACTGGAGGCACAGCTGGGCATATTACTGGGGGAACAGCTGGGCATATTACTGGGGGCAGAGCTGGGCAATTTACGGGGGAAACGGCTGGGCATATTACTGGGGGCACAGCTGGGCATATTACTGGGGACACAGCTGGGCATATTACTGGAGGCACAATGTGGGCATATTACTGGAGGCACAGCTGGGAATATTACTGGGGGAACAGCTGGGCATATTACTGGGGGCACAATGTGGGCATATTACTGGAGGCACAGCTGGGAATATTACTGGGGGAACAGCTGAGCATATTACTGGAAGCACAGCTGGGCATATTACTGGGGGAACAGCTGGGCATATTCCAGAGGCACAGCTGGGCATATTACTGTGGGCACAGCTGGGCATATTACTGGGGGCACAGCTGGGTGTATTACTGGGGGCACAGCTGGGCGTATTACTGGGGGCACATAACTGGGCATATTACTGGGGGCACAGCTGGGCATATTAGTGGGGGCTCAGCTGGTCATATTACTGGGGGCACATAACTGGGCATATTACTGGGGACAAAGCTGGGCATATTACTGTGGAAACAGCTGGGCATATTACTGGGGGCACAGATGGGTATATTACTGGGGACACAGCTGGGCATATTACTGGGGGAACAGCTGGGCATATTACTGTGGAAACAGCTGGGCATATTACTTGGGGAACAGCTGGGCATATTACTGGAGGCACAGCTGGGCATATTACTGGAAGCACAGCTGGGCATATTACTGGGGCAACAGCTGGGCATATTCCAGAGGCACAGCTGGGCATATTACTGTGGGCACAGCTGGGCATATTCCAGAGGCACAGCTGGGCATATTACTGTGGGCACAGCTGGGCATATTACTGGGGGTACAGCTGGGCATATTACTGGAGGCACAGCTGGGCATATTCCAGAGGCACAGCTGGGCATATTACTGGGGGCACAGCTGGGTGTATTACTGGGTGGACAATGTGGACATATTACTGGCTGCACATAACTGGGCATATTACTGGGGGCACAGCTGGGCATATTCCAGAGGCACAGCTGGGCATATTACTGTGGGCACAGCTGGGCATATTACTGTGGGCACAGCTGGGCATATTCCAGAGGGCACAGCTGGGCATATTACTGGGGGCACAGCTGGGCATATTACTGGGGGCACAGCTGGGCGTATTACTGGGGGCACAGCTGGGCATATTACTGGGGGCTCAGCTGGGCATATTACTGGGGGCTCAGCTGGGTATATTACTGGGGGCACATAACTGGGCATATTACTGGGGGCACATAACTGGGCATATTACTGGGGGTACATAACTGGGCATATTACTGGGGGCACATAACTGGGCATATTACTGGGGGCACATAACTGGGCATATTACTGGGAAGACACCTGGGCATATTACTAGGGGCACAGCCTGGCATATTACTGTGGGCACAGGTGGGCAAATTACTGGGGGGACAATGTGGACATATTACTGGGGGCACAGCTGGGCATATTACTGGGGTCACAGCTGGGCATATTACTGGAGGCACAGCTGGGCATATTCCAGAGGCACAGCTGGGCATATTACTGGGGGCTCAGCTGGGTATATTACTGGGGGCACATAACTGGGCATATTACTGGGGGCACAGCTGGGCATATTACTGGGGGAACAGCTGGGCATATTACTGGAGGCACAGCTGGGCATATTACTGGGGACACAGCTGGGCATATTACTGGGGGAACAGCTGGGCATATTACTGGGGGAACAGCAGGGCATATTACTGGGGGCACAGCTGGGCATATTACTGAAGGCACAGCTGGGCATATTACTGGGGGAACAGCTGGGCATAATCCTGGAAGCACAGCTAGGGATATTACTGGGGGCACAGCTGGGCATATTACTGGAGGCACCGCTGGGCATATTATTTGGGGAACAGCTGGGCATATTACTGGGGACACAGCTGGGCATATTACTGGGGACACAGCTGGGCATATTACTGGAGGCACAGCTGGGCATATTACTGGGGAACAGCTGGGCATATTACTGGGGGCACAGCTGGGCATATTACTGGGGAACAGCTGGGCATATTACTCGGGAACAGCTGGGCATATTACTGGGAGCACAGCTGGGCATATTACTGGGGACACAGCTGGGCATATTACTGGAGGCACAGCTGGGCATATTACTGGGGACACAGCTGGGCATATTACTGGAGGCACAGCTGGGCATATTACTGGGGGCACAATGTGGGCATATTACTGGAGGCACAGCTGGGAATATTACTGGGAGAACAGCTGGGCATATTACTGGGGGCACAATGTGGGCATATTACTGGAGGCACAGCTGGGAATATTACTGGGGGAACAGCTGGGCATATTACTGGAAGCACAGCTGGGCATATTACTGGGGGAACAGCTGGGCATATTCCAGAGGCACAGCTGGGCATATTACTGTGGGCACAGCTGGGCATATTACTGGGGGCACAGCTGGGTGTATTACTGGGGGCACAGCTGGGCATTTTACTGGGGGCACATAACTGTGCATATTACTGGGGGCTCAGCTGGGTATATTACTGGGGGCACATAACTGGGCATATTACTGGGGGCACAGCTGGGCATATTAGTGGGGGCTCAGCTGGTCATATTACTGGGGGCACATAACTGGGCATATTACTGGGGACAAAGCTGGGCATATTACTGTGGAAACAGCTGGGCATATTACTGGGGGCACAGATGGGTATATTACTGGGGACACAGCTGGGCATATTACTGGAGGCACAGCTGGGCATATTACTGTGGAAACAGCTGGGCATATTACTTGGGGAACAGCTGGGCATATTACTGGAGGCACAGCTGGGCATATTACAGGGGGAACAGCTGGGCATATTACTGGAAGCACAGCTGGGCATATTACTGGAAGCACAGCTGGGCATATTACTGGGGCAACAGCTGGGCATATTCCAGAGGCACAGCTGGGCATATTACTGTGGGCACAGCTGGGCATATTCCAGAGGCACAGCTGGGCATATTACTGTGGGCACAGCTGGGCATATTACTGGGGGTACAGCTGGGCATATTACTGGAGGCACAGCTGGGCATATTCCAGAGGCACAGCTGGGCATATTACTGGGGGCACAGCTGGGTGTATTACTGGGTGGACAATGTGGACATATTACTGGCTGCACATAACTGGGCATATTACTGGGGGCACAGCTGGGCATATTACTGTGGGCACAGCTGGGCATATTACTGGGGGCACAGCTGGGCGTATTACTGGGGGCACAGCTGGGCATATTACTGGGGGCTCAGCTGGGCATATTACTGGGGGCTCAGCTGGGTATATTACTGGGGGCACATAACTGGGCATATTACTGGGGGCTCAGCTGGGCATATTACAGGGGGCACATAACTGGGCATATTACTGGGGGCTCAGCTGGGCATATTACTGGGGGCATAATTCTGTGAAGACACAATAAACGCATAAATACTGTGTGGTGGCATGAAGGGGGAATAATTACTGTGTGGGGGCATTAAGGGGACTGGGTGGGATTAGGTGTATAGTTATGTTCTGGGCGGAGTTAGAGGCAGTTGTCTAGTGCGGAAAAAATTTGCTGCAGCGCGCATTCTTTGTTCTTGTACAAAGTTGGGAGGTATGTGTAAAGTCTTAGTAAATTAAACAATGTCTACTCCGAATTCTTATAGGTGGTTGCCCTTAATTACTTTTATGCAGACTTTCACTAATATTTCTATGGGCGAAAACCAGAAACTACACGGGAGCTGAAGCTACTTCTTTTGTTCCAGTGATCAGCAGCAGCAGCACCGGGCAGACAGGCTGTAACCTTCCACAGGGAACACAGTGTGAAGCCCTCCCGGCCGTAAGAGGGCGCTCTGCAGTAACGAGCTCTGCGCCCACACTGCTGTTTCCGGCACAGCACGTTTCACCTTGTTTATGTACGTGAAGGTAGGATCACGTGATGTGCTCGGTGTGTTGGTTCGCCGCGGTTCCTGTGTGGTTGAGGGCGCTAGGTGTACATGTCGGGCGGTGGAGGTCGCGGGGTGTGAGGGGGCGGAGTGTGCTTTACAGGAGGTAAATACTGACGTGTGTGTCCGCCGAGGGAAAGCCGTAGAGCCAAGTTTGGCTGTAAAGGATTGTGGGAGTTGTAGTCTATGAGGCAGCCCACTTATAACTGGGGTCCAGTACTCAGTGGTGTCTACAGGGTGACAACCTCCTGCTGAGGAGCCATACTGCTTCTTTAAGAAATGCTTCAGCGTTCAATGGGCTTTTCCTCATAACAACACATACTGTGGGGCAGGGTATTCCTATCTTAGGCAATAATCCCATAGAAATGGATGGACTCGCACACATGAATGGCCACCAGTCCACCTGGATGCAGCAACCATTGCCCCCGATAAATCTCCCCATTCAGTATAATGAGATTTTCTTTTATGAGAAAGCAGACCTACACTACTCACAAAAGTTTGGGATATTTGGCTTTCTGGTGAAATTTATGGAAAACATAAAAAGTTCACCCTACTGTGATATTATATCATGGAAGTCGGGCATTTAACTAGAAGCAGCAATGGTGATTTCCTCATCCCAAACAATTTATTGACACAAAAGCCAACCCCAGTGCTGGGTATACCCCCACAAAATGTCTGAAAAACTTCTCATGTGGCCTTGAGCATCAATTACGGCTTGACAACGACGTCTCATGGTCTTCACAAGTCGACTTATTGTCTGCTGAGGCATGGCATCCCACTCTTCTTGAAGGGCGGCCCTCAGGTCCTTGAGGTTCTGCGGTATAATGTTACAAACCTCTACACGGCGACTCAGCTGATCCCATAGGTTTTCAATGGGATTCAGGTCTGGAGAAAGTGCGGCCACTCCATTTGAGGTACCCCAGTCTCCAGCAGCCGTTCCCTAATGATGCGACCTCGATGAGCTGGCTAATTGTCGTCCATGAAGATGAAATTAGTCCTGTGTTGTTTATGCAGAGACACAATGACTGGATTAATTCAAGTAGTATGGGCTTGTCACTGTACCATTCACAAAGTGTAGGGCAGCTCTGTATTGACTAGACACACCTGACCACGCTGTACCACCACCACCACCACCAAAGGCTTGTATGTGGCTGATGCATAGCATTCTAATGTATGTCTCCAACATCGTTGGCGGCCATCAGTTCTGTTAAGTGTGAATCGACTTTTATCAGTGAACAGCACTGAGGCCCACTGGTCCCTCATCCAGTGTAGATGCTCCCTGGCCCATACAAGATTTTGACTCCTGTGCCTGGTGGTGTGGTCAGCTACCTATGCAGGTCATCTAGCACGCAGACCATGCTGATGTAAACAGTTTCGACACTTGGGTGCCTCTCACCTCCCTTTAATGTGGCTGGAGATGTGTGGCATTCATCATCCGGTTCCTCAGGGCATTGTTGACAATGAAACGGTCATCAGTGTGGGATGTGGCCAAAGGATGTCCACTTCTATGCCTTTCTGTGACTCTTCCAATCTCTATATCTGTGACGCTCTAAGTTCAGTGGCCACTTCCGTCTGAGAACATTCTGCTTAAAGCCTCGCAGTGGTGAGGTACTGTGGATTAATTGTTAGGTGTCGTCTTGGTCTCATGATGTCAAAATGTGAACAGCATGATGAGGAGGACTGTTCAAATACCAATTCTAATTGAACCGGGAAATTTATTGGGCATTTTATTGATCAAACACCGGTTGCGAATTTTGCCGTTAAGCTCTGTGTTAGAGAACAGCAAGTTGTGCAAAAAGTACTGAAACATTGAACAGATGGACATGTGCATTCAAAAGTTTAGAGAAGGTCACATTAAGTTCACCTGTAAAGGTTAGAGTGCATGTTAGGTTGTTCCTGGAATTTCATCCACAAACCAAATATCCTAACTTTTTGTGAGTAGTGTACGTCCGTGCTTCCAATATGACGTCTGCGTTTGTCTCTTGTTTTCCATTTCTGGAGCGTCTCTTCTGATTACTCAGTATTGCAGGGCCGTTTACCTTTCTAACGCTTCTCAATGACCGGTATGATGAAATCGCCTCTCGTGTGCACTCTAACGAATGGGGAATAGGGTGTTTCATTTTGTAATGGAAAAAAAAAAAAAGTTACATTTTTGCAGACTTTTCTTACGCCCCGAGCCTCAGTGATGTAAAATATATATATGCCAAATTTCAAGAAGATTGGATAATGTTTAGAGGTTGCACACTTTGATCAGTTTTGTAAAAGTAGGCAAAAATTACCATTTTTCAATGTTAATTGCCTTTATTGG
Source organism: Bufotes viridis (assembly GCA_033119425.1). Taxonomy (NCBI): domain Eukaryota; kingdom Metazoa; phylum Chordata; class Amphibia; order Anura; family Bufonidae; genus Bufotes; species Bufotes viridis. Next base: position 543,599,675 of record CM065589.1, on the reverse strand, counting down.
GAAAAAGAATTCAAAAACTTAAAATAATATTAAAACTAGATTACTAAGATTAATAGGCAGTATGATAGGCAAAACGTGTTATATTAATCAACTTTGAACGATGCAATCCCTTCTTTTGTTAGCTTGGTGACGACTTTTCTGTGATGCTCGACTACCCTCAACAAGAATTGTTTTTGTTGTCACAAGCTGATGGAAATTTTCTACTTACCTCTCCTAACTAGTTGTGATGACTTTCAAAGCCTTCCATGCTTTTCTCTCTTCAACTGGCTCTCAAATTTTCTATTTTTTCAGCATTTGTTGGCTTTTTACCTCCATAACTCCCAAACGAGAACCAGCAAACCACGTTCGTTCCCGATAATTGCCCCAAGCAGCCCCCCTGCCAATAGCATCGGAGCATTTCATGCTCAGATGCTCTCCTTTTCCCTGCAAATTGCGCAGGGAAAAGGCATTTTTTGGCGTTCCGGTGATGTACCTGGCTCTCCTTCGGGCTGCCAGGAGGAGGCTTCCGCCCAGCAGTGAGCCTGGTGACATCACAGGCAATGATGGGCGGGCTTTAGCACTGCCGTACCCTGTAAAACCGCTAGGGCAGCGCTAAAGCCCGCCCATCAGAGCTGGTGACGTCACCGAACACACTGCTGGGTGGAAACCTCCGCCCAGCCGTGTGTTATAGAAAATAAAAAGCCCTTGCCCTGCGCAAGGAAAGGGAGAACATCGGAGCATGAACTGTTCCGATGCTCAAGTCAGGGGGGGCTGCCTGGGTGAAATTATGGGTATGTTCGGGTTCAGCTCCGAACCCGAACACCCCCTTTAAAGAGAGTTTTCTAGGATTTGGATATTGATGACCTATCTTCAGGACTACCCTTAATCAGCCGTTGATGGAAGTGTTCATTCGCTGTATAGTTTCATGCAATTAGAAACAGAAGACTGACAAAAAGAGCACATGGCCCATCCGGTCTGTTTTTTTATAATTTAGTTTTTTTTTTCTTAGAAGAGACACATTATCCCAGACAGGATTACAGTCACTTACTGCTGGACGTTTGTTCAAGGCATCTACTTCAGTAAGTTAATTTCTCACATGTAATTTCAGGTTGTGTCCCTGTGTCCTCACCTTTGATTTCATGTTAAAAACACTATCCTTCTGAACTGTATTTAAAGAAGAAAAGATCTTTATTCTCTGACCTGTTAGAAAGGTACATAATATAATCTGTAGTGGATGTAATCTTTTCACTAGTGACTGTATTTGTGAGTTATTATAACCTCCCTTCTGCTTCTCAGCTGTATCATGTGACCAGCAATCAGACTTTCCATATAGCACAGCATCTGATGTGTGGACAGGAAGTCAGTTTCTCTGTATTCCTATGGGGGCCTCAATGTCAGTACCATAGGAATGAATAGAGAAGTGACTGACTTCCTGTCCTGTCAGTTGGAGAACAGAGAGTTGGTCACGTGACACAGCTGAGAATCAGAAGGGAGGTTATGACTCACAAGTACAGTCACTGATGAGAAGATTACATTCACTACAGATTACATCATGTACCTGTCTAACAGGTCAGAGAATAAACATTTTTGTGGGAGTGCTTCTTTAACCTTTAAAGGGGTTGGCCATTTTCCGGCTACTGTTGATCAATGTGTTTGTAAGATGACTATATGGCACCTACTAATATAGTCTGTTAATATTCTGCAATATTTTCTATATTACAAAAGGTATTGTCTCTTGTTGGCCAAGTCCTTTGTGCTGTCCACACAGCAGTCCTGTCCATAAAATGGCTGCTGATGGAGGGGCATGTGACCAGGCAAATCACTCAGTCTCCTCCATTAAATACACTACACCTGCGCTAAACTCTCCAAAAGGGCAGATGGCAAATTGGCAAGCGTGGTGTATTTGAGTGGAGAAGGCTGATTGATGTGTTTGGAGTTATTTTTGCCTGGTCACATGACCCTCCATCTGTGGCCATCTTATGGACAGATCTCCTGTGTGGACAGCACAGAAGATTTGCTGAAGAATGGGACACGACTTATGAAACATAGCACATACTACAAAAAATCAATGAAGGCTATATTAGTAAATGTCATATAATCATCTTACAGACACATTGTCCACAATAGCCAGATAAAAGATATTTACAGGGAAACTTCCGTCATAAAGGACTGCATTTTTTTAAAAGTATTTTTAGCTGTTTTTCATTTTCATTTTAGCAGCACTATACCATTGAAATGTAATCTAAAATATTGTCCTTCTGTAGAGGTCAGCACAGAGAAATAAAACTCCTATAATGATAGGAAACCCATTGTTATTTTACTGCATCTCTGAGGAAAGAATGTTATCTGTTAGTAAAATAGTAGATTGGTAGACTTAAGGCTGTATTATGCAGCCTGATGTGGCAGACGATTGTCCGAAGGGAAGCATCCTTCCCAGCAATCGCCTGCTCACTAGCGGAGGAGACCACTGCTATTACACGCAGCGATCTCTTCCACAGCATGTTCGCTATTGGACGCCAGGATCTGCTGTCTGTAAATGATAATATTTTTAACACGTCTAAAGATGTGGATTGCCGGATGATCAAGCGTTTGCTTGTTCATCAGGCAGTCGGCGGCAGTTTTACACTGCCAGATAATCACTAACAAGCATGCATATGAACTCTCCTTAGGGCCCTTTCACACTGGCGTTTTTGTTTTCCGGCATAGAGTTCCGCCCTCGGGGCTCTACACCGGAAAGATACTGATCAGGATTATCCCGATGCATTCTGAATGGAGAGAAATCCGTTCAGGATGCATCAGGATGTCTTCAGTTCAGAACCGGAACTTTTTTTGACGCAGCAAATACCGCAGCATGCTGCGCTTTTTGTTCCGTCCAAAAATCCGGAACACTTGCCGCAAGGCCAGATCCGGAATTAATGCCCATTAAAAGGCATTAATCCGGATCCGGCCTTAAAGAGGACCTTTCATCACTTCTAAAGATATTAACCAACGATGCTCACTTATAGAGCGGCGCCCAGGGATCTCCCTGCACTTACTATTATCCCTGGGAGCCGCTCAGTTCTCCCGGTATAGGCTCCGGTATCTTCGGGGACTTGGTTATAGTGGGCGGAGCCTGCCCTTCATCTCCTTCTCCTAGGCTATTAGCTCTGTGCTGCGATTGGCCAGCGCTACAGCCTGGGAGAAGGAGATGAAGGGCAGGCTCCGCCCACTATAACCAAGTCCCCGAAGATACCGGAGCCTATACCGGGAGAACTGAGCGGCGCCCAGGGATAATAGTAAGTGCAGGGAGATCCCTGGGCACCGCTCTACATGTCAGCATAGTTAGTTAATATCTTTAGAAGTGATGAAAGGTCCTCTTTAAGCTAAACGTCGTTTCGGTGCATCGCCGGGTCTGACGTTTAGCTTTTTTTCAATTGTTACCATGGCAACCAGGACGCTAAAGTCCTGGTTGCCATGGTAAAATGTAGTGGGGAGCGGGGGAGCAGTATACTTACCATCCGTGCGGCTCCCGGGGCGCTCCAGAGTGACGTCAGGGCGCCCTACATGCATGGATCACGTGATCGCATGGATCACGTGATCCATGCGCATGGGGCGCTCTGACGTCATTCTGGAGCGCCCCGGGAGCCACACGGACTAAGTATACCGCTCCCCACTACTACTATGGCAACCAGGACTTTAATAGCGTCCTGGCTGCCATAGTAACCTGAAAGCAATTCGAAGACTGATCAGGATCCTGATCAGTCTTCTAATGCTTTCAGGCGACTTGCGTTCTGACGGATCCGGCGGGACGGAAGTGCCTGCCGGATCCTCAGAACTCAAGTGTGAAAGGACCCTTAGCGATCATTTGCAAAGAAAAAGGGCTTTAGGATAGCCTTATGATAGCAATCTAATTGAGTCACTCATCCCCTTCCCTCTCAGGTCTCAGTGAATGGTCTGACTGAGAAAGTCGAGTGAGGTTGTTTGTTGTGCTAATGAAAGGAGCCGGGACAGGGATTAGAATACATGGAGGGACTTCAGAAAACCATCCATCCGTTTTTTTTTTTTAAATGACATAGAGTCTTCACATGTGGGCTGTTAAAGGGGTATTCCCATCACATACAATGGGGGCATATCGCTTGGATATGCCTCCCTTGTCTGATAGGTGCGGGTCCCACCTCTGGGACCTGTACCTACGACAAGAACAGAGCAGAGAGAGCTGTGGCTGGAGGACCCCGGATTTCCCGCTGCTCCCACAGAAGTGAATAGGAGCGCACCGCGCACGCGCGGCACCTGCTCCCATTCATTTCTAAGGGGCGCCCCCATAGAAATGAATGGAGGGTGGCTGCGCAGTGCACCCTTCGTTCATTTCGCCGCTCCTTTCTCATTGTAGGTGCGGGTCCCACAATGGGGGCCTATCCTAGCAATATGCCCCCATTGTCTGAGATGGCAAAACCCCTTTAATATGTGATAGAAATGTTGATGGTAATGTCCTTTAAACTTATTGTATCCAGAAATGCTGTGGGTGAGAACTGAGAAGTCCCTGAGTGTACAGGACGCCTGCTATCTATAGTCTGCGTGCGCAGAAGACCTTGCCTGCTGGTTCTGAACTGATAAGAGTTGCTAGAAAGGTTTTACTTTGCAGAGGTGCAGTTTGCAGGAGAGCAGCTCGCTGCTGGAAGGTAACACCACCGCGTATATATGTTATTTGAGGGGGTGATTATTAAATTACTGTTTTCTTTACATTTTCTACTCTTTAGTTTCCTGATGTGCTCTAATTCTAATTCATATGTTTGGGATCTGCCACGAATGTCTCAAGTGGGCAACCTCCTTTACCTTACCATATGTGTTGCACAGGTGATCAGATAAGTGTCCCAGCATCAGGAATTGTTTCCACTGATCTAACAGTTATCACCTAATTGTTCCTAAAGGGGTTTTCTGAGCTGTTAATACTGATGATCTATCCTCTGCATAGTTCATCGGTATCTGATCGGTGGGGGTCTGACACCTAGGACCCCCGCCAATCAGCTGTTCAAGAAGGCAGCGGCGCTCATAGTAGTGCCACAGCCTTATCGCTGCTTTCCCTAGGCCAGTGACGTCACGTTCATCGGTCACGTGGCCTAGGAGCAGCTCAGCCCCATAGAAATGAATGGGGCTGAGCTGCAATACAAAGCACAGAAGCTATCCAATGTACTGCACTGTGCTTGGTGAGCATGGAGAAGACAGCGGCGCTCACAGGAGCATCGGTGCCCTCTCAAACAGCTGATCAGCCGGGGTCCTGGGTGTAGGACCCCCACCGATCAGATACTGATGACCTCGGACAACGCCTTTACACTTATTGTTTGTTCTTAATCTTTGCAGTAGACTTTTGCAAACAATACCATTACTTTTCCAGGTGTTATTAGATATTAATAATGGAAGTTAAATAAAGCGGGAGACTGAAGAACATACAAGTTGGAAATGCCTAGAAAAAGGAAGAGTTTGTCGACAAGTCCTAAAAGAAGGGTTTCTGTCAGCGGCTCTTCGTTCATCCCATCTTCCTCAAGTAGCCTGCCCCTTCCATCTGCAATGAGCAATAACAGGAAGGATGTTTTTAGCAGTATGTGTGAGATGTTCCCCAACCTTGACCCGTCCTTGGTTGAGATGGTGCTTAGTGAATATAAAGAAGGTAAGAAACGCTGCTGCACTGGTACATAGAGTATATCCCATCTGATGATCATGTCACAATGTAAATGAGTCTAGAAACCTCACCTAGAAAGCATTATGGTGTCAATATCTTATTTCTACTGACTTGTTTCTGTTTTAAACCTAGTTGAGCTAGTGATGGACTATCTCCTGGAGCTCTCAACAGCCACGAAAGGGAATACTGAAGAGTCAACAGGTTTTGCTACGGTTGCATCATTTCTGGATGACTTCCAGACTGAATCGCAGGGTCCAGGAAATGTTGAAGATGTTCCAAATCAAATAGAAGAACAGCAAGACACCTCGTACATGGATGAGACTGTGTGCAATGACCTGGATACGTTGTTAGATGAGGCACTTGATCAGTACGGCTTATACAATGTAGAATCATTTTGTGGCACAGAAGATGGTGAAGATGCCTCATTGCTTTATAATATAGTGAAGCCAGAGCTGGATCAAGCTGCCTCCATTGACAATACCTCATTCCACACAGACCTTACAAACTTAATGGATCAGTCCAAAGCAGATCTTCAAAGGGAAGATTACACACGTGCCTTGGATTCCGATGTTACTTCTGTTGAACGTGAAGCGGGCACATCTTCAGGTGTCACTGAGGTGGCAAACGTACAATCTGATTGCAAGGCGGTATCAGATATGATGTTCAGCTCTCTAAATTGTTCTCATTATGGAGCCACGTATTCCCAAGAAAACGTTAGGAGTGTTGAGAAACCGACGGCCGTACACCAGCAATGTGCTGGGCTAATATCCACAACATCACATGTGAAACTGCCGAGCGCACCCCCAAAGACACAAACCAAGTGGAATCCTATGGCCTCTTCATTTTATCCAATATCCAATGTAAATCCTTCATTCATTGCGCCGGTAGCTGTTAATCCTACACAATGGACATGTAGAAGACTTCCTGTCTCAGGAGTTCACTTTAACCCTCCTCCACCTACGTATGTCTGGAATAATAACCATTTTCCTCAAACCCATTGGATTGTTGAGAATACCAAACCTATGAATAAGGCTCACAGTGGTCCTCAAACTTCCAAAAAAGTGACACAGTTTGTAGGAAAAGTGCTTGTCCTTCTGAGGGGTGCCCCAGGCTCTGGAAAATCTACATTAGCAAGGTAACATTTTATCATTGTCATTAAAGGGAACCCGTCACCACCATAATGTCACCCAAACTCCCGCAGTACCCCTCATCCTGTCTCAAATGATGTCTTTGCCTATTTCATCCAATGGAATGGTTTGCCAAAAAACAACTATTCACCCGTGTTGCTTTCGGGCATGGGCTGCTTGAAGTCAATGGGGCAGTATTCTTGGCTCTCCAAGTCAAGCTAGCCTTACCTCCGTCCTGCCTCTTTCCCAATGATTGATGCCTCAGTGCTCTTTTGTTTTTTGAGAAGTGGTGCGTCTGAGATCCCGTGCATGTGCCATTCTGTTTTGTATTTGGAGCCTGAACTGGAAACGAAACAGAACATCGTATGTGTGGGATCTCAGGCTCATCACATCTGAAGAAAAAAAGCACAGAGGTGTCAATCAGCAGAAGGAAGCAGGATGGGGGCAAGTTTAGCTTCATACCATAAACCAAAAAGAAACAAAAAAAGACCCTTAAAATCAGTATTTGTTAAAGTTGTTATAAAAATTGATCAAGTAGGTCTCACTGCCAGCTATCGCAGTCCTAATCAATAGGTAAGTATATAATCAAAATAAGTAGGTTTGAGCGAACTTGTATTTTAACTTCGGCGTCCAAAGTTCGGGTTGGGGTTATCAAAGAATCCCGTTATGGATTCCGCTACCACAGACCATAACAGAATTTGGTATCCATAAGGGGATTCTTTGATAACGCCGAACTTAAAAATACAAGTTCGCGCAACCGTCCTTCACTGCTCTACTTCCTTCCTCTCCTCCACACAGAGCACAGGAGCTCCGCCCCTCATGTCACATGATCATTATACCAGGCCCTTCACCACCTCTTATCCAATCCAGTGCTGAACCACGCCCCCTGCCCTGATCACATGACGGTGACGTCACCCCAGGTCCTTAGTGTTGTCCAAGGTTCCGGTTCATCGAAAAATCCCCTTATGGATTCCAAATTCCGTTTTCCGTTACGGTCCGTGGTAGCGGAATCCATAACGGGATTCTTCGATAACCCCAACCCGAACTTTGGATGCCAAACTTAAAATACAAGTTCGCTCAACCCTAAAAATAAGATGATGCAAAAAAAAACTGAAACTAGGAATAATGAAGGAGAGGAAGGAAATTTCTCAGCAGGATAAACTTCCCTATAGAATTTGCTGGAATGTCTTTGAATATACCCTTATAGGGACCCCCTGAGGAACCCGAGCTGGGGGAAATGCGTCGGGGTAATAGGGAGTAAATTTAATGATTAGGGCGAACTAGGATAGGCAGGAGGACGGACAGGCTCCACCATCAGGGGCTGTCTCCGGGGCTGAGGGTGAGAATAGGGTCTCTATATGGAAATTTATCCTGCTGTGAAACTCCCTTCCTCTCCTTCATTGTTCCTAGTTTCAGGTTTTTCTTATTTTTTTTGTATCGTCTTAATTTGATTATATACTTGCCTACTGATTAGGACTGCGATAGCTGGCAGTGAGACCTACGTCGTCTAATAAATACTGATTTTAAGGGTCTTTTGGCAAACTTTTCAATCAGAGCAAATAGGCAAAGAAATCAGTGGAGACATGATTGCAGCTGTGAGGTACTGCGGGTGGTTGGGTAGGCCATTATGGTGGCGATGGTGGTTCCCTTTAAATAGAATGTGTAACCACATTTTGCCACTCCGAACTAAGGCTAGTTTCACATATGCCGTAAGAGACCCTGCAGGTTGTTCCATCAGAGAACAGCCTTCCGGAGCTCTCTGGATCCAGCTTTGCCGGTCGGTACAGCAATGCCCGCCAGCCCCATTAATTATAAAGGGGTTTGATTTGCCACCCAGCAAATATGCGAGAATCGGCTGAACAAAAAAAAAGCACATTTTCCAAGTAGTGACTGAATCTCAGTTAATCTATAGTTCTGGTACCATCTGGCAATGCAGGATCCAGAGATCTCTTACCGCATATGTGAAACTGACTTTATAACACTGTTGTATAGCTGGAATTCTGAAGATGTAATTAGTTTTGTAAAACCCACCTAACCCCTAACGTCATCCTGTAATTCCCCCCCGACCCAATAAGTCCTGCTAATGATGTGGGCGGCCTCATTTCTGCCGAGCTTGCACATCAGCTCTGATATACACTATCCCAGCCAGCCTAGCAACTGCTGATTATGTAAGTAGAAGAGGTAGGGTGGTGTGCAGAGAATAAAGCCTGATTTATTCCTGATTGATACATACAGCCCAGAACCCTTTCAAGCAAATTGTAGGGGAATGCACATCAGATTGACAATGAAATACATAAAGTGGCATGCAAAAATTTGGGCACCCCTAGTCAAAACTACTTTTACTGTGAACAGTTAAGCAAGTTGAAATGATCTCCAAAAGGCGTAACGTTAGGGCTGTTTCAGGCAAGCACGTCCACTACGGAAATCACGCTCCGTCTGTGTGAAGGTGATTCTCCATTATGAACACTGCTCTTTTCACAGGAGCACACTGCATTATACTGATTTATAATGCTGTATGTCTCTGCATGATCTGGGTTTACTGAATTATACTGACAGCATTATGTCTGTATAATTCTGTAGGAGTACAGTTCAAATCTGTGGGCAACTTGTATTTTATTAAGGCTGGGAACACACCTAAGCGTTTCTGAATCGCGCGTATGACGCGCGTTTTTGCAACTAAGGAACGCGCATCATACGCGCGATTCAGTGATTCACCCCTATTTCAGCATGGCCCATAGGCGCGTTAAAACGCCCCAAAGAAGCTCATGCTGAAGCGACAGCGTTTGGCGTTTTTCAGCGCGTTCAAACGCGCTGTAAAACGCCCAAATGTGAACCATGCCCATAGGGAAGCATGGCTTTTCACATGTTGTGCGTTTTACAGCGCGTTTGAACGCGCTTTAAAACGCTTAGGTGTGTACCTGGGGTAAAGGGGTTTTCCAGGACTTATTGGTGCTATGAACCCATGATGGTGTACATGACATGAATTTATTTACATTTGTTTTTCTTGTATCTGTTTAAATTTTTTATTTTTTTTGTGCATTCTGACTTAATAGACTACACGCTTTCTTCCAGGTTATTACTAGAGCAGAATCCATCAGGAGTTATTCTGAGCACCGATGATTACTTTAGCCAAAATGGTGAATACCAGTATGATATAAGCTGTCTTGGGGAAGCTCATGAGTGGAATCATAAGCGAGGTATGAAAAACTTGCTTTATGTTGGATCCTAGAGATAACTTAATTTTGTACCCGGAACTTGGCAAATTTTATTTTTATTTTTTCATATTTGGGTTTCTGCATTTCAAAAGTATTAGTATTGCTTTATGCGAGGCAAGTTGTTGTTTTAAATGGCACCTTTGTGGAGTACATCAGGTGAATTGTTTAACTGTTAAAAAGATTTTTTGGGGCACAATGTGAAAAAAACTGCCATTCTGATTTTGTTTTTGGAGATGCCAAATGCTTATGACCATGTCGCTATATTCTGACAGTTATAACTTTCTTACCTTCTGCCGACGTTACGGAGGCTCTATATAGGAGCAGTTCCAAGTGTGAGAGGCAGATTTTGGCCACACACAGACCCCCCTTGTCCTGTGGGTGCATGTGACACTCAAAGTTCATTCTAATAGCACTCCATTGATTTAAAAGTAACAACAGATTTAAATGGTCACTTACTATGTACAAAACTGTGCATACATCAGTAATATAAGCAACCACAAGAAACTTAAGAAACTTTGTAATATATCACATCGGAGAAACAGAATTGTCTGTTTTTCTGTTATCGGCTGTTTACCTCTCCTCCTTCCTCCACTTGCTAAATGCTTTTCTCTTGGAAACTTTTTTGAAATTTCTCTTGAAACTGTCCAGGATGAACCAGCTCACTGAAGGATCAGATTACACATGTCAATACAAGTCTATGGAGAGGGGAGTTAGGAGGAGGAGTGAGTAGGAGCTGAATGAGCCAGGAGACACACACTGTACTATTGATTAATGCAAAGTTTGTTGAAAGATTAGGTGTGCTTTAAGTGTTTCTTTCTGTCCCTTGCCTCCTCCTCCTGCTCAATCAGCAGTTTTGCATGAACAAACTGCTGACAGACTCCTTTTTACACCCTTCAAGGAAACCTGTCACCGGGTACCTCCCTATCAAACTGTTTGCATAGACGCATAGCTGTGGTTCACCTGATTTAAAATGCTGTTTTTCTTTTTGATGACCCAAGGCACCGTTCTCGAGTTGTGATACTTTTTCTTAATATTCTAATTATGTCTTTGTGATGATGGAGTCACCATTGCTCGTGTTGCACCCAAGCTCTGCTCCTTTCCATGGCAGTCCCTCCCTGGCTGCTCTGCTTTGCCCTGCCTGGCCCTGTAATCAAAGCAGTAAGGGAGTGCTGGCCACAGTCGTACCCCTGCCGATCTCACATTGATGACCTGTTCTGAGGTTAGGTCATCAGTATGTAAATCATGTTAACCCCTTTAACTAGCCCTAAGTGCTGCAGTTCCTATACTAAATACAAAAGTCAGAGGGTTGTGGATTTTAATCTTAATCCTGCACAGTCTACAGTTAGAAATTCACTGTATTGTATTTTGTTTCAGCCAAAGACGCCTTTGAGAAGAATGTGTCACCCATCATAATAGACAACACCAATATACAAGGATGGGAAATGAAGCCCTACGTCTCTCTGGTCAGAACTGCTTTATTAACTTAGAACTTTGTAAAGTTTCCCATGTTTATGAAACGTCTGCATTTTATAACTGTGTATGGCAACATAACGTAAAATCTGTGTAGTCTGAGCGCACACATGTAGAGGGTGGCTTCACTCCGCTATAAAGCTGCTACAAAATTTTAGATATCCATCTTGTCTTATATCGATCTAGGTTGCGCTCAGCAGAACTGCTTGTAGTCCAGGTTCTAAGGCTACTTTCACACTGGCGTTTTGGCTTTCTGTTTGAGATCCGTTCAGGGCTCTTACAGGCGGTCCAAAATGGGTCAGTTTGCATTCTAATGCATTCTGAATGGATAAGGATCTGCTCAGAATGCATCAGTTTGCCTCCGATTAGTCTCCATTCCGCTTTGGAGATGGACACCAAAACGCTGATTGCAGCTTTTTGGTGTCCGTCTGACGAAACTGGGCCAAAAAGATTCATCCTGACCCACAATGCAAGTCAATGGGGACAGATCTGTTTTCTCTGACACAATAGAAAACGGATCCTTTTCCCATTGACTTTCAATGGAGTTCATGACTGATCTGTCTTGGCTATGTTAAAGATAATACAAATGGATCTGTTCTGAAAGGATGCAGACGGTCGTATTATCTGAACGGATCCGTCCATGACGGATCTGCACAAAACGCGAGTGTGAAAGTAGCCTAAGATGAAAGACATTAAAAGGTGACTGTAGTACCACCATGTGATACTGGCTTTAAAGGGTTATTCTGGTTGGAGTAAGGTATGCTCGTGCACTGGATAGGGAATAACACGACGGGCATCTCAGTTCTCCCGTTTCAATAGAGCTGCTGGAGATAGTCGAGAACTGCTCAGCTGTCTCCAGCAGTCTCATAGAGATGATTGAAGATGATGATGATAATCAACTGGCTGCTCGTTCATACAGGGGAATGCGATTAGAAAGTCGTTCCCCACTGCTGCCCATAAAATGTCTGCAGAAAGCAGACGTCTGTGTCTGCTACCAGGGAAGTTTCCAGCTGGCCTCCATGCATAGTATGCCAATACACCTGGTAGTATATAGAGATAATATAGTAGAGGGCTAGTATTGCTGTCATTCTCCATGTTATGAAGGAATTTATGTCATGTGTGATCTGTTACAAGATCAGTATACATCTGCTGACTTTCTGTAGTTACAAGACATTAGGAAGGTCTTGAGACCCTTTCACCTTTTTCACCTTTTATGTTGCAACTTCACATCACTTTCCGTTCTTCTGATCCGCCAGAACAAAGATAAATAAAATAAACGGATTACTTTGAGCATCAGTTTCTACTAAAAATAACTGATCCAACTGTTTTTGAGCATCAGTTATGACCAGTTTGTGTCAGTTCCGTCAGAGGTCAGTTAAAATTTTGCATGGACATAAGTATTCAGACCCTTTGCTATGATGTTTGAAATTTAGCACTGGTAGCCTTCAATTTTTCTTGATAACCCTTGAGATGTTTCTACACCTCGACTCAAGTCCACCTTTGGTAAATTCAGTTGGACGTGATTTCTCACAGCGGACAATGCTAATCACAGCAAAAACCAAGCCAGAAGGAGGACAGAACTGCCTGTAGAGCTCACAGACAGGACCGTGTGGAGGTACAGATCTTGAGAAGGGTACAAAAACATTTGTTCTGCACTGAAAGTTCCCAAGAGAAAGCGCCACAGCCGCTATACTTTACTGGTAAGCACAGAGAAGGCCGTGGTGCTCATAGGAGCACCGGTACCTTCTCAAACAGCTGATGGGCAGGGGTCTCGGATGTTGAACCCCCACCAATCAAATACTGATGACCTATCCTGAGGATAGGTCATTAGTATTAAAGTCCTGGAAAGCCCTTTTAACTGCACTTGAAAATACAGAGGAATCCTGAGAACAGAGCTCCTCATAGTCCAGGCCCCAAATCTTTTGATAAATATAAGCCAATATATTTTCCATGACCCCAGACTGAAAGGTGACTCCCGATTTTTTTTGTAGCAGGGGATTCCTTGTGAAATGGGTGCACACTTTGTAATTCGACGGACACGTGTATATCACCGCTGACTGTTTGATAATAGCTCTTCTTGGTTTAAAGCTTCCTTTCTGACTCTGAGCTTTCAGATTCTTCTTTACATAGCAGTCAGCTGTACACAAATATAGCAGAGGGCATCAATGTATGCTATGACATTCTCGCTTTCACCATGCTGCTATGTTTAACATTTCCTCTTCACAGGCTTTATTCTGAAGCGGCCGCCATGAAGCAGAACATTGTCCAAGTTGACCTTGAATCTCAGTTTCCCAGTTTGACATCAGATGTAGACCTATCATTTCCTGGCAGGTTTTCTCTTTCCCACCCTCAGCTCAGCTTGCTGTGACTGTGAACTGCTGATTTACACTGGCAATCTTGAGTGACTGGGCTTATCTAGGAAAATATTCCATTTAACCCCTTCAGGACATCCGCCGTTCATGTACGGACCTTAAAGATGGCCCCCGCTCGGACGCTCAGCGGGAGTTGTGGCCACCGGTTGCCTGCTGTTTTACACAGCAGACATTTGGAGGCAATACCCATGATTGGCATTAATTCAGCATCTCGGATGCCACTGTCCATTGTCACCCTGGCATTTGAGCGGTGAAGCCCCTTGGAACACTGCATTGGCCTCAAGGTTTCCCCCAGATTAAGGGCTCATGCACACAACTGTATGTATTTTGCGGTTCTCAAAAAATACGGATAACGTACAGCTGGCCCCTAATAGAACAGCCCTATCCTTGTCCGTTATGCAGACAATAGGACATGTTCTATTTTTTTTGCGGAACGGACATGCAGACATACGGAAACAGAGTGCACACGGAATAACTTCCGTTTTTTTTTTTTTTTTGCTAACCCATTGAAATAAATGGTTCCATATACGGTCCACAAAAAAAAACAACAGAATGGACATTAAAATAAAAAACGCTCGTGTATATGAGCTCTAAGAGAGCCATGTGGTTGCTATGGCAGCCCTGGGCATTCTGAAGGCTCTGCAGCCTGCCACAGTGAAGTTCCTGTGGAGCCCTGCCTGTGGTAAGACTCTGTAGGCACACAGTAAATCTCCCATAGATATTGTGGCTACTCCTGTTTTGTGACTACTACTGTGTGACCCCTTCCCAGGGGGAGTGTTTGCGTTCATCCTTCAAATTGCGACAGTTCTGGCTTACATGACGCATTGCTGATCTTCTGCTGAAGATAGAGCAGTGGGAGGATCCAGGAAGGGGCAGGGGAAGGGGCATTTATTTTAAAACATGATTTTTCTAGTAGAATCCCATAGTCATGTTTAAAATTTAAGCTAACAATCTGAGTTTACATGTTTTATAGCCTTAGCTGAATGATAGCAGTTTTTCAAATGGTTTACAGCTTCAGTCTTGAACTATTGACTATCCATTCCCTTCACTTATACAAGTGTCTCCAGTCCTTAATCAGTTATCAGTGAGAGGCTAGGATAACAATGGGTAATGAGTATTGCCGCTCCTTAAAGGGACACTGACAGGCTGATTTTCCAGCTAAAGATATATATATATTGGTATTCATCAGAGAATTAGGAATAAAACTATACTAATGTTACCCCCAGTTAAGCTGTACTTGTGTTTAAGAAACATTTTAATCTGTATGCAAATTCACTATCTTTGTGCCCAATGGGGCAGCGTCTCCTGCGGCTTTGTGCCCAGCCGCGCCCGAAGTACAGCTTCCAGCGCTGTTCCCCTCGTTATTATTCACTGCTCTGGCCTTTTTTTTCAGGCTAGCCGAACGCTGAATTCCTGCGCAGGTGCACGTGTAGAGTGCTGGCAGCAGCCTCGTCTGGCTATGCTGAGGCTGTGCCAGCTTTCTCTCTTCCTCCTCGCTACCTAGTCCTGTCTAGTGCTGCCAGTACTCTACATGTGCACCTGCCCCTTGGGCACAAAGGTAGAGAATTTGCATATTGATTAAAACGTTTTTAAACACAAGTAAACCTCAACTGGGGGTAACAGTCGTCTAGTTGTATTCCTAATCCTCTGATGAATACCAGCAGATATATCAGCCTGTCAGTGTCCCTTTAACTGCATAGTAAAGCATATGAAAAGCTTCTTCACGGTCACTTAACGTCTTTGTTTAGCGGTAACGTGACGCACTGCATGCATTGGCCTTTATTCTTACAGTAGAGAAGTAATTAATTATAACTTTATCTGAATTGGGACATTTAAACTTGCTTTTTTTTTTATTCCAATTTTTTTTTATTCCAATTTAAATCTAGTAGGAGTCGGAGTCGGTCCATTTTTTGCCGACTCCGACTCCAGGTACCCAAAATTGCCTCCGACTCCTCGACTCCGACTCCTCGACTCCGACTCCACAGCCCTGGTTTCCACAGCCATTGAGTTGTTCCGCAATGGCGGTCAATAGTGTCTGATGGCTTTACACAACCTTCATGTTTCCAAACATGATTTGCTCTCTAAGGCCTCTTTCACACGAGCGTGTCCGGATTAGATCCGGAAGCGTTGCGGATGCGTTCAGTGAAAACTGAGCGTTTTTACAGGTAAAGCCATTCAGTTTTGCCTGCGATTGCGTTCAGTTGTTCAGTTTTTTCCGCGTGGGTGCAATGCGTTTTGATGCGTTTTTCACGCGCGTGATAAAAAACTGAAGGTTTACAAACAACATCTCCTAGCAACACTGAAAAACGCAACGCACCCGCACTTGCTTGCGGATGCAATGCGTTTTTCACGCAGCCCCATTCACTTCTATGGGGCTAGGGCTGCGTGAAAAACGCAGAATATAGAACATGCTGCGATTTTCACGCAAAGCAGAAGTGATGCGTGAAAAAAAACGCTCATGTACAAAGACTCATTAAAATGAATGGGTCAGGATTTAGTGCGGGTGCTTGATGCGTTTTCACGCGCGTGATAAACTGAAGGTTTTGCAAACAACATCTCCTAGCAACACTGAAAAGCGCGCTCGCGCCTTGCGGATGCAATGCGTCCTCACAGGCACCCATTCACTTCTACGGAGCTAGGGCTGCGTGAATACGCAGGATATAGACATGCTGCGATTTTCACGCGAAGCAGAAGTGATGCGGAGCTTGGCTCACAGTGCAAAGACCATTCAGTTTTGCCTGGCGATTGCAGGTTTAGTCTGGTGCTCATGTTCCGTCACGCATTGCACCCGCGCGGAAAACTCGCCCGTGTGAAAGGGGCCTAAGGCCCCTTTCACACGAGCGTCTCCGGATTAGGTCCGGATGCGTTGCAGATGCGTTCAGTGAAAACTGTGCGATTTCACAGGCAAAGCCATTCAGTTTTGCCTGCGATTGTGTTCAGTTGTTCAGTTTTTTCCGCGCGGGTGCAATGCG
The DNA here is from genome assembly GCA_033119425.1 of Bufotes viridis. Lineage (NCBI taxonomy): Eukaryota > Metazoa > Chordata > Amphibia > Anura > Bufonidae > Bufotes > Bufotes viridis. The sequence goes on along the minus strand of CM065589.1, from coordinate 543,582,884 downwards.
TTTTGACGCGTTTTTCACGCACGTGATAAAAACTGAAGGTTTACAAACAACATCTCCTAGCAACCATCAGTGAAAAACGCAACGCACCTGCACTTGCTTGCGGATGCAATGCGTTTTTCACGCAGCCCCATTCATTTCTATCGGGCTAGGGATGCGTGAAAAACGCAGAATATATAGAACATGCTGCGATTTTCACGCAACACACAAGTGATGCGTGAAAAAAAAAACGCTCATGTACACAGACCCATTGAAATGAATGGGTCAGGATTCAGTGCGGGTGCAATGCGTTCACATCACGCATTGCACCCGCGCGGAAAACTCGCTCGTGTAAAAGGGGCCTAAATCTTCGAAACTACGCTTAAACAAGCAAATGTAGCAAAGGGTAGTATAATATAAGTTAACATAGAAAATGTTAAGCTATGTTTGCTCTCTCCTGTATTTTCCGCAGTCGCTCCGTTTTGTTCTGGTGACTGACTTGTTTTCATTCTTGTCCATCTGGTGGGTATTCTGTGTGCTCTCCACTTCTCCAAAGTCTCCTAAGCCGTGACTTATGTTCCCTGGGATGTTCTTTCTTCTGTGCAGCCGGAGCCTCTGTGTATTCAGCTTCTCTCTGACTGGCCTTCCTGGGAATGGCTCTTCCTGCCCTTTTCCGGGTTTTTGGGGTGTCCTTCCCCGCATTTCTTTGCGGGACTTATGACCGGACTTGGATTCGTTCTGGTCTTGTTCCCTCCCCATGGTACTGCTCTTTAACGTCCCATGGTCTTCTGTGTCCCCCAATGATATGAGCGAGAAAATAGGATTTTTTTTTGTGCTTACCTGTAAAATCCTTTTCTCGCTGAGTTCATTGGGGGACACAGCACCCACCCTGTAAGTACATTGCTGGCTCTCCTTGATGGGTCCCTCGGTTCTTGATTCGGACCCATCTCCATCTTTCTTACTTTTTATTGTTTCTATTGGCTTCTCCTGGCTGCTCCTACTGCTGTCGTACAAACTGATTAGCTCAGTGTCTGCAGGAGGGGTATAGCTGAGGGGAGGAGCTAACACTTTTTTGTTTAGTGTCGTCTCCTAGTGGCAGCAGCAGCTATACCCATGGTCTTCTGTGTCCCCCAATGAACTCAGCGAGAAAAGGATTTTACAGATGAGCACAAAAAAATCCTAATTTTATACATTTAAATTTCTGGAGTCAAGGAGGCGGTGACTGACAGCTATCTGTGTATAGATGGTCATAGAGGGAAGGCTGTCAGTCACTGAAGTCAAGAAGGTGGTCCTATCAAAGGCCAGCATGAACAGGAATTTAAATGAATGAAAAAGGTTATACTGAATATTTTCCCCAAAAACTTTAAATCAGTCTGCTCAGCTCCTTCTGCTCTATAACACGCTGCCTGTGGATTATTTCGCGTTTTCATCGTGACAGTTAAATATTAGAAATAAGGGCCCGTCTCTGTTAAATTACTTAATTCCCTAAGGATACTGGGGTGTATACCACGTGTAACCGCAGATTTATTTGTCTTTAATCTTTTTAATACCTCGCTACACTTCTTCCAGGGGCAGACAGGCCACATTTAATGGGGGAGTTTACTTCGACACGCTGCATTTCACCTGACATTTAATTTTTCTCTGTGAATACAGTGAGAGAAAATGTTTAATAGATTTACTTTCTCATGTGAGGCCTTTTAATGTTAATACATACAGTCCTGTTATTCATAGCATCATAGCTTGTTCATATATAATAAGTAATAGCTATGCAGATGATATTGTTTTGTGTTTATCACTAGGCTATGAAACACAAATATCAGGTAACATTTCGGGAACCTGACACTTGGTGGAAATATAAACCGAAAGAGCTTGAAAGGTAATATACCAATAGTAAGTGTGTTTATTGTAGTTGGGTTTTAGTGTCCTTACTATAATAGTACTCCTTGTCCTGCCACTTAAACGGGAAACAAAAAAGAAAAAACACTAGTCTATCCATGATCTTCTGCAGTCTGCCAAGTGCTATTCTTGCAACACAGAACGAGTGAATCTTCCATTGATAAACAGCGACCCAGACTTATTTCTGGTACCTAGTTAAAAGGCCAACTAAAAAGGAGTCCAAATGCTTGACGTATGTTAATCTGGGTTGTTAAAGTTTGTAAATAAAATAAATAAAAAATAAATAAATATTAAAAAAAAATATTAATATTAATGAAAAAAAAAAAAAAATGTGTTTGAACGGTCACCAGGTGATGCCACCATAACTCAGAGGTAGTTATTTTTATTATCTTGCCCGACTCTGTGCTGCACCTTTGCTTTGATTCCACCAGGGATTGCAGTGCGCAGGATTACCATGTAAAGAGCTATAGTTCCCTAATTTCTCTCCCTTCTCACAGGCTTTGCCTCTGTTTATAATAAGGCAACACTGCAATTATGCTGTCTTCACAGAGAACACAGTTCTCCTACAAATATACAACATGCCTTGCATGAGAACATCCCATCCAGACACAGGGAGGGAGGGGAAGAGCCAGGGCACAGTGGCCATAAGATGCAGAGATTTTTTTTGTTTTTTGGAGGGGGGGGGGGGGGGTGTTGCTGGAGGTCATGGCCATGTCTCTACATGTGAGACTGACTTACAGAGGCATTTCAGATACAAGGCTGGAAGATCCAGACTTCATGGAGGGTTCTGTAGGTTTGTTGGCCTTTTATGTGCAGGTTTGGTGCAAAGTATTAAAAAAAAAAAAAAAAAAAAAAAAAAAAGAAGAAGAAAGAAACTTGTCACTGGTAATCCATTTCCAACACCAAGAATCCTTCTCTTCCGGTCCCCACTGAAACAGAAATGTGACCTGACGTCTACATGCATGTCACTGCTGCTGGCCTATCCCTGGCATCAGCAGTGGCAGAGGTCACTTGCCGTGCCTGCACACATCACTGCAGTGGCCATTGATTAGTAATAGGCATGTAATGCATGCTATGTCTGTGGCCACTGATTGGCTGGCATTGGCGACATGCATGTAGATGGCATTTCACACTTCCCATCCAGCAAGGCCTGAAGCAGAGGAGAAGGATGCTTTGCACTGTAACTGGAGCTCTGGTGACGTTTTTTTTTTTTTTTTAAACCCTTGCACCCAGCCTGAAAATATGAAAAGGAGTTCCTGGTCTCGTAGAACCCAACAATGCATTTCTGCGATGCCATTGTAATTTTTTTTTCTTATATCTTCAGGCGTAACGGTCATGGAGTAAAAAAAGAGAGGATCATAAAAATGTTAGAAAATTTTGAACGTGTGACTGTGAATTCTATATTAAATCTCTGTTCCCCAAAGTCAACTAGAAATGCTGATCATTTCCAAATAAAAAAAGCTGAAAAAACTGGGTGAGTATAAATCTGCTATTCTCCTTAATAAAATGTGTCCGTGTCCACATAGCGTTTAGGTTGCTTTCATTTTCAGTATTCTGGTCAGTATTTTGTATCTTTTTCTGTAAGCCAATAGCAGGAGTAGAACCTACACATAAAACTATAATAGAAAGATTTTCAAAAGTTTTTCATGAAAAGTACACGTTGGGCAAAACAAAATGCTAATCTGTTCGCCCAAGATACTTACAAATGTTTTTTTTTTTTTCAGTTTGGGACAGTCATTATGTTAAGGGGGCATTATCTTTTTGAGTAGACCTTTTACCTTATACTTGGCAGATTTAGGGGGAGAAGAATCTCTGTCTGTAGCTAGCTTTGTCTCAGGAAAATGTACATTTAACCGTATTGTATGGATTTTCACTTGACGGTATTGCATTATTTGCACAATCTCTCTCAGTAAGAAGGGTCTCCATAAGCATTCAGCTGTAATCTGCAAGGAATCTGACAAATAAAGCATTACACACTTTCCATGTAATGCGCAGATGTGCCGAGTCCTCCTGAGACACAGAGACCCTAAGTAGCTACTATCCTCCCTAGATAATGAATATCCTAAAAGTGTAACCCTCCTATAGTCACTCATAGTCAATACACGACTTATTTGATTATTAACTTCATTTCCGTAGGTTCTTATGTTTTGGAAAAAAAAATAAACAGTGTTGTTATATTTATAGGGAGCCTAATGTCTTGCCACGGTCTTTAAAAGAAGAAGAAACATCTCTTTGTAAAACCCCTGAATCTGGAAACATGGCAGATATGGGGAATGCAGCTCCAGCCGTACAGGAGAGCTTTGAAGTGTCTACATATGGCTCAGAACTTTTTCCTGATGTTACAAAATCAGAGATGGAAAATCTGAAAACTACAGAGGAGGCCAACTATGTGAACGTAATTCAGTTAGAGCAAGATATTTATACCGAAAATGAGGGGCAATGCAAGGAAAACTGTTCGTCTGATGAGGCAGCAGGAGATAACGAGGGTCCAGATATAGATAGTGGGTCCTCCCTGCTGAACGAAAGACCAGAATTGCTTAGTTTTGTAGGAGATTGGCCTGTACAGCAAACCATGAGTCAGAGGGCCCCACGGAGTAGAAAAGCCAGAGCAAGACGTGAACGACACAATCCTGTGCAGGAAAATGGTGAAGATGATAAAACTGCAGACCCTGGTACAGAACAAATAGATACAGGCTACTACACATGAACCAATAGATAATCAAGCAAATGAAGAAGACCAGATAATGGAAGCAGCTGCTTTAGAAGTGGGTCATAGTGCGGACATCTCCATTGTGAATGATGGTAATGAAGAACGTTTACTGGAATTGGAAAATCTGTTGTATACCTTATTAACGAAGGAAGATTGTGCCGAAGAAGATGGCAAATCTGAGGACCTGTTTATTGATAAGATTTCTGATGTTCATGAGGAGGTCTCTGAATGTACTGATGGCGTGACTACTCAAAGCCCCTCAACTGTTAATGAAGAACTTAAAATAAAGCCAAGGACACCCCGACGTAACTGTAGGAATTGCAAATTAGCACTAAACTTCACAAACAACTGTGCTACCTCATCCAAGAGTGAGGAGTCAGAATGCCTTCAGCAGCCTGTCATTGGCCCTTGTAAATTATCACAAACCGAGCCACACGATTTTGCATTAGCGTGGAGAGTAGAGAGGAATGAAGATGTCTTAGGTTCTGCAAAAATGATCGTAGGAAAAAGCAGTAGGTTCACATCGAAGTCATTAGATGGCAGCTCAGGTGCTCAGGAGAACATACCGTACAGAGTGATGCATCATAAAAGCACCTTTGTGGAGGAGGATGATATCATTAGTTTAGGCGATCAGGACAGTTTAGATATTCTTTGTAAACTCTTTAGGTCCCTTTCATTTGACGTACTGAAGGATTTGTTTGAAAGGTGCAATAAAGATCTAGTATGGACAACAAACCTGCTTCTTGATTCTGGCGAAAAAATGTATAAGGAAGAATGTGAATTGGAGAACTGTGAAGGCTTAGAATCATGTTCCCATGCAAATAAGGATAATCTTGAGGATAACACTTCTGTAATACTTGAGGAAGAATCTGTTATAGACTCTGAAGAACATTGTGAAAACGAGGACCGCAATTTTACCGACCTCAAGTTAAAGGCGTCTGAATATTCTCCCTTTGTAAATGCATTGCCTCTTGTTGTTGCAGAAGAATTAAAAAATGGCAATGTTTTATCCTCTAATGAAATGAATCTTGGCCATCAGTGCAGAGTTTCTTCCGAAATTCAAGAACTTTTTCCAAGCCATGAAACCATAACCGACACCATTGCCTCTGACCTAATGTGGCCTTCAGAGTTAGAGGCAGACCATCCTAATGTACCCGATTCATCTCTCAGTATATTACAAAGCAGTAACAGATTGAAAACTATTAAAAAGGGCAAAACGGAGGATATTCTTTTAAATAACGCAAAGTTGGACAAAAAATTAGATTATGTTTCTGAAATATTAGCAGTTGGGAATTATGAAGAGAGAGAGTTTGCAGAAGTCACTGCAGATGTCGAAGAGGAAAAGAAGATGCAAAATAAAAGCGACTGTCGGTCACACGCCAAGGAATCCTTGCAATTTGATTATTTGGAGTTGACTTTGCCTCCAGAATTTGCCTATCAACTCACTGAGTTGTTTGGCCCAGTTGCAATAGATCCAGGTAATTATTGGAGAATCGTTTAAACGTATTCATTCTAACATAATGCATACAGTATACAAAAAAATGGAAGGTGTTTGACTCCTGTCTATCAGTGTGGGTCCCAGCATTAGCATCCAGTAGCCCCCTAGATAAATTATAGAAATGAGCTGCCTACATAGAGTTGATTCCTGTGAACGCGATTATATGGCGGTGTAAAGGTGCCTCTGATTACCCTATGAACGAGCAAAACGCTCATTCATCGGGTAATTGAATTGTTTGTGTAGGCACCTAAATGGTCGTCCGTGCTGTGTAAACAGTCTCTGCTGCCAGCAAACAATGATTCTGTATGGGGACGAGTGGTGGCATTAGCGATCACTGCTCCCCATACTGAGGAGGAGATCGCTACATGTAAGTGCATCAGTCTCCAACACTGACGAGCAGGCAATTGTCTGGAAGGAACTCTTCCATCCTGACAATCGCCTGCTGAATTGTCCCGGGAGGCTGCAGGGGTACGAGGCACCGGTTCTCATGATCGGTGGGGTCCCAGCGGTAGGACCACCACTGATCTAATACTAATCCCCTATCCTGTGGACCAGCTATAACTTGAAACAAATAGAATACCACTTTAATGTCTATACTGGCATCCCCCTGAATCTCTGTCCACAGTGCTCAGTGGTATTGTGGAATGCAGAGTTAAGGTAGCCTTTTGTGTCTTGTACAGCGGCCTTGGAGGCAAGCCTACACAAACATGAACATGGCGTCTGGAAACGTAGTGGGTTGGGGTGCCCTTGCTTCCTCCAAAATTAAATTTTTTCTTTGTTTTAAATATTTCTTTAAAAGGGTATTCCTATCTTATAAAGTTATACCACTAGGTCAGTGATGGCTAACCTCCGGCACTCCAGCTGTGGTGAAACTATGACTCCCAGCATGCTCCTATCATTTCTATGGAGTTCTGAGACTAGCCAAGCAAGTGTACATCTTGGGAGTTGTAGTTTCACCACAGCTGCAGTGCCGGAGGTTAGCCATCAATAAAAGTCCAACCTCTGGAAGCCTCACCGATCGTAGGAGTAAAGGGCCTGCAGTGCTGGTGTAGTACAGCTTCAGCTTTACTGACCCCCCTGCACAAAGGCACCCCGATCACCAGCTCTGCAGAGACTGCAGCACAGTTTAATGGGACCGCCTGCAGTTCCCTCCACAGGCGGGTGATTAGGGCATCTCTGGGCACTGTGGCCTCTTTGTTCTTAGGATTGGTGAGGGCCCATATCAATATGCCATCGCATTAAAAAAAGGCCCTAATAAATAGCAGACTGCAAAATCTTGTCAGGAATGCAGCATATGACAAAAGCAGAGCCATATTCTGTAGTTGGCTCTCTCACTTGGGTGTGTCTCCAATTCTCTTAGCGCTATCCCTTTATCATGACCAAGGCTCCATTGTTCTTGGGGTATGTTGTCAGTCCTTCACCATTCATACCTGACATATAATTTATGTTTTACTTCTTCCACGTGGGATGAAAGTCCAAACGAGCAAATCCTGGTGGTCCAGTTTCCTGTAATATGGAGGGTAGTGATAATACAGTTTGGATCCTTCCTAGGTCTGGACTAACCACCATTCCATGTACAGTATGTGTTTTCACATCTTCCTGCTGATCACCGCTGTTTTTCTAGCAATCACTGTAATTAAGGCCATTGGATTCAGAAAGAGCGAAGTCCTGCCGTGCAGCTATCGGTTAATGCAGTGCTTCCATTATGACCACAGCTAGAAATAACGGAAACGTCTGATATTGATTATTAACTGTTTCAGCTTTGTTTTCTGTCCAGGCTCATTAACGTTTGAAGACTGTGTAGTGCCAATAGACCTGAAATTGGCTGAATCTATTCATCAGAAGTGGAAAGAATCAATTATGGTTAGTAAATGACTCCAGTGTGTCAGCTCTAAGTAAGTTTTTTAAATAGATTTTTGTTTCATAAAATTCAGTCAGGATGTTAACCCTTAAAGGGGTTCTCCAGGATTTAACAATTGATTATCTATCCCTAGGATAGGTCATCAGTATCAGATTGGCAGGGGTCCAACAGAACACACCCCTGATCATCTTTTTGGGAGTAGCTCCAGCACCAGAACTACATACCTGCATGTACTGTGTAGTGGTCAGTGCTTGTTACTGCAGCACTGCTCCTGTTAAAGTGAATAGGATCAGCACTGCAGTAGCCAGATGTGTAGTTTTGGTGCAGCTGTTCAGCAGCAGTGCAGGGTGTTAGACACCCTACCCCAGTGAAGGGGCGAGATCCACGGGACACCCTACCCCAGTGAAGGGGCGAGGTCAATGGGACACCCTACCCCAGCGATGGTGCGAGGTCCATGGGACACTCTATCCCAGAGAGGGTGCGAGGTCTACTGGACACTCTACCCCAGTGAGGGGGCGGGGTCTACGGGACACCCTACTCCAGTGAGGAGGCGAGGTCCACCGGACACCCTACCCCAGTGAAGGGGCGAAGTCAATGGGACACCCTACCCCAGCGATGGTGCGAGGTCCATGGGACACTCTATCCCAGAGAGGGTGCGAGGTCTACGGGACACTCTACCCCAGTGAGGGGGCGAGGTCTACGGGACACCCTACCCCAGTGAGGAGGCGAGGTCTATGGGACACCCTACCCCAGTGAAGGGGCGAGGTCTACGGGACACCCTACCCCAGTGATGGTGCGAGGTCTACGGGACACCCTACCCCAGTGAGGGGGCGAGGTCTATGGGACACCCTACCCCAGTGAGGGGGCGAGGTCTATGGGACACCCTACCCCAGTGATGGTGCGAGGTCTATGGGACACCCTACCCCATTGAAGAGTATACTTTGAGAGGTGACAACTTAGGCCATGGTGGCAGCTGAAGAGAGGTTCTTGTTCTCCTGAAGCCCCAGCATTAGTTGTGCGAGACTGAATTGTCTGCAGTTGAGGCTAAAACGTAATCCTGCTCAGAACCCCAACAAGTAGATTGCTATTGCATTCAGACCTGGGCCATGGAGCATGGTTCTGGTTATCTATGTAATATATTGTTTCAGCAGCTTCACTAGTATACTCATTCTCATTTGGAATAAGATGCAGGAAAGTAAGGGGATGTTATTTTAGTTATTTTATTGTAACTGTTTTTTTTTATTCTTCAGGAGAGACAAAGACAAGAAGCTTTATCTTATCAGCTCATTTTCCAAGGCATGTATATTTTATTGTTAGTAATTTATAGGTGTTATTCCACCATTACAACTTATCACCTCTCTATGGGAAAAGTGATAAGCGTTTAAACACTGAGGGTCCAGTCCCCCTTTTGAGTGGGGCGGAGCCATGGTCCCACGAGCACTGTGTTGCATTCTCTATAGGACTGACAGAGATAGGTCAGCTCCATAGAGAGTGAATGGAGTTATGGTATTGCTCTATTTAAACAGCATATGAGACCCCCATTCTCTTAATCAATGGAGGTCTCAGCAGTTAGAGGACCCTTCATCAGTTTTGACATAGGCTGACTATGTCAAAACCTTGTAGTGCGGCCCCCACTGATGCGATGTGTGTGGTTTTTTTCTTCAAAACCCCTCCCCCCGTTTGTCCGCTATGGAGCCCCGTTCTGTATTGTACCGACCTGTAAACTCGCAACAGGGCGGAGACGCGAATCTTCTGCTGTGGGCGTCTCCTTTTCCATGGCTTTGATCTAGATCCAATCAGAGCGGACCGCTCAAAGCCAGTTTGCAACGGAACTGCCTGCCGGAATCAAACAACGCAAGTGTGAAAGTACCCTAAATACATAATAGTATCAATGAATTACTGTTCTGATTTATCGAAATTAGACATTTAAAACTTTTTTTCTTTTTCTTTTCTGCAGACAGCTTACCAGATGATCCGGTTGACCTCCTGGATAATGTTTCCCAAAAACCAGAGTCTGGTGTGTCACAGAGAGATACAGACCTGTTCCCATTCATGGATCAGTGGAACACAAGAGTAAAGAAGGTGTCATTGCGGCAGATCATTGCAGAAGAAATGGCATTACAGGCCCACGAAGACTCGGTATGGAGAAACTGCAGTAAAACAAACATTTACGCTACATGAAAAAAAAGATAACACCCCCACATGTCAGATATATTCATAGCAGAAAATGAGCATTTCAGTGAAGCCTGTCCAATTAAGTGCATCTTTTGTACTGTAGAAGAAGTCTTCATCAAGTAAAAACTGTGCTGTGAAACTGAAGGAGAAGCAGCTGTTGGAATTGTTTCCTTATGTCGAGCAGCAGCTACTACTTGATATATTCAAGGAAAACGAGTAAGAAAGATTTATACTCTTATTTATTTGCAGTTATATAAAACAGTAGACTAAAGGTGGATTTAGATGAGCAGATAATCATTTAAACAACTACCGACCGGAAGTTCCAGCCGACAACTAGCACTTAAATGAAAGGATTATTGTGTAAAATTGAGGTTGTTTTTTACTGTATAATCGTGGAGACATCTGCCTACACAGGGCTCTCTATTGTCCAGAATGTACAGGATGCACATTTACATAACGCAATTCATTAACGACAAACGATGATTGTTCTTGTTCGCCTCAGCGATTTCACAGACTTTTGATCAGATCGCTCCGTGGGTTAGAAACCTTTACATGCCACGATTCTTGTCCTATCTTCCATTGCTTTCGAAGCGTAACGATTATCTGCTCGTCTAAATCCACCGTATATTTTGTTTTGTTTGTTCACATACACCCGGAGTTACAGCAGTGCAGCTTATTCTGTCTCGCTGTTTGCATAGCTCCCATTTACTACAATGGCCTTTCCACTCTGGTGTTTCTGTAAGCCCAGCCACTTAGAGCCGGTGCTTAGTCCCAACTTGACATTGTCATGGCGAGATGGGACAATCCCCTTACAGGGCATCTCTCAGCAGATTTATACCTATGACACTGACTGACCTTTTGCATGTGAGCTTGGCAGCTGAAGGCACCTGTGTTGGTCCCATGTTCATATCCACATGCCAAGAAAAATGATGTTTTAATATATGCAAACGAGCCTCTAGGAGCAACGCGGGGGTTGCTCTTACTCCTTGAGGCTGAGCTCTCTCTGTAACTGCGGTGCCCTCTGCACTTTGATTAACAGGGCCAGGCGGTGTAAATGTGATGACATCGGGCCCTAACTTCTTCGAATGTAAATCCAAAGTGCAGAGGGCGCAGCAGCTGAGCCTCTTGGTGTAATGACAACGCCCCCGTTGCTCCTAGAGGCTCATTTGCATAAATTAAAACTTCATCTTTCTCAGCAATGTGGGCACATATGAACATGGAACAACACAGATTCCTTCAGCCGCCAAGTAACAGGTCAGCCGGTGTCATAGGGAGAAATCTGCTGACGGATGCCCTTTAAGGTGAGGTCTGCTTTACTTTGGTTCACAGTTATTCTTTAGAGAAGACTGAGCAGTTCATGAGCTCTGTCCTGGAGGCTGATCCTGTGCAGAATGTGATAGCGCAAGGCTTCAAGCAAGCAGTGTCCACAGAGACGGAAAAAAACAAGGAAAAGGTACTACTGCTTCAAAATAGGATTAAGTGTTATTGTAAAATTAAAGGGGTTGGGACAGCACATGCAGGCGTCTAGCAATAAGCGTTAAAGAGGTTGGCCACATTTTGGGTTTTGTTTGGCAGACCCCCTTTTGGCCAGACCTGTAAAGGAGAGCATACTTACCTGCTCCCATCACTAGGTCCAGGCTTCTATGCTTCCTGGCTTCGGTTGTCTCGCTTTGGTCCCCTGCTGTCAAATCTGCTTTGATACTACTGTCTCTTTGGTCATTTGACATGACCAACTGACATGACGCAAGGGGTTATGTCACCACTGCATCCACTCATTGGCTGCAGCGGCATCAAAGTGAATGTTGACAGCTGGGGATGCGTTTTAGGTGCATTGGTTGCTGAGGTGGACATAGCAGTTGCATTTTTCTATCAAAAGTATCAAGAGTCATCTTCAGTTATTATATACGGACATTTTATATTATAAAACCAAGCTTGGAATCGCTTTAAAAAAAATATATGTTATTTGTATGTATTTGTGATGTAGCCGTGCAGGGCTGTGGAGTCGAGGAGTCGGAGGGAATTTTGGGTACCTGCAGTCGGAGTCGTCAAAAAATAAACCGACTCCCACTCCTACTAAATTTAAATTGGAATAAAATTTTAAATTTTAAATTGGAATTTTAAAAAAGCAAGTTTAAATGTCCCAATTCACAAAAAGTTATAATTAATTACTTCTCTACTGTAAGAATAAAGGCCGATGCATGCAGTGCGTCACGTTACCGCAAAACGGACACGTTAAGTGACCGTGAAGAAGCATGCTTTTCGTATGCTTCACTATATGGCACGAACCGCACAGTTAAGGAGCGGCAATACTTATACTTTCCATCGTGTTGTGTTCTGCTGTTACAGGGAAAGCCATGCCCATGGTTAACCTAGCCTCTCACTGATAACTGGTTAAGTAGATATGTTTTTTGCAGGACTAGAGACACTTGTATGAGTGAAGGGAATGGATAGTCAATAGTTCAGGACTGAAGCTGTAAACCATTTGAAAAACTGCTGTCATTCAGCTAAGGCTATAAAAACTTGTAAACCGATTGTTAGCTTAAACTTTAAACATGACGATGGGATTCTACTTGTGAAATGTATCAAATACATTCTCATGTTAAATACAGAGGAGTCGGAAGCAGGGCTGTGGAGTCGGTAGATAAATTTTCCGACTCCTCAGATTTTGAAACTTCCGACTCCTCTGTATTTAATATGCAAATACGAAGCTGTTCCACCAAGTTCTTCTAATCTCCTCTAGCACAGAGAGGTAGTTGAGCAGAAGCTGCTGCCTTCTCCTTTGTGTGCTGATCTTCTGCTGAAGATAGAGCAGTGGGAGGATCCAGGAAGGGGCAGGGGAAGGGGCATTTATTTTAAAACATGATTTTCCTAGTAGAATCCCATAGTCATGTTTAAAATTTAAGCTAACAATCTGAGTTTACATGTTTTATAGCCTTAGCTGAATGATAGCAGTTTTTCAAATGGTTTACAGCTTCAGTCTTGAACTATTGACTATCCATTCCCTTCACTTATACAAGTGTCTCCAGTCCTTAATCAGTTATCAGTGAGAGGCTAGGATAACCATGGGTTCCCTGTAACAGCAGACCACAAGACAATGGAAAGTGTAAGTATTGCCGCTCCTTAAAGGGACACTGACAGGCTGATTTTCCAGCTAAAGATATATATATACTGGTATTCATCAGAGAATTAGGAATAAAACTGTACTAATGTTACCCCCAGTTAAGCTGTACTTGTGTTTAAGAAACATTTTAATCTGTATGCAAATTCACTATCTCTGTGCCCAATGGGGCAGCGTCTCCTGCGGCTTTGTGCCCAGCCGCGCCGAAGTACAGCTTCCCAGCGCTGTTCCCCTCGTTATTATTCACTGCACTGGCCTTTTTTTTCAGGCTAGCTGAACGCTAAATTCCTGCGCAGGCGCACGTGTAGAGTGCTGGCAGCAGCCTCGTCTGGCTATGCTGAGGCTGTGCCAGCTTTCTCTCTTCCTTCTCGCTACCTAGTCCTGTCTAGTGCTGCCAGTACTCTACATGTGCGCCTGCCCCCTTGGGCACAAAGGTAGAGAATTTGCATATTGATTAAAACGTTTTTAAACACAAGTAAACCTCAACTGGGGGTAACAGTCGTCTAGTTGTATTCCTGATCCTCTGATGAATACCAGCAGATATATCAGCCTGTCAGTGTCCCTTTAACTGCATAGTAAAGCATATGAAAAGCTTCTTCACGGTCACTTAACGGGTTTGTTTAGCGGTAACGTGACGCACTGCATGCATTGGCCTTTATTCTTACAGTAGAGAAGTAATTAATTATAACTTTATCTGAATTGGGACATTTAAACTTGCTTTTTTTTTATTCCAATTGTTTTTTTATTCCAATTTAAATCTAGTAGAAGTCTGAGTCGGTCCATCTTTTGCCGACTCCGACTCCAGGTACCCAAAATTGCCTCCGGCTCCGACTCCACAGCCCTGGTCGGAAGTACCAAAAACTGAGGAGTCGGAGCATTTATCTACCGACTCCACAGCCCGGTAGCCGTGTACACTAACAGAACATACTCATTTTTTTTTAATGATCAATTGGAAAAGAAATTGAAACCAGATAAAGAAATCCTCGATGAGCGATTTTTCCAGGACTTGGATTACCCAAATTATGATGACTTCAGAGCGGAGGCCTTTCTCTATCATCAGAAGCAGCAGGAGAGCTACAGGAAAGCCGCAGAGGCTCATAACAGGGGCATGAAGCAAGTAGCAGCGTATTATGCTCAACAGGTTGGTTCTACTAAATGCAGAACATAAATTACAATTAACGGGCACCCTATCCAACATACAGGCAATTGACGATTTTGTAATGGTCATCGCTTTACAATAGGGCTATCTATACGGGCAGAAGATGAAAGAAGAGCATCGGAGAGCAGCTGTACAGATCTTCGAGAGGGCTAATGAGTATCTATTGCCAGAGAATATATTAGATTTACATGGACTCCATCTGGATGAAGCAATGAAACACTTCCGCAAAGTGCTGCAAGAGAAGACAGATGGTAGCTATATTAACACTGGTCTGAGTGGTTTTTAATTCAATTATTGAAGATGCATGTATCAGTCTACTTGTGTGAAATAGGAAACGGGTCGTATGTTCTAGAGAATCAAGGTGTAAAAGTGTGTATTAAAGTAGACCCGTCACATGAGTAATTGCTACAATATATCGGTATTATAAAATGAAGCATATTCACACCTGTTTTCTGGTGCAGGAGATTGATACTGCTGAAGGGCCTTTTAATTACAGCTGAGCGGCTCACAATTCAAGTTGCAGTCGTATTGTGTGTATTGCTGCAATTTTATGCAGAATTGCTTCAAAATAAGTATTTTTTCTGAACCTCATGGTTTTTGCCTTTGCAGCAAAACAGCATTTCCATCACAACATGTGAACGCACCCTGATTCACCCGGATTCACCAAGCTGTAATACAAATCTCGGTTTCGATCCGGATTGTGCTTTAAAGTGGTTTTGTCACTTCAGCAAATCGCATTTATCATATACAGAAAGTTAATACAAGGCACCTTTTTCCTATAGTGTGCAAGCACAGCCACCATTGCTGGATTACTGGGTGTCTGTAACCATGGAAATGAGCAGTTTATAATTTGATGGAAAAATGGATCCAGCCAGCCAAGGAGGCAATATGGACAATCACAGTACATTAGTAAGTGGCTTGTATTTAGAGATGAGCGAATTTCATGTTATGAAATTCGTTCACACTTTGTTTGGTGGTAAAAGCAGATTTGCGTTATGGATTCCGTTACCACGGACCATCACGCAATTCTATGACAAAATGCCTTTAGAGGCATTCTGTTATTCATTTCGTTATAATAGACTTTTATGGCCTGCATAACGAATCCGCCCCGTTTCCGTTATGCAGGAGAGGACTCCTCTGCATAACGAATACCGGACGGATCCGTTTTGCAGCCCATAGACTTCTATTATGACAGAATTAATAACGGAACGCCTCTAAAGGCATTTCATCATAGAATTGCGTGATGGTCCGTGGTAACGGAATCCATAACGCAATTCTGCTTTTACCACCAAACGAAGCGTGAACGAATTTCAAAATATGAAATTCGTTTATCTCTACTTGACTAACTACGTGACTAAGACCATGGCAGCTCACATAGGCTGGTGCCTTGTATTAACTTTCTGTATATGATATTTTGCTGAAGTGAGACCACCCCTTTAAGCTGCTTCAAACACGTGTCTTTCAGCCAACTAGTAATTTGCTCTGTACTGCTGAGGAGTAAAAACCCCAGCTGGCTGGCTGTTCCTGCTTTGGCTGATATCCCTGTCAGCTACCTTAGCTGCCCATAGGTGGCACTAGAAAGACTTTTCTTCTTTCTGGAGGAGAGCTAATTTGCATACTTTTTCTGCGTGAGCCTTTCCTTTAAGACTCTGTACACCGTTTAGACCTCTGCAAAGAAAACTGGTGCCCACCAAGAGTATTTTGTTTCGGCAAAAGTCATAAGCAGCATTAATGTGTCCTTTTTTTATATTCTAAGTTTATAGACAATATGGAGTGAGATTATTGACCCCACTTTGGTTGTGCTGAATCCCCAAACCAATTTCCCTGGTTTGCCTATTGGCAAGCATGAAGAACTATGATTAAAATAAGAATTACATTTTTAATGTCTGTGCTGACTGTCCTTACTGTTTCTTGTTTTTAGGCCTAGTTCATACATCAGTATTTGGGCAGTGATTTCCATCAGTGACTGTTAACCAAAACCAGTAGTGGAGTCTACACAGAGATCCGGTATAATGAAAAGATCCATACGTATTCTATTCTTTTGACCCACATCTGGTTTTGGCTCACAATCACTGGCCAAACAGTGACTGTGTGTGAACTAGGCCTTAGTTTGTCACTTTTAAAGAGGACCTTTCATCTGAAAATGCACATTAAAATACATATATCCACTTACATGGCCCCTGGTGGTGCTGTTTCAGCCATTTTCTTTTCTAAATGTGCCCTCGTTATGTCCGCAGTGGCCCACACTGCCATTGTATGCAAATGAGCCATTCGGCTCAACTGGGCGGGCCTGTAAAAGTTCTCCTGGGTGTGGCTTTCTTCTCCCTGGCACGGAGCCCATCCACTAGCACGCTCCTCGCCTCAGCCAGGGAGAAGCTCCAGTTCTCGCGAGATTCTTGAGAACTCGGCGATTTCACACAGCCTGAGCCGGGCGCCATCTTTGAGTCCTCTGGGGAATCCAAGATGGCGCCCGGCTTAGTCTGTGTGAAATCGCTCGAGTTCTCAAGAATCTCACAAGAACTGGAGCTTCTTCTCCCTGGCTAAGAGAGGAGCGTGCTGATTGGATGCGCTCCGTGCCAGGGACAAGACAGCCACGCCCAGGAGAACTTTTGCAGGACCGCCCAGTTGAGCCGAATGGCTCATTTGCATATGAGGCGCGGATTGTTGCGGGGGCCACTTCGGACAAACAGGGGGCACATTTTGGAAAATGAAAAGCTGAAACAGCACCACCAGGGGCCGCCATGTAAGTGGATATATGTATTTTAATGTGCATTTTCAGATGAAAGGTCCTCTTTAAGAGCACTAGGTGCGATGATTTACAGGCTCCTCTGAGATATATTCTGTAGTTGCAGTTTTTTGTACTGACTGTGTGTGTATGAATGCAGCAAAAATGAAACTAAAGTCAATAAAATGTCTCCTGATTTGCATTCAAACATTAATTATTACTTGTGCCAGAGTTCAAGCAGAATGGAGGCAAGCCACATCTCCTTGTGATCACTGGGAGGGGAAACCATAGCCAAAGAGGAGTTCCTCGGATCAAACCTGCAGTTATAGATTTCCTCACAAATCACGACTACAGGTAATGCTACACAACAGACCATAAAACTACACTGCTGGGCCATCTCATGGTTTATAAAAAGGGTTATGCATTAAAATCTTTCCTTTCATATTTTTGGTGGGATTTAGGTTGTTATGTTTTGTATCTTTTTTTTTTTTTTACGTATATTGTAACTTGTAATTGCAATATTACTATATTCTCTCAAAGAGGACCTTTCACGGGTCTAGACAGTATCATTTAACTAGCTGGCTGTGCAGGGCCTACTAAAGGTATGCTATAGCGCTTAGTATGTCTCCTATGCGCCGCTCTGTTCGCCCGCTGTGCCCCATGTTCTGCTTTCCTGCCTGGTATGTAAATTCATACCATCGGTGCAGGGAGGAGGAAACGGCCCTGTTTCTCAATGGGCGTCTCCTTCTCCCTGGCTGTGCCGCGGTCCAATCACAGCGGAGAGCGTCACAGCCAGGGAGAATGTGAGCTGTTTTTTCTCAGCTGTGATTGGACAGCTCACAGCCAGGGAGAAGGAGACGTCTTTGCCTACCTGTACAGATGGTATGGAAATTGAGCCCACATAGAGGTACCAGGCGGGAAACAGTATGGGAGGCACAGCGGGCGAACAGAGTGGTGCATAGAGAAAATAGTAAGCTATTTAACATGCCTTCAGTATGCCTTACACAGCCATCTAGTTAT
Source organism: Bufotes viridis (assembly GCA_033119425.1). NCBI lineage: Eukaryota > Metazoa > Chordata > Amphibia > Anura > Bufonidae > Bufotes > Bufotes viridis. The sequence goes on along the minus strand of CM065589.1, from coordinate 543,564,746 downwards.
ATGAAAATATCAGGACCAGTGAAAGATCCTCTTTAAATCTAAGACTTTGAGTGTACAGACCTGCATTAAAATGATAGAAACATGATAAACTCTCCATTTCTGTTCTTCTAGATTTCAAGAGAAGACCCCAGGCGTTCTCCGTGTGACATTGAAGTGAATGTGCATCTTCATTATCATCATCAAGTTGGTTGGATTTGGAAAAGGGAATATCACAGCAACACAAGCATCATACAACCAAGAGATTAATGGCGTGTTTCTTTATAGTTTTCCTTTTAACCTGGCAGTGCTATGTTGCAGATTGAGCGCTTGATTGTTTTATAGGAAGTTTCACCTTGCTCATTACCATTTGTGGTGTATCTGCGGCGAGCGACCTACTGTTTTTAAGAAAAAAAAATGGTGCTTATGGATGGACCTTTCTCTCTGAATTGCCCAATACAAATTTTAGTGTGATCTTTTATGTTTCCATATCTGGAGCACGTTATCAGCTACTTGTACAGTGTCTGTATTCTTAGTACAGGCTGATCTTGCTATGTATTTGATTTTAGGCAATTCAGATATTGGTCCCAATAGTATATGATAAATACTAGGCCAAGAAAATGTACCACTTTTGGAGCCGCTCACCTTACTTTTCAGATTTACCGACTCTCATTCCATGAGCAGAAACACATATGCTGCAGTCTGGAAATGGAAGGGGCGAGAGGCACTCATATGTATACTGTAGCAGCCTTTCTGCTCCCTCCATTGCAGAATACAGAGTGCACGAATTGCTGCCTGTATTCTGCTGCTTGAATATTCAACTTTGAGTTCCCCACTAGTTGCTGTGCTTGTTCCCAATTGTTAAAGCTGTAGTCCAGGATTAGAAAAACATGGCTGCTTCCTACTAAATAACTGCTTGCATGTTATATTGCAGCCCAGCCATGCCAACTTTAATTCAATGGAATTACGATACCAGACATCCCATGGCGCTGTTTCTGGTAGAATGCAGCCTTGTTTTTCTAATCTTGGACAACCCCTTTAAGGCCTAGTTCACACAGTCAGTTTTTTTGATCAGTGATGTCCATCAGCTATTGTAAACCAAAACCAGAAATTGAGCCCACATAGAGGTAAGGTATAATAATTTGCTCCTGTTCTGTGTAGTTGTCCCACTCTTGGTTTTGGCTCACAATCTCTGACCGAAAACTGACATGTGTAACTGACCTAAAAGATCAAGTTGCATCATGGGTACTCATTTGGGAAATTCTAGTAATGCAGTTTAAGTAAAATATCAAGTGGTTCTAAAGGTGGTGCTTAGCTTTGATTATTAGCGGGCTCGGCTATTTCAGTCGCGAGTGTATTACAGTTTGGTTACCAGGGCACTGTGATTGTCTGTTGACTTGATTTTAACACACATCCACATATAATGCAGCTGGATCGGATAATGTAGTCCCGAATTATGGAGACCAACATGGTCGCCTCTGCTGTGTAAAGGCAATTTGGGGAGATTTTATGGAAAATAGTGAAAACGAATTGTGGCGTAGTTGCATCCTGAGTTGTTGCCCTGTGCAGCATTGAAAAATGGAAAATCATTTTTGTGACGATTGTTAGGCTCTGCTCACATTGGCATCACGGCTTCTGTTTTTACAAGATCTATGACTGATATTAAGGGTCAGTAATGATCTACTCTCCCCCAATTAAAGGGGTTGGGCAGGCAATATATATTAATGACCTATCATCAGGGTAGGTCATCAATATCTGATCGGCAGGATTCTAGCAGCCGGCACCCCCGCCGATCAGCTGTTTGAAGAGGAGGTGGTGCTCCATGCGAGTGTCGCTTTCTCTTAATTGCACTACATGTTATTTCCCCTGTAGCAGCGGCGTAGTGAAATTTACAAGTACTCCCTCCATTCAAGTGAAAGGAGCTTGTACTTAGAATTACACTGCGCTACCGAGACGACAGGCAGTGTAATGAAGAGGAAGTAGCGCTCACATGGAGCACCGTCTCTTCTGCGAACAGCTGATCAGTAGGGATGCCAGTTGTCCGACCTCTGCAAATCAGATATTAATGGTCTATCCTGAGGGTGGGTCATCAGTCTATATTGCCTGCACAACCCCTTTAACTTTTAATGGGCCTGTCAGTTTTCAGTTCAGTTCAAGCAGCATATTATTCCATCAAAGCACGATGGAAATGTATGTGTGAACAGAGCCTTAAGGGTTTTATATTTGGTCTGTATCATGTATGTACTGTGTCTTATGTTGCTTATTACAATTCGCTTTCATCACCTATAAAGAAAGCATGGACTGTACCAAGGGCATCAATGCCACTTTCTCTCTTAGATAGATATCAGATCTCTTGTGTTAGGCTTCCTGCACACGAGTGTGCGTGCCCGTGCCTGTGCTGCGGACGGCAAATAGCAGTCCGAAATGCACGGGTTCCAGCCGCGTTCACACCCGGGAACGGATGGGGACTCATTCACTTGAATGGGTCTACGATCTGCAAGATGCGTAGGGCTTCCGATCCGTGCCTCCGCTCTGCACCGCTTTGTGGATTGTGGACTCGTTGAAGTCAATGGGTATGCATCCTTGACATGGAGAGCATGTGGTCAGTTTGCGGTCCGTAATACAGGCATGGGGCACACACACTCTTGTGTGCATAAGCCCTTAATGGGACATATTGCTTCAGCTTTATTTACAAAAAAAATAAAAAATCTGTGTAGGTCAATTAATGCTAAAGCGCCATTTTAAGTTTGCCTATCCTCCACACGGTGGAAGTAGCTATTTGGCAACATGAACACACATCCAGTCTGTCAGTTAAATAGGAACCAGTGAACCTTTGAATTAGTAAGTGCCTGCTTCTACTTTCAGACACATTCACTATGGTTATAATAACTGTTCCATTCAGAATGCAGTGGTGTTTAATGGGTTGTCTCAGGATCTGTCCTGCGGAGAGGGGAAGTGTTTGATCCTGTATGATTGGACTGGTGGTCTGGCATGCATGCCGCCATGTTCGAGACTGGTGGAGGTAGCCGCTGTACTTGGCTATATCATTGTCATTGAAAGGAGCAGCAGTGTGCATTGTCCACCACTGCTCCATTCATTCTGCGGGGGAGGGCTGGCTCAGGACCCCTTTTTTTCATGCTTGGAGGAGTCAGAGTGGTCAAGCCCCCTGTGATCAAGTACTGACATGTTTAAATCCTGGGAAACCTCTTTAAATGAGCCTATTCTCTATGGTGCTGCATACAGCACAGCGCTCTGTGGTCTACACTTTTCTCTTCACACTTCAGGCATTTTAATTTTTTTATCACATTTTTGTAATATCACAAAATCACTTTTTTAACCCTATGTTTTATTTTTAGTCTAAACTAAGGTCGAACACTGATCTCTCAAGATTCTTGGGTTTTAAGAAGCTCCATAATTTGGCATGAGGGTTTATATTTTATTATTACTTCTATGCTCCCTGTCCATCAAACAACTCTTCAGATTATTTGGTTATATACCCCAACATGTCCTGTACTTTTCTTTCTTATTCTTATCATGGGCTACAAGCAGCACAAGTGTATTTTTATCACATTATTTAGGAGCTATGTAAATAGATTTTTACATGACTGTTTAAAATGCCAAAAATGTCAACTCAGGTGTTTACTACTAACTTATAAATGGGAAAGAGAACAGAGCAAAATATCAATTGTGCTCTGACGTGTAATGCATAACGAACTCACTTCACACTAGCGTCATGGCTTCTGGTTATAATGGAGCCTACATCCATTTCCAGCTGATACCGATGGACCCCATTGACCTTAATGGGTTCCTTTGGGCTTCTGGTAATTTTCACCTTTTTTTAAAACCACAGTCAAGCTACTGTTTTTCTAGGATGTGAACAAATGTACAGAGTATTATATATTGTGTGTACATACTGACAATTTTTATGTGGAATGTACATATTTAGTATTGTCTTATAATACTTTTTACAAGGGGCATTTTCCGGTCATTGGTTCCATGCTCAAAAAAACATGTATCTAATATAGTATCTGCCTTATGTTGGATGTGGGGACCACTGCCAAGAGGTAAATTCTGTATATTATTTTTATGGTTTCCTAAATCATTTTATGGCATGTATAATGTTGATTTTTGTTTTATGCATATTTTAGAACAAAAAGAAAATAAAGTAAATTTAATAACAAATTTTCAAGTATTCATTTTATAAACATTTCCTATTTCCCTATATAATAAAATAAAGTACAATGACAGGCACTATACAAATATTTTTGGTCTTAAATGGTCACTCGCGTATCTCCTCACTGCAGAGGATGGAATTGAGACAGACCCATAGACTGTTGAGTCTTTCTCCCTTACTGTCCTGCAGCGAGGAGAGAGGGCATGATATGCGGGATCGATGGGGGTCTCATTTCTCAGACCTCTACCGATCAAGACTATTGATATGTCTCTATAACAACATATCAAACGTTTTATGAAAACTCAGAGAGCCTTCAGAGGGATTGTCCTGCCATTTACATTGATGACCTATCATCAGTATAGGTCATCAATATCTGATCGGCGGGCTCTGACACCCGGCCCCCCCATTGATCAGCTGTTTGAAGAGGAGCCAGCACACCATGCAATAAGTCTCTAAATGAGTTATAAAGGAAACAGGTGATGAACTTATTTCCAGTGTTTGCCAGTCTGCATGATTTTTTTTTTTGTATGTTTCTGAAATAATTTAGTTGAAATTTTGCAAATAGCAGTTTCTCCTTTTTTTCCATTTTATCTGCATGAGTGAAGGCTAAGAAATGGGGTGGGCTTAGATATGAAGGCAAGACTTGGTATTCTTGGTCTACTGCAGGCTGAGCGAGGGGAGGGGGGGGGGACCTTGCTGCAGCCAGTTGCCTTAAAGTCAGACACAGGGTTGTCCGATCCAGGAGGAGGAAATTACAAATGTCCTGGAACAGATGTACAAGGTTATTTTTCAGTAATATTATTTTTTGTATCTTTGTATCTAAAATAATTATAAGTAATAGGATAGGTTGGGGATGTCCAACCTGCAGCCTTCAAGCTGTTGCAAAATGACAACTCCCAGCATGCCCTGATAGCTGTAGGCTGCCTGGGCTTGATGGAAGTTGTAGTTTTGCAACAGCTGGTGGGCCGCAGGTTGAACATTCCTGGGATAGGTAATTTACTAATCAGTGGTCCACCACAAATTCTAGGCCATTGTCCTTTACTAGCAAATATAACTGCTTACAGTTGCAAGAAAAAAGTGCACCCTTGGGAATTACTTTTTGCATTGATTACTAGTTAACTGTGACTTGGCTAACAAATCAGACCACAGGCGCACACAAAAAGTTGTACCATTCCTGTCTTTTATTAAGCACACTGAATAATAAAGTAAGGTAAATTACTTCTTTGAGAGCTAATTGGAAAAACATGATTTAATTGACTGGATAGCTTATCATATTACCAAAAACAAGGCAAAAAATACAATAATAATTCAAAAATTCATCTTTATTCCAAATACATTATCATAATAAAAAACAAGGAAGATGGGACATTAAAAAGACAGGAAAATGTAATATCCATAAAGGGAGCAGTGATGTATCCAATGAACCACAGTAGGTGCTACTCAAAACAGAGGAGCATAAAGACTCATATAGTAATGACATAAAGTGCAAAGTGCCTATTACAAGAAAAGCAAATTCACAAAAACAATATAAAGGCATAAAGTGCCAAGTAATACCTACAAATACATCAATAGCACTGCTCACCGAACCCGACGTGCGTTTCGCGATGTTAGCTTCATCGATTCCCCTGATGAAGCTAACATCGCGAACGACGTCGGTTCGTGAGCAGTGCTGATGTATTTGTAGTATTACTGGCACTTTATGCCTTGCTATTGTTTTGTGAATTTGCTTTCTTGTAATAGGCACTTTGCACTTATGTCATTACTATATGAGTCTTTATGCTCCTCTGTTTTGAGTAGCACCTACTGTGGTTCATTGGATACATCACTGCTCCCTTTATGGATATTACATTTTCCTGTCTTTTTAATGTCCCATCTTCCTTGTTTTTTATTATGATAATGTATTTGGAATAAAGATGAATTTTTTGAATTATTATTGTATTTTTTGCCTTGTTTTTGGTAATATTATTGAGGGACTAGGTTCTAATAGGTTTTTGTCCCATACATTTATAGGTGTTAATGGATAGCTTATCAGTATCTGATTGGTGGGGGTCTGACACCCGGGATCCCCACCAATCTAATTCATTTTGGATAAAAATTTTGCTGTAGGCCACTGGAATACAGGCCCCAAACATTAGGCATTCACCTCACAGAAAAGGCCTTTTATTCTGCTGTATATACATAAGACAAGGACCATTCTGGGTGGTGGTGGATATTTGTGGACTGGCTTGAGGAAATTCAGCTACACGTGGTCGTCACAGGTGTTGAATTCCTCCAAGATCCATGCCTCATTCATTTTTAGAAATGTGAGGTAGTCCACACTGTCATGAGCTAGGCCAGTGCGCTTATCAGTCTCGATCCCCCCCCTGCTGCGCTGAACGTCCTTTCAGACAGGACACTCGATGAGGGGCAAGCCAAGAGTTCCATGGCAAATTGTGCCAGCTCTGGCCACAGGTCAAGCCTGCACACCCAGGGGTTCCTCGCATCTCAGAGCGTCCTCATCGGCCGTTAACCTGATGTAGTCGGACACCTGTCGGTCTAGGCGTTCCCTAAGGCTGAATCCGGAGGGCCGCTGTCTATGGGTTGGCTGCAAGAATAATCTCAGATCCGAAGTGACCAACACATGTTCAAACCGCCCTCTTCTTGCAGGTGCAGTAGGATTGGTACCCGCACCTGTTTCGCTGTGGGCGGAAATTCCTCTGCCAGCGCCCGCAACAGCAGAGTGCAGCATCTCTCGCAGCAAGGCCTGGAAATGCTGCCTTCTGCCAGCCCTCTGTGATGCTGGCAACATGTCAGCCATTTTGTGTTTGTACCGGGGGTCTAAGTTGCCACCTAGTACTGGTCCTTGCCCTTTATGCTTGTTATACGGGGGTCTCTCTTCAAACACTGGAGCATGAAGGCCCCCATTTGCACTAAATTGGAAGGGGTGGAGCGCCCTGGCTCCTGCTCATCGCCCAGGAGAATGTCGTCTTCGGTCTCCTCCCCCCAGCCACGGACAACACCAGGGATCCCCGAAAAATTTAAAGTCCCCTTCAAAGCCTGCTCTTCTTGCTCCTCCTCCCCCTAGCCACCATCCTCCTCTGACTCCTCTTCAGACCCCTGCTGACTTGTCTCAGATGGAGTAGGCCCCCTGGGAATTCATCCAGCATTGCGACTTCCTGCTCCTCGACGGCTTGATCAATGACACGACGCAATGCATGTTCCAGACAGAAGGCGTAAGGTACGATGTCACTGATGGCGCCCTGGCTGCGACTGACCAGTTTGGTGATCTCATCAAAAGGCTGCAGAAGTCTGCATGCATCGCGCATGAGCAGCCACTGGTGCGGTGAAAAGAAACCAAGCTCCCCAGAACCTGTCCTGCTGCAGAGTTTGTACAGGTAGTCGTTAACGGCATGTTGCTGCTGAGGCAGCATATCAAGCATATACAAGGTGGAGTTCCAGCGCGTCGGGCTGTCACAAATCAGACGTCTGACGGGCAAGTGGTGTCGACACTGAACGTCAGCAAGGTGAGCCATGTCCATGTAAGATCTAAAATGGCCAGAGAGTTTCCTGGCCTGCTGCAATACGTCCTGGACCCCGGGGTATTTGGCAACGAATCGCTGCAAGACTAAGTTCAGGACGTATGCCATACAGCCGTCATAAGGTTCACCCAGTGGGCAGTAAAAGTTATGTACCTTCCCTGCCCGTGTTTGCTAGACAACGTGTCTGTGGTCAGATGTATCTTGGCACCGACACTGTGTGCCAGAGTTGTATTCACTTGCTGCTGAACGTGGCCATATAGCTCTGGGATGCCCTTCTGGGGACCTTCAATTGCGGTGTGCCAATGGCCACAAATTTTCTAAAGGCCTCTGAGTCCACCAGTTTATATGGCAGTAGTTGGTGGGCTAGCAGTTCTGACAAGCCAGTGGTCAGCCATTGGGCAAGAGGTTTATCCTGCGCCATCAACGTTTTACGCTCGAACATTTGGGCCACGGAAGCGGGCCTTCTGCTAGATGAACGCGACGACAGCATGGTGGAAGGTGGAGTGGAGGAAAAATGGGAGAAAAGAAGAGGCAGGACGTGGAGCGTCGGAAGTGTGGCTTTGTGGGTTCTGACGGCATTGCTCCCACTGGGCTCAGTGATGTGAGGCCAGGTGCCTTCTTAAGGAGGTCGCCCCTAGGTGAGTGTTGGGCTTACTACGACTTATGTGTTGACAGCACAGGCTGCAGATGGCAACACGATTGTCAGCAGTTGACACGTTAAAAGCCCACACTGCAGAGCTGTGTGCCGGCATCCTGGGAGCACCGGATGTGACCGTGCATGGTGGATGGCTCACTCCAGATACATTTGCAGTCTGCTTTTTGCCTCCTGTGCCCTGCGAGCTCTGCCTGCTTCTCCTCCTTCTCTCCTGCCCTGTCTCTTCCTCTCTTGTGCAAAAAGATTGTGGAGCCCCAGTTATGGGTCTACAACACAGTGAAAGCCAGATATCCCTCAAAGGAAGGAAAAACAAGCAAAGGGGTGTCTCCATTACAGAGATCACCAAAACCACCATATTAAGTGGCCCCTATGTCAAGATCCCGCTCTTTTACAAGCTTTAAGGATGTGACAGGGAAGACCTAAGCAAGTTATCCATCCACAGACAGCTGTTTCGGGGTGTTGCCCCTCATCAGTGTGGAGTAGGATTCTGGCTAACCGGGAGCAATGCTTTGGTGACTACTCAAACAAAGCAATAGCTGATCTTAGGGAGACCAGCTACAAAAATACCGTGGAGCCTCACTTAAGAGTCTCAAACACAGCAATCCAAAGTGCAAAGCTCCCTGGGAAACATAAAATGCAAAAGATTGTGGAGCCCCAGTTATGGGTCTACAACACAGTGAAAGCCAGATATCCCTCAAAGGAAGGAAAAACAAGCAAAGGGGTGTCTCCATTACAGAGATCACCAAAACCACCATATTAAGTGGCCCCTATGTCAAGATCCCGCTCTTTTACAAGCTTTAAGGATGTGACAGGGAAGACCTAAGCAAGTTATCCATCCACAGACAGCTGTTTCGGGGTGTTGCCCCTCATCAGTGTGGAGTAGGATTCTGGCTAACCGGGAGCAATGCTTTGGTGACTACTCAAACAAAGCAATAGCTGATCTTAGGAGACCAGCTACAAAATACCGTGGAGCCTCACTTAAGAGTCTCAAACACAGCAATCCAAAGTGCAAAGCTCCCTGGGAAACATAAATGCAAAAGATTGTGGAGCCCCAGTTATGGGTCTACAACACAGTGAAAGCCAGATATCCCTCAAAGGAAGGAAAAACAAGCAAAGGGGTGTCTCCATTACAGAGATCACCAAAACCACCATATTAAGTGGCCCCTATGTCAAGATCCCGCTCTTTACAAGCTTTAAGGATGTGACAGGGAAGACCTAAGCAAGTTATCCATCCACAGACAGCTGTTTCGGGTGTTGCCCTCATCAGTGTGGAGTAGGATTCTGGCTAACCGGGAGCAATGCTTTGGTGACTACTCAAACAAAGCAATAGCTGATCTTAGGAGACCAGCTACAAAAATACCGTGGAGCCTCACTTAAGAGTCTCAAACACAGCAATCCAAAGTGCAAAGCTCCCTGGGAAACATAAAATGCAAAAAGATTGTGGAGCCCCAGTTATGGGTCTACAACACAGTGAAAGCCAGATATCCCTCAAAGGAAGGAAAAACAAGCAAAGGGGTGTCTCCATTACAGAGATCACCAAAACCACCATATTAAGTGGCCCCTATGTCAAGATCCCGCTCTTTTACAAGCTTTAAGGATGTGACAGGGAAGACCTAAGCAAGTTATCCATCCACAGACAGCTGTTTCGGGGTGTTGCCCCTCATCAGTGTGGAGTAGGATTCTGGCTATTCTTCCTCTCTTGTGGGCAGCCACATGACGTCCATCGACACGTCATCGTCACCTTCACCACCACTGACATTTGAGATCTCGAAGTAGGCAGCAACAGCGGGGACTTCCCTACTTGGGCTGATCTGGGTACTGTCGTCAGACCGATCCGATGCCAAAAATGGCTGTGCATCGGTAAGGTCTGGGAATGGATGGGAAAATAATTCCTCTGACTCGAGTGGAGGGGCTATGGTGGTGGTGGTGGTGTATTTGAGGGTGCACACAGCAAAGAGTGAGGAGGGAGCAGATACAGAGGATAAGGAGGGTGCAGAAGCGGAAGGCTGAGTGAGCCACTCAACCAACTCTGGTGCATCCTTTGAAGTAATCGCACGCGATTTCTCCAACTTCCCACTTAGGCTCCGGCCTGGTGCACCTGCCTGACCCCTAACACCCCTCCGGAACAGCCTGCCTCTTTCTCTGTCATTTTCAAAATGACCCTGTGCCAAAGTCCCTAGAGAAGAGCAGTATTTGGTGGAAGCAGGTATATCGCAGGCCTCAATCAGTATTTGGTGGAAGCAGGTATATTAAACCCCTTAATCAGTATTTTGTGGAAGTAGGTTTATTGCAGGCCTCAATCAGTATTTGGTGGAAACAGGTATATCAAACCCCTTAATCAGTATTTTGTGGAAGCAGGTATCTCACAGGCCTCAATCAATATTTGGTGGAAGCAGGTATATCAATCCCTGTCAGGGACCAGACCAGCCCGCCACGTCAAGTGACAAGGGTTGCTCAAGCCTTTAAGGCCGATTCACCTCACCCCCTCACACACTGTGCGGGGCCACAACTCGAGCATAAATTCACCACCTGAAGCCTGCAAGCACACCCATGCAGTAACACAAAACTTTCACTGCCCCCACCCGACCGTTATAAGGTCGACAGGACACCCCTGAGTGTTCCACTCGCTAGCTGACACACACACGATAGCAAGCCTCACGGAAATACACATATAGCCTCTGACTGCACACACACTCTTCATGGAGCTAACAGGTTCTTTAAAGGGACACTGACAGGCCCAATAAGCATTATGAGCTACATATAGGCAGGCATAGGTCTTGTAATGAGTATTCTAAACATATCAGTATACCCCCTTTCCATCTTATAAATGAAATAAAATCAAGTTTTATAACCTGGTTGAATGTCTTTGTGCCCAAGGGGCGGTGTCTCTGCTTCACTTGTGCCCAGCCGCGCCCCAACCGCCGTTTTCAAACGCCGCCCAGCTCATCGTTATTCACTTCGCTGGGTGGCTGCTTGTGTCCCCGATGCTCCGAGATCCTGCGCATGCCCAATAGAATGCTATGGGCATTGGCCTCACTAGCAGGTACTGGGCATGCGCAGGATACCTTCCCCGGCACTCCCAGTGACCACATTCTTACTGCGCCTGCGTCCCCTAACCATCGGTGAGGCGGCTTCAGCCTCACCTGCTGCGCCTGCGCCGGGTCTAGGAGCCTCGGGGACAGAAGAAGCATCGAATCCAAGCATATCAAACCCGACACGTCCAGGACGCTCGGAAGATGAGATCCTTATTTTAAGAAGATGAAGATGAGTTGATACGCCATGTCTGGTGTTCCTGCGATGCCCCCATCATACCAGATGTGATGAGCTTGGAGACGTCAGACCCATCCGGGACAAGTTATGAAGGATTACTAATTATTGTTCACTCTGGTTATGAAGCCCCCTAATGACAAAAAGTAGCCGGAGAGTCTGCTATCCCCTGTCCCAAGTGTAACCAGCAAATGAGCCCATCCTTGTTAGCATCTCTATGCTAACTACCCCCCGGAGATCAGTTTGCTGGTTTCCCAGGTGTGAGGCAGACATCATGGATCTATAAGCAGCCTTAATCCCATTCATCAATGGCTGCTGCAGTGGCGTATCTATCACGAGGCAAACAAGGCATTTGCCTAGGGCGGCACTTCCAATAGGGCGGCGCCGCGGCAAGATGCCTTGTTTGCCTCAGTGATAGATTTTTTTTTTTTGTCCGGGCTGCGCTGCTGGGGGTGCGCCGGCGCCGCTCCTCCCCGCCCAGCGCCGTTGTAGGTAATTTATTCACTCCACTTGCCTGAGAGAAGCGCCGGAAGACTCACACAGGCGCACTGGCAGAGGCATTGAAGTGCGCATGCGCCTGCCAGTGCATTCCTGACCACGGCATCTGAGCACGCACAAACCGAAAGTTTTAGTTTCGGTTTGTGTTCCGGCTCCTCTGTGTGGCGATCGGAGGAGTCGGAGCGTGCCTGCAGCAGCCTGGGTCTCTATGAATGAAACCCAGGCTGCTGTATAGAGCCTGTAATAGGCTCCATAGGAAATATGCGATTTTCTCATATATTCCAATGCTATTGCATTGGAATGTATGATAATAGCAATCAGATGATTGATTGTTATAGTGATGGGAACTATAAGAAAGTGTAAAAAAAAAAAAAAAACATAAAAGTTCAAATCACCCCCCTTTTGCCAAAATGAAAATTAAATAAAAAAATAAATAAAAAAAATACACATCATGGGTGTCGCAATGTGCAAACCCGCCCATACTATAAAAATATAAAAAAATATTCCCCATACGGTAAACAGAAAAACGGAAAAAAGCGTCCAAATGGCCGATTCGAAAAAAAAAATTAAATAAAATGTGATCAAAAAGTCATACACACCCCAAAATGGTATCAATAAACAAATCTGATTATGTTGCAAAAAATAAGCCCCCATACAGCTCCATACACATAATTAAAAAATACCGTATTTTCGGGCGTATAAGACAACTGGGCATATAAGACGACCCCCTACTTTTCCTGTTAAAATATGGGGGTTGGGCTATACTCACTGTATAAGTCTACCGCTCTTCCAACGCACACCAAATAAAAATTAAACAGACGATCCGAGCATGAGAAAACCACTGAGAGCAGGGAGAGGGGGCTACTTCAGGAGCCACTGGCCGGGATGCAGCGCACGGTGGCTCAGCTAGAGGGCGCCTGTCCCTGAAGCTGGAGAAGGACAGCTTCTCCAGTCCGGCTTGGAAGTAAAGAGGACCTTTCACTGGTCCGACAATTGTTAGATAATGATATATACCGTATGTGTAGAGTGGCGCCCAGGGATAATAGTAAGTGCAGGGAGATATCTGGGCGCGGCTCTTCACATACATATCATTATCTAACAATCGTTGGATCAGTGAAAGGTCCTCTCAAGTTTCAGCACGAGGTATACCGGCGTATAAGACGACCCCCGACTTTTGAGAAGATTTTCATGTGTTAAAAAGTAGTCTTATACGCCAGGGATCAAAATATGGTGATAAAAAAGTAAAACAGATTTTTTTCCCACTTTTGAATTTTTTTTTCCACTATCAAAACGCAAGAAAACCTATACATATAGGGTATCGCTAGATTCATACTGACCTGTAGAGTAAAACTAACTGGTCAGTTTTATCGCACATTGAACGTCGGAATTTAAAAACCCGCAAAACTGTGGTGGAATTGCTTTTTTTTGCAATTTCACCCCATTTGGAATTTTTTTCCCACTTCCCACTACATCATATGCAATATTAAATGGTGGCATTGGAAAGTAAAACTTGTCCCGCAAAAAACAAGCCCTCATATGGCTATGTGAACCAAAAAATAAAAAAGTTATGGCTCTGGGAAGGCAGGGAGCGCAAAACGAAAAAAAAAAACAACTCCGGTCCTTAAGGGGTTGGGGTTAAAAGGACTTTTATGGCCCTATTGACAGCCTGTCCCTGCTCCACTGCTCCACAAAGTAACCTCTCTCTTCACTGGCAAAAGACAGAATGTAAAATGGCTGCCAGATCAGGTTCTGTTATGGGGGGAGGGGGGGGGGGGTTTGTCCATGTGCTGAAACGTCTCAATTGGCTGTCATGTCCCCTGTGATGGACGTGTCACGGGTTCGGCGCAATGCAAAAGAAGATGGAGCCGGCGGACATCGCCATATGTTTGCATGTTCGGCGAATCGCAAACGCGCAAGGTTAGCTGCGAAACGACCGCCGGGCGAACCGCAAGGCCATCACTACTTCTCACCTCTACACAAGGCTTTCAAACATAGTACCCCAAACTGTTATAATGTCCGCCTTGGCGCTCCACACAAAGTAATAATGCTCTTCTTAGTGCCCCTGTATGGCGTTTCCTCTGTGCAGTGCAGCCTGTTCTCCTATATACCCATGACAGTTCCTAATCTCCAGTGTTCTGACCCGTGCCCCTGTGGAGACCCTGGCACCTCCCATAACCTTGTGATGGTCCAAGTTACCTCATGTCCCTCGGCAAAATCATATCCTGCCTCGTTCCCCTTATGCAAGAGCCAGCTTCCACTATTTGTCCCCGGCTGCCCTCTTTCCTCTTTGTACCCCTGTAATAGCACCAGATCCTCTGTCACACAGTGCTGAACCTGGTACCTTCTTCAGCATACAAGGTCCTAAAGCCATCCAGTCACATGCACAACCTCTGCACACAGCGCAGTACAGTGGTTGGATGACCCTTACGTAATACTTATTTCTCAGCCACCCTGCACTGGTCATATTTAGCTCTTTCCAAGGTCAGACACATAGTAGCGGGCTGGGTAAATAGGGTAATGTGAGGAGGGGATGTTGGCGGTCATAGCACTTTACTGGTCCCTGTGCTGCCTGCCTATTTTAGGCAGTAGCCACTAAAATGTCAATCAATGATGGCTTGCATCTGAACTGTGGCTGTGGCTCCTGAGGGCCTTATGTGTGGGGGTGCCCTATGAGACCTTGTCACAAATGCATCAGCTGATTTATCTCATCATACATATTCATAGATATCAAGTTACCAGATATGGATGATGTGACCATGTGTCTGCTATCTGGATGCATCCAGTGATGGATACATATACTGTAAGCTCATTGACAAAAAAATTGCACCAAGGAGGAGTTGTTGGCATCGGATGAAACTTTCCATGCATGAATGTAATGATGACATATCTAAGAGATATTAGAACAATATGAGAGAAAGGATACGTTTTTTGGGGAAAACTGTACAATTGGAAGGAGGCTGTAGGACCCTGTTGGCCGCCTCTAGCCTGGATACAGGATGAGATACTGGTGGACATGGAGGCAGGTTCAGGTTCTGTATGGTATCCTGCGGCACATTTGCCAACAGTTGGTACAGCTGGGTTTGTAGATCCGGCATACTCGTAGACCATCGTCTGATCCCACACAGATCCTGGATTCTCATTCACTGAGTGTCAAAGGCAGGACACATGATGGGCACCATGACACTGTTATCGCCACTCTAGTGATTTTCATCTTCTTTGTGTGGTGCCAAATCAATTAGAAGTATAAATATGTGCGCACATACAACTTTCACACTGAGACCAAGTAGTAGACAATGATTTATACAATATATACAGAAACCTAGCTCTCACAAAGCCATGGTATGAAACGGGGAGCTGCTTGTGCGTGTCAAAGGATCCTCTCTACTGGTGGTCTGGGCCATCCTGTTTTCAGTGTGTGTGCCCTAATCACTGCTGCCAACACCTCCTTACAGCTAGGTCCGAAAGGCCTATATGGCAAGCAATTCATCAAAATGACCATCCTGCTTGTATCAATCCAATGGTGCGCCTCCTCTTAAAGTCTGTCAACTGGGCAAAATGTCTTCTAGTGCATCATGGAAACATGTCTAGCAGTCAACGATCTCTCACCAAGAGGTACACTGCCCAAAAGTAGCCTCTGAGAGCCTTTTTATAGGGCAGCTGGAGAAGCATTTTTACGCCCTCTTGTGGCAAGAACCAGTGTCTTAACCAGGCATCCTCAAACTGCAGCCCTCCAGCTGTTGTAAAACTACAACTCCCACAATGCCCTGCTGTAGGCTGATACCTGTAGGCTGTTCAGGCATGCTGGGAG
This sequence comes from Bufotes viridis, assembly GCA_033119425.1. NCBI lineage: Eukaryota > Metazoa > Chordata > Amphibia > Anura > Bufonidae > Bufotes > Bufotes viridis. The sequence goes on along the minus strand of CM065589.1, from coordinate 543,548,850 downwards.
TTGTAGTTTTGCAACAGCTGGAGGGCCGCAGTTTGAGGATGCCTGGTCTAAACTGACCATGCCTGTAATCATTTACATATCTGCATGGCGTGTTTTCCAGCAATCTGACATGTCTATCTGGGTCCATTATTCTTTTGGACAATAAGTGTACAGTATTATCAGGTTGTGATAATACAGTTGCTCAATAGATGGCAGCAAACCCAAGTGTATGACTTTCCAGAGTTTCAATATGCTGTCACAGTCTGCACATGATGTCATCACTATACTTTCCTGCCATGGTATTAGTAAAGTTATAGGGTGTTTCACCCACAATAGCACACATTTACCATTCCCTGACATTCCTGCTGACATCAAACAGTGTCTTAAAGGTACATTACATGGTAAATCAGATATCACACAGCATTGCATACCTTAATAGGGTGAGTGTTGGGTGACATATAGCATGCATAACATTAGAGCAATGCTGGCATATTCTAGCAACAGTGACGCAACAGTTTAACAAGGTGGTTAGCGAAGGATACGGTCTCCTTTGTAAGTACAATGCTGATTTCCAACCTTCTTACATGTTGACCTATTTTGTAGGATCTGGATTTCATTTAGAATGACGTTTCTTCAGAGTGACGACTGTAGCAGGCAAGGCCGGTGCAAGGATTTTTGCCGCCCTAGGCAAAAGAAAAGTTTGACGCCCCCCCCCCCATGTGACATCACAATGCCCCACCCATATGATCTGCGATATTAAAGGGGACCCCCGCCAATCAGCTGTTTGAGAATGAGAAGGCAGCGGCACTGGCAGTAGCGCCACGGCCTTCTCACTGTTTACCGCAGGCGCAGTGACGTCACAACTAATATCACTGGCCTGGGAGGGGCTAAGCTTCATTCAAGTGAACAGAGCTTAACCCCGCCAAGGCCAGTGATACTAGTCATGACGTCACTGCGCCTGCGGTAACCAGCAAGAAGGCCGAGTTACTACTGCCAGCGCCGCTGCCTTCTCAAACAGCTGATTGGCGGGGGTCCCAGGTGTCGGACCCCAGCCGATCAGATGCTGATGATCTGTCCAGAGGATAGATCATCAGTTTAAACAAACTGCAGAACCCCTTTAACTAACGCCAATTCTCTTTCTTCCCCTCTTCTCATTCTCTTCCCCTCCCATGTCATTCTCTTTCCCCCTCTTGTCATTCTCTTCTCCCTCTTGTCATTCTCTTCTCCCCTTTGTCATTCTCTCCCCCCTCTTGTCATTCTCTCCCCCCCATGTCATTCTCTCCCCCTCCCATGTCATTCTCTTTCCCAACCCCCCCTACCTCTAGTGTAGCGTGGCTGAGCCCTGTATGTTCCGCGGGTACAGGCGCTTTTGTTTCCTGTACCCAAGCGGACTGACAGGAAGTGCACACTGTGTGCGCACTTCATGTCAGTCCGGCCAGGTACATGAGACAGATGCTCCCTGTACCCGCGGACCATACAGGGCTCGGCCACGCTACAATGGGGGAGTGACAGGAGGGAGCACTGAGTGCTTCCCTCCTGTCAGCCCCTCTCCTCTTTCTGCGCCCGGGCGGTGCGCCGTCACAGACGGCCAGCCCGGGCAGTGCTGCAGCCGCCAGAGGCTCAATATAGAGTGCTCAGGCGGCTGCAGCATGAGGGGGGCCGGCACTCCTGGCGGTGCCCCTTCCCAAGGGGCGCTCTACGCGGATGCTTAGCCGGCTTATAGGACCCGCCGGCCCTGGTAGCAGGGACCATGTGGAACAGATATTCAGCCAGCAATGGATCAGCACTGTGCTGGGTGCCATTTCTCTGTATTGTGGACAGAAGGGTCTCTACGGCTTTACTTTTATTTACTTTGACTTTAACTAGTTCTGTGAGATTTCCAATATTTTGTGGCCAGGGGGATACACAGATAAAATAGGACTCAAAACATAGTATGGGCCCCCAGTGAGATTTCTGATGAATTTACTATTTTGATTTATTTAAAGAGTCATACTTTTGCCCACTTTATCCAGGTTCTATGGGGAAGAAAATGCAATTGGGATGCACCGATCGGACCACAGAGGCCTGTGTGATTGAGGGTGCCCGGAAGGAGTGCAGTAGTTGTACTCATGGTTTCTTGAAGTTCCCTGGGCCCTTGTGCAGTGATGGGCGGGGCGCACCAGTCCTTCCCTGAGGGGACACTCTTGTTCTAGGGTTCTTCTGCCTCATGTTGGTTCAGGTCCCCTAATGGTGATGTTTTATGGTGCGAGGCAGGGTCCCTGTTGTGATGACAGCACCCTGAGGTGCAAATATAGGATAGAAATAATGAGTCCAGGTTAACAGCAAACAATTCTTTACTGAAGCTTCAGATGCAGACAGTTCAGGACAGGTCTCACTTGTTATGGACTGGCTGATGTTACACAGAAGTACAGTCTCCTCAGATGGTACGGGTCTCGCAGCTACACAGATAACCATAAGCCACACCACTCTTTAGATATTTTAAGCAACCTTCCTTATCATGCACTTTACTAACTGACTTGTACACATGAGCATCCGGGCACGGGGTGTAGACTTTACTTCTGGCAACCAACAAGGTGGTTCTCCCTAACAGCAGACAAACTCCTCTGCTCCATTCTTTAACAGGTTGCTCATCCACTCTTCCACTGTGGGATATGGAGGTACATACAGGTGCGCCAAACTGTAAATTGGTATGCTCATGCACCAAAGGCAACTCCAGAACATGGATGCCGTAGAGTCCTTAAGTTCTTTTAGAAAAGTTACCTCTACTGGACTTTAACTACAACTCTCTGTTACATCTGGCCTGCTTTTGATAGTTCTTTCCTCCTTCAGGCTTCCCCTTGGTTGGTACCTTGGTCCAGGGGTGGCTAGGGTGTTAGCTTCATATCTTGGTGCTTGCATTAACACTGCGCTCTCTCTTACTGAACTGGTTTAGATTGGATTAACACACTCAACTAACTGCGCTGACTGTGCACTATGCTGAATAACTCCTCTCCATATATAGAGGTTGAGACCAGCCCCATCTAGGGGTGGCTGTGAGATATGGCCTATAATTACCATATGCGTACAGAAGTACACAGTGAATACATACATGACACGAAAACAATATAATTCTACACTTTGCAGTATATATGCGACTTCTAGGAGCAGGATGATGCACAATGGGTGCTCAATGTATTTACACTGACTAAATACATTGATAAATGTCACCAATAGAGCTCTAAATACTCTTTGTACATGATAAAACTGTCTGCTTGCAGCCACCACTAGGGGGAGCTCAGTGCACTGGAATTAATACAGTTACCATTGAACTCAAAGAAAATGCTGTTGTTTTATGTCAGAAAGAAGTTCGCCCCCAAGCCCCCTAAAGTGTCTGAGCCATAGTCCCTCACCTTACAGCAGTGTCATGCAGTTGTCAACTGTTCACTCTGTTGTCTTGTCTCTCAAGTATGTTCTTAAGGCAGAATGAAGTTGATCTCTCTGAAGAATCTCTAACAGGAGCAGGAGCTCTGCAGTGTGCTTGCATTGGGGCCGGAGCTGACCTCCGGCAGCATGCTTGCACTAGCGGTAGCACGGATCCAGGCGGCCGGAATAAAACTGCCAGAGAAGGCTGCCGCTAGTGTGAAACTAGCCTAAAAGACATACTTGGATAACATTACATATAGTGCTATGAAACATACAGAGTAATACAGCTCCTCCCCTCTGGTGTATCTGATGAAAGATCAGCCCCAGGTTTACACAGAACCCAGATTAGACCCCAAATATATACAGATCCCAAATCAGACCCTAAGTTTATACAGATCCCAGATCAGCCCCCAAATTTATGCAGACCACAGATCAGACCTCAAATTCATGTAGATGCAAAATCAGACCCCAAATTTATACAGACGCCAGATCAGACCAAATTAATACAGACCCCAAGTTTATTCGGACCCCAGATCAGACCTCCGTTGCCCCTACAACCTTCACTCCTCATCCCCTAAATGCAGACCTTAGACCATACAAAAAAGAAATGCTCATCTCTCTTGTCCTTCTCTGGGCGCCGCCACTCTTCATGCAGCACTGTGTTTGGGCGGCTGCACTACTCTGTGACCTGACATCGAACAAGGTCAGGTCATAGTGCACTCCTAGGCACAGTACATCCCCCGCTAGTTGGTACTGCCTGAGGCATTTCCTTGTTGGTGATGCGCCGCTGGGTATTCCAATTTGGCATATTAATGGCATATCGCTAGAATATGCTATCAATGTCAGATAGGTGCAGGTCCCACCTCTGGGACCCACTCATATCTCCAGAACAGGCCCCCAATGTAAAGGAGAATGCTCCATGCAAGCGGAGCACACTCTCTATTCACCACTACAGGAGATCCAAAAATAGCCAAGCATAGGCTCCAGGGTTAGACTGGCCAACCAGAGGATCTTCCAGTAGGACCAAGCTCTGACGATAATAGACCATTAGTGAAACAGGGCCCCAAAAGGGGTTGCATCCTCTCACTGTTACTAAGGCAAGATGAGACACAGTCCCGACCACCTCTCAGACGGGAAACACAGAGCACTCCAACGCTCGCTGTCTCAGTACCTCCCATTGAGTTGCATGAGAGTTACGCAAACAGTGTAGCACAGCAAGCTAAGGGAAACAGCATAGCTGGCTGTGCTACGTTGTTTCCGTAACTCTCATGCACAGCTATCGGAGCTACTGAAACAGCGAGGTCTGAAGCACTGTTGTTTCCTGTCTGGGAGGTGGTCAGGACTGTGTCTCATCTCGCCTTAGTAACAGTGAGATGAGACAACCCCTTTAAGGTCCTGTATACACAGAGGGTGGGCACAGGGGTCTTCAGTCCAACATTGTTTGGATCGGCTATTTCTAGCAATACCATAGCAGTGAATGGAGAGGTGACTGTGCATGCACAGTGCCCTCTCCATTCACTTTTATGGGACTTTCGAAAATTGCTGAGCATGCTCTCTCAGCTATTTTTGCAACTCCCATGGAAATCAATGGAGGTCATGCCACACATGCACAGTATTCCCTTCTTTACTTCGAGGACCCCGTTTTGGAGATAGGTGTGGGGTCTATCTGCGGGACCAACTCCTTATTGACATTGATGGCATATCCTATTAATATGCCATTATTTCCTGAGATGGGACAACACCTTTAAGCATTTTAAGGATTTTTCCAGGACTTATATATTGATGCCCTATTGTCAGGACAGGTGATCAATATCAGATCGGTGGGGTTTGTATCAGCTGTTTCGAGCAGCCACCAGCGCTAAAAACTATGCAGTGGATGAATTAGGAAGCAAAAGGTGGAATGAGAGCTGAGCTGCAGTACGTCGGCTCCGGAAACTACACAGTCAACTAAGCCTTCTGCTCCCAGCTCTGCCCAAAACAGCTGGTCAGTGGGGGTTTTGGATATCAGCCCCCCACCACTCTGATATTGATGCCCTACCATGAGGGCAGGTCATCAATTTCAACGTCCCGCAAAACTCTAAATACCTGTAAATGCCAGTTTTACCCTATAGCTCTAATTCTACTCTAATAATCATGCTAATAATGATAATCCAGAAGCAGGACATGGGGGTAATTTCTTTCCTACTACTAAGAAAAGGTGATCAGTACTAGAATCCTGTATTAATATTGATGTGTTTTATAATTTACCAGCTGTAGAAGACAAGCCATGAAGCGCACATCCACATGTTATACATCATCTATTGCTGCTGAGCCAAACTTATCAGCAGGAGGTTCTTAGTATACATTTTCATCAAAATGTATAAGCCTACTTGCCACTTCACGGCGACCTCTTTCAAGTGGGTCCCTACACTAACCTTATAATTACAATACTCTTATTAATGGTTTATTGTAACACTATACTACTATTATTATTATAATTCTTACTTATATCAATATTATACTATTGCTGCTTTTTCTAATATATTAGCATCGCTACATATTATTTAATATATTAATATGTTTTTATTATTATAAATTCAGTACTTATTCTTAAACCTACTGATCCAGAAGAAGGCAAAAACCCCTGGACACATTCAGCCAATTAGTGTCACAGGGGAAAAATTCCTTCTCGACCCCGGGAAAAGGCGATCAGTCCTAGGACCCTGGATCAAACCTAACTGCTAATACTATTGCTACTATTATTTTTCCTATTATTATTATTAGTACCCCAATATCAGCATTTTATTATTCTAACATTATTACTGTTAGTATGACTGTTATGCTACACTTATTATCATCCTACGTTTGGTATGAATAGAATCCCTATAGCTAAAATTGTTGATCCAGAAGAAGGCAAAAACCCTTGGACACGTTCAGCCAATTTGTGTCACAGGGGAAAAATTCCTTCTCGACCCCGGGAAAAGGCGATCAGTCCTAGGACCCTGGATCAAACCTAATTATGGTAATTACAGTTATCTAATATTAGAGAACCTATTTCATTATTGCTACTAATTCTAAATATGTACTGGTATTTAGGTTGTGCTCCTTTTTGCCATTTATATTGTATTATACCGTAACTATTCTATCACTACAACTTTTATAGCTATCGTACTATTACAATAATATCGTAACTTTTAGCTCTAACTTTTAAAATTTCACTATGCCTATGCTGTTGATCCAGAAGAAGGCAAAAACCCCTGGACACGTCCAGCCAATTTGTGCCACAGGGGAAAAATTCCTTCTCGACCCCGGGAAAAGGCGATCAGTCCTAAAACCCTGGATCAAACCTAATTAAGGTACTGAAATTCCTCTATTATTACAGTATAATATGTATTATTTCTGCTACTAATTGTCATTATTTTCATTTAGGCTTTTGTCATTTTTGTACTATTTTTATTGTATTAAAACTATTCTGTTTAGTTCCTGCATTCTATTACAATACTATTGTTGCTATTTAGTGTAACTTTTAATACTATGACTAATACTATTTAATACTAATCATGTTTATCTAACTATTTAATCATTTTTATCTAATTATTGAATTACTGCTGGTATCGTATTAAGGTTATAACAGGTAATATTAAATAAATTTTCTAGTTATGAGTAGTATTATTTATACTATTGCAACAATTTTTTTCATTTTATACTATTAATTTTAATGCTATGGCCTTAGGCTACTTTCACACTTGCGTTGTTGGATTCCGGAAGGCGGTTCCTTCGCTGGAACTGCCTACCAGATCTGGAAATCCGTATGCAAACGGATTGCATTTGTATCCAGATCCAGGTGTGGATCCGGCTGACAAATGCATTGAAACACCCGATCTGTATCTCTGGTGTCATCTGGAAAAACTGATCTGGTATTTATTTTTTAAACATTTTTAGAGGTCTGTGCATGCGTAGATCGGGACACCAGATCCGGTTTTCCGGAACACTTGGTACTGGATCCGGCATTAATACATTTCAATGCATTACGACAAGTGTTCCAGACGTTTGGCCGGAGAAAATACCGCAGCAGCCGTAAGAGTGACTGAATTGAAGACATCCTGATGCATACTAAAAGGAATGCTTTCCACTCAGAATGCATTAGGATAAAACTGAAGCGTTTTTTTCCGGTATTGAGCCCCTGTGATGGAGCTCAATACCGGAAAAGTTAAACGAAAGTACCCTTAGCTATTAGTGTGGTCTCTGTCCCTAAGGCCGCATGCACATGGCCATTGCTAGCCGTGGCCTGTATTGCAGCCCACAAACAGCGGGTCCGCAATATGCGGACACCGGCCGTGTGCTCCCATTCACTTGAATAGCTCCTTAATCCGGAGATGCGGTGTGGAACGGAGGCATGGAACCCCACGGAAGCACTATGGCGTGCTTCTGTGTTGTTTCTGTCTGTGCCTCCGCATGGCAAAAAAATTGAACTTTTTCTATTTTTTTACGGTGCGGATGGATCAAGTTGAATGGGTCTGGATCCGCTGCGGCTGCCACATGGATGGGGCCCGTGCATTGGGGACCGCAATTTGCAATCGTTTGCATGAGGCCTAAAGCTGTTGATCCAGAAGAAGGTGAAAACCCTGGAACACCAGTTTGTGTCGCAGGAGAAAATTCCTTCTCAACCCCTCGGAAAAAGGCGATCAGTCCTAGGACCCTGGATCAAACCTGTTATTATATCTATTAATATTACTACTGTTATTTTATCATTATTACCAGAATAACTAGTATTATTACTTTTCTGCCTACTGCTACTTTTATACTGCTACTGTATTACCACTATTCTGCTATTATTAGAGTTTTTTTTTTTTTTTTAGTGATTACCTACCAGTATTGCCATTAATGATCTTACCGGCGGAGAGGATTTAGCAGGATTGTCCAGATGATATTTCTCCTTCCTCTCAAATACTGGTTGATATGATGGCTGATGTTACGCTGCCTGGTCCTGCTTCTCCTTGTGGTGTCCTTCAGTTTAATTGTGATCTTGATCTTCTCTTTCCCCTTCTTTTCTTCATTCTTGCTTTTCTCTTCTTCTCCATCCAGGTCTTTGCAGAGTTCTTTTACCAGCGTTGCTCTTGCTTTCTGTTCTTCTTCTGTGGATGGTTGAAGTTGCTCAGGCAAATCTTCACTAGTTGGTAAGTATGGTTGCTGAGCTCTTGGGTTGGTTGGCATGAGACGCTAAGATGGCAAGACATTAAGTTATTTGAATATTCAGACATTCCTAGACATTCTTCTATGCATGTAACTTACAAAAATCTTTCAAAAAGGGCAGGAGAATAAGGAGCATGCTCTCTAACCTGCATGTTGTAGAGGGGTGACGGGAGAAGTTTGGTACAATAAGCCAGTCTTCTAAGTTGTTCCTCTGGCGTGATGTAAACTGAAAAAAATACAACTAGATAATGGGATCAGTGATATAAAACCATTATAAAGCCGGATAACTCAGCAATCAGAAGAATCTGGAGCAGTGGTGGCGCTGAACTGGTGGCAGCTAAAATGGGTATTGGTTACTCCAGTGTTTTACAGTGCGCCCAGCCTTTACTATAGATGATGCTTAGGCTCTGTGCACACTGGTGCTGTGGGGTTCTGTCAAGCTTGGACCAGAATAATGTAATCTGTAGTGCAAACCTGACAGAACCCATTAAAGGCAAAGTAAAGCCATAGAGGCCCATCTGACGACAGCACGGAGAATGGTGCTCCTGCACATGGGAGGAATAATACCTGAAGCAGCGCTGGCGGAATATCCGTTCCACATTGTCTCCACCGAAGTCTTCACTGACCAAATGTGTCCAAATCCTATCAAACAATCAGCAGAGGTTCTGATCACTTGGTTCTAATGACTTTGACTAGGATGTACTGTTCTTAGACACATTGGGAAACACTGGCCTATATATTCAGGGGCATGGACAAAGCTGGGAAACCTCATAGGATATTGACTACTATTAACCTAAAACTAGTTGAGCTCCTCTGTTAATATGTGGTGTGTATAGATCAATTTACTTCATTCAGAGAAGTAGGAATAATTGGGGTCATTTATCAAACTGGTGTAAAGCAGAACTGGCTTAGTTGCGCATAGCAACCAATCAGATTCCACCTTTCATTTTTGACAGCACGTTAGGAAATGAAAGGTGGAATCTGATTGGTTGTTATGGGCAACTAAGCCAGTTCTGCTTTATGCGAGTTTGATAAATCACCCCAAATGTTTTTGGGTTATTCGAGGCCATCAAGGAGGGGACATGTTGTTAACTGGCTTAGGAGCACCCGCCTTATATTTACGGTAGGCACCTCGTATCAGTTTAGCGGACAGGCTTTGGCCAGGTATACAAGTCATAAGCCACCCCTCCCTCATGTACCGATAGCTGTTCACAGGAGATAGAAAAAGCAGAGATAGAAATATATAAATTACAAGTTTTACTGAATCTATTCCCACAATACTATACATGAACCCACTCAGCTCCTCCTGCTCTATAATACGGAGCTTTTCAGTTGCAGTGCATTTTGTGGTGACAGGTCGTCTTCAATTGGACGACTCAGTCAGATGAAATATAGCGTCAGCCATATCCATAGAGGTCTAATGTTCTATCCTACACTTATTCCAACCTTTTTTCCCCACAAAGTATATGTTAGGATGGGTTTATATCATGTTTTTGACATCCGTTTAACGTATATGTTGGGAAAAGAAAGGACATAAAAGCGTGTAATTTTTTTGTACAGTGGAACTGTATGGTGAAGGGATGCCGCAATTTTTTGTATACGTTAAATGGATGGCAAAAACATGATGTGAACCCAGCCTTAGACATATGAGAGAAACATGATGTAAACAGTCCCTAAAATGTGTCTGGTCCTAAAAACCAAATTGCTGTAAATAACCGGTCCCCATCACTGGATCCATGTGACAAGTGGTGAAATCACGGCATCCAGTATCTGAATATCAGCCGCCATCTTACCCCACAAGTATTTATCATGTACATGTCTCTATGTGAAGCTGTAAATCATAAACGTTTCCTCATTCACAGATTTCGCCCTAAAATTATCATCTCTGAATCTGTGTGATGAAATAAATTGCCCGTCTTACGGTTTTATACCGGAAATATCGCAGTAGTCGCAAAAGTCGCCTTCTCTCTCTGATGAGATATAACGGTCTGAGGATAACGGACTTTTTTCTTTTTCATATTGAAACCCAGCAATCCTATTGGCTGTTCAGTAATGTAGTTACCATGGTGACAAGAGTGCCCACACATTTAAAGGGACAGGACGCTGCTCACTAGATCTTTCTTCTAATATTGTGTGAAACTGTCGATGAGCTGGAAATGCTTCTATATATCTTTATATAGGAGCCGCAGAGCTGTTTCTGTAGGAAAGGTGACAGATCCTGAGCAGTTTTATGTCTATAAAGAAGACCCGTTAATGGATAGAAAGGCACTAACTTTGCTTTTTTTTTCTTAAGAGTTTTTTCTGTGTGTAAACTTAAAGGGTTGTGCCAAATATGAAAGTTATCCCCCATCCACAGGATATTAGATCACTAACTGAATGAAGTGGTAGGGTGCATGCTCGGTATGCTGCTCTATCAGGACTGGAATAAAGGATCACTGTTCTCAGGATCTATCGGGAAGTCCCTGGGGTCGGACCCCAAGCTATCAGTTAGTTATCCCTTATCCTGTGGAGGGGAGATAACGTTTATACTTGACAAACCCCTTTAATATAAAGAAGCATTACCATGACAGAATGCTATAGCATATTGCAAGGACATGCCATAACATTCTGATCGTGGGTAGAGAACTGTAGGACACTTTCCTCTGGTAGTTGGGTGCTATCAGTATGCCATGCACACAACTGTATTTTTCTTCAGTGTGTGATCTGTTTAACCAATTCGTTTCTATGGGGCCATGCACACAGTTTTTTGTTTTTTTTTTTACAGATCTGTGTGCCCGATTCACAGATCTAAGAGCTGGTCCTATTCCTGTCCATATTTGTGGATGAGGGTCGCCCTTCTCTATTGTCCAGAAATACCACTAATGTGAGATAGGTGTGGGTCCCTAAGGCACCTTTCTCCAGACCGGGAACCCCGAAGTGAGCCACTGGTCTGGCTACCTCTGCCAGTCCCATAGAGGTAAATGGAGCGGTGGCCTTGATTTCCACTTCCAAAAAAATAGTGTTTGCTTGTAATTTTTCAAAACTCCCATAGAAATGAATGAAGAGCACACTGTGCATGCGCAGTGTGCTCTCTTTCATGTTCGGGGCCACGTTCTGGAGATAGGTGCGGATCTTAGCAATATGCCACCAATGTCTCAGATGAGATATTCCCTTTAACTGCTTTGAGTCCATGATATTTTATACCATAGTGGCATTATTGGCGTTTTTGCTTAGTTGTGCATTTTTATTGGTTGTTTTACATAAAAAATATGTTTTTCACCTACAAATTCCAATCACATTGAGAAATCCTGAAAAGCACTACACAAATTGTAACACTGATACCTTTTATAAACTGTGGTTGCAAAACAATTTTGCGACCTTTACCATACCGACAAACCCAACCCGAACAATTTTTTTTCCCATTTACGTCTTTTAATCCCACCATTATAATTATTGTTAATTGTGTAGATTTTAACCCTTGTGAACTATCTATGGATTATCCCAGTCCTGTTTATACTGTATATTTATTAGTTGGGACCACTATAATAACCTCATTTTTTACATACTGCTCTTTGGATATTATGTCCATATATTACAGGTACTGAGGGTATCTTATATCATCTTCACTATAGATTTTATGTACACACGTTCATTTTACATATTATTCTCCTTAGTGGCTTTTCTTGGCATATACTGTATATTTATTTACTTATATCATTTTATATAATGTCTTCTCTTGGCCATATATTCAATGTGCTCCATCTTCGAACAGAATGCCCACATGCCAACCGGATTTGATCCATCTTGATATATAAAGTTTATTCTCCATGCGTTCCACTGTGGAACTCACTGTACATGGCCCGTGGACCCAATCCTCCCTCTCCCGGAAATGACATCCCTCCCACACCTGCAGAGCATTACATCACTATCAGACACACCTTCAGCAATGACGCCTTGCCCTTGCGTCTCATATTGAGACGCGGAAGTGCTGGATATTCTTTGTTTCACTGTGAACAATCCTTGCTGCCTGTGCGTTCCAACTTTGGAACGCATCTCCTGACATCGCCGGACTGTAAGTGATGTGCACTACTGCTTCTGGTCTGATGATAGCGCGATTACACATGTGGAATTACCATCTCTCCTGTATATATATACAAACTAACTGAAAAAAATCTTTAGAAGGTTTCCGTCTCATCAGTTCATTAGTTGTGATTCACTGCCTGTAAAGACGGTTAAAATAAAAATAATAACACCTTTATTCTTGTATTATTTAAAATTGTCAGTGATACCATCCTCTCATGGGAACAAACAGGCAAATAATGGAGGGGTAATGTTTCTGTGCACGGTGTGTGCAACAATGTATCACACCACCGTGTTCTGTGTATTAGAAACTAACATCAGAGGTCAGTAAATATAAACACCTCAATTACATTGGCTACAATGTTATTGAGCCAAGTGTGATCTGGATGTAAATTCCCCTCCACACAGATATACAGTTGTGTTCAAAATTATTCAACCCCCAATGCTGTAAAGGGTTTTAGGGAATTTAGTGTACATTTGTAATTGTGTTCAGAATGAAATCTTATAAGGACTTTTTAAAGAACCAAATGCAACTAAAATGACATCAATTGTTTTTGTAATACAGTATTAAATGTTTTTGTGATTTCTTCATTGACACAATTATTCAACCCCTTAAAGACGACCACTCTTAAGAACAGAGGTTCATTCAAGTGTTTTCGATCAGGTATTGAAAACACCTCTGGATGTCAAGGAGCAGCAATCAAGCAGAATAAGCCCCAATTAGGCAGATGTAAAATGACTGTGATACTCAGCTCCTTCTAGACATTTACTGGTGTGTTTACAGACATGGTGAAGACAAGAGAAGAGGTGATTTCTCTTCACAGGAAGGGCAATGGCTATAAGAAGATTGCAAAGATGTTAAACATACCAAGAGACACCATAGGAAGCATCATTCGCAAATTCAAGGCAAAGGGCACTGTTGAAACGCTACCTGGTCGTGGCAGAAAGAAGATGCTGACTTCGACTGCTGTGCGCTACCTGAAGCGCAAAGTGGAGAAAAGTCCCCGTGTGACTGCTGAGGAACTGAAAAAGATTTGTCAGATCGCGGGTACTGAAGTTTCAGCTCAGACAATAAGGCGCACACTGCGTAATGAAGGCCTCCATGCCAGAACTCCCAGGCGCACCCCTTGCTGTCTCCAAAGAATAAGAAGAGTCGACTGCAGTATGCCAAAAGTCATGTGGACAAACCACAAAAGTTTTGGGATAGTGTTCTGTGGACTGATGAAACAAAATTAGAACTGTTTGGGCCCATGGATCAACGCTATGTTTGGAGGAGGAAGAACAAGGCCTATGAAGAAAAGAACACCTTGCCTACTGTGAAGCATGGCGGGGGTCAATCATGCTTTGGGGCTGTTTTGCTTCTACAGGTACAGGGAAGCTTCAGCGTGTGCAAGGTACCATGAATTCTCTTCAGTACCAGGAGATATTGGATGAAAATGTGATGCAGTCCGTCACAAACCTGAGGCTTGGGAGACGTTGGACCTTTCAACAGGACAATGATCCCAAGCATACCTCCAAGTCCACTAGAGCATGGTTGCAGATTAAAGGCTGGAACATTTTGAAGTGGCCATCGCAGTCACCAGACTTAAATCCGATTTAGAACCTCTGGTGGGACTTAAAGAAAGAAGTTGCAGCGCACAAGCCTAAGAATGTGACTGAACTGGAGGCTTTTACCCATGAAGAATGGGCGAAGAAACCCGTAGATCGCCGCAAGACACTTGTGTCAAGCTATGCTTCACGTTTAAAAGCTGTTATAACTGGAAAAGGATGTTGTACTAAGTACTAAGATTGAATGTCACTTGGGGGTTGAATAAAAATGATAATGATGTGAGCACAGAAAAGACATTTGTGGTTATTTCATTATAAATGTTATGTTATATTTGTCTGACTTACAAGTGCCTCTTTGATTTAATTGTAAACAAGATGACTGAAATGATCAAAATCAATGTCAAACTGGCCAAAACACTCAATTTCAGTGGGGGTTGAATAATTTTGAACACAACTGTAATTACCAGGGTGAGACCCTGCTGAGAATGAACAACTCAGTAACAGGATGTCTATTCACCCAGAGTTCAGAGAGTCCTTGGGCTATTGTGTATCGCCTCCAAAGGACACCTAAGTACGCGTGACTACAAAAACCAACACTCCTTGTCAGAAGATATTTTGCAGTCACCGTGCAAGTCTAAACTGATTAGGGGCACCCACTCTATCGTTGTGTGAGTAACATCCGTACCCAGGACTTGTGCTCTCTGAGTCAGACTGTCACACAAATATCACGGTGCCCTAAAACTGTATATATATACACTGTACAAAAATATAAACGCAACACTTTCGGTTTTGCTCCCATTTTGCATGAGTTGAACTTAAAGATCTGAAACTTTTTCTACATACACAAAAGACCCATTACTCTCAAATATTGTTCACAAATCTGTCTAAATCTTTGTTAGTAATCACTTCTCCTTTGCCGAGATAATCCATCCCTCACAGGTGTGGCATATCAAGGTGCTGATTAGACAGCATGACTATTGCACAGGTGTGCTTTAGACTGCCCACAATAAAAGGCCACTCTGAAATGTGCAGTTTGATCACACAGCACAATGCTACAGATGTTGCAACATTTGAGGGAGCATGCAATTGGCATGCTGACTGCAGGAATGTCTACCAGAGCTGTTGCCCGTGCAATGAATGTTCATTTCTCTACCATAACAATTTTACTTATCCAAGCCATTCTGAGATCGTTTCTTGTGACACATTGTACTTCCTGATTTCAGTCAATATTTTTCATTTTTATTGAAACAATTTCTCTGCTTTTAAAACAGATAGTGAGTGATACCTCATATAATAGTTATTACATTTCCCCTATATCTACTTTATATTTGGATCATTTTGTGAATGCCAATTTATTTTTTGGGGACTTTAGAAGGCTTAGAAGTTTAGAAGCAAATCTTGACATTTTTCAGAAAATTTCCAAAACCCACTTTTTAAGGACCAGATCAGGTCTGAAGTCACTTTGTGAGGCTTACATAATAGAAACCACCCATAAATGGCCCCATTTTAGAAACTGCACCCCTCAAGGTATTTAAAACTGATTTTACAAACTTTGTTAACCCTTTAGGTGTTCCACAAGAATTAAAGGAAAATTTAGATGAAATTTCAGAATTTAACTTTTTTGGCAGATTTTCCATTTTAATCCAAGCAACTAACAAAGCAAGGATTAACAGCCAAACAAATCTCAATATTTATTACCCTGATTCTGTAGTTTCTGTGGTTTTTGGAGGGCAGATTTCACTGGGATAATTTTAAGTTGCTATGCAGGGGCAGATTGAGAACCCTCAGGGCCCCCGGGCAAAATAAATCAAGGGCCCCATTCCAGGCCCCACCCATGCCCTACCTCCAGCCACACCCATGTTACACCTCCAGCCACACCTATATCCCGCCTCCACTACCTGGTCACACCGCCATTGTTATGCCTCTGATCCCATCACTACAGAAATACAGGGCACTTACCTATTACGTCCAGTGACGTCTTCTTTGATGTAGATCTTTTCTGTCCTCGTCTTCTCCTTTCAGACCTTCAGACCAGACAGCCATGTTGTCGCCATTTTCCATCTCTGCAGTTTAACAAAAAAAAATCTTAGTTTACTACTTTTCCATCATCCTCCCATCTTCTGGACAAATCATCCTACTACCCCCAATACTGTGCCACTGTGCTCCCCAATACTACACTGCAGAAACAGATAATAACCCCTGGTTATACTAGTACCACACTGAGCCCCCCATATAAAATACCCATTCTTTGTGGCCTCAGTAGAAGCCCCCATAGTGCCCCATAATAATGTGCCAGTAACACGTGCCTCTCCATGCCACCACATGTGCCAGTAATAAGTGGCCTCTCCACCATGTGCCAGTAGCCCCCCCCCTTATTATGTGCCAGTAGCCCTCCCCCTTATGTGCCAGTAGCCCTCCCCTTATGTGCCAGTAGTCCCCCCTTATGTGCCAGTAGCCGTCCCTCCTTATGTGCCAGTAGCCGTCCCTCCTTATGTGCCAGTAGCCGTCCCCCCTATGTGCCAGTAGCCATCCCTCCTTATGTGCCAGTAGCCGTCCCCCCTTATGTGCCAGTAGCCGTCCCCCTTATGTGCCAGTAGCCGTCCCCTTATGTGCCAGTAGCTGTCCCCTTATGTGCCAGTAGCCGTCCCTCCTTATGTTGCCAGTAGCCGTCCCTCCTTATGTGCCAGTAGCCTCCCCTTATGTGCCAGTAGCCTCCCCTTATGCCAGTAGCCGTCCCTCCTTATGTGCCAGTAGCCCCCTTATGTGCCAGTAGCCCCCTTATGTGCCAGTAGCCCCCTCACGTGCCAGTAGCCCCTCACGTGCCATTAGTCCCCCCTCACGTGCCATTAGTCCCCCTCACGTGCCATTAGTCCCCTCATGTGCCATTAGTCCCCCTCACGTGCCATTAGTCCCCCTCACGTGCCATTAGTCCCCCTCACTTGCCATTAGTCCCCCTCACGTGCCATTAGTCCCCCTCATGTGCCATTAGTCTCCCCTCATGTGCCATTAGTCCCCCTCATGTGCCATTAGTCCCCCTCATGTGCCATTAGTCCCCCTCATGTGCCATTAGTCCCCCTCATGTGCCAGTAGCAGCCCCTTAAGTGCCATTAGTCCCCTCATGTGCCATTAGTCCCCCCTCACGTGCCATTAGTCCCCCCTCACGTGCCATTAGTCCCCCCTCACTTGCCATTAGTCCCCCCTCACGTGCCATTAGTCCCCCCTCATGTGCCATTAGTCTCCCCTCATGTGCCATTAGTCCCCTAATGTGCCATTAGTCCCCTAATGTGCCATTAGTCCCCCTCATGTGCCATTAGTCCCCCTCATGTGCCATTAGTCCCCCTCATGTGCCATTAGTCCCCCTCATGTGCCAGTAGCAGCCCCTTAAGTGCCATTAGTCCCCCTCACGTGCCATTAGTCCCCCTCACATGCCATTAGTCTCCCCTCATGTGCCATTAGTCCCCCTCATGTGCCATTAGTCCCCCTCATGTGCCATTAGTCCCCCTCATGTGCCATTAGTCCCCCTCATGTGCCATTAGTCCCCCTCATGTGCCAGTAGCAGCCCCCTTAAGTGCCATTAGTCCCCCTCACGTGCCATTAGTCCCCTCACGTGCCATTAGTCCCCCTCACGTGCCATTAGTCCCCCTCATGTGTCATTACTCCCCTCATGTGCCATTAGTCTCCCTCATATGCCAGTAGCAGCCCCTCACGTGCCATTAGTCCCCCTCACGTGCCATTATCCCCCTCACGTGCCATTAGTCCCACCTCACGTGCCATTAGTCCCACCTCACGTGCCATTAGTCCCCCTCATTTGCCATTAGTCCCCCCTCATGTGCCATTAGTCCCCCCTCCCCTGCCAGTAGCAGCCCCCTTAAGTGCCATTAGTCCCCCTTAAGTGCCAGTAGCCCAAGAAAAAAAAATAAAAAGAACACTTATACTTACCTCCAGCGATGCGATGCAGGCCTCTTCCACCCTGTGTCTGAAGCTGTACCGCTCCGGCGGATGACGTCATCGCGCCGCCTGCACCGGCCTCTGATAGGCTGCCGGCCTAGTGCTGGCAGCCTATCAGAGGAACAGAGAGAGGACACGCTTCTCCCTCCTCTGCCGCAGCATGGGGATGAGCGCAATGGAAGCGCTCATCTCCTGATGCCCCTGCCGCTGCGTCTGCCCTGGGGACGGGCAAGGGCCCTCGGTCCATGCCCGAGTGCCCTAATGGTCAGTCTGCCCCTGTTGCTATGTCACATTTGAAGACCCCCTGATGCACAATGTACCATGCATTGAAACAAACAAAAACAAATAAATCATGTTTTGGTGTCTCCATACTCTGAGAGCCCAAATTTTTTTTCTATTTTTGGGCGATTGTCTTAGGTAGGCACTAATTTTTTGTGGGATGAGGTGACGTTAGATTGGTACTATTTTGGGGGGCATACGCCTTTTTGATCGCTTGGTGTTGCACTTTTAGTGATGTAAGGTGACAAAAAAAAATGTTTCTTTAGCATATGATCTAACCTGAGGGGTTGTTACAGACGTGGCGGACGTGGCAATACCTAATATGTATGCTTTCTTTTATTTATTTAAGTTTTAGTAGCAGATTTGAAACAAAAAAAAAATTATATTTTAGTGTCTCCATAGTCTGAGAGCCATAGTTTATTTATTTTTTTGGTGATTGTCTTAGGTAGGGTATAATTTTTGCGGGATGAGATGACGGTTTGATTGGCACTATTTTGGAGTGCCTATGACTTTTTGATTGCTTGCTATTACACTTTTTTGTGATGTAAAGTGACAATAAATGGCTTTGACACCGTCTTTATTTTTATTTTTTTACGGTGTTTACCTGAGGGGTTAGGTTATGTGGTATTTTTATGAAGCAAGTTGTTACGGACATGACGATACCTAATATGTCTACTTTTTAATTTTTTTTACATTTCACACAATAAAAGCATTTTTAAAACAAAAAAATCATGTTTTAGTGTCTCCATACTCTGAGAGCCATAGTTTATTTTTATTTTTGGGCAATTGTCTTAGGTAGGGGCTAATTTTTTGTGGGCTGAGGTGACGGTTATATTGGTACTATTTTGGGGGGCATACGCCTTTTTGATCGCTTGGTGTTTTTTAGCAGTTTTATATTTAATTTTTTTGTCGGTGTTCACCTGAGGGGTTAGGTCATGTGATATTTTTATAGAGACGATTGTTACGGATGCAGTGATACAAAATATGTTTGTTTTTCTTTTTTTCTTTTGGGAAAGGGGCGTTTTTTAGTTGAAACTTTTTTTATTTATTATGGAAAACACTGTTTTTTTTAAACTTTTTTTTACTTTTTATTTTTGTCCCACTCTTGGACTTCAACTTCTGGGGGTCTGATCCCCTCTGTAATGCATTACAATACATTGTGTATTGTAATGTATTGCATGTCAGATTGTATGCAGACAGCCTGCCTGTGAGACCCAGCCTATGGGCTGGATCTCACAGGCTTCCGTAGAAGGCAAGCCCCCATGCCTATGGAAGGCATCGGGCTGCCTTCTCTGCCATCGAGTCTCCGTCACTGCAGCGCGGGGACCCTATGGAGAAGCGGAGGGCACCCATTCCCTGCACAAACCCAGTGCATGCTGCGGTCAGCTTTGACCGTGGCATACAAGGGGTTATTACACCGGCATCGGTTTTTCACCGATGCCGGTGTATGCAGCATGGGTCCAGCTGTCAGTGACCTGCACCCACCCGATCATCCCGCCGAACATGTACGGTGCTAGTCCTTAAGTCACGTCCAGCAGGTCCGGGTCCTTAAGGAATTGTGCTGTGAAGGTCACAGTTCAAGGCAGGTAGAGTGGTCAATCAGGCCTCCCACAAAAGACGGACTTAAAAACCCCGCCCCCAGGTCCTGCTAAACCATACCCCCTCCCTATCCGCAGCCGACAGGGATTGAAAAAATAAAGGTAAAAATCAACTTCTGTCAGCTGCAGGGGTGGAAGGGAGGATGACTTTCTCCCTGCAGCTCACACTCGGACTGCACAGTGCTGCTATCTGAGGTGAGCTGTTCGAAAGAATATCCTTGTGTTTCAGTCCAGGCCCTGCATCGGGCTGATTACAGGGAGTCTGATAGCCGGACTGTCCAGCCTAAAACTGGACCTCTGGCCACCCTCAGGGCAGGCTGCTATAGAGGTCACAGTTAAGGGACGGTCCGCTATGGAGGTCAGTGTTAAGGAGCAGATTGCTGTAGAGGCCACTGTTAAGGGGATGGGGTGTTGTGGAAATCACTGTTAAGGAGATGGGGCACTCTGGAGGTCACTAATAAACGGGCGGCCGCTGTGGAGGTCCTTGTTGAAGAGGCGGGCTGCTGTGGAGGTCACTGTCAAGGGGGTGGAATTCTGTGGAGGTCACTGTTGAAGGGGCGGGCTGCTGTGGAGGTCACTATTAAGGGGGTGGAATACTCTGGAGGTCACTGTTAAAGTGGCGGGCGCTGTGGAGGTCTCTGTTAAGGGGCCAAGGAACGGTGGAGGCCACAGTTAAGGGGACTTTCTGCTATTGAGGTCAGTTTTAAGGGGTGGGGTGCTGTAGAGTTCACTGTTAAAAGGGTGGGTTGTTGTGGACATTTTATGGGAACTGAGCTTTGTTGAGGTCACTGTTAAGGGGGTGGATTATTGTGGAAATCACTGTTAACGAGACAGGGTACTGTGGAGGTCACAAAAAGGGCTGTCCGCTGTGAAGGTCACATTTAAAGAGGCAGGAACTGTGGAGGTTACTGTTAAGGGGACAGGGGACTGTTGAGGTCCCTATTAAAGGGGCAGCTGCTGTGGAGGTCACTATTTAGGGGGCGGGTTATTGTGGAAATCACTGTTAAGGAGACGGGGTACTGTGGAGGTCACTAATAAAGGGGCGGCTGCTGTGGAGGTCATTGTTAAATGGGAAGGGAACTGTGGATGTTACTGTTAATGGAACAGGCCACTGTGGAGGTCAATGTTAAAGGGGCGGGCGCTGTGGAGGTCACTGTTAAGGGAGGAGGGGACTGTGTAGGCCACTATTAAAGGGGCAGCAGGATACTGTAAGGTCACTGTTAAGGCAGCCGAAGTACAGTGCAGGTCACTGTTAAGGGAGCGGGGTACTGTGGCAGTCACTGTTAAAGGGGCAGTGCTGTTGAGGTTTCTGTTAAGGGGGCCTAGGAATGGTGGAGGTCACAGTTAAGGGGACTGTAACCTATGGTCAGTGTTAAGTGGTGGGTGCTGTATAAGTCACTGTTAAGGGATGGGCCCCTGTGGAGGTCACTGTCAAGGGGGTGGGGTGCTGTGGAACTCACTGTTAAGGGGGCAGGCTGCCGTGAAGGTCAAAATTAAGGGGTAAGCTGCTGTGGAGGTCCCATTTTAAAGAGGCGGAACACTATGGGGGGGGTCAGTGTTAAGGGGTAGGGGGCTGTAAATGTCACTGTTATAGAGGATACTGTCGATATCTTTTAATGACACACACAAGCATTAAATCAAATAGATGAAATATACAAACGTGAAGGGTCCTTCTGCTAGTATATATATATATAATGTGGGGAGTCGCTCTGGTAGACAGCGGTGCGGGTGCAGTATAGAGGCAAAAGGGAGTCCAGAAGGTGCAGCAAACAGTGTTTTATTCACACTTGCATCAAAAATAAACAGCGAACAGTCACTTGGTGTTAAATCACACACATCAGAAAACGTGAGGTAAAACAAAATGTCCAAACACAGGTTCTAATCACCTGGGAGGTTTTAGGTGCGGGCTCGCACCTGGCTGTCGGCCCAGCCGCAAGATAAACCACGTCAGGCTTCCAGGTCGTCTGCACTCCTCCTTGCTGGGCTCCTGCTTCCAGCCCAGAGAGCTCCACAGCACCATCTGCAGCTCCAGGACAATCACCTCCTCCACACCCAGCTGCTGGCTGTGTTATAAAGGCCCGGGAAAACCCGGCCTGGACCGTGGGGAGTAGGCACCCACCCAACTCTTTGCCTACTCCCAGTAAGAGCCGGCCCGGATTGGCTTTGCAGCCAAACTAAATAGCAAGGTGTCAAGCAGCACTAGCTGCTGCTGACACACCAAAATCCGGCTCTTACCTCACCGAGGCCAGGAACCTCGGTGACACGTACCTCCCGTCGACCACAGTACCTTGCACCTTACCACATACCCCCTTTGTTCAACCCTGAGGGGGTGAACACATGTGAGGCAGTGGACGCGGGACAGGGCATCTGCGTTACCCTGCAAGCGGCCTGCCCTGTGTTCCACGGAGAACTTGAAGTTCTGCAGGGATAGGAACCACCTGGTGACCCGAGCATTCCTCTCCTTGGCCTGGCTCATCCACTTGAGAGGGAATGGTCGGTCACCAGACGGAACCTCCTCCCTAACAGGTAGTAGCGGAGAGATTCGAGTGCCCACTTGATAGCCAGGCACTCCTCTCCACTATGCTATACCTGGTCTCGGCGGGACTGAGCTTACGGCTCAGGAAGACAACGGGATGTTCTTCCCCGTTGACCTCCTGAGACAGTACAGCACCGAGGCCTACCTCCGAGGCGTCGGTCTGTCACGACAAACTCCCTGTTGAAGTCGGGTGTCACCAAAACCGGGGACCCACACAGGGCCCACTTCAACGCGGAGAAAGCCTCCTCCGCCTTCTCACTCCAGCTAACCTTCCCAGACTTTCGCCCCTTCAATAGGTCTGTCAACGGCGCTGCTATTGTGGCAAAGTGGGGCACAAACCGCATGTAGTACCCTACAATTCCCAGGAAGGACTTTACCTGCCTGGTAGTGACCGGTCGGGGCCAGTTACGTATGGCCTCTACCTTAGTTACCTGCGGCTTGATGACTCCCCGCCCAATAACATATCCCAGATATTTGGTCTCTTCCAACCCAATCGCACACTTCTTTGGATTGGCGGTTAGTCCAGCTTTCCTCAGGGCATCCACTACCGCCTGCACTTTGGGCAAATGGCTTTCCCAGTCGGTGCTGTGGATGATTACATCATCTAAGTAGGCTGAAGCGTACCGACGGTGCGGTCGCAGCACAATATCCATTAACCTTTGGAAGGTGGCGGGGCGCCATGCAGGCCAAAGGGTAACACCTTGTAATGATACAGGCCCTGCGGGTAACAAAAGCGGTTTTTTCCTTGGCCGCCTCTGTTAAGGGTACTTGCCAGTATCCTTTAGTGAGGTCTAGCACAGAGAAATAACGGGCTTGCCCTAAATTTTCAACAAGCTCGTCTACCCGGGGCATGGGATACGCATCAAACTTGGACACTTCATTTAACTTGCGAAAATCGTTGCAGAACCGCAACGTCCCATCCGGCTTGGGTATTAGAACTATGGGACTTGCCCACTCACTTTTCGACTCCTCAATGACATCGAGCTTCAACATTAATTGCACTTCCTCCGCGATGGCCCGTCGCCGAGCCTCAGGTACCCGGTATGGTTTTAACCGGATCTTGGCCTGAGGCTCAGTGACGATGTCATGTTGGATGAGAGACGTGCGGCCAGGGAGGTCCGAGAACACATCCGTGTTCCGACTGATGAACTTCCTGACTTCCTGAACTTGTTTGGAAGACAGGCTGTCTGCAATTTTTACCGTGGCTACCGCTTCGCGGGCCTCGAACTGTGGGGCTGGACCCTTCTCACCCAGAAGCCCTGGCCGGGGACTGTTGTCGTCGGCCGTGTCCCTGTCTTTCCACGGCTTCAGTAAATTCACGTGGTACACCTGCTCCGGCTTGCGCCGCCCTGGCTGGTGTACCTTGTAATTTACTTCCCCTACCTTCTCGATCACCTCATAGGGGCCCTGCTACCTAGCTAGGTACTTGCTGTCAAGGGTGGGTACCAGAACCAAAACCCGATCTCCTGGATTGAAGTCCCGTACCCGAGCCTGACGATTATACACCCTACTCTGGGCTTGTTGCGCTGCCTCCATATGCTCCCGGACCAGCGGCAACACCCTTTCCATCCGTTCCTGCATCTGGGTGACATACTCAATGACACTTTTGTGGGGGACAGGCTGTTGTTCCCACGCTTCCTTGGCGATATCCAACAGGCCCCGAGGGTGTCTGCCATAAAGCAGTTCGAAGGGCGAGAACCCAGTAGAGGCCTGGGGTACCTCTCGCACTGCGAACATGAGATAGGGCAGAAGCAGGTCCCAGTCCTTCCCATCTCTAGACACCACCCTTTTTAACATATTTTTGAGAGTTTGGTTAAACCTTTCGACAAGACCGTCCGTTTGCGGATGGTAAACGGACATCCGCAATTGCTTTATACGCAATAATTTACACAGTTCCCTCATAACTTTGGACATAAAAGGGGTCCCTTGGTCTGTCAGAACCTCTTTTGGCAGGCCCACACGGGAAAACATTTCCATTAACTCTTTGGCAATGAGCTTAACTGAGGTATGTTGCAGAGGCACCGCCTCCGGATACCGAGTGGCATAGTCGAGAACTACCAGAATGTGTTGGTGGCCCCTGGCAGACTTTGGTACAGGCCCAATTAGATCCATAGCGATTCGCTCAAACAGGACCTCAATAATTGGAAGAGGTACCAGAGGACTACGGAAATGTGGCTGGGGGCTATTTATCTGACAGGTGGGACAGGACTTACAATAATTTTCTACCTCCTTGAACACACTGGGCCAATAAAACCGCTGCAGTATGCGGTCCTGCGTTTTCTGCCACCCCAGGTGTCCCCCAAGAACATGTTGGTGGGCAAGCTCCATGACCAGCTTGCGATACTCTGTGGGCACCACCAACTGTTCAACAGGCTCACCTCGGATTTGGTTCACCCGATACAACATATCCTGAAGAACAATGAATCGCGGAAACATTAATTCAGCCCCAGGTTTCTGGGGTTTACCATCAATTATTACGACACTTTCCCAGGCCCTGGTTAGGGTTTGGTCCCGGTGTTGTGCGGTCCCAAAATTTTCCCCGGAGACATTGAGGTCTGCCAACTCAGGTCCCGGTGGCAAGTCCTCTGTGTCTCCCACCATTACACTCAGTGGGGTTGTCTCCCCCTCTACCGCTGGAGCAGTGGTCACCCCTACCGCTGGCCCTTCAGACTCGGGCTCCCAGGGTTCTGGCCTTCCAGTGGTATCAGGCCACTCTCCCAGGGTTACCCCTGTCTCGGGTCCATCAGACAGTTTTATCGCCGGCCACAGTGCCGGGAAACCTGGGAAGTCCCTCCCAAGTATCAGTTCATGTGGGAGTTTAGCAGCGACAGCCACCTCGTGGGTCCACTTACCAGCCGCTGTGGACAAAGTCACTAGTGCAGTGGGGTAGTCTTTTAGGTCTCCGTGGATGCACAGGACCCCGATTTTACGGCCGGTATACTCCGCCGGCCGTACCAGGGCAGCCCTTACCAGGGAGACTAGACTCCCGGAGTCCAGCAGGGCCACCGCCAGAGAATCTCCCACCTCTACCTGACACAGGTGGTTATTGTCCTGCACCTCACGGGTGCCAGTTGCGCACAGCTTCCGTGCATACAGGGAGTGGCGCCCCGTAGTTCACATCCATCGGCTCATCCCGATGCGGACAGTCGGCCCTGATGTGGCCTGGCTCCTGACACCTCCAGCATACCACGGGAGGCGGATCCGCAGGGGGTACATTCCGTGCAGGCCTCTCTGTCGCCGGACGTCGGAACTGGGGCGGAGGCCTCCGGGGTTTGACTGACCCCTTCCCAGCAAGACTCCCTGCAGGTTTCTGGTGGCCTCGTAACGCTCCACCAGGTCGACCATCTCCAGGGCATTAGTGGGGATACCTGGCCAATCCAGTGCTGAAGGGGGTAAGGCAGGGCCCTCCAGAACATGTCGGCCAGCAGACGGTCCATCATAGCAGTTGGACTTAGAACATCAGGCTGCAGCCACTTTTGCAACCTGTGCAGCAACTCATAGTACTGCGGCCTGGCGGGTTCAGCCGCTTTAAAGTCCCACTGGTGGACCCGCTGAGCCCGGACCAACACGTTTACCCCCAGTCTGGCCAGGATCTCCCCCTTCACCGTTGGATAATCAGCAGCCTGGTCATCTGCTAAGTCAAAAATACTTGCTGGGGTCCAGACGCCAGGAACGGAGCGACGACCTCCGCCCACTGTTATCGGGTAATTTCTCCTCACGGCCACCTTCTCGAACACCGCCAGATAGGTCTCCACATCATCCGAGGGGTCATCTTAGGGATCGCTGCACGGACGGCTTTCCGGGCATCGTGGACGTGGTGGGACGCTTCCTGCAGCTTGTAACGCCATCACGTGCTGTAGCAGTAGCTGGTTGGTCTCCCGCTGCTGCACGTTAGCCTCTATGAGAGCTTTCACAGCCGCCTCCATTTTGTCAGGGAACACAGGCTGCAACTTTGCCGGCCGAATATAGGACATCCAGTCGTGCCCAGCAAAAACAAACTTCGGGCGTTCACGCCAGCCTCACTGCGCATGCCCGCATCCGACACCAAATGTGGGGAGTCGCTCTGGTAGACAGCGGTGCGGGTGCAGTATAGAGGCAAAAGGGAGTCCAGAAGGTGCAGCAAACAGTGTTTTATTCACACTTGCATCAAAAATAAACAGCGAACAGTCACTTGGTGTTAAATCACACACATCAAAAAACGTGAGGTAAAACAAAATGTCCAAACACAGGTTCTAATCACCTGGGAGGTTTTAGGTGCGGGTTCGCACCTGGCTGTCGGCCCAGCCGCAAGATAAACCACGTCAGGCTTCCAGGCCGTCTGCACTCCTCCTTGCTGGGCTCCTGCTTCCAGCCCAGAGAGCTCCACAGCACCATCTGCAGCTCCAGGACAATCACCTCCTCCACACCCAGCTGCTGGCTGTGTTATAAAGGCCCGGGAAAACCCGGCCTGGACCGTGGGGGACCGTGACACACCAAAAATCCGGCTCTTACCTCACCGAGGCCAGGAACCTCGGTGACACGTACCTCCCGTCGACCACAGTACCTTGCACCTTACCACAATATATATATATATATATATATATTTTAAATCATAATCACACACAAACTACACAAATGACCCTGATCAAACATTTACATACCCCAGTTCTTAACCTCTTACGGACACAGGACGTACTGGTACGCCCTGATATCCGAGTCCTTAAGGACACAGGACGTACCGGTACGTCCTCTGTAGTTCCGATCACCGCCGCCTTCGGGCGGTGATCGGAACAAGATACCTGCTGATATCATTCGTACGGACCGCTGTATGGACAGGGGTCTGTTCTGCAGCGGGTGATGGCTACCATGGCAACAAGACGCCTTCACAGGCGTCCTGCTTGCCATGGTAATTGTAACTCTGATCAGACTTCTGCTAAAGGCAGAAGTCTGATCAGACTGTGTAAAGTAAAAAATACAGTACAGTACACTATATAGTTTACTGTACTGTTTTATACAGACATCAGACCCCCTGGATCTTCAAGAACCAAGTGGGTCTGGGTCAAAAAATGTAAAAAAAAAAAAAAAAAAAAAAAAAAATAAAAAAACACATTGATCACTGAATTAAAAAAAAAATACACTACACATATTATGTATCGCTGCGTCCGTAAAAACCTGCTCTATAAAAATATCCCATGACCTAACCCCTTAGGTGAACACCATAAAAAAAAAAAAATTGTGTAAGAAAGCCATTTTTTGTTACCTTACATAACAAAAAGTGTAATATCAAGCGATCAAAAAGGCATATGCCTCCCAAAATAGTACAAATCAAACCGCCATCGCATCCCGCAATGAATGAGCCCCTACATAGTACAATCGCCCAAAAAAATAAAAAAATATGGCTCTCAGACTATGGAGACACTAAAACATTATTTCTTTTCTGAAATGCTGTTATTGTGTTAAAGTAAAATAAATGAAAAAAAAAGTATACATATTATGTATCGCCGTGTCCGTAAAAATCTGCTCTATATAAATATCACATGATCTAACCCCTCAGGTAAATATCGTATTTAAAAAAAAATAAAAACAGTGTAAAAAAACATTTTGGTCACCTCACATCACAAAAAGTGTAATAGCAAGTGATTAAAAAGTTATATGCCTCTCAAAATAGTGCCAATCAAGCTGTCATCTCATCCCGCAAAAAATGATACCCTAAATAGGACAATCGCCCAAAAAAATAAAAAATAAAATGGCTCTCAGACTATGGAGAGATTAAAACATGTGATTTTTTTTTTGTTTCAAAAATGATATTATTGTGTAAAACTTAAATAATTAAATAAAAAGTATACATATTAGGTATCGCCATGTCCGTAGTAACCTGCTCTGTAAAAATAACACATGACCTAACCCCTCAGGTGAACATAGCAAAAAAAAAATATAAATACAGTGTCAAAAGCCAATTCTGTCATCTTACATCACAAAAAGTGTAATAGCAAGCGAACAAAATGACATATGCTCCCAAGATAGTGCCAATCAAACCGACATCTCATCCCGCAAAAAATAAGCCCCTACATGAGACAGTTGCCGAAAAAAAAAAATCTGGCTTTCAGAAGGTGGAGACACTAAAAAATATTTTTTTTCAAAAATGCTTTATTATGTAAAACTGAAACAAGAAACCCCAAAAAGTTGTCATATTTTGTATTGTCGTGTCCGTAACAGCCTGCTCTACAGAAATAGCACACGATCTAACCTGTAAAGAACAAAAAATAAAAACTGTCCCAAAACAGCTATTTTTTTGCAAATTTTCCATTTGAATCCATTTTTCCAGTAACAAGGCAAGAGTTAACAGCCAAACAAAACTCAATATTTATTGCCCTGATTCTGTAGTTTGCAGAAACACCCTATATGTGGTCGTAAACTGCTGTATGGCCAAACAGCAGGGCGCAGAAAGGAATGGAACGCCATTTGGTTTTTGGAAGGCAGATTTTGATGGACTGTTTTTTTGACACCATGTCCCATTTGAAGCCCCCCTGAGTAGAGGGTACAACCTCCAAAAAGTGACTTCATCTAAGAAGCTACACCCTTCAAGGTGTTCAAAACTGATTTTACATACTTTGTTAACCCTTTAGGTGTTCCACAAGAGTTATTGGCAAAGGGAGATGAAATTTCGGAATTTCTAATTTTGTTAACTTTCCTCAAAAAAAGTGTAATATAGAGAAACAAAAAATTATATTTACCCTAAAAGAGTACCAAGAAAATTGCCAACTTATCCCGTAGTTTCCAAAATGGGGTCACTTTTTGGGAGTTTCTACTGTAGGGGTGCATCAGGGGGGCTTCAAATGGGACATGGTGTCTAAAAACCAGTCCAGCAAAATCTGCCTTCCAAAAACCATATGGCGCTCCTTTCCTTCTATGCCCTGCCGTTTGGCCATACAGTAGTTTACATCCACATACGGGGTGTTTCTATTAGGGGTCGTCCGATTATCGGTTTGGCCGATATTATCGGCCGATATTCATGATTTTCACAGTTATCGGTATCGGCACCTAACCAGGCCGATATACCGATGACTGTGCTATCACAGAACATGAGCGCGCCGGTCTCAGCGCGGCCATGTTCCCTCAGCAGCACAGGGGAGAAGGAGGCAGTGTCTCTCCCTCCCCCTGTGCCGCGCTGCCAATGGAGAGAAGAGGAGGGGGAGGGGCTGAGGGCGCTCACTGGCCACCAGGTGCGGCACCTGAGGGGTTAATTGCCGCAGATCGCAGCGCTCTATCAGAGGCAGGGTCTGGGCAATGTGTTTCTAATGCCTGCGTTTGTAATATCTTAAACGTTATTATCATTGGTGGCCAGTGCGCCCTCAGCCCCCCCTGTCCACAGTATAAAAAACATTGGTGGCCAGTGCGCCCTCCCCCCCCACCCCCACCCCCCCCCATCCCTTCAGTATAAATATCATTGGTGGCAGTGGCCATAGGGTCCCCCACCATCTCTCTTTTGATCGGAGCCCCAGCAGTGTAATGCTGGGGCTCCGATCGGTTACCATGGCAACCAGGACGCTCCTGAAGTCCTGGCTGCCATGGTTCTTGCTGCTGTGTGCCCATAGCACAGGGCAGCAGGGACAGTGTAAGATCCTATTCACCCTGATAGATCTCTATTAGGGTGAATAGGACAAGGGATGTAAAGTGCCCAGGTTCTACACCTAAGGGGGGAAATGATAATAAAATAAAATAAAAAGTAAAAAAATTTAAAATAGTAAAAAAAACACCAAAATATTAAGTATAAATTAACCCCTTTCCAATTTTACATATAAAATATATAAACAATAAATAAAAAAACATATCGCCGTGGCCAAAAAGGCCAAACTATTAAAATATATTTTTTTAAAAGCGTTGAATGCTGTAACAGAAAAAAAAAATCAAAAAATTAAAATGCGCAGAATATCGGTATAAAATATCGGCTATCGGCCTGAAAGTTCACAGAATATCGGTATCGGTTTCGGCTCTAAAAAATCAATATCGGTCGATCCCTAGTTTCTATAAACTACAGAATCAGGGCAATAAATATTGAGTTTTCTTTGGCTGTTAACCCTTGCTTTGTTACTTGAAAAATAGGATTAAAATGGAAAATTCGAAATTCTGAAATTTTATCTCCATTTGCCATTAACTCTTGTGGAACATCTAAAGGGTTAACAACACTTGTAAAATCAGTTTTGAATACCTTGAGGGGTGTAGTTTCTAGAATGGGGTCATTTTTGGGTGGTTTCTATAATGTAAGCCTCACAAAGTGACTTCAGACCTGAACTGGTCCTTAAAAAGTGGGTTTTGAGATTTGCTTATAAACTTCTAAGCCTTGTAACATCCCCAAAAAATAAAATGGCATTCCCAAAATGATCGATACATGAAGTAGACATATGGGGAATGTAAATTAATAATTCCGGCGTATAAGACGACTGGGCATATAAGACGACCCCCTACTTTTCCTGTTAAAATATGGGGTTTGGGCTATACTCGCCGTATAAGGCCTCTTTCACACTTGCGTTGTGTGGATTCGGCGTGCACTTCCGTCGCCGGAAATGCCCGCCGGATCCGTCACAGCGCAAGACTACTGAAAGCATTTGAAGACTGATCAGTCTTCAAAACGCTTTCAGTGTTACTATGGCAGCCAGGACACTACTAAAGTCCTGGTTGCCATAGTAAGTAGTGGGGAGCCAGGGGAGCCGATACTTACAGTCCGTGCGGCTCCCGGGGCGCTCCACAATGACATCAGATAGCTCCACGCGCATGGTCACGTGATCCATGCTCATGGGTAATGATGTCGCGAACATAAAATTTTCCGTTCGCGAACAGCGAACTTCCGCAAATGTTCGCGAACGGGCGAACCGGGCGAACCGCCATAGACTTCAATTGGCAGGCGAATTTTAAAACCCACAGGGACTCTTTCTGGCCACAATAGTGATGGGAAAGTTGTTTTAAGGGGTCTAACACCTGGACTGTGGCATGCCGGAGGGGGATCTATAGCAAAACTCCCATGGAAAATTACGTAGTGGACGCAGAGTCGGGTTTTAATCCATAAAGGGCATAAATCAACTAACATTCCTAAATTGTTTGGAAAAACGTGCTTTAAAACATTCAGTGTGTGTATACGATCAGGTATGATGTTGTATCGATGAGGTAGTGTAAGGGTTACGCCCACTTTACAGACATTGATAGACCAAACTCCCCATTTAATGCACCGCAAACAACCGCAAACAGTTCATTTGCACATCCGCAAACTCCCCATTTGCATAAGGTTGGATACCAAGCTAGCCACGTCCCGGTGATGTCATTGAAGGTTTCTTCCTCCACCCAGCCACGTACAACACCAAGGGTCCCCAAAAAGGTGAATTGAATTGATTTTTCTAATGGGGAGATGGTTAAAAAAACGCTGGCTCCCTCCCCTTTGTTTTTATCCACGGTCACTGAGTCTGCGCCATGCAATTTACTGTCACACCCGATATGAGTGGTATTTTCTGTAGTACTATTCTCATCAGTTTAATTCCTCTAACGTCCCCAATCTGGGGGCCATTTATTGAATAGATTTTTTGAACGGGGAGATGGTTAAAAAAACGCTGGCTCCCTCCACTCTGTTTTAAACCACGGTGACTGCGTCTGCGCCGTGCAATTTACTGACACACCCGATATGAGTGGTATTTTCTGTAGTACTATTCTCATCAGTTTAATCCCTCTAACGTCCCCAATCTGGGGGCCATTTATTGAACTGATTTTTCGAACGGGGAGATGGTTAAAAAAACGCTGGCTCCCTCCACTCTGTTTTAAACCACGGTCACTGCGTCTGCGCCGTGCAATTTACTGTCACACCCGATATGAGTGGTATTTTCTGTAGTACTATTCTCATCAATTTAATCCCTCTAACGTCCCCGACTCCCCAATCTGGGGGCCATTTATTGAATAGATTTTTCGAACGGGGAGATGGTTAAAAAAACGCTGGCTCCCTCCACTCTGTTTTAATCCACGGTCACTGCGTCTGCGACGTGCAATTTACTGTCACACCCGATATGAGTGGTATTTTCTGTAGTACTATTCTCATCAGTTTAATCCCTCTAACGTCCCCAATCTGGGGGCCATTTATTGAATAGATTTTTCGAATGGGGAGATGGTTAATAAAACGCTGGCTCCCTCTACTCTGTTTTAAACCACGGTCACTGCGTCTGCGCCGTGCAATTTACTGTCACACCCGATATGAGTGGTATTTTCTGTAGTACTATTCTCATCAGTTTAATCCCTCTAACGTCCCCAATCTGGGGGCCATTTATTGAACTGATTTTTCGAACGGGGAGATGGTTAAAAAACGCTGGCTCCCTCCACTCTGTTTTAAACCACGGTCACTGCGTCTGCGCCGTGCAATTTACTGTCACACCCGATATGAGTGGTATTTTCTGTAGTACTATTCTCATCAGTTTAATCCCTCTAACGTCCCCGACTCCCCAATCTGGGGGCCATTTATTGAATAGATTTTTCGAACGGGGAGATGGTTAAAAACGCTGGCTCCCTCCACTCTGTTTTAATCCACGGTCACTGCGTCTGCGCCGTGCAATTTACTGTCACACCCGATATGAATGGTATTTTCTGTAGTACTATTCTTATCAGTTTAATCCCTCTAACGTCCCCAATCTGGGGGCCATTTATTGAATAGATTTTTCGAACGGGGAGATGGTTAAAAAAACGCTGGCTCCCTCTACTCTGTTTTAAACCACGGTCACTGCGTCTGCGCCGTGCAATTTACTGTCACACCCGATATGAGTGGTATTTTCTGTAGTACTATTCTCATCAGTTTAATCCCTGTTACGTCCCATATCAGGGATTGCCTTTTGTGAAAAAAAATTTAGGCCGGGTACCTTCGACTGCCTTCACAGTGACAGACCAAACTCTCATACACCAAACTGAATTGATTTCAGGAACCGGGAGATGGAAAAAGCAGCTTGGTCGGTCCTCTTACTCCCAAATTGGGGCACTGCGCGTGCACAGAGCAATGTGCTGTGACACCCTATATGAGTGGTGTCTTAACTAGTACTATTCCTATCAGTTTAATCCCTGTTACGGACCCTATCCGGTCGAATTGATTAACCATTGTCGAATTAGCGAATCATTACGACATCATGAAATAATTTAGTTCTGAGCTCTGTACTTGCTTTGTATTGGAATTGATGGGGATTTTTTTAATTGTCTGCATCATTTCTAATAAACTATTAAGAGACTTTATTATGATTTTTTATTTTATGTATTAAAAACCCATACAACATATAAAAAAAAAGGTAAATTAATGTTTTTTCTATGAAATATTAACCAGCCGTCCGATCGCTTTTGGTCTGACCATAATGAAGCAACGGCCTTATCATCTGGGGTGTGGCAACAGTGGTGATGATTGCTTCATTGTGATACACAAGCCCCTTCACCACAACAAGGTAACGATCACGAAGGGGAATTGACACTTGTATGTGCCTTTTTTTTTGGTTTGTTTTTGCAGCCACAGTGCTGCACCATAGGACAGAAAAATTAGGCATGTACACATGCCTGAAAAATAATGGCATTGTTGTAGCCGCTATTGTAGCAGCGGCCGGAAAAATTGATGTTTTCCAGGCAGAAAAGTGACTAAAACATTGCGGCTTGAACCCTAGTTGGTGGTGGAGAATTCACGAAAGTCATCCGGTATGCAGACATTTAATACAGCAGCGTGGGGACCATTTTGAGGCCAAGGCATGTAATCAGGCCTTTTGTTAGTCAAACGTATCCCCACTGTCAGTCCCTTCGGGATCCATGCCTCATTCATCTTTATGAAGGTGAGGTAATCAACACTTTTTGACCGAGGCGACTTCTCTTGTCAGTGACAATGCCTCCTGCTGCACTGAAGGTCCTTTCTGACAGGACACTTGAAGCAGGGCAGGCCAGAAGTTCTATCGCGAACTGGGATAGCTCAGGCCACAGGTCAAGCCTGCACACCCAGTAGTGAAGGGGTTCATTGCTCCTCAGAGTGTCGATATCTGCTGTTAAGGCGAGGTAGTCTGCTACCTGACGGTCGAGTCGTTCTCTAAGGCTGGATCCCGAAGGGCTGTGGCGATGAGTAGGACTGAAAAAGCTCCGCATGTCCTCCATCAACAACACATCTGTAAATCGTCCAGTCCTTGCCACCGTGGTAGGAGGAGGATTACACTCACCTCTTCCCCTGTTAGATTCCCGTTGTGCTGTGTCATCCCCCTTATAAGCTGTGTAAAGCATATTTTTTAGTTTGGTTTTGAACTGCTGCATCCTTTCCGACTTTCGGTAATTTGGTAACATTTCTGCCACTTTCTGCTTATACCGTGGGTCTAGTAGCGTGGCCACCCAGTACAGATCGTTCTCCTTCATCCTTTTTATACGTGGGTCCCTCAACAGACATGACAGCATGAAAGACCCCATTTGAACAAGTTTGGATGCAGAGCTACTCATTTCCCGTTCCTCGTCCTCACTGATGTCATTGACGGTCTGTTCTTCCCCCCAGCCACGTACAACACCATGGGTCCCAGATGGGTGACAACAACGAGCACCCTGGGGTGCCTGCTGTGGTTGGTCTTCCTCCTCCTCAAAGCCGCCACATTCCTCCTCTGACTCCTCTTCCTCATACTCCTCTCCCAGCGTTGCTGCAGGTCCGGCAAGCGATGATGACAAGGCTGTTTCTGGTGGTGATGGTGACCACAACTCTTCCTCTTCACGCTCATCTACAGCCTGATCCAGAACTCTTCGCAGGGCACGCTCCAGGAAGAAAACAAATGGGATGAGGTCGCTGATGGTGCCTTCGGTGCGACTGACTAGGTTTGTCACCTCCTCAAAAGGACGCACGAGCCTACAGGCATTGCGCATGAGTGTCCAGTAACGTGGCAAAAAGATTCCCAGCTCCGCAGAGGCTGTCCTAGCACCCCGGTCATACAAATACTCGTTGACGGCTTTTTCTTGTTGGAGCAGGCGGTCGAACATTAGGAGTGTTAAATTCCAGCGTGTCGGGCTGTCGCATATCAAACGCCTCACTGGCATGTTGTTTCGCCGCTGAATATCGGAAAAGTGCGCCATGGCCGTGTAGGAACGCCTGAAATGGCCACACACCTTCGCGGCCTGCTTGAGGACGTCCTGTAAGCCTGGGTACTTAGACACAAAATGTTGTACGATGAGATTCAACACATGTGCCATGCACGGCACATGTGACAACTTGCCCAAATTTAATGCCGCCAACAGATTGCTTCCATTGTCACACACCACTTTGCCGATCTCCAGTTGGTGCGGGGTCAGCCACTGATCCACCTGTGCGTTCAGGGCGGACAGGAGTGCTGGTCCTGTGTGGCTCTCTGCTTTCAGGCAAGTTAACCCCAAGACAGCGTGACACTGTCGTATCTGGGATGTGGAATAACCCCTGGGGAGCTGAGGGGATTCAGTTGATGTGCAGCCAGACGCCGCAGCAGAAGAGAACTCAGCCGAGGAGGATATCGAAGAGGATGGAGTAGGAGTAGAGGAGGTGGCAGTAGGTCTGCCTGCAAGTCGTGGTGGTGTCACCAACTCCGCTGCGGAGCCACGCATTCCATGCTTGTCAGCCGTCAGCAGGTTGACCCAATGCGCAGTATACGTGATATACCTGCCCTGACCGTGCTTTGCAGACCAGGTATCAGTGGTCAGATGGACCCTTGCCCCAACACTGTATGCCAGAGATGCCATGACTTCCTTTTCAATGACATGGTAGAGGTTTGGGATTGCCTTTTTTGAAAAAAAATTTCGTCCGGGTACCTTCCACTGTGGTGTCCCAATAGCGACAAATTTTTTGAAGGCCTCAGACTCTACCAGTTGGTATGGTAAAAGCTGGCGGGCTAAGAGTTCCGTCAAGCCAGCTGTCAGTCGCCGGGCAAGGGGGTGACTTTGTGACATTGGCTTCTTATGCTCAAACATGTCCTTGACAGACACCTGACTGTGGGCAGATGAGCAGGAACTGCAGAAAGGTGAGAGATGGAGTGGCGGGTGGTTGAGAGGGGGCAGGGAGGACAGCAGTGGTTGACGTGGCTGAAGATGCTGGACCAGGAGGAGCATGGTGGCTTTGAGTTTGTGTGCTGCTTGTACTCATGTGTTGATCCCAGGCGTCACATCACAGGCGTTTGTGATGTGAGATCATGTGCCTTCGCAAAGCAGTTGTACCAAGGTGGGTGTTGGACTTCCCACGACTCAGTTTCTTTTGGCACAGGTTGCAAATGGCATTGCTTTTATCAGAGGCAGACACACCAAAAAAATGCCACACTGCTGAGCTTTGCAATGACGGCATTCTGGTGGTGGCAACAGCATGCGTTGACTGGCGTGCTGTCTGGCTGACCCCAGGTGCCGATACATGCTGTCTGACTGTGCCACTAACTCCTTGCGACGACCTCCCCCTGCTTCCAACTCGTCTCCTCATTCTCTCTGTCTCCCCTTCAGAACTTTCCCCCTCTTCTTCTCTTCGAGCAGGCACCCACGTGGCATCCATGGACACATCGTCATCATCAACCGCTTCACTTGTATCTGACACCTCAGCAAAGGAAGCAGCAGCGGGTACAACATCATCATCATCATCATTACACCGTACGTCCATGTGTGTAATCCTGCCTGACTGAGACATATCCCCGTGATCTACATCATCTGGCAATAATGGTTGCGCATCACTAATTGTCCTCTGACGGATCAAGTGAAGCAGCTGTGGTGGCTGTGGTGGTAGTGGTGGTGGTGGCGACGGGCGGGTGCGTGGTAACTTGAGAGCAGGTGACCGAAGCTGAGCTGGAGGAGGATGGTGCGTCAAAGTTCTTAGCGGAAGCTGTTGAAGATTGGGTGTCCTGTCTAAGCCAGTCAACTATGTCCTCAGAATTTTTCGGGTTCAGGGTATGTGGCCTCTGAACACTGGGCATTATTCCAGGGACAGTGGAAATCACAGCACCACGACCACGACGGCCCCTGCGGGGTGGCCTGCCTCTGCCTGTCATTTTTTTTTAGATAAGTGGTACTACGCGTGCTAGGCAAGCAACTGAATTTAGACTACTGTCTAAAAATTAAATGCCTTATTTATCGGCAAGCTACTGTGCCACCCGGTATCAGTGGTTGGCACTGGCAGTGGGCACACTACAGTCTGTGGAAGTGGGCCTGACACACACTGGCAGCAGGCAAGCAACTGAAATTAGACTACTGTCTAAAAATTAAATGCCTTATTTATCGGCAAGCTACTGTGCCACCCGGTATCAGTGGTTGGCCCTGGCAGTGGGCACACTACAGTCTGTGGAAGTGGGCCTGACACACACTGGCAGCAGGCAAGCAACTGAATTTAGACTACTGTCTAAAAATTAAATGCCTTATTTATCGGCAAGCTACTGTGCCACCCGGTATCAGTGGTTGGCACTGGCAGTGGGCACACTACAGTCTGTGGAAGTGGGCCTGACACACACTGGCAGCAGGCAAGCAACTGAAATTAGACTACTGTCTAAAAATTAAATGCCTTATTTATCGGCAAGCTACTGTGCCACCCGGTATCAATGGTTGGCCCTGGCAGTGGGCACACTACAGTCAGTGGAAGCGGGCCTGACACACACTGGCAGCAGGCAAGCAACTGAATTTAGACTACTGTCTAAAAATTAAATGCCTTATTTATCGGCAAGCTACTGTGCCACCCGGTATCAGTGGTTGGCACTGGCAGTGGGCACACTACAGTCAGTGGAAGCGGCCTGACACACACTGGCAGCAGGCAAGCAACTGAATTTAGACTACTGTCTAAAAATTAAATGCCTTATTTATCGGCAAGCTACTGTGCCACCCGGTATCAGTGGTTGGCACTGGCAGTGGGCACACTACAGTCAGTGGAAGTCGGCCTGACACACACTAGCAGCAGGCAAGCAACTGAAATTACACTAAAGTGTAAAAATTAAATGCCTTTTTTTTATGCAAAGTACTGTGCCACACGGGATGACAGGGGTGGGCACTGGCAGTGGGCACACTACAGTCAGTGGAAGTCTGCCTGACACACACTAGCAGCAGGCAAGCAACTGAAATTACACTAAAGTGTAAAAATTAAATGCCTTTTTTTGATGCAAAGTACTGTGCCACACGGGATGACAGGGGTGGGCACTGGCAGTGGGCACACTACAGTCAGTGGAAGTCGGCCTGACACACACTAGCAGCAGGCAAGCAGCTGAAATTACACTAAAGTGTAAAAATTAAATGCCTTTTTATGCAAAGTCCTGTGCCAGCCGTTATGAGTGGTGGAGCACTGGCAGTGGGCACACTACAGTCAGTGGAAGTCAGCCTGACACACACTGGCAGGCAACTAACCTTAGATTAAAGTGTAAAAATTAAGTGCCTTTTTTTATGCAAAGTCCTGTGCCACACGGGATGACAGGGGTGGGCACTGGCAGTGGGCACACTACAGTCAGTTGAAGTCGGCCTGACACACACTAGCAGCAGGCAAGCAGCTGAAATTACACTAAAGTGTAAAAATTAAATGCCTTTTTTTGATGCAAAGTCCTGTGCCACACGGGATGACAGGGGTGGGCACACTACAGTCTGTGGGCCTGCAGCTCCTCACACACAGGCAGGCCAGGCAACTGCAATATGTATATAAAGGAAAAAAAAAGCAGACTAATGTTGCAGCCCTAAAAAGGGCTTTTTGAGGTGCTGTCAGGACGCTGTCCTTACAGCAGAGATCAGATGAGTCTTTCAGGACTGGAGTGGACACTGAATTCACTAGCCTAGCTATCGATTTCCCTATTAAATCAGCAGCAACTACACTCTCCCTCCTCTCACTAAGACTGCAAATTCCGAATGAATCTAAAATGGATGCTGTTCAGGAGATGGGAGGGTCTGGGAGGGAGGGTATGCTGCTGATTGGCTGGAATGTGTCTGCTGACTGTGAGGTACAGGGTCAAAGTTTGCTCAATGATGATGTATAGGGGGCGGACCGAACATCGCATGTGTTCGCCCGCTGCGGCGAACGCGAACAAGCTATGTTCGCCGGGAACTGTTCGCCAGTGGATAGTTCGGGCCATCTCTACTCATGGGGCGCTCTGACGTCATTGTGGAGCGCCCCGGGATTCAAAAGCCGCATGGAAGGTAAGTATGCTTCTCCCCTGCCTCCCCACTACACTTTACCATGGCAGCCGGACTTTAACGTCCTGGCTGCCATGGTAACCATTCACAAAAGCTAAACGTCGGGTCCGGCGATGCGCCGAAACGATGTTTAGCTTAATACCAGATCCAGATTAATGCACTTCAATGGGCATTAATTCCGGATCCGGCGTTACGGCATGTCTTTCGGATAATTGGACGGAGACAAATCCGCAGCATGCTACGGTTTTGTCAACGTCCAAATAACTTTCACATACTGAACGGAAGACATCCTGATGCATCCTGAACAGATTTCTTTCCATTCAGAATGCATTAGGATAAATCCTGATCAGTATCTTTCCGTCCTAGAGGACGAGGACGGAACTCTAGGACGGAAAGGAAAAACGCCAGTGTGAAAGAGCCCTAAGACTACCCCTCTTCCAACGCACACCAAATAAAAATTAAACAGACGATCCGAGCATGAGAAAACCATGAGAGCAGGGAGAGGGGGCTGTTTCAGGAGCGACTGGCCGGGATGCAGCGCATGGTGGCTCAGCTAGAGGGCGTCTGTCCCTGAAGCTGGAGAAGGACAGCTTCTCCAGTCCGGCTTGGAAGTAAAGAGGACCTTTCACAGGTCCAACAATTGTTAGATAATGATATATACTGTATGTGTAGAGTGGCGCCCAGGGATAATAGTAAGTGCAGGGAGATCCCTGGGCGCCGCTCTACACAGACATATCATTATCTAACAATCGTTGGACCAGTGAAAGGTCCTCTTAAGTTTCAGCACGCAGTATACCGGCGTATAAGGTGACCGCCGACTTTTGAGAAGATTTTCATGTTTTAAAAAGTAGTCTTATACGCCAGAAAATACAGTATTTTTGGAGGCATTACTATGTATTATAGAAGTAGAGAAATTGAAACTTGGAAAATTGCAAATTTTAAAAACATTTGGGTACATTTTGTATTTATTTTATAAATAAACTTTTTTGATTCAATTTTACCACTGGAAGCTGCGCATGGGACGTACTTGGACATTCCAACATGGCAGTGATCCAAAACACAAGGCCAAGACGACCTGTCATTGGCTATAGCAAAATAAAGTAAAGGTTCTGGAGTGGCCATCTCAGTCTCCAGACCTCAATATCATTGAGCCACTCTGGGGAGACCTCAAATGTGCAGTTCATGCTGGACAGCCCAAGAATTTAGGGGAACTGGAGGCTTTTTGCCAGGAAGAATGGGCAGCTTTACCATCTAAGAAGATAAAGAGCCTCATCCACAACTATCACAAAAGACTTCAAGCTGTCATTGATGTTAAAGGGGGCAATACACGCTATTAAGAACTGTGGTATGTAAACTTTTGATCAGGGTCATTTGGGTAGTTTGTGTTGTGATTATGATTTAAAAAGAGTAAACACAGTTGTTTGACAATAAATGGCTTCAGCCAACCACTAACCATGACTGAAAGAAAAGTTTTTGTGTTATCATTCATATTCTCTGAACAATGGTTAACCCTTTCATGACCGGTCCCAAAAAAGCCTAAATGTCCAGGCAACTTTTTGTGATTTTGTGCACCTGGTGGTTTAGTGATAGTAGCTTTTTTATTTGTTTGACTACAAAAATAATTTAAAATGATTTTTTTTACTTGACACTTAGGACTTTTTATTGGAATGTTTTTTAGAGTTTTTTTTCTTTTTTAATTTGGAGAAAAACCGTTAACTATTATTAGAAAGTAATTTGTTTTAATTATAGCTTTTTTTTTCTTACCTATTAAAACTGACACAAAAATTTATTTTGCAATGGTGACTGTTTCTGTTAGCAACGGCATTTTTGATATTTTTTTATTTGTATTTTTTATTATATTTTTTTTACTTAAAATTAAATTTTTTTGGCACATAAGACACTGACTTTTTTTAAAACTTTTTTTCCCACTATTTCCACTGTAACTGGGGCATCCACTGGAGCCCCAGTTACAGGGGAAAACAGCCCCCTGTCGCGGCATGACACACAGGCAGAGCTGATCAGGGTCTCCTTAGACCCTGCAGCTCTCCTCCTGCCCCTGCTCTAGACACCCCTGGCAGTCACGTGACCGCCGGGACTAACAGAGGAAGCGGCTCCGCCGTTTCCTGCTTCCTCCTCCCTGCACTCATGCAGCGCTGTCCTACTGCCGGCACAGGAGAAGACAGAAGCGGTAATAAACCAGAGTCCCCGCTGAGTCTGCCAGCCGGGACCCGACCTGCTCCTGCTAGATTGCAGGAGCAGGAGCTGCCAGCACATTTATATACCTGCTAGCTGCACGGGGCATGTGCAGATAGCATGTATATAGCCGTATGGCAGTGGGGAAGGGGTTAAGAAATGATAAATTCTGCAAGGGTATGTAAACTTATGAGCACAACTGTATATATATATATATATATGTATTGTGGGGAGTCGCTCTGGTAGATAGCGGTGCGGGTGCAGTACCGAGGCAAAACAAGGAGTCCAGAATGTGCAATAAACAGTGTTTTATTCACACTGACACAAAAATAAACGACAAACAGTCTCTTGGTGGTAATTCATGCACATCAGAAATAAGGAGGCAAAACAAAACAGGCCAACACAGGTTCAGTCACCTGGGAGGTTTAGGTGCAGGTTCGCACCAGGCTGTCGGCCCAGCCGCAGGAGAATCCACCTTCAGGGTGCCAGGAACAACAACACCTCCTTACTGAGCTCTTTCCTCGAAGTCAGAGAACTCCACAGCCCTGTTTGCAGCTCCAGGACAATCACCACCCAGCTGCTAAGGAGGCTGCCTTTTTAAAGGCCCGGATAAAGTCCGGCCTGGACCGTGGGGAGTAGGCACCCACTCAACTCTTTGCCTACTCCCAGTAAGAGCCGGCCCGGATTAGCTTTGCAGCCAAACTAAGTAACAAAGTCAAGCAGCACTAGCTGCTGCAGACACATAAAACCCGGCTCTCACCTCACCGAGGCCAGGAACCTCGGTGACACGTACCTGCCATCGACTATGATACCTTGCACCCTCTTACAGTATATATAGAAAAAATGGCGGTACCGAGCAAAAAATATAAAGAGGGTGCTATGTCCAAAGGCGAGAACTCACAGCCCGAACATACAAGCGAAAAAACGGACAGCACTCCAAAATAAAAAATACCTGGTTTTATTCACCTATGTGACAAAAAAGAAGCAACGTTTCTTTCTCAAGGCTCTATTGTTGAGCCGAAACGTCGCTTTTTTTTTGTCACATGGGTGAATAAAACTAAATATTTTTTATTTTGGAGTGCTGTCCATGCTCTATCTATATATATATATATATATATATATATATATATTTAACTCCATGTTCATTTTAAATGCTTCTGAAGAAAGTTATCATTGTTATACTCCCCGAAACGCGTCAAGTAAATATTCTACATGCAAACTCGGTGAAATGAGTGCCTTTATTTACATTGAAGCATATTTCGCTTTTGCCTATATATAGTTGTGTGTATATATATATATATATGTATAAATGTATATATTATCCTCAATCATTTATCATACTAATCCAATCACCATTACAGTTCAGATAACTGCTGCCACTCCATTTATTCCTTACCTTGCACCACTCTGTCACTCTCATTATTTAGCCCTGGTGTTAGATGGCCCCACACTACCTTCTTGTTCCTACCTTCAAAGCCTTAGGCTGCATTCACACGGGCGAGTTTTCCGCGCGGGTGCAATGCGTCATGTGAACGCATTACACCCGCACTGAATCCTGACCCATTCATTTCAATGGGTCTGTGTACATGAGCGTTTTTTTTCACGCATCA
Source organism: Bufotes viridis (assembly GCA_033119425.1). NCBI lineage: Eukaryota > Metazoa > Chordata > Amphibia > Anura > Bufonidae > Bufotes > Bufotes viridis. The sequence goes on along the minus strand of CM065589.1, from coordinate 543,505,426 downwards.
CTTGTGCGTTGCGTGAAAATCGCAGCATGTTCTATATTCTGCGTTTTTCACGCAGCCCTAGCCCCATAGAAGTGAATGGGGCTGCGTTAAAAACGCATTGCATCCGCAAGCAAGTGCGGGTGCGTTGCGTTTTTCACTGATGGTTGCTAGGAGATGTTGTTTGTAAACCTTCAGTTTTTTATCACGCGCGTGAAAAACGCATCAAAACGCATTGCACCCGCGCGGAAAAAACTGAACAACTGAACGCAATAGCAGGCAAAACTGAATGGCTTTGCCTGTGAAATCGCACAGTTTTCACTGAACGCATCCGCAACGCATCCGGACCTAATCCGGACACGCTCGTGTGAACCCAGCCTTAGAGTCCATTCACACGTCCACAAGTGTTTTGCGGTCCGCAAATTGCGGATCCGCAAAACATTGACACTGGCCATGTGCGTTCTGCATTTTGCAGACCGCACATGGGCGGCACTTTAATAGAAATGCCTTTTCTTGTCCGTGTCTGCGGACAAGAATAGGACATGTTCTATTTTTTGCGGAACAGAAGTGCGGATGCGGAACGGAAGTGCGGATGCGGACAGCACACAGCTTTTTTTCCGGTCCCATTTAAAATGAATGGGTCCGGATCTTTTCTGCAATGTTGCGGAACGAATCCGGATCCATTTTGCGGACGTATGAATGGACCCTTATTCTGGTCTCCGCAAGACTCAGCAGTTTTTGTGGGTCGCTGCCTCCCCTCACTAGTCCTTCTTCTTGTCCCACCCTCACCTTCTGTCACAATATTGTTGTAGTTTGTTCGCTCATGACACGTTGAGGGTGCATAATGGTTGCCGGGGGCAACGTGTTGTGTTCAGTATGCACATGCTCTTCCCCTTTAAGTTGTTTCCTCCTTCTGTGTGGTGCTTGTGGGGTTAATTTCTTCCTAGGTGTGGAACTAGGTGTGATCTCTAGGCTCTATATATCCTTTTGTAGTGAGCCTGAGATCAGTTGTTTGTCTCCTGGCTTGGTGTCTGTTGGAGTGTTGATGTTCCTGGATTCCATCGGTCCAGTCTGGGGGCCATCCTAGTAGAAAATTAATATCACCCCCTTGTTTCTACGTTCCATCCCCTACCCTTACTTGTTGTTGTGTTTGGTGTGGGTTCATGTTGGGGTTGTGGTGATGTCTTGTTTGGTGCACTATGTCTGGCATGTTTGGTGTAATGCCCGGAATGGTTGCTAGACATTCCATTTGTCTGTTGTGGCCTGCGGAAGTGGGCTCTATGGTTTCCCGGAGGGGTGAACCAAAAGACTATGAGCAGTCCTGCCTGCAGCCACCATGCATCATGACCACATGAGGGTCCAGGTAGTTTTAGAGTTGCTGTTCCATCTTTGCTGCGGCAGGTAAGTGTTTGTGTTTCTGGTGTACTGTTGTTACACTTTGTGCTTACCTGCCATTCAGTTGCTGCTCAATCTCTTTTCCCTTTTGTTACTAAGCCGCTGGGACATGCTGGTTCTTCTGTGTTTTGGAGGAACAGGTGGTCTCTTGCCCTCTCACCATACCTAGGGTTTCTCAGGGATTCCAGGGTTCTGAGGTTCCTGAGTATGGGTCCTCCTACCATCTGGGTCAGCCTATAAAGCTAGGAGACCAGGGCCGGGTTTAGGGATGCTGTAGGATGTGACCTGCTCCCTTTCCCTGTTTTCAGACCTAGTAATAGTTTACATAATACGGTGGGGAGGTTCCCCCACTCCCCACCATAACACCTTCCCGCTCCCTTTCCCTGGCTATTTCAGTGAAACTACCATCTTGTGGTCTAACTCCTTTTGCATTTTTTTTTCATTTCATTCTATATTGTGTATAATACTAGTGTTAGATATATATTTTGTCTGCCACTGTCTTGGTACTTATTCTGTTTTAGAATTGAAGTTGGACTTTTTCTTTTTTATTTGTTTTTCAGCAGTTTTGTAATATTTATTTATAGAGACCTTATGTACACCACTGGTCCTTTTGTATGCACATGCAGCTTCTCTTTCTTGTTAATCTGTCAGATGTTAGAGTATTTGTGGAGACATGTGGGACGTATCTGACCCTTACTGACTTCCCCGGTTCTATATGGCTAATATTACATACCTGTCCTGGAATGTCAGGGAACTGGGCTCTCGAGTTAAGAGGTTGATCTGTTTTCCCTGCTACGTAGACCACATATTATATGCTTACAGGAAACACATCTTACCCCTTCTACAGCTGACCGACTTACCAAAGCTGTGGGATGGGAGCCAGAATGTGTTAAGATAGACACAGAAGGACAGCATATTTTTGTTAAATCTAAAATACAGGGACGCTTATGTGTCCTTTTGTGTATTTATAATCCTTGTCCGGCCACTTTGGAGATTATGAACTAGAGTATCTTGTTTGCCATCTCGAACCCAGACGCGGAGATCCTCTGCATGGGAGACATGAACTTGCTCATGGACCCCCTATGGATAAATATGGTATTCCACCTAGCGGGGTGGGATGGCTGGATTTATGGAGATTAAAACATCCAACTGAGTATGCATACTTTTATCATACCACCCACCAACGTTCCCTTAGTAGTATAGATTACTTCTTTATACACTTTATACATTTATACACTGATGAGCAAAAGGGTAACAATGTTTTGAACTTTTGACTTTCGGGCTCCATATGTCACCATCCACTACAGCTTCAAATGTGAGACCACCATTATTTTATAGACAATAATCTTGGCTATCTCATATATAAATTTGGCTTGAAACTATTTAGCATATGATTAGCTATGCAGATTCCTGTCATGTTATTGCATTGTTACTGTTTTGCTCCTAAAATTCTAAATTTTAATTTTCATTATTTTGTTAGTATTTTGTAAATCCACCTTTGGCTTTCAACACTGCCTGAATCCTTCTAGGCCTGCTTTCGATCAGATTCAAGAATGTTTTGACCAAAATCTCTTCCCAGGTCTATTCTTCTACATGTTCCCAGTGTTGGTACATACTGGTTGACTCACATGGGTACGAATACAGCTTTTTCTTCAACTCTACCCACAAGTGTTTGCTTGTGTTAGGGTCTGGGGACTGTTAGGGCCAATCCAGCATCTCTACTTCATTGTCATTGAACCATTTCTTCGCCACTCTCGACTTTTGCTTTGGGTCGTTGTCCTTTCATACCCATAGTACTCGAATGTATGAAGTAACTCATCTTATAGGATACTCACATATAGCATAACATTGAGACCACCATCAATCCTGGTCAAGTATTTACCGTTTTTGGTTCGTTAGCCGCCTTTTGCCTTGTTTCTTCCAAACCCATTTACACCCATCAGAGCCCAGTCTATTGACTTACATCTCATCGCTCCAAATCACCCCTTTCCAATCTTCTACTGTACACTGCTTGTACTTTTTTTGCCAACTCGAGCTAACGCTTCTTATGATAATATTGAAGTTGAGGCTTCTTCACCTTTTTTCAGGCCACCATTCCAGACTTGTGTAATGCGCATCGCTTGGTGCTTGTATGGACGTCTGTGATCTCGCCATTACAAAGCTTACAAGCCATCACCTCTGCTGTGTTTGTCACGCTATAACTGATAGACCTTGCGATGAGCCAACTTGTTGACTCTGATATTTTGCCTGGACGTCTACCTCTTGGCACCAGAATGGATGGACAGACTTTATTTCGCAATCCTCCAACTGTCATGGCAGTCACATGATGCAGTTCGCCAATTTTCTTGGCCGAGATACTGCTATCGATGAGCTGGATGATGCTGTTTCTCTTTTTTTGGGGAAATCTTCTTCATGGCTGCTCCTGGATTGGAACCAGTGACCTTTCGCTTGGGAGTCAACCTAATAGCATACTGAGCTTTTAGGGAATGTTAGAACAGGTTGTAATTTGTAGTATACAAGAAGAAAAAGATTGTTCGACCACCAGGAGCTAAACAGTAACAATGCAGTTATATGACAAGAATCTGCATAACTAATCATATGCTAAATAGTTGCAAGTCCAATTTATGTATGCGATAGTCAAGATGATTGTCTATAAAAGGATGGTAGTCTCATGTTCGAAGCTGTAGTGGATGGTGAGATATGGAGCCTGAAAGTCAAAAGTTCAAAACATTGTTACCGTTTTGCTCATCAGTGTATCTCAACTAGCTAATGGAAAAGCGCCAGGTCCTGATAAACTTTCTATAGAGGTCTATAGCCAATATAAGGACATTATAGGCCCGCAGTTCCTGTATCTTTGTAAGGCTACTTTCACACTAGCGTTTTTTGAGGATACGTCATGGATCTGCAAAAACGCTTTAGTTGCAAAAATACAACCACATGCATCTGTCATGAACGGATTCGGTTGTATTATGTCTTCTATAGCCATGATGCATCCGTCTTGAACACCATTGAAAGTCAATGGGGGATGGATCAGTTTTCTATTGTGCCAGATTGTGTCAGAGAAAATGGATCCGTCCCCATTGACTTACATTGTGTGACAGGATGGATCCGTTTGTCTCCGCTTCGTCAGACGGACAGCAAAACGCTGCAGGCGTCAATCGGAGTCAGAATAAGAGCACTAAACGGAACTCACAAATGGAAAGCCAAAACGCTAGTGTGAAAGTAGTCTAATAATATTTTAGCCACTCATAGCCTTCCCCCTTCTCTTAAAGGGGTTGTGTCACTTCAGCAAATGGCATTTATTATGTAGAGAAAGTTTATACAAGGCAATTACTAATGTATTGTTATTATCCATATTATCCATAATTTTTCATATTTTATTCTCTTTTTTTATTGTATTATTTTAGTACTTTTTATTTTAGTTAGCATTTTTATTTCCATCCTCATTTTCCGTCTGTTGTCATTTTCTATTTTTTTTTATTCATTGCTGAATTTTATTTATTTATTATTTACTATTATTTTTATTTTATTAAAACATTTTTTTTATTTTGTTTTCTCCACTTTATTATTCCAGTCTTCTCTATGAACTTTTCTCTCCGTTCTCTGTCCAATGTATCCTTAGTTCTATTATATTATTCTCCAGTCATTAGAATGGTTATCTCCCACCATATACTTACCAATATTTTTCCAAGATTCTCTCATACTGTAATTGCTTTCTCTGAATATACTAGTTACATAGTTAATATGGTTTAAAAAATATATAAGTCCATCAAGTTCAACCAAGGGATAGGTGGGGATGCGAATCCCAGAAGGAAGTGAGACTCATTGATTTTTACACATTTGTGGTCAGATCAGCTATCAGAAAGGTGTACCTAACCTATCTAACCCTATCTACAACAAGCAGTAGAATTATGCCATAACTGCTGCGGTAGGGCAGCCTAAAGGGGGCCATCCTAATATGAAATGACTGTAAGATGGTGTGGGTGGGTGGGAGAAATCAGCTGAATCGGCGTCAGCCTGGGCCCACAGGTGCCTATAAATAGCCTAGCAATCAGCCAGCCTAGGCCTACAGGTGCATATAAATAGCCTTGTTGTCAGCCTCCCCTCCCACAAACGCAGCAATACCTGCTTAATACTTGTGGTCGGATCGGCTATCAGAAAGGTGTACCTAACCTATCTAACCCTATCTAGAACAAGCAGTAGAATTATGCCATAACTGCTGCGGTAGAGCAGCCTAAAGGGGCCAAAAAGAGCAGACCTTAGGTTAGAGCAAAATATATACATACCATTACTACACCCACTTTGAACGTAAAAGACATTTCCCGATGAAGGTGCGAAATATAACATACATATCACAGTGACTACCATCTACCTTACCTCTTTGTCATGTGCACCGGCACATCGTTCTTGGAGGTGGCTAATGCTGATGCGATTGAAGGAGTGGCCGGTAATCAGAAACGATTTACTCCTATGTATACTAACAACATATGAACATATTACGAGAAGGTCTGAATCCTGAGAGCTGCAGACTGAAACAAACAATGGTGAATCTGTTGGAAGGCCTAAATGAATTCCAAGCATTCGCCGAGGGCCCTGATCGGGCACCAACTGTTCCTGGTTGCAAACTACTACCCTCTACTTATTCCCCAGGCCACACCTTTTATATATAAAGGGCCAAAAAGTTAGAACATGGCGTATGCCATCTTTCTCTATTAGTAGATTAAGCAGAATGTGTAAACTCACCAGGCCTGGAGAACCATCAGCACAAATACATGGCTATTTCAATTAACGAGCTAATGTTGCCTGTAATGAGGACAGAGAACGTACACACCATACCTGCAGTTGTGACAGGAAATAAGCTTAAGATCATGATAACTATGTATGCTGCGCCCAGGGGCGAGTTAAGTGCATGATAGGCCCGGGGCTGTCTACCCAACTTGGGCCCCCACTCCATTTTAGGTTTCAGGTTTTTTCTGTATAAAGAGGCTGCGGTGCTTTGTAAGCGTCACAGTCTCTTCCTCGGCCATATGACATCACATTCATCGTTCACATGGCCTATCTGCAGCTCTGTCCTATCTGAGTGATTGGGTCTGAGCTGCAGTACCAAGCGCAGTGCTATCACATGGACAGCGCCGTGCTTTGTAAGGAGCAAAGAGGCTGCGGCGCTCACTGGAACATCGCGGTCTCCTCTAACAGCTGATTGGCGGGGTGCCAGGAGTCAGACCCCCACCATCTCATAACTCTCTGAGTACAGATGTCATAGATGTTTCCTGCAGTCCTATGTAACACCCCACATAACACAGTGAATTATTGTGTTATGTGGGGTGTCCTAGGACTGCAGGAACTATGTACATTATCTGCACACAGAAAGTTATCACTGTTATCTGGGCTGTTACATAGGACTGCAGGTGAAAATTTAAATTTGAGGTGCCAAATTTAAAATACATATGATTATGATAAAGACTTGGAGGAGAAGATGAGACGCAGGTCACAGCAGTGAGGATACAGCACCACATACCTCTTACATCCAGGGACTTCTCCTGTCATGTAGCTCTTCTCTTTCCTCTTCTCCTCCGTTTGACCCAGACCGCCATGACTAATTCCTCCCGCCGCATCTCGTCCCTACAGAGTTTGTTACACAGACACGTTAGATTTCTCATAATTGGGGTCATTTATCAAACTGGTGTAAATTAGAACTGGCTTAGTTGCCCATAGCAACCAATCAGATTCCACCTTTCATTTTCCAGAGGAGCTGTCAAAAATGAAAGGTGGAACCTATTTCTATGGACAACTAAGCCAGTTCTACTACACAGTTTGATAAATGACCCAAAGATCCCTATAGTGTCTACAGCAGTTATAATGTCCCATAGAGTGCCCCCAGTAATACTAACATCCTATATTGTGCTCCAGGTAACAATACCTGTATAGTGTCCCCCAATACCCACACTACCCCCATATAGTATTTTCCTTCACACTGCCCCCATACAGTAATTTCCCCACACTGTCCCCATACAGTAATTTCCCCACACTGTCCCCATATAGTAATTTCCCCCACACTGCCATCTATTAATTAATTTGCCCCCACACTGTCATCCATTAATTAATTTGCCCCCACACTGCCATCTATTAATTAATTTGCCCCCACACTGTCATCTATTAATTAATTTGCCCCCACACTGTCATCCATTAATTTGCCCCCACACTGTCATCCATTAATTTGCCCCCACACTGTCATCCATTAATTTGCCCCCACACTGTCATCCATTAATTTGCCCCCACACTGTCATCCATTAATTTGCCCCCACACTGTCATCCATTAATTTGCCCCCACACTGTCATCCATTAATTTGCCCCCACACGGTCATCCATTAATTTGCCCCCACACGGTCATCCATTAATTTTCCCCCACACTGCCATCCATTAATTAGTTTGCCCCCACAACTGCCATTCATTAATTTGCCCCACACTGCCATCCATTAATTTTCCCCACAACTGCCATCTATTAATTTGCCCCCACAACTGCCATCCATTAATTAATTTTCCCCCACACTGCCATCCATTAATTAGTTTGCCCCCACAACTGCCATTCATTAATTTTCCCCCACAACTACCATCCATTAATTTTCCCCACAACTGCCATCCATTATTTTGCCCCCACAACTGCCATCCATTAATTAATTTTCCCCACACTGCCATCCATTAATTAATTTGCCCCCACAACTGCCATCCATTAATTTTCCCCCACAACTGCCATTCATTAATTTGCCCCCACAACTGCCATCCATTATTTTGCCCCCACAACTGCCATTCATTAATTTGCCCCCACAACTGCCATCCATTATTTTGCCCCCACAACTGCCATTCATTAATTTGCCCCCACAACTGCCATCCATTATTTTGCCCCACAACTGCCATTCATTAATTTGCCCCCACAACTGCCATCCATTATTTTGCCCCCACAACTGCCATCCATTATTTTGCCCCCACAACTGTCATCCATTAACTAATGTGCCCCCATGGAAACATGCCCCACTGTCCTTAATATCTCCCCCAAGTTAGCACACACACACAAAAAATAAAAAGCTAATACTTACCTGTATGCTGAATGGTGTGGCAGGCGCGCGTACATCAGAGCGTGCGTGCGCCACTATACAGGCGCACGATGATGTCATCACGCGCGCCGCGCGATGATGTCATCGCGCCACGCCGGGCTTATACCACCACATAGGCCTCAGGCCTACTAGGCCTGAAGCCTATGGCGGTGATAGGCGGCGGGGCAGGGAACTATACGCTCCCGTGCCCCGCCGCAGTATGTGGCGCTCGGGTCGGCATTGGGCCCCCAGTGATGCCGGGCCCGGGGCTGCCGACCCGAACGCCCCTATGTTAATCCGCCACTGGCTGCGCCTGTAGTCGTGATAGGACTTGTCGTGTCTGTAGACATGAGACATTGTGAATTGCGCCTTATTACTGTACCTCCTACTGGAAAACGGACTGATACCCAGGACTTAGGCCCGACACCAACACCCTCAGCCTGAGTGGCAGAAAAAGGCATGGAACCTACTTGTGGTGGGGCCACATGGCAGACCTCAAATGGGGAAGTCATATATGAAACACTTAATCGGAGAAGCCATGCGTGAGAGACACTAATAGCGGTGCAATGCGTGAGAGACTCTGATGGCGAAGTCATATGTCAAAGACTTAATTGGAGAAGCCATGCGTGAGAGACTCTAATGGCGGAGTCATGTGTGAGAGACACTAATGGCGAAGTCATATGTCAAACACTTAATCGGAGAAGCCATGCGTGAGAGACTCTAATGGCAGACACTTAATCGGAGAAGCCATGTGTGAGAGAATCTAATAGGCGAGTCATATATGTAACACTAAATCGGAGAAGCCATGCGTGGGAGACTAATGGCGGAGTCATATGTGAAGCACTTAATCGGAGAAGCCATGCGTGAGACTCTAATGGCAGTGCCCTGCGTGAGAGACTCTGATGGCGAAGTCATATGTCAAAGACTTAATTGGAGAAGCCATGCGTGAGAGACTCTAATGGCGGAGTCATGTGTGTAAAACATAAACGGAGAGGCCATGCGTGAGAGACTCTGATGGCGGTGCCATGCGTGAGAGACTCTAATGGCGAAGTCATATGTCAAACACTTAATCGGAGAAACCATGCGTGAGAGACTCTAATGGCGGACACTTAATTGGAGAAGCCATGCGTGAGAGACTAATGGTGGAGTCATATAGCAAACACTTAATCGGAGAAGCCACGCGTGAGTGACACTAATAGCGGTGCAATGCGTGAGAGACTCTGATGGCGAAGTCATATGTCAAAGACTTAATTGGAGAAGCCATGCTTGAGAGACTCTAATGGCGGAGTCATGTGTGTAAAACATAAACAGAGAAGGCATGCGTGAGAGACTAATGGCGGAGTCATATGTCAAACACTTAATCGGGGAAGCCATGCTTGAGAGACTCTAATGGCGGAGTCATGTGTGTAAAACGTAAACAGAGATGCCATGCGTGAGAGACTCTAATGGCGGTGCCATGCGTGAGAGACACTAATGGCGAAGTCATATGTCAAACACTTAATCGGAGAAGCCATGCGTGAGAGACTCTAATGGCAGACACTTAATCGGAGAAGCCATGCGTGAGAGAATCTAATGGCGGAGTCATATGTGTAACACTAAATCGGAGAAGCCATGCGTGGGAGACTAATGGCGGAGTCATATGTGAAGCACTTAATCGGAGAAGCCATGCGTCAGACTCTAATGGCAGTGCCCTGCGTGAGAGACTCTAATGGCGAAGTCATATGTGTAACACTTAATTGGAGAAGCCATGCGTGAGAGACTCTAATGGCGGAGTCATGTGTGTAAAACATAAACGGAGAGGCCATGCGTGAGAGACTCTGATGGCGGTGCCATGCGTGAGAGACTCTAATGGCGAAGTCATATGTCAAACACTTAATCGGAGAAACCATGCGTGAGAGACTCTAATGGCGGACACTTAATTGGAGAAGCCATGCGTGAGAGACTCTAATGGCGGTGCCATGCGTGAGAGACTCTAATGGCGAAGTCATATGTCAAACACTTAATCGGAGAAGCCATGCGTGAGAGACTCTAATGGCGGACACTGAATCGGAGAAGCCATGCGTGAGAGACTCTAATGGCGGAGTCATGTGTGTAAAACATAAACAGAGTAGCCACGCGTGAGAGACTCTAATGGCGGAGTCATATGTGTAAACCTAATTGGAGAAGCCATGCGTGTGAGACTCTAATGGCGGTACCCTGCGTGAGAGAGTCTAATGGCGAAGTCATATGTCAAACACTTAATCGGAGAAGCCATGCGTAAGGGACTCTAATGGTGGACACTTGATCGGAGAAGCCATGCGTGAGAGACTCTAATGGCGGAGTCATGTGTGTAAAACATAAACGGAGAAGCGATGCATGAGAGACTCTAATGCCGATATGTGTAACACTTAATTGGGGAAACGATGCGTGAGAGACTCTGATGGCGGAGTCATATGTGTAACACTTAATTGGAGAAGCCATGCGTGAGAGACTCTAATGGCGGAGTCATATGTGTAACACTAAATCTGAGAAGCCATGCGTGAGAGACTCTAATGGCGGAGTCATTTGAGTAAAACATAAACGGAGAAGCCATGCGTGGGAGACTAATGGCGGAGCCATACATGCGAGACTCTAATGGCAGATTTTTTTTTTTTTTCTCTTTAATAAACCCCTTATGCAGCACCAGTATGACTTGAGAACTCGCGTAACTATGAACCTCTCTGACAGGAAACCTAAGACACTAAACAGCCTACAACCATATGGTACTCCTAACGAACAACATGAAGAAGGGTCAAAGGGCCCCCCGAAGCCATGAGGTCGAAGCGATCATCAGGCCCCCCGAAGCCATGAGACCCCTCAAAGCCATGAGACTGAACTGAATGAGTTTACAGTGATGATAAGTAATTAAATGTGAGCCAGACCCAATGGGATATGCATAGACATTAGTGATGCGAACCACGTGCATAAAAAAACATTAACCAACCGCGAACCGTGAATTTGAACAGATGGGAGAAAACGAAGAGCCTTGCAGTTCGCTAAGAGAAGACCCTTATCTTGACAAATGAAGGATTTGTGAAAATATAGTAGGAAACGTACTCCTGTTGGCCCACTGACCGCTGAGAAGCTATTTGGTTAACTGGGGCAAGAGACCAATCTGAGTGAATACGAACCAGAAGTGAAGCGGACCAGTCTAAGTAAATGCAAACCAGGACTGAGAAACAAAAAAAAATCCCCCCCCCTCCGAAGTGAACAGAAAAAGTAGGCCTTTGGAATGTAACAAACCAACGAGGAAATACACGCAAGCCTGAAAAGAACACAGCTATGTTTATCGGGAGAGCAGTGTCAGAGCGGTGTGCTGACTGCCCTAGTGAAAATACTGAGTAACCATGATGTTGAAATAAAAAGGAAAATGTAGCTATAAGTGGAAGCAGAGTACAACACATGGTGTAAAAACAGGTGGGTGACTGCAGCTCTGGATGTGAGTAGTGCCCAACACATGGTATGGGCGCAGCTCCGAGTGTGAGCATGAAAAGCATGATATAAAGCAGCCGTATGACTGCAATCTAAAGTGAGCAGAGTATTAATGTGATACAACAACAGATGCATGAACGCAGGTCTAGTAGTTAATGGAGTATAGGACAAAATGTAAATGCAGACACACAGACGTAGCTTTTAAAGGTAACGAACCTAGCCCTGATCATTCTACCATTAGTGCCCACCCCCTTCGCCCCAGAGCGCTACAAGTCACGGACCATGTAACCAAGTCCGATCCCACCGTGAATGCCAACACTCGCCTGGCACCTTCTGCCATTGCCCAGGTGCGAATGAACCTCCACATAATGCTGCAGGAGTTCCTCTAAGAAAACATAAACGTGGTTGAACATAAACCCTGATGCAACGCCATTAATCAACATAATAGTGCACCTATACGCGTAGCACAGAACCGCTGACACAAGCGTGCCCAAAACATATTTGTAGATTAAACACACTTACCAGAGCATCAGAACTCAAATACAGGCGCCTTGATCAATCTGCTAATGCCCCCATATATGGACCACTGACATACATTTACCAACACCTTGCATGTCTGGCGCTAACTGCGGACGTACGCCCCACATGTAAAACAGGTGACAGAAAAACATGCATTTTATTTTTTTTTTTATTAATGACCATTGATACATGACCCTTCCAGAGAGATAAACTAAATAATACCATCACCGTAGCTTGGAGACACGCGTCCCGTATCAAACAGATATCAGAAAAAATGTGACCATACCTATTCTAGGCGCATGCAACACCAATAACTATATGCAATAGCCCCCAACAAGCCCCTAAACAGCCGGACAAAAATACTAACAACAGTCACTTGACCATTAGCGCCCAACTTTGCTTCGTCCCAGAGTATTACGAATCGCATACGGCAGTGTGGGTCTCGTGCCAACAAGTGCGATTCTACAGTGAATGCCAGCACTCGCCTGGCACTTTCTGCCGCTGCCCAGGTGTGAATGAGCCTGCACACGATGCAGCTGCATTTTTTTTTTTGCCTCATTTACCATTGATACACAACACTTAAACACAGCATGCATAGCTTGAGCCAACTGCAGGCATGCACCCCAAATGTAAACCAGGTATCAGAAACATACAACCATACCTACTCTAAGCGCATGCCACCTCGATAACTGTATGCAATGGCCCCCACAGGCCTCTGAATAGCCAGACAAACAATACTAACACCATCGCTCGACCATTAGCGCCCAAACTCTGCTTCATCCCAGAGCGCTACATGTCGCGGACCACAGCGTGGGAACAGTGCAAACCACTTCGATCCTACCATGAATACCAGCTCCTACCTGAGAGATTCTACCGTCGCCCAGCCGTAAGGAGCCTCTACACCATGCTGCTCGGCGTCAGCCTGGGCCCACACTTGCCTATAAATAGCCTACAGGGGTGAGGAATTCCTATCGCCCGACGTCCGGGACATGCAGTTCCGGGCGCCGGGCAAGTAGTTTGTACAGTAGTTTAGCCCTGTGCAGTCAAGTAGCAGGGACATGTCGGTTGGGCAGTAATAGGAGCGGTCATATGCGTGCCACGAGCTGACGGCTCCTATCTATGTCAGCCTGCGGCTGCATCGTGCATATGACCCGTACATATTACTTCCTGCAGGCGGCCCCTGCTCCTCCCGGCTCCTGTATTGAAGTCTCCGCCCACCTGCCAGCACGGAGCACACAGTAACAGCACGACGTCTCCAGAGACAAGATGGGAGAAGAGGAGTGAGAGACCCCACGGCCCCCTGCAGATGAGTGTTCCTCCCGGAGCCTGTCCACAACGCAGCTCCCGGCCTGACCTGCAAGCGCTGACTGGGGTCACATAGCATTATACTGATTTATGATGCTATGTAACCCTTACAGTTCTGGAATGTGTTGGATAACACTGTTGGATAATACATTCCAGAACTGTAAGGGTTACATAGCATCATAAATCAGTATAATGCTATGTGACCCCAGTCAATGCTTGCAGGTCAGGCCGGGAGCTGCGATGTGGACAGGCTCCGGGACCGGGAGGAACGCTTATCTGCAGGGGGCCTAAGAGCCCGGGTGTCAGAAATAAAGGTTGTGCTGTCTGTTCTCTGAGGCTCTGGCCCTGCCTGCAATCTCCACTGCACGTGGCACTTGATAAACTATAATGTCTCCCTGTTGCCCCCATACAGCATAACGTCTCCTTGTGGCCCCCATACAGTATACCGTCTCCCTCTTGCTCCCATACAGTATAACATCACCTTGGGGCTGCCCCCATACAGTATAACGTCACCAAGAGGCTTCCCCCATACAGTATAACGTCACCAAGCGGCAGCCCCCGCACAGTATAACGTCACCCTGTGGCCCCTGCACAGTATAATGTCACCCTGTGGCCCCTGCCCCCATACAGTATAACACCACCTTGGGGCTGCCCACATACAGTATAACGTCTCCTTGGGGCTGCCCTAGTGCCCCATACAGTATAACGTCACCAAGCGGCTGCCCCCATACAGTATAATGTCACCAAGTGGCTGCCCCCATACAGTATAACGTCTCCTTGTGGCTGCCCCCATACAGTATAACGTCTCCTTGTGGCTGCCCCCATACAGTATAACGTCACCTTGTGCCCCCATACAGTATAACGTCACCCTGGGGCTGCCCCCATACAGTATAAAGTCACCAAGCGGCTACCCCCGCACAGTATAACGTCACCCTGTGGCCCCTGCCCCCATACAGTATAACGTCACCCTGTGGCCTCCGCCCCCATACAGTATAATGTCTCCCTGTGGCCCCCACCCCCATACAGTATAACATCTCCCTGTGGCCCCCGCCCCCATACAGCATAACATCTCCTTGTGGCCCCCGCCCCATACAGCATAACATCTCCTTGTGGCCCCCGCCCCATACAGTATAACATCTCCTTGTGGCCCCCGCCCCCATACAGTATAACGTTAGTATAAGTTCAGGACAAGTAGATGGTCATGAGGGACAAGTAGATTGAGCCCCCACTTTAGTCCTTCGACAAGTAGTTTTTTTTTTAATTTCCACACCCCTGGCCTAGCAATCAGCCAGCCTAGTCCCACTGGTGCATATAACTAGCCTTGTAGTCAGCCTCCCCTCCCACAAACGCAGTAATACTTGCTTAATACTTTCATAAGCATTAATGTCATTTACTTTTAAGAATTCATCTAAACTCTTTATAAAACTGTCCACTGTTCCTACTGTGACCACGTCCTGATGAAGTCTATTCCACAGATTCATAGTTCTTACAGTAAAGAAGTTTTGACATTTTTGGAGACTGAACTTTTTCTTCTCGTGCCAGAGGCAGTGCCCCCTTGTCTTTTGAGGACATTTTACATGGAACAGTTTTTCACCGTATTTTTTATATGGCCCATTTATATATTTGTATAGGTGAATCATGTCCCCCCCTTAGACATCTCTTCTCAAGACTAAATGAATTAAATTATTTTATTTTCTTCATAAATAAGACCGTCCATGTCCCTTATCAGTTTAGTCGCTCTCCTTTGTACTTTTTCCAGCTCCAGAGCATCCTTTCTGTGGACTGATGCCCAGAACTAAAACTGCATATTCCAGATGAGGCCACACCAACGCTTTGTAAAGTGGTAATATTAGATCCCTGCCTTTTATTTTTAGTGACTGATTGAGAAAGGTTCGGGATGGACCAAAACGTCTGAAAAGTCTCACTTTTTTCTGTGTGGGCCCAATATGCTGGAATGTATTACCTTGATTTAAACCGACACAATTTGTGTGATAGAATAAATAATTAATTCCATCCAATTGACTTAGTGTGCGTGGAATTCTCACCTCTACTGTAATTTGGGGTCCCATCCCTGTTTTCCACTGCACCTCACACTAAAAACAGGTGTGCACAAGTCCTCATATATTTTTTCTTCGAGTAACCATGGAAATGAGCAGTGTATAATGTAATGACAAAATGAATCCAGCCAGCAAAGGAAGCAATATGGATAATCACAATACATTAGTAAGTGCCCTGTAATAACTTTCTCTACATGATAAATGCCACTTCCTGAAGTGACACAACCCCTTTAATGACACTATTATTATCATATTACTTAAACCAGACAAAGCACCAGAGGATTGTGGATCCTATCACCCCATCTTATTACTAAGTACAGACTACAAAATTATCACTAAGCACTTCGGTACGTTGCCTGTATTGCCAGCATTGCAGATCCAAAATGTGAAGTGGGAAGTAGCAGAGAGAATAAAAAGAGTGCAATATCTGAGGTCCATTCAAATGCAAGGAATGAAATATTTAAGATCACAGGGAGCATAACCTGTGAGAATACTGGAGTGATTTACGTACTGGAGTGCCCCCGCAGCCTCCAGTATGTAGGTAGAACGACAAGAAAATTAAAAACCCGGATTCAGTAACATAACAGAAATATTAAAAAGGGATCAGAGACCCATAGTGTTTACCTGCATTTTAAAAATTACTATAAAAAAAACCCCAAGGGATTATCATTCTCTGAAATTGAACTGGTTAAAAACCACTGGCGGGGAGGGGATCCGATTGCCCAAATAAATCGAAAAGAAGTGGAGTGGATGTACAGGTTGGGCACTTTCCAACCACAAGGATTTAACATTGAGTGCGATCTGAAATCTTGCTTAGTGTGAACTATGCACTTGTAGGTATGCGGTATCTATTCCTATGTTGGGTACGAAGACTAGCACCTGAATGGGTGGGTAGTAGGAGTTGATAGGTTGATAACACCTGTGTGAGAGGAGCAGGGCCATACATAGAAATCATTGGGCCCCATAGCAAGAATCTGAATTGGGCCCCCTAACCCCACCCACTACCATGGCCCATCCCATCTCCTGCCATGGCTCCTCCCCTGCCACACCCCCAACGCCGCATCACGGACCTATTCACTTGAATGGGTCTGCAATCACAAAGATGTGGTGTAGGCGGAGGCACAGAACGGAACACTATGAAAGCACTACGGAGTGCTTCTGTGGTGTTTCTGTCCATGCTTCCACACCGCAAAAAAGTGCAGTGCGGACAGACCACGGACCTATTCAAGTTAAATGGGTCCTCGATCCTTCCCAGTCATCCCACGGTCGTGCCCGTGCATTGAGGACCACAAATTGCGGTCCCCAATGCATGGAACGGCCGGTGCTTGTTTCATTATGTCCTCATACTGTAGGCGGGCTGGCATCTGCTTTGTTTATTCTGGGGCCTGGGCTGGATCCTGGGTTCAGTCAGGCTGCGGTTCTGAACTTCTGGGGTCACGGCTGGGCTTGAGCTGAGGTGGTGAGGCGGGCAGCACGTAAGCGCACAACTGCCAGGCTGGGTGCTCGCTTGCTGCTTGCCAGGATACACTGGCCAATCAGCAGCAGGATCTTTGCACTGATAAATGCTGATTGGCCCAGTGTGTGTGTGCAGTGCAGGCGGCAGACGCACACAGCCTGGGTCCTCCTGGATTCGGGAGCACTCGGCCGGGCCCGGGACGATTATAGACAGGCCAGACAGGGGGAGGGGGAGTGCAGCATACGCCAACTAGTGCAGAGATTGCACCACAGGTGTGGAGGATCATTCCCACCCAGTCTTCCAGGTCAAGTATACCTGAGGTACTCCAAGTAAGAGCCTGTCACTAACAAGTGGGACAGAGAGTGTAACCAGCAAGCCAGTTCGCATATCAAGTATAGAGCCTGTCACCAGGAGAGAAGGAAATCTCCACAAAACCTTTGCTCAAGGGTTATCACTGTTATTCGGGTGTCTGGACCTTGAGAGTATTGCCTACAGCCAGGAACTAAGGCAGGAGAGAAAGTAAGTGTACCCCTGCAGAGAGAATAGTTGCCTGAAGTGTATTGCTGCATTGAGAGTAATAGGAAAGCCCTGATCCTAGGAGACCTGTCTTGAAGATAGCTTTTGGGACTGTGATTAATAACCTGAACCACTGCTGTGACTGTATTGTAACGTGTGGAATATTCTGGAACTGTACTTACTGACCATCTATCTTCATCTACGTTCAGTAAAGTTATCCTGTTATTCAAGTATATAAAGATTCCTCAATTATTCCACCTGTCACTACACGGTGTGCCACCGTTCAATTGGCACTGGCGTCACGACATTCATCACCTGCCTGTTCCAGTGCTGACCCGATTGAAGACAACAGTCAGTCCCAAGGTAGTGGGTTGCCCTGCACTACAAAGCCCAGCATACCTAAAGCTACACTACTGACCCCCTGGGACTCTGCAGGAGGACTGGGGGACATCGGTGGCGCTGGGAGGGGACACACAAGTGGACGGACCACCTCTCAGGCTCTGCTGCTGTGCGGCGCTGCCCTAATAAAACTAGCTGTGAGTGCCTGTGTGTGCAGTCAGTGGGGGGCATGGCCTTCTGTGTGCATCGGGCCCTCCTGTGCCGCAGGCCCCATAGCAGTGGCGTACCCTGCCTATATTGGCGGTACGCCACTGGAGAGGAGGTATGTGACGAAGGACACAAAGAGAGATTTTATGAATGGAGAAGGGTAATAGAGCAAGTATGTAAATCTAGAAGGGGACTGAATAGGTATAGGATCTAGAATTCCTGCCGCTTGCAATTAAGGGAATCACTTAGATGGATTTTTGTGAATGCGGACATTCAGATAAATGTGGATATACAGATGCACATTAGGTAAAACGTGTGAGTAGTGAGAGAGAAAGTGTACCTTGATTGGTTATTAATATGTAATAATGTGGATTTTATGTATTGCTACTTATTTATAGTTTTTATGTGATTTTTATTGATATTTGTGGTATGTTGTTTCGCCTACAATTATTTGCACTATGATTACCAGCTGTGTCGGTGAGTTGGCCATACTTTTTTGGATGTGCTGAACACGATATATGGGTGGAGAATATGTGTGAATTTCGCACAGCCCCACAAGGTGTTTGATGTGACGCCCCTGACAGAGAGTGCGAGCGAAACCCGGGTCGGGCAGGAGTAGACGTTGTATGGATATGTGATATGCTTTTAAGCAAGATCTGCTTTTGTGAGTATAATAAACCCTTTTATCTGACTGGACTAAACAGTACTTCACTATCGATGCGCTCTCTCGACATCTGACAGGATTGTGTTGGAAGAGAGGAGTGTGCTTGTGGAAGGAGGCCTGGTTCTCTGTGTCCCATTATGCTGACGGCTCTGTGCTAGAGTGAAGATTCTCGGATTGTCATACCAGACATTATACACCCCGACCAATCTGGGTTTATGCCAGGAAAGTCTACTACCGACAATACAGTTATCTCTCAAAATACAATGGCCTCAGGATACAATATTTCAACCTACAATTGTCTTTTCTGACCAATCGTAAGTTGAAAGTAGACTCAACATACAATGCCCCAGACTCAGAATCCAGAGGAAAAAAAAGCAGTCTGGTTTTAAGTTGTTTTTGTGCAGCACCTATACAAGCAACTAAAGAACGCGAGTTTGTGAGCATTCGCGTGTTTGATTTCCAGTGTGTGTTTGTATTAAGTGTGTGGCTTCCATGGAGGCACATTACACCTTACCCTAAACAGAATTAATAAAAGACACCAATACATAACCCAGTTTGGCTGAAAAGGCCGCAATGCTTTATTATGAGTTTAACCATAAAAATACCATAACCATTTAATTGGAATAAAATTATTCTCAATAAATAAATAAATTAATTCATAAATTAAGTCCATCCAAGTTAAACCACCATCCACTCAGCATTAGCTGAGTGATTAATCCCACTAATAAAGCATGCGACAATGACGGGAAAGGATTTAGCTAAAGGGGGCGGGCGGGCGCAGGTCCAAATCTTCTCACAACTGGCACCCTCAGGCAGCGCAAGCCACCATATAAAGGCGCCAGTTTCCCGCCGCTGAAGGTCATAACAAATCAGAGAAGAGGATTTCTCCCCAGCAACAACGCCGGCCAATCAGAAGAGATCCAAACTTGAAGAAGCTGGTTTTGTTTAACTTCACAGGTACTGTGACATCCTGAGGTAAAACCTGTAAAGAATAGAAAAAAGGGGGAGAAAGATACACAAGAAAAACCCTAAACTGACCCAACAGAACCCCTAAAACCTATGGTGTATGTGCCCTCATGTGTCCCCCAAGCTAAGCGCTCTGGGGGGCCATTACATGGAGGCACATTACACCTTACCCTAAACAGAATTAATAAAAGACACCAATACATAACCCAGTTTGGCTGAAAAGGCCGCAATGCTTTATTATGAGTTTAACCATAAAAATACCATAACCATTTAATTGGAATAAAATTATTCTCAATAAATAAATAAATTAATTCATAAATTAAGTCCATCCAAGTTAAACCACCATCCACTCAGCATTAGCTGAGTGATTAATCCCACTAATAAAGCATGCGACAATGACGGGAAAGGATTTAGCTAAAGGGGCGGGCGGGCGGGCGCAGGTCCAAATCTTCTCACAACTGGCACCCTCAGGCAGCGCAAGCCACCATATAAAGGCGCCAGTTTCCGCCGCTGAAGGCCATAACAAATCAGAGAAGAGGATTTCTCCCCAGCAACAACGCCGGCCAATCAGAAGAGATCCAAACTTGAAGAAGCTGGTTTTGTTTAACTTCACAGGTACTGTGACATCCTGAGGTAAAATCTGTAAAGAATAGAAAAAGGGGGGGAGAAAGATACACAAGAAAAACCCTAAACTGACCCAACAGAACCCCTAAAAAACCTATGGTGTATGTGCCCCCATGTGTCCCCCAAGCTAAGCGCTCTGGGGGGCCATTACATGGAGGCACATTACACCTTACCCTAAACAAAATTAATAAAAGACACCAATACATAACCCAGTTTGGCTGAAAAGGCCGCAATGCTTTATTATGAGTTTAACCATAAAAATACCATAACCATTTAATTGGAATAAAATTATTCTCAATAAATAAATAAATTAATTCATAAATTAAGTCCATCCAAGTTAAACCACCATCCACTCAGCATTAGCTGAGTGATTAATCCCACAAGCCTCGCCTCACTAAGGCGAGGCCCCCCACCAGCATTGCAGCCCTTTCTCTATGGCACCTTGTAGACCTAGATTAAAAATATCAATACCTATTTCAGATAGGTGTACATTATCTGATCTAAAAAGACCAACAATCCAGCCTTCTAAGTCGATGTGCCTATAAGAGAACCCACCGATCAAAGGCATAAACTTGTCCAATGCTCTATTAACCCTTTTACGGATTTTCTCGCAAAAAGCGTTCTCCTTAAACGACCAAATTAAGCGAGGCACTATCTCCGAGAAAACCAAAACAGTGTCAGGCAACATACACCTCAGAATCGACAAATCCCTTTTCATTTCCCAAATTAACAGGCACGTTTTTACCTTGCCCAAATCATTTCCGCTCACATGTAAAACCAAAACATGAGGACTAGGCCATCTAGTACAAAGTTTCTGAATTTCACCGAACATACCGCTCCAGCACAACCCTCTAATACCATGCCAAAAACGTGAACAGATGAGCTATCAAAAGATAAATTCTCGGTGTATGATCTCTTCTCAGCTCTCTTCTGAGCCCAGAACACATACGAGTGGCCCACAATCCAAATAATCATATGAGCCCCTGAAAAATAAAGAATATTTTAGTCCTATAAAAGTAAATCTGGTCTCACATAAAGCCTAGCTCTATTAGAATCCCAACGGCCTATCCTCCTAATTACGGATTCATCTAACCCACACCTAGCCGCCTCAGTAGCAGCACCAATTCTGAACGAGTGAGATGAAATTCTAAATGAACTCAACCCAAGAGCAGACAGACATTTTTTAAAACTGCCGTAAATTGAAACTTAGTCAAAGGAGAGCCATTCCTATGCACTAACAAAGGCCCAGGGAGATCTGGACGGGATGCAAGCCATTCACTAACCCTTAACACTGGGCAAAGACTAGACCCCACCCATTCGTTTAACCTAATAATTCTACCCCTCCCATATTGATCTGTCTTGGAACGCTTCAATAAAATTTCAACAAAACCCAGTTTAACACAAACATCTTCAACATACAAGCCAGAGCGCACAGAACGGCTAGCGGAAACAAGTTCACTAATCCTTAATGCGGCAAAAAGGCCAAAATAAAACTAGTCCTAAAGAGTAACACTTCATACGAATCAAGACACACAACCGGCAAAATTTCATACAAACTAAACAACAAATCCACTGAAATAGGCCTCCTGCTATCAATACTAGAAAAATCCTTCCGATAACCTTTCAACATCTGCTTAATAGGGAAATAAGCTGACAGAGGAGCTCTACCAAGCAACTTCAGAAAAAGGAAACGCCAGCCACAGACCGTGACACTGAAGAAAATGACAAATTTTTTCTAAATAAGTTAGCAATAAAAAGCATACCACAACTCAGGTCATCAATCTCGCCGGATAAAGAGCTGGAAAATAATAACCAATCCCGCCATGCGGCTGAATAAGCAGCCCATGTTCTATTAGCAACAGATTGTTTTATAGTACCCGTAATCAATCCCACAACAGATCCCACAGATGACTCGGACACGGTATTCCTTCCAACTCCGCCTCTGGTGCTAGCTCCCGAATTTGGTGAACTGAAAACGAGATAAGGAATCTGCTAAACAATTAAATTTACCTGGCACATATCTCGCTTTAACCCAAATATTCAATTTCAAACAGCAAAGCACAAAATGTCTCAATAGCTTGACCACTAAGTCACTTTTTGATGATAACGTATTCACTGCAAAAACCACACCTTTGTTATCCGTACTGAACAAAATCCTTTTATTCTTAAAGTAATTTCCCCACAAAACAATTGCCACAAGAACCGGAAAAAACTCCAAAAGCACAATATTACGTGTAACCTTATTATTAACCCAAGATGGAGGCCACGCTTCAGCCGACCACCTACCCTCCCAATAAGCACCATAGCCACAGCTGCCTGCTGCATCAGTGACTAAACCAAGAGCCTCAGCCTCCACAAAGTCCTCCTGCCAACAGTTAGCCCCATTAAAACTATCCAAAAATTCGGACCAAATCGCCAAATCGTCTTTTAACGCTCTAGTTAACCTAATATGAGAGCGAGGAGATTTAAGACCTCTAGTCGCAAAGTACAAGCGCTTGAAAAACCCTACCCACAGGAATGATCTTACAAGCGAAGTTCAAAGAACCC
This sequence comes from Bufotes viridis, assembly GCA_033119425.1. Classification (NCBI taxonomy): domain Eukaryota; kingdom Metazoa; phylum Chordata; class Amphibia; order Anura; family Bufonidae; genus Bufotes; species Bufotes viridis. The sequence goes on along the minus strand of CM065589.1, from coordinate 543,482,314 downwards.
AAAAGAGACTGCATCTCCCTCAAAGTACATTTCTTTTTCTTACCATTGCCACCAACAATAATTTAATTTTTTACCTTCTCTGACGATAACCGAAACTCCATATTAACCGTGTCAATGACTATTCCCAAAAATTCTAAACAAGTACAGGGAAAAACCGTCTTTTCTTCCGCTACCGGAATACCGAAACGCTCACAAATCTTCAAAAATTTAAACAACAATTCAGAACACAAACTAGAGCTAAAATCGCCAACAAACAAGAAGTCATCTAAATAATGTAACACCCCCATCAGGAACTAAACACTGAACAACCCAATCAATAAAGGAAGAAAAAGCCTCAAAATAAAAACATGATAACGAAAACCCCATAGGCATACATTTGTCAAAATAGTAACAACCCTCAAACTGAAAACCTAAAGAATTGAACCCTGACGGTCTAACTGGCAATAAGCGGAAGGCTGATTTGACATCCGCCTTGGCCAGCAGAGCACCTTTCCCAAAACGCCTAACCAAAGCTAGAGCGTCATCAAAAGATGCATATTCCACAGAAGAAATAGACTTATCCACCTCATCATTCAGGAGCCTTTTTCCGGAAATGAAAGATGATGAATAAGTCTAAATTCACCCGACTCTTCTTGGGGACTATTCCCAAAGGAGAGATCCGAAAATTCACAAAAGGTGGATCTGCAAATGGGCCAGCAATTCTCCCAAACTCAAGTTCCTTAGACAGTTTGATTCTGACAATTTCCTTATACATATCCACAGATTTCAAATTATCGGCCCAGCAGCATCCATCCCCAGGAATTCGGAACTGAAAAACCAAACTGGAAACCTTCAAAAATTAAATTAGCCATCGCTTGATCGGGGTACAGCCTTAGCCATGGCAGCATTTCTGAAACCTTCACTGGCGTCGACGCTTTTAACCACTTGTTCTCTGGTGGAAGGATGCTGCTGGGAAGACTGGGAGTTCCTTTTGAAACATCTCAGCAGGGGATGAGAACCACCACAAAAAGAACATTCATGCTTGAAACGACAGTTATTTAACCATTTACAGGACGCCTCGTTAAAGGCGAAGCATACTCCCTTTCTCATCCCAGGCTGAGATTGATTAATTGTTTTAGGCGCAAATGGCTTCTGAGGCAACATCAAGTTTACCCACAAACCAATGTCCTTAACTCCCCACTTCAATGACGGGTGCACCGCTAGTTTTTGCCGGAACACCTCGTCATACTGATACCATGCCAAGCCGCTAAAATTGCGGTACGCCTCTAAAAAGATCACTTTATCAGAAAGTCCACAGCTCTCACCTGCATATATTCCATCCGGGGCACGGACGCAATCCCAGGGCCCACAGGAACAAATAGAAAAAACGAAGACGTCCAGCTCCAAGATGTTAAAAAGGTGTTATTCCCAAAACTTTATTCTTCAATAAAAAGTGCAAATACAGTGCAGATAGGAATATTATCTCAGATCAACGCGTTTCAGACTATATCAATCACAGTCCTTCCTCATGATATCTTTGAGACAGAAAGAATGGGAATATAAAGGATACTTCCCCATTCCCACAATGCTTCATTCCTATGTCATTAAAGAAAAGTGCTTACACATGTGAGTAAAACCTGTGTTACCAGTATTTACTTTGTACAAAAAGACACATATTCAAACATATTAAAAGCAGGGAAGACGCATATATATCTGATCGATCTTTTCATCTGGGTCATTTCAATATTGTAAAATCAGATCTTGTCTTTTATTTAGACCTTTAGGTTGTCTAGTACCCAGTTGAAAGATCCAAAATGCCTCCCTATTCAACAGCTTTTGTCTGTGATCACCTCCACGTAGAGGAAGAGTAACCCTTTCTATTCCTTGTAATTTGAGACTTGCTGAACTGCCCTCGTGCATTAGCGCACAGTGTAAACTTACTGCCGATACAATGCGTTTTTGGTGATGCGGTATATCGGATATATGTTTTCGAAATCTGGTTTTCACAGCATTGGTTGTGCATCCCACATATTGGATGTTACATTCAGTGCACGTAATCAGATATACCACATAACAAGTGTTGCAATTTATGTAGGATTTAATTGTAAACTCCTTCCCTGTTGCTGTAGAACTGTAACTGTTTTTTTGTTCCATGTATTTGCAACACACGCATCTTGTGTGACCACATTTGTAACTACCTCGAGTGTTTAACCACGTCGGTGTTGCGGTATTTTCACTTGTGTATAGACTGGGACTTAACATATTACCTAGTGTTCGGGCTTTTCGTGCCACACATTTTATCCCTTGTGCTATAACTGGAGACCAATTTCTATCATTATGCAAAACAGGGAGATATTTTTCCACTATCTTGCATATTTCTCTGTATTCTAAACTGTATTGGGTAGAAAATACCGGGGTGTTCGTAGTTCTACTGTGTATTTTATTTTTCTGGAGAAAAATTAAATCATCTCTGTTCCGAGTGGCTATCTCAGTGGTGCATTTATTTATATATTTCCGGTCATACAATCTACTGGAGAGACGCATAGTAATATTTTTGGCTTCATCGTGGTATCCAAGTTCACTAGAGCAATTCCTTTTGCTCTTATAAGTTCTCCTTTCGGAATATTTTTAATGATGTGAGGAGGATGACACGATGTTGCCAAAAGAATGGTATTACCTGCCATTTCCTTTCTGTAAATGGAAGTACTAACACTGTGATTAATCGCATTACCTTCCAAACTTAGATCTAGAAATTCTATTTGTTGCCAATCATATTTAATTACAAAAGAAATCGACCTAAGGCAGGAATTGATGTATTCACCAAATGGAGGTATGGCCGCCACATCACCCGACCACACTATCAGTATATCGTCGATGTAACGGCCATACCACCGGATGGATCCCCAGAAGCGGTGCGTGTCGATGAGGAGAAGCTTCTCTCCCACCATGCCATGAAAATATTGGCAATGGAGGGAGAGAACTTAGCCCCATCGACACGCCCGACAACTGGAGATAATACATCCCATCAAACATAAAAAATTATGTTTAAGCAAAAATTTAAAACAAGTTCCATGAATTCACACAATTCTGCAGTATATACACTATACACCTCCAAGAACCACCTCAGAGATAACATCGCTAAATCATGCGGTATATTAGTGTATAAGGATGTAATATCTGCCGTAAGCCAAACATAGTCAGAATGCCATTCAAATTTGGAAAAGGCCTGCAACACCGAGCGTGTATCTTGAAGGAAACCAGGAATATGTGGAATAAGGGGTTGTAGTAGGGAATCCAACCACTCTGACAATCTCTCGGAAAAGGATCCAATTCCTGCAATTATTGGACGGAGTGGTGGAGGAAATATATCTTTGTGGACCTTAGGCAATGCATGGAATATAGATATTGTAGGATTTTCCACAAAGATATATTCCATCTCCTTTTTGGTTAGTATACCCATGTCCAAACCCTTTTCCAAGATTTTGGTCATTTGAGATTGATAAGAGGGAGTGGGTTATATTTTAATTTCATATAGGTGGAGGTATCATCTAACATATCCAAAATTTGTTTTCTATATAATCCACCATCCAAAATTACCACAGCTCCCCCTTATCAGCCCGTTTTATGACCAAATCACATCTTTTACTTAATTCCTGTACAGCTTCTGCCTCTTTTTTCGATAGGTTATTTTTATTAAATCTCTTTTGCTATTCTCATGTAGGGAAGATAAATCTCTTTCAACAAGGTCCTGAAACCGGTCTAGAGCCGGAGAGCGTGATTGAATAGGGTAAAAATGTTTATTTGTAGTTTTAAAGTCAAAAGATTTATGAATCTGCTGCTCTCCATTGTATTGTGATCCCATGTGTTGTAGATCTGACACCTGAACCAGCTCATGAAAGGAAAAATCATTACCAATCCTGGTCATAGTATCCTGTGGTGTCTGGTCTATACACATGGGAGCAGATACCCCTGCATCATCCTGTTGTGTCACAGAGATGATATTTTCATTATCCACAACTTCCTCAGCAGAGCTTTGGAAGTGTTTCCGTAATGTAAGTAATCGTGCTAATCTATTTACATCAAGAATTGTTTTATAAAGATCAAAGTGTGCTGTAGGAGCAAAACTTAATCCATTTTTCAAAACATTAATATGAACGTCAGACAGTATAGAAGCGGACAAATTCAAAACCTGAATGTCATTTACTCCTTCCTGTTCCGTGACGGATACCGCTGCGATTTTGCGGTGCCGTCGGCCCGCTCTGCGTTTTTGACATCTTCTTATGCTGCGGTTCCGTCGTTGGCGTTTGAAAGTTAGTAGATGTTACCTTACAGTCTGTTCCAGAGGTAGCCCCTTCACTGGCCGAATCCGAAGATTCCACTTCTGTAGAACTAAAAGAAACTTTAGAGCGATTCATCCTCTTTCTTCCATATTTCTTTCTTAAGATGGATCGCGGTGTGAATGTTCTCTTATCAGCCCATATATAAACTTCTTTATTGGTATAGTCCAGCAAATCTCTATTATACTTCCTTTGTTTAAACTGTATTAGTTCCTCTTCCATTTTTTGTAGATTTTCTTTAAGTTTGTTATCCAGTACAGAAAAGTTTGGTTTCTCTGCATATTCTTGTAGTGACTGTTGAATGGTTTTTATTTCAATCCTCAGATCTTTCATTGATTGCTGTTCAAACTGAACAATCAATTGCATTAACTTAAGTGAGCATTCAGATAGTGCGTCTTCCCATTTCAATTTAAAATCATCTGAATATACAGTTGTGGGTATTTTTTTGATTCGCAATCCTCTTGGTATCATAGATTTATCTATATATTTTTGCAAAGAGGTCGCATCCCACCATGTACGTAGTTCTTTAATGAGTAGCTTTTCCAGCTTGGACATAGAAACATTCAAATTTAAATCCTCTTGCACATCACGGTTAGGCCCCTCAAATATAGTATTCATTTTCATTATACGCTCATCCATTTCCTCAACTGAGCGGAGGGCTGCATACGCCATTTTCACCGTGTATTGTATTATTCTTATGCACTTTTAAATAAATCTTCAAGCATGTATATATCACACGCAGAAAAATGCAGGGAGTGCACGTTAAGTCCACACAAGTTCACTTTATCAGAAAGTCCACAGCTCTCACCTGCATATATTCCATCCGGGGCACGGACGCAATCCCAGGGCCCACAGGAACAAATAGAAAAAACGAAGACGTCCAGCTCCAAGATGTTAAAAAGGTGTTATTCCCAAAACTTTATTCTTCAATAAAAAGTGCAAATACAGTGCAGATAGGAATATTATCTCAGATCAACGCGTTTCAGACTATATCAATCACAGTCCTTCCTCATGATATCTTTGAGACAGAAAGAATGGGAATATAAAGGATACTTCCCCATTGCCTCTAAAAAGATATCTAAATGCTGAAACAAACCACTACACAGCACCGGATGCTTCTCACCAAGCACAGCAGAATAAATAGCAAATGCCTGAAGCCAATTATTGAATGACCTAGGCACAGAACGCTTTCTATCCTCTTCACTCTTCTCCTCCTTCTTTTCCCGTACCACATGCTCCCTGGCGGAAGGCAACAGGGACATGATATCCACAAATTCTAATCTCCATATCCTTTCTTTAACACTCATAGGCAAATGATATCCCAAAGGAGAGACTTCACAAACCAAGGCCTCCTTAACACAAACCTCCTTAACACCAATACCTTTCTCCAACATTGGCATACCACTACCTGCAGCGTTGCCAGTAGCAACCTGCTTCCTATTACCAACCCATACGTCAGATGCTGTGTGGGGCGCCTGCCTGCCGGCGACTTCCGCCAGCAGCTTAACTAGCCCAGACAACAGCATGGACTCAGAGACAGACGATACATGGAGACTCTCACCATCCATGGATTCCTCCTGGGAAACGCCAGAGGTTGTCTTCTGTCTTCCATGGGGGCTTGGAGATGACTCAACCTCCAAAGGAGGGAGCCCCTCAACAAGCTGCCCCAAAATCCCACTGGGAGCCGCAGGTCCAACGCTGTTCAAGCCGCTTCTGGCCGTGGTGCCTGCAGGGGATGGTGTACCAGCAGCTCCTTGCTGGAAACGGCGCTCCTCAGTGACGTCAGCACAACGCTGACTAGGATCTTGGACGCTGTGTGCTGCTGAGTCCTCCAACCTGGAGGACCGAAGGGAAAGGATACGGCCGCTCTGTACTTCTGGGTCCTCCAACCTGGAGGACCGATGCCGCTGACTCCTTCCTGCTGCTGCCGGCGAGGGACTCTCTCTTCTTCCGCGACGGCGGCCGGCTTCAGGAGGAGGAGTATATGCGCTCCTCGTCTTCCTAGCTCTTTTGCGAGGAAGCGCAGACAACTCCTCCTCCACCCGAAGACCGATGGCCGCTTCTTCAGCCGCAATCTCCGGCGCTGCTGGGCTCTCCTCAGCTGACACTCCCCCAGCCGGCGGTGCTTGATTCAGGCAGCTCCGGAGCCATTCTTCGCCGCCGGCAGACTCCGCTCTCAAGATCAGCTGCCGCAGAAGATCTTCCATCTCAGCCGCAGTCCAGCGCAGGTCCAAATCTTCTCACAACTGGCACCCTCAGGCAGCGCAAGCCACCATATAAAGGCGCCAGTTTCCCGCCGCTGAAGACCATAACAAATCAGAGAAGAGGATTTCTCCCCCAGCAACAACGCCGGCCAATCAGAAGAGATCCAAACTTGAAGAAGCTGGTTTTGTTTAACTTCACAGGTACTGTGACATCCTGAGGTAAAACCTGTAAAGAATAGAAAAGGGGGAGAAAGATACACAAGAAAAACCCTAAACTGACCCAACAGAACCCCTAAAAAACCTATGGTGTATGTGCCCCCATGTGTCCCCCAAGCTAAGCGCTCTGGGGGGCCATTACATTACTGTCCAGTGCACATCTTGTCTAATGCATGCAGTCCTGGAACAACTGTTTGGAATCTCACATCATGTATTTAAAAGATCGAGTTTCGGCAAAGAGAAGTGTTGGCAATTTTAAAAAGAGTTTGCTGCTCACTGAGCAGGCATTCTATGGGGTAGATGTGGGGAAAGGTGGTAGCATGGAGGCTCACGAAAGTCAGGTAGGTAGATGGATAACAGTTAGAAAGCAAGATAGAGGGAAGAGTGCCAGGGAGGCTAGCCCTGATATCACACACCCCAAGAAGTTTGCAAGGTTGGCAGATAAGGGAAATGTTTGTTCAGGGAGAGCCCTGCTGCAGCTGGACACTTACTCTGCTGGTCAGGGTAATGTCAGCTTCAGTAAGCAGGAGAGCAGGGCAGGCCAGACAGGTGCTAGTAGTGGGAGACTAAATTATTAGGGGTACAGATAGGGCAATCTGTCACAAAGACCGGGATTGTCAGACGGTGTGTTGTCTTCCTGGCGCTCGAGTTCAACATATCGCGGATCGGGTTCACAGATTACTGGGAGGGGCTGGGGAATATCCAGCGGTCATGGTCCATATTGGTTAGAGGTAGGTGGAAAGTCCTTAAAAAGGATTTTAGGGATTTAGGTCACAAGCTTAGGGCAAGCACCTCGAAGGTAGTGTTTTTTCCCCCCAAAATACTACCTGTACCATGAGCCACACAAGAAAGGCAGGAGATTAGGGAGGTTACCAAGTGGCCCAAGAACTGGTATGGGAAGTAGGGATTTGGGTTCTTGTACAATTGGTCCGATTTCTCTGTCAGCTACAGGCTCTATCGTAGGGACGGGCTGCACCTCAATAAGGAAGGGACAGCTGTTTTGGGGGAGAAGATGCCTAGAAGGTTGGAGGAGTGTTCAAACTAGGGACTGGGGGTAATTGTTATAGGAGGGAAAAATAGTGCAGATAGAGACCAGGGGCAAGGTAATGGAAAGGGGGAGTAATGGAAGGAGGGACTAGAACAATTCTTAAGGAACTTAAGGTGTAGGGTAAAAAATATACATAATTCTCTTCATTGTATGTACACTAATGCCAGAAGCCTGACTAATAAAACTGGTGAACTGGAATAAGGGATGTGTGAGGAGGACTATGACATAGTGGGAATAACTGAGACATGGCTGGATGATAGCTATGACTGGGCCGTTAACGTACCGGATTACAGTCTTTTTAGAAAGGATCGTCAAAACTGGAGAGGGGTCTGCCTTTATGTAAAGTCCTGTCTAAAGCCCACAATCTGGGAAGATATAAGTGAGGGACATGAACATGTGGAGTCACTTTGGGTAGAAATACATGGAAGAGAAAACAATAATAAAGTACTGGTAGGAGTTTGTTATAAACCACCTAATATACCAGAGTCCACAGAAAATCTACTACTAAGGGAGAAAGAGG